>OZ024891.1:50537790-51137790 GCA_964017195.1 Siderastrea radians | reverse complement strand
CATGATAGGCAGACGTAGATGTAAGGCTCGGTCAAGCGGAAGCAAGAATCCAACATTGTTGAATACAACTTGCCGTACAATGTTGAACGAAATGATCAAACGAATTCAACATTGTTGTTCACACCTGAGCACAACAGAAAACTCAGGGGCATCCTAGGGTTCGTCTCGGGGAATATCTGTTCGGAAGGCCTAAATCACCTGAGATATTCGGATTTAATTGCAGTGAAAACTACAGATTTCTTTCGCAAAACATCAGCTCAGACTTTCGTAACAAGGGGACTGTTGAATTCCTTTTGTTTTCGGAGGTACAAATATGTAAAAAACAATGTAACCATCAATTTAGACAGCTAAGAATTTTAAAAAGCAATAGGTCAGTAGTTGAAGAGTCTAGCCACTCCGGTAGTTATAATTTTTTAAGTTAGTTTTTTTTTCACTGGAATATAGCAGGTTATGTGAGAATTAAGGTTCATTGTAAATAAAGTTGGTAAAGAGCCTTTAATTTCTTGACTGGGTGTAAATAATTTCATGCACTTATGATAAGGTAACATGACGTAAAATTGCGTCGTGATTTCCGAGCAGCCACCATATTGGGTTTCTTGACTTTCCATAACGTCAGAAAACCACCAAAATTAACCTAAAATTAAAAACAAAACAAAACAGAACAGAACAAAACAAACAAAAAAAACTAACAAACAAACAGAAAACAGTAATAGGACACTAAATTTAATCATTTAACAGAGGATTTAACGGGAAAATTCAAATTTTGGAAAGCATGCCTCCAGAACATGGTTGAAATGGAGACATCTTGTTTCCCGAAAAATATTAACATGTCAAAGGTAAATTTCAAGTAAAGTCCCAGTGTTTGGTGGCTTTTAGCTTAGACACTGAAAATATAGAAACGCTTCAAGTTCATGGGGGAAGAATTCTACTCTCTCTCCTCATTCATAGTCCAGAAGTAGGTTAACTGAAAAATACATACATGATATGGTGTAACGAAAATATTTGTTGAAAATGCTCTATATGATAAACTCATGCACAAGTACGTTTAATAATATCCAGTGTCCTAGATACTAAAGACTAAATACCCGACAGTCCGAAATTTTCGAAGGATTTCGACGGAAATGCTTTGCACCCCCATACAAAGTTAGGAAGCCCTTAATAATAAGGTTCAGGCTCTAGCTCAAACTTGGATAATTCTCCAAAACCAGAGTGCCCCGGGCATGTAGGCACGGTTGTTAACTAGATAATAACTAATACTTTCAGCCTTTCCGGCCAAATCCTTCGAAAATTTCGGACTGCTAGGTATTTAGTCTCGAAACATCCGTACCCGGCTGCCGGGTATCTAGCATGTCTTGAGACTGCGGTAGTTATAATCTGAAACGTGTTCCAGGGAGGGTAAAGTGAAATAAACAGAAAAAGGAGTGGATGCTGATTCTAAATGCTGATGATGTATATTTTATTTATAAACGAACTAGATACTTTCGTTGAAATGTAACTACAACTTTCATTAACATAACTATGCTTAAACTGATGTAATGAATGGACTCGAGGAAAATACAATTGCAGATTTAGATCATGTAAATACGGTAATTTAAAATGTTGACGTTCACTTTCAGTGAGGAAGATTTTGAAGGACGAACAAAAAGTGAAAATAAAATGTAATTCCTTCATAACTGGATTTCGTAGTCCCTTTGTGACACAGGGATAGGTTCCTTTCCCCGAGGGACTCCTTATCGACCGCTGCCTTGACCCGATAACCGGAGAATCAACTAAATTACCATTTAACTCTTTGAGGGGCGAGGCCAGCGAGACCCTTAACTACAGATCTGGCGTTGGTATTAAGGGAGATTTGTGGAAGGTATTTTTTTGATACGTTGTTTTGCAGCATTTTGTGCTGCTAGATTGGTGAAATGTATGAGGATGAACACGTGCGTAGCTAAAGCCCCATTTCCACGCGCAAAATATCGGCATGGCACCCCAGAATTTCGGCACGGTGCCCAAACTATTTTGGTATGGCACTCCTAATTTTCAACGTGCAAACGTAACGGTCCAAACCTTTATACGGCACCGGTGCCCAAAATTTTAGGGTTGCCAAGACCACCTCCGGGAGGTGGCCGGTCTCGGCACTAGTAAACGAGGCACCGTGCCGAAGTTCCGGGGTGCCGTGCCGATTTTTTGCGCGTGTAAATGGGAAATATGCTGGTCCCCAACCAAGCGTAAGAAAGAAAAATCTCTATAACTCGGAGGGAATTGGAGATAATCCAGCATTCTTTATATGACGTAAGCAATTATTGTTACAAAGAATAGGAAAAACTGCAGTACAAAATGTATAACTATAAAGATGCAAATTTCAAGAAACCGATAATCACCGCCCACTTGAGTTTTCAGTCCTTTTTTCTGTTAGGGTTACCTGACCTGCCAAACTGACGGTTGTGACTCGAAAATCCTGAACATCTTCTCCATGGATCAAATGAAACCAAGCAGCTTGTCAGAGGAAATTAAGGTTTCCAAGTATGATGATTAGGAACTTTCCATAGCACTGAAAAATGTGGTAGTTAAGAGTCTCTCCCTTAAGTCAAAAGTGCGCCTAATTTCATAGTTTTGACTTTATAGGAAAAAGGCTGTTTGGAGTTACACCAAGGAAATTTTTTACGAGATCTATGCTCACAACACATGCGCCCCGCTTCTGCTGTTACACAATTTGCAGGTAGTGTACACTACACGCATTGGAAGTTGTCGCTAAAATTGCATAAAATTCGTCTGCATAAACTGCATTTCTTTTCCTCGTCTGGTTACAAGTAATTTTCTCCACTTTGAGCCTTTTTATTTGCCGGAGAATATTTTTCACAGCCTCTTCTTCTACAATGTTTTTCCATAGTTCCCTTGGGGGTGGGGGGGGGGGGGACGTCTAAGTCAGTATTTTCGTTAGCACCGGAAGTCCAGATGGAAACTACCTTTAAATGGCGATCTCTTAGCATCACTTCACTGCCAAAATCGTCGGTAGTCTAAGTGACAGTGTACTCGGACACACTTAAAATTGCACGTTAAATCACCCCTAAGCCGTGTGTGTAAACAGACTTGAATTCAACTAAGAGTTTTGTGATCTTTTTACATTTATCTATCTTCTGAAAGAAGGGCTAAAATTTTAGGGTTGCGGTGGTCTCGGCACG
Source organism: Siderastrea radians (assembly GCA_964017195.1). Classification (NCBI taxonomy): domain Eukaryota; kingdom Metazoa; phylum Cnidaria; class Anthozoa; order Scleractinia; family Rhizangiidae; genus Siderastrea; species Siderastrea radians. The sequence continues at coordinate 51,134,620 of OZ024891.1, read as the reverse complement.
GGTAAACGAGGCACCGTGCCGAAGTTCCGGGCTGCCGTGCCGATTTTTTGCGCGTGTAAATGGGAAATATGCTGGTCCCCAACCAAGGGTAAGAAAAAAAATCTCTATAACTCGGAGGAAATTGGAGATAATCCAGCATTCTTTATATGACGTAAGCAATTATTGTTACAAAGTATAGGAAAAACTGCAGTACAAAATGTATAACTATAAAGATGCAAATTTCAAGAAACCGATAATTCCCACTTGAGTTTTCAGTCTTTTTTTCTGTTAGGGTTACCTGACCTGCCAAACTGACGGTTGTGACTCGAAAATCCTGAACACCTTCTCCATGGATCAAATGAAACCAAACAGCTTGTCAGAGGAAATTAAGGTTTCCAAGTATGATGATTAGGAACTTTCCATAGCACTGAAAAATGTGGTAGTTAAGAGTCTCTCCCTTAAGTCAAAAGTGCGCCTAGTTCATAGTTTTGACTTTATAGGAAAAAAGCTGCTTGGAGTTACACCAAGGAAATTTTTTACGAGGTCTATGCTCACAACACATGCGCCCCGCTTCTGCTGTTACACAATTTGCAGGTAGTGTACACTACACGCATTGGAAGTTGTCGCTAAAATTGCATAAAATTCGTCTGCATAAACTGCATTTCTTTTCCTCGTCTGGTTACAAGTAATTTTCTCCACTTTGAGCCTTTTTATTTGCCGGAGACAATATTTTTCACAGCCTCTTCTTCTACAATGTTTTTCCATAGCTCCCTTGGGGGGGGGGGGGACGTCTAAGTCAGTATTTGTGTTAGCACCGGAAGTCCAGATGGAAACTACCTTTAAATGGCGATCTCTTAGCATCAAATCACTGCCAAAATCGTCGGTAGTCTAAGTGACAGTGTACTCGGACACACTTAAAATTGCACGTTAAATCACCCCTTAAAGCCGTGTGTGTAAACAGACTTGAATTCAACTAAGAGTTTTGTAGATCTGTTTACATTCATATATCTTCTGAAAGAAGGGCTAATGATTTTCACGGCTTTTTTTCATTTCTGAGCGCAAAACATCTGCCAGTAATCTTTCCTTCCTTTTATTAAGTTATGTAAATTTTGACTCAAAGTCTTGCCTAGAATATCGACGGAAATTAACCCACCTCAGTTCGCTTACGTTGATTGACCCGTATCAAAAGACAACACCTAGCGTTCGCAGACGCACCCCAAACCATAGCTGACCATGGCCAGTAGTTTTGTCGTTAACCTAGTTTCGTCCATCCCGACCAATACAACAAAACTGAAATGACCGTGTCATTGCACAAGTAAGTGAAAACCTTTTCTTTGCTTTCACTCCATTGATTCTTTCTAAGTAGAACATATTTCTTTTTTACCATCTTGCATGGAATGTTTTGGTCACTACCCATGCCAGTGCTGCATGATTTTGATAGCAAAATGTTTTGCGATATTTAATTTTTACGACTTTGGACAGTTTAATTTTAAATCACTTTCAATCCATAGCCTTTAACGATAGCACAGCTTTTGCCTTTTTGTTCAGATCCCAAAAAAGAGAACAACTGATTTGTTTGCTGCAAGAAGGTCAGTTGCCGCCCGTATTCATTTAGAGGTTGCCCTAGTGCTAAATTTCTTACGGTTTTAATTTTTCTGCGTGCACTCAACGTTGAAATTAAAAATGCTTCTAAAATATAACCATCGTAAAGATTGCAGGAACGTAAGAATGACATTTTTTTGCTATTTCTTAAGGTAACACCCTTCGCAATGTTTCGTGCAAGTTGTCGCAAAACGGGCAACAAAAGTACGTGACAATTATCGTTCATGTACTCTTCTTGCGAGATAAAATAGGCCCTGACGAAAAGTCTGAGCACTAATAAGCTGCTTAATATCAGCGTTATAAAACGCATTTTATTTTGGTATCAATCTTCACGTATCTTATTAACCACTATCCTGCAGAGAGCAGCCGCATTAGAAACATCTGGCATTGAGCAATTTTGCAACCGAAATGACCACTTCGCCAATATATCTATCTTAAAAGACGGTTTAGTAATAGCATGGCTCTTTATTTTTACAAAAAATATATACAACGATAGTACTAGGAAGAAATTCGAATGAGAGATACGTTACCCAGTTTATGACATTTTCGGTAAAGGAAACCTAAATCGCAAAATGTGACAAACAGGCATGATATGAAAAACGACACTGCACAAATATCTTGATTACGCAGTTGTTCCCTGCGGAAGCTATTATCAGCTTGACGAAGCTTTTTCAGGCAATCCGGTCGTATTTTTTTTCTTGCGAAATGCCTTCATGAGCCCATATGAGTGCAAAGCTCACGTTAGAAAACGTTTGTAAAAGCACAGATGAACTGCGCTATTACCTTCTTGAGAATTATCGAGCTTTCATCGGAGTTTGGCTAAGGAAGACTGTCACTCAATCTATATTAAAAATACTTTGCGAGACTTTGTTCCACACGCCTTTCCCCCTTTATTTTGGTTGAAAAAATAATACGTAGCAATATTAGCATATAAAAAGGATAAAAATATTCCACAAGGCAACTGAAAAAGAAAATATATATATATATATATAGAAAGAGCAGAGCCGACAGCAGAGCGACTCTTCAATCAGCTGTTCAATAAATTAGCAATCAGTGAAAGCAACCCGATGCGCAGGACCGAAGAACAACAAACTGGACTGATAAAACAACACCAAATAAGTCGAGAATAGTCAATATTACTAATGTTTGAATAAAATACACCGATTGCGAAATAAGAATTAATCAAGAAAAACGAACTTCTTTGATACCTCTTATTCACGGAATTCCTTGAAAAAAGGGACAACAACTGACCTTCATAAACAAAAATTTCATTCGGATAAGCATTTGTTTCCTGGGAAAGCAAAATGCATTCATTTTTCGTCTCGAGAAAAAAAAAAACCTCGCAAACAATTCCTTTCGACTCGGGAGAAATTTCACAACTTTTTGAACAAAAATTTTGACAAACATTTCCGTCAAGAAATTTATCGTAAACATGGAAAATCCTTCAACTGAATAATTCTTACGATGTGAATCCACAATCAAATATGTAATTTGCTTTATCATTCAAGTGAAAGAAGTACTTGAGCACTTGAACAAAAGTCTAACTCTCGAGAAAGCGGTCAACAGGTGCAACGATTCCAAATTAGCTTTTGAGTAACTTCTATCCATGAGGGATTTCACCTTCTTCGCAGCAGAAAAAAAAGGAAATCTAAATTTTAACTAAGTTACTTCTGGAAAACTAATCCTACAAAGGCTTTGGAGTTACGTAACAGCTTTTAGCCAGTTCAACATTGCCCCGACCTAAATTTGCATTCTTTTGTTTTCCGTCTGGCTTGAAGTATTTCAAACGAACATGAATTTTTTTTAAGCGATGCCCTGGATACCAAGGCTTCTTATCTAGCAACTTTTTCCCCAACAAATCTTGCAACTGCCTGCTTACTCAATGGATGCAGAATGGGGAGTAGGCTTGCTGCAAGTCGACCTCCACTTATTCGTCGCCCCCGAGCGAAGCGAGAGAGGGATTTTCTAGTGATGAAACCAACACAACATATGGGAGAACGAAAACTGACTTGTGTGGGGAAATAATATTGGAAAGGGCTTCTTGAAAGTGTCCGTGCCGCTAGCCATGCAGGGTAATTTAATGTGATGCTTTCCATGCTGTATAAGCTGGTTCTAGCTTATGACTGTATGGACTGTGTGGAAGAAATCCTATTTTGTTCCTATTTTGTAACTGATATTTGACCTTATCACGACGACAACGTTTGAACGTCACTCTGATACCCTGTGTGCGATGAAGCGACAAGGAAACTACAACTTGAGCAACCGAGACTGAGAATTTAAAATAACTCAATAGCTGAACAATGAAGCACTTTTACGCCTCTGCTTCTAACGTCGACAGTCAATAAATGACTAACAGGAGAATTGTTTGAAAAGTGTGACAAACTCGAACCTCTGATGATAGTGACGCGATATTGAGGGATAGCAAATACCACTCAGTGCTCTCAGGCAACGTGGGACACTTGATTAGAGCATCTAATCGGTTAACATATTAATCCAAAATCTCACGATCTCAGCTATCAGTTCCGAGATTTCTCAGCTATTAATTAACATGTTCAGCTCACTCTCATGATGGTCTGCTGACAGTTAGTCAGATTTCTCAGCCATCAGGTAACAGTTAAAAGTTATCCAGAAATTCCGGCAGAATCTTTTTTAGTAGACAGTTGTACAAACATCATATCACAGGTGTCACTTTTATTGAACTTTGTTTTTCCAGACCCTTAAAATTAACCTTTTAAACAAGATAATATTTTAAAGAAAACTTATACCCTAGAGCTAAAAGCTTGAAAAATTAAAATAAACTTGAAAAGTGAAGTGACGTGACGACTGGCTGAAATGGATTAAAAGAAGAAGTGTTCTAAAGTCGATTAACTTAAAGCAAAAAAAAATTCTGAGTCCTCCCAACGGGAGTCGAACCCATGACATTCCAGGTGTTTACATCTATCGCCTTTGATATCATCGAACCTTGCAGTATCGCAGGCCAGTGTCACATGACCTAGTTGTAGTGCCTCGCTCACCACGAGACCCCCATAGGTCAGTGGTGACACGTAAAAGGTCATGGGTTCGACTCCCGTTGGGAGGAATCAGAATATTTCTTTCTGACTAAATCGCTTGAGGACACTTCTTTTAATAAATTGAAGTTCTTTCTTTTTCTTTCTCGTAGTTGACACCACGACAACGCAGCTCAGAAACTCAATTCCACGATGCAAGACCAAGACGATTTGTCGTGCTTTGTTCCAGGAATACCCATATCATTCCAAAAGAGTTACTTCTACTACACCAACTATATTTCCCCATTCACAATGCTGTTGAGTGTTTGGTGTGTTTTATCCAATGCAGCCGTCATCATAGCAATACTCAGAAGTGGAATCAGGTCCATTCGCCCAGGGCTGTTGATGCTGTGCAGCTTATCATTCACTGACCTTCTGTGGGGGGCAACTACATTGATGGACTCCAGTATCAGAATCAAACATTTAACGAACAGTCAGGTTTGTGAGGCTTTTTCGGAAATAGGGGGGCTACCAATTGCTACCTTTGTAACGATGACTTTTGTCGGTACAGAGCTGAACCTCGCCACCATCAGCATAGATCGCTACCTAGCTGTCAAAACATTTGTCCGTTATAGGTCCCTCGTGACCCGTCGCCGCGCGCTTGTTGCTTGTTCTGTGGTGTGGGTGATATCAAGCACACTTGCCACTATAAGACAAGTTGGTGCCATCCAGCTGTATCTCTTAAGTTTCCTGGCGTCTGGGCTCGTCGTCCTCTCAGCAGCTGTTATCATCATTTTCCAGATTTTGACCTTTCGTCTTCTTCGTCACCATAACAACAATGTTGCCGAGGTAATGGCGGAAGGTAACCAAGCAAACCTTGGCGACTCTGCAAACGCCCGCGTTGAGCGCCAACTGGCCAAAACAGCTACATACGTAGTGGGTATGCTAGCATTGGTTGTTGTTCCTATCTCCTGTGTTATAATGATAACCGTCATCACAAAAAAGGCTTACATCAGGCTCATGTTCTCCGTTGTATTCTTCCTTCTTACCTTATGTTCATGTATAAACCCAGTGCTGTATTATCGGGGAAATGAAAAGGTAAAACAAGGAATATCTAAACTATTGAAATGCCAATAAGTTACGTCTATCTTGTTTTAGATCTCAGTAATATTGATACATCCGCTTTCTTGGTATTACTCCTTTGTACTCTTTTGTTACTAAAATCCTGTCGTTTGATATATTTACTTGGTTTGTTGCCCGTTAACCATGTTCGAAATTCTAACTGGACTCTGGGAACACTGTATCCTGCAAGCAGAAGTTTCTTGGTCGCCCTATAGCTATGTCCCGGCGGGTGAATAAGTTACCTTTGCACAAAACCGTCGGAATTCCTGTCGTGCATGCGCAACTTTTGTCATACGCATCGTCACTTCCTGTCTTGCTCATACGTCAGCTTGACCAAAACTTGTAAACTCCGTGAAAACGTTACTTGCACTGGGTTTAATGTATTTGAACTTAACGATTAAACTCATGATAAATGAGTAGTCCAGTACCTCTTGTGAACCTCTAATTTCAGAGGCATTCTAAAACAATATTGCTCATTGTCTTCAGGGATAGGGGTATTGTTTGTGCCCTTTGTCCTATTGTTCTTATGGCCAATCATGTGAGATGTTCAATGAGGTGCGGGTCGACTCTGATAAATCTGAGTAAAATAAACCCTTAACGATTTCAGCCTTGTCTTCCTGCTAATTTTCTGAGCGGGGAAAAGTGACAGAAGTTTTGTTAAAAAAAAAAGAAAAGTAACCTGTTGCGTACAACAGGTTTGATAGCGTATCCAAGCGCGCGCATTTTTTGACAACATTCACAGCATGGACGGCGGTAGATCCAAAAACGGGACAGTTTGCGCAGAGGTTACTTATTCCCCCGCCGGGACATAAGGCGACTAAGATACCTCTGCTTGCAGGGTAGGACCACTGAGACCTACAAAATTAGAAACATCTTTTTCGACTCCTGTGCAGTTGCACGGTGTGTGTGTGTGACGGTCACGTGGAACGTGCATATACGTCTCAGGTTGGCCTCAGTGATTTCTGCGAGAATTTATGCTTTTGAGCGTTGTGCTATATCATTTTTCCTCTACCAACTATCACAATAGTGCATAGTTCATTTATGTCTTAACACTATTTATAATCATTATTATTAGCTCTTCTCTTTAAAATTTCAACAGCTTCATTTAAAAATGAAATTTTGGAAGCTCTGAAATGTTTTCTCAGAATTCATGGCGACTGAGAAATATCAATCTCGTTCTAGTGAACTAGTTCAAGTGTACTAGTGCTGAAGCGTACTCTCCCGTTAAGGCCTCCCTTTTATTTGAAGAAAGCTAAAGCATTTCTCCTACGACCACTGGCGTCCCATTTTTGCAATATTTGCAACGGCTCTGGAGTGATGTGAACGTTTGCAAGGGCAAGCTAGAGACCGAGGCTGGAGACCCACCGGAGAAACTGGTGGGCTCGCGACCAGCACATAAGTAAAGTATTAACTGAGGTTATCACACTTAGGGCACCGTTGGTGTGGTTATTGCTACAAACATGTTATATTATTAAATAATTTATTTTTCTAACCACAAGGAAAAAGTTTTACCGAGGCAACTGTCTCGGTTGCCTCAATACTAGCTACGGGCCTGTAACAACTTGGGGACGCTGTAAATAGAGAAAGTAAAATGATCAATGGAACATTAACGTATTTTCCAAAAAAAACAAAAACAAAACAACAACAACAACAACTGGTTAGAAGCTTACCAGAAGATTTCTGGTCACTTGAGTCGCTCTAAATAATGTCATTTCAGTGATAACAAATGTGTAATTACTGCACCGCCTTTTAAATATGGATAGGCTACTCACTGCAATTGCGACATCGCGATAAGACAACGAACATGTTAGTAAACCTGTTTGCTTGCGAGCTGAAAAGGTGCAGAAACAAATTGTAAGAACGAAAGCAAAGTCAGCGTTTTCGCTAGAACGCATCTTTGGCGAGAAACTTAATTATAAATTAAGCGTAAAAATACAATTTCATTGTTAAAGGTAGTGAGAAGTCTGTTATCCATCGAGGAACTTTAAATAGGTTCATTCAAGTGAAAAGAAAGGTAAAATTATAAGCCTTTTTTAAAATCCGGAAAGCTACTGGAAATGATTCTCATGATAAGCAGACGTAGATGTAAGGCTCAGTCAAACCGCTGCAACAATCCAACTTTGTTGAATACAGCTTGTCGTACGATTTTGAATGAGATAGCCAAACGAATTCAACATTGTTGTTCACACATGAGCACAACAGAAAACTCAGGGGCACCCTCAGGGTTCGTTTCGGGGAATATCTGTTCGGAAGGCCTAAATCACCTGAGATATTCGGATTTAATTGCAGTGAAAACTAGAGATTTCTTTGGGGAACATCACGCTCAGACGTTCGTAACAAGAAGACTGATAAATTCCTATTGTATTCGGAGGGACAAATACGTGGTTTAGAGTGTGAAATAAGGTCAGCTAGCATTTTCGGAGAGCTTTCAGCAGCTCGGACTGATTCGATGGATAGGATTCTGTTTCTTCAAATTTCCTGCGGTCTAAATTTTCAGCTAAAAACTCCGAATAGATCAACCTGTGTTAGCTTACACAAATATGCCTTAAAAAGCTCGGAAACAATCTAAAAAAGTAGAAATGATATTTCAAGTATTTCGCTAAAATTTACTCATTAGGTGCCCCTGCCAACTGGGTTGAATCAACATCATTCAAGATCATTTGATTTAACAGGGTGTACAAACGTGTTTAACATGTTGAATTCAACAATGTTGAACGATGTTGAATGGGAATGTTCAATCCGTTTGGCTGGAGCCTAACATTATTCAGTCCAGGGCATGCCGTCACTTGACGTAAAATTGCGTCGTGAGTTCCAAACAGCCGCCATATTATTGGAGTTTTGAATTTTCTATCAAGCCTGAAAATTGCCAAAATTAACTTAAAACAAATCAAAACCAATAATAGAACCCTAAAATAATCTTTAATGTAGAATTTACAGCAAAGGATTAAACACGAAAATTCAAAAGTTTGGAAAGCATGCCTGTGAAAACATGATTGTAACGGAAACATCTATTTGTTCTAACAATACCATGTGACAGCCAAAGTTCACGTAGTCACAAAGGTTGGTGGCTTTGGATACTGAAACTCATGAGCTTAACTCACTTTGAGTAAATTTTGAGGGAAGGGGAGGGGGGATAAAATATAAGCTAGTTTTAGAACTAAAAGTGTTAGAAAATGTCCCCTACTCTTCCTCCCCTTTGCAAAGTGGTTTTTATATTAAAAACCACTTTAAAACCACTTTGCAAATTTTTAATAATAACAATAATAATAATAATAGTAATAATAATAATAATAATAATAATAATAATAAATAATGAAACAATTATTATTACAAAAAATGACTAACTATTAACATAATCTAATGAAAAATCTTATGTACATTTAACATTAAAAAAGGTACAAAGTTATTAAATTCTCAACTTACAAGCTACTCCTATTTAAAAATATGTTTTAAAATAGTTGTTCAAAAAATAGGCACTCTGTTATGAAAAAGCTTAAGAGGTATAACAAATACTGTAAAAGTTATGTATATATAGTTAAAAATGAAAAAATAGAAAAAGAAACATTTATTTGATCACTGCTAATCCTCTTTCAACTGCAAAGTCCGAGTTCTGTAAATTCGTGGAGATTATAATAATAATAATAATAATAATAATAATAATAATAATAATAATAATAATAATTCGATTAACAAAATTCGTCTTGTAAACCCACGAATCGATCGACACACAAAAAATTTGATACGGTACAGAATATAATGACCCTTAACCCTCCCTCCCCCACTATTTATCTCGAGACTTGAAAACATCTGTACGCGGAATCTGTGAAAATGAAAATAACTTGCCTGTACAGTGGAAGCTTGTCTTTTATTAAGGACTCCGTGACCTCCAGGAGGTCTGTATGTTCGTAAATATCGCGGTCGGGTGGCAGGAGCTTCTTGCATGTTTCGTAGGTCTTTTCATCGAAGCGTTTACACTTTTCGACAGTTTCGCGTGAAACGTCGATAGAACACAACTCCATTGAGTGGTTTTCGTCAAAGGAACCATTTTGGGTTGCTAAAAATTCATCCAGAAATTTCACCTGAGTCTTTGCTGGTTTCTATTTGATTCTTCCAGACCACAAATTGCAACTTCATTTTTAAAATGATCTGCCGAGGATTGTAACTGGGCGCGAATCGTGTTTGGGTGACTGCATAAACCAGGCCGGTGAAGTAAGTCCATCACTTCGATTTGCAGCATCCTAACGTCAAAAGCGTGTTGATTCTGTAGGCGAAGTTAGATCGCGAAAGCCACGTGTTTAAAATCGCAGACAACGCCAGCGCTTGTTTGTTTTGAAGATATTTTACGCGGCCAACTTTGTTAGACCCGGTTATAATTGAATGCGTAATAGGCATTCGCTCGCTGGCTTCTTTTAGTAAATCTTCGTTCTTGAACGTTTTTAAACTAAGGCGATCACTATCATATTTGGCACTGGAGCTCCCCTTGATGTAGGCGCGTAGCTCTTTTTTTACTTCGTCAGCAACAGCTCTCACTAGCTCTTTGCGGAGCGGTGGAAATTTCAGGTATTTCACCGTGGCACTTTCCCACTTGTCCTCGCAGCTCCTTTCTTTAACTCGACAGGTAGAAGGATAGCCGATAAAAACCTACCGAACAAGATTGCTAAAAATTAGTTTATGTAAAAACGTATGTTAACCAGTGAAACAAATCTTGGAAAGAAATAAGATTCAGTTGACACAGCTTACCTTCACGATCCGTGGTAAACAAACGTTGTCTTTGTCTTCGCGATTCCATCGAAGTCTTCAGTGGGGATATTCATGAGACGGCTTATTTCCTAACTAACGGCCGAATATCCACCAGGTTGCTTGTTTTCAAACGACAATGACCTTTTGCTTTTCAACATGTACAGCGTTGGGTACTTGAACTTCATCGCCAGCTACACTCGTATTTTGACCGTTTTCCTTTGGGCTCTTTGCTGTCGGCGTTATTCCAGTCAGTGAACCCTGGTGATGTGCTCTACGCCTATCTACATCAGGAGTTGTTGAAGATGGAGCCGCGATTTCTTCAGATGTTTCATTGTACGAACTCCCAAGGAATGCTCGCTGGATTTCCAAATACAATTTATAACAATTCAATATTTTTCTCCCGCACTTTTTGCAGACCAACCGTTGTCGATCCTGGTCAACATTTACCGTATTTTCTCGATTAAACGCCGGACCCCGAATACACGTCGGGTTCAGATAAACGCCGGGTCTACAGGGCCGAGTTTAAAATAAACGCCCCCGAGGTTTGTTCGAGTTGGGTGTGAATCAGGATTATGTGTTGTGACTGCATACAAGTTCTCTTTCTACCATTTTCTTTGAATTTATACACTAATATTCAAACCAAACTACCTTTTACAAAAGTACTTCTTACTAAAACAGATGAAACAAACGACGCATCAGGTATCGTATCAATCTCTTTTAAATCATGGCAACTTTTCTGCGGGCTTGTACATCAAGCAAGGATCATCTCGAGGGTCTCTCCAGCGTTTCTCCAGCAGTTCCTTGCAATTAAATCGTTCCATAATTTTGCCTTTCTCAGAACTGATGGAAAAGGAACCTCGCCACCACCTTGTTCAAAATTGCTTGCACAGTACGTTTGCTGTCGAGCAGTTACCGATACTGACTTCCTCCGTATTTCATGCACGGAGAAACGTAACGTTAAGAAGAGTTCAATCACTGTTGCTGTCAGTCAGTGATGTTTTTTAGATAAATTAACTTACCAGATTCACTCAGATGAAACAAAGTTGATGACATTGTTTCAAATTTTTGAAACGTCTTTGTTGAAATTTGGTTCTTGGTTAAATAAACTTTCAATACTGAAAAATCCATTTAATAAATAAACGCCGGGCCCCGAATAAACGCCGGGTCTACGAGGCCGAATTTTAAATAAACGCCCCCGGCGTTCAATCGGTGAAAAACGGTATTCCTATCGCCAGCAACAATTCTGCCAGTACCACTGGCTTCCCGCCTAAAGCGCTGCAAATTTCTTTATTGTTGGTCTCGCAGAGTAGTGGAACAGTGGAAACAAAAGAACCGGATTTCGAGCGCAAACTTTGGAGACATAATTCACAATTCTTATCAGAGGCGACAGAGGCCATTACATCTCCTGTGAATTTCCCGCACTTGCAAGGCGCGCTCTTTGGCGCTTGGCAGTGCGATGACATAGTTGGCTGACCGGAAGTGATTTTGAGACGCTTCAGGAAAAATGAGTGGGTTCTCAGCGGTCAAACGCACGACGCGTGCGCAGTTCCTGCTATAATTTCACAAAGGAAAATACAGACAAATGTCGAAAGTTTCACTTTAAGCGCAAAACTTAACGCCGTTTCTGAAAACTTAAGCTGTTTACATTGAATATGTGTTGGAAATGAAGTAACTGTCATGCACAAGTTTTGCCGGTGTGAAATTCGGTTTGCCGGGACATGTTCTGCATCGTTTTCATACGAACTTCACGCTCGTAAACTTTTGAACTGATTCAAACTTCAAGGCTCTGAAAGACCAGTAGTTAGCAACTTGGGGCTACCAGCGCAGCGGTTAATTTTTGGAGAATCTTTGAGCTAATTTTTGAGCCAAATTTTCTGCTAAATTTCGAACAGGAAACTTTTCAGTGAGAATTCGAACACAGCGGTCAAATCCGTGGAGAATCTTTCAGTGAGAATTCGAACACAGCGGTCAAATCCGTGGAGAATCTTTCAGTGAGAATTCGAACACAGCGGTCAAATCCGTGGAGAATCTTTCTGCTAAATTCGAACACAGCAGTCAAATCTTTGGTGAATTTTTGAGCGAATTTTTCTGCTAAAATTTAGCAACTTGAGGCTACCAGCGCAGCGGTCAGTCTTTGGAGAATCTTCAGAAGATTTTACCAACATTTCAGCAAACCTATTCGAATATTCCCACGCAATTTCACCAAAGATTTACCAACGCAGCGGTTAATTTTTTGGAGAATCTTTGGAGAATTTTTTGGTAAACTTTTCTGTTCGGGGGGCTACCAGCGCAGCGGTCAATCTTTGGCGAATCTTTTGGGAAACTTTTCAGCTGAGAATGCGAGCGCAGCGGTGAATCTTTTGTTGAATTTAACAGAAAAGTTTTCTGTTAAATTTCAAAGTTCATTATGACCGTAAGCATAACTTGTTACACCATTTTTATGAATATATCTTTTATCATCAAAGCAGCTGAGTGATATTTTATTCACCACTTTTAATTAGTCCACAGGGACTTTCCCGAGGAAATGAGTCATTAAGTTTTTCAATTGTTTTTATAACGCGTTAGACAGTTCTTTTGTCTTGAAAACCACAGGGACTTTCCCGATGAGTCATCAGATGAACTTGTATTTGAAGTTTTTCAATTGTTTTTATAACGCGTTAGACAGTTCTTTTGTCTTGAAAACCACAGGGACTTTCCCGATGAGTCATCAGATTGTCATGTAATATCAGATGAACTTGTATTTGAAGTTTTTCAATTGTTTTTATAACGCGTTAGACAGTTCTTTTGATATGTTCCGCATTGTGATATATAATGAATGAAAAAATGTTTATGGCACTCTGTATTCAATCAACATTAAGAGTTCTTGATTTTTCATAACCGAAGCCAATTCCACACCCATATGACCAAACGCTAGTACTAAATTGATATTTATTGTCTGTGATTTAGTTGATTGGGTTGAAGTGTAAGTGATTGATTGAGTTAAATGGTCACTGTGTTTTACTTTTAAAGAAATAGGCTTATAGTTACTTTTGACTTTGAAATAGAGCACTGTTATAGTTAAAGTGCTACTATGATCAAAAATATGAATTTTTTGTTCTCTCCATATTTCGAAAATATAAGTACTTATTACTCACCGTGCAAAGTTTTAAGTCGAAATTCGTACGGGAAGTCCAATTATTTTAACTGTAATTTTCGAATTCGGCTTGCCGCCATTACTCAATTCAAAAATGACCGGGACGAGTTGGGCCGAGTTGGCGCAGAGAGGAAGTGACGTAGAAGTCTCAACGCAACAAAACAAACGTGGCTACTTTCTTATGCATTCGGAGAGGTGCGAGGGTTCGCAAGATTCATTTCTTCGATTTTGAGCTGCAGTATGCGTGGTCGGCGCTCTGTTGTTGAAGATCACGGCAAAGAAAGCATCGATGAATCGGAAATTTCCATTCACAGTTCACCGACGAGTGGGTACGTTTATTTTAAGTGGAAAAGCTTCGTTTGCGTGCACCGGAAGGACTTCGATCCTGTTGGACACTGTTTGCTCTGGGCATTTTTACGGCTGAACGTTTTACTCAAGCATTTTAAAAGAAAGGTACGAGGAAATATTTAAAACCAGGATCAGTTCCAGCCATCAGGAAGAAAAACATCAGCAATCATATCTGAGCGTGATCGTCGAATGGTGAGCAAATATTTATTTGCCGTTTGTGCTAACATCACATGTACGGTAAGATATACATTTCCTCACATAACTAAGAGATACTTCGCTCGGTTGTCTTGTGCATATACATGTATAAGTCCCAACAGATTTAGGCTTAACTGCATAATATGTGCCCCCTGAAATGAACTATTTTCTGCGTCGCCGCCAAGCCGTCTCCGCGATACACAGAAATTATTTTTATTCAACTTGGCTACGTGTCACGCGGTAAGCAGAAAATAGGAAAACATTACCGTGTATTCCGCGTACTATAAACGTTCCCCGCTTAAACTTCCGCTAATAGAATGTTATTTGAAGTTCCTATAAACTAGTGCACCATAACAGAACATCACCGTGTATTCCTCGTTCTATAAACGAATATATTACGCGAAATTTCTTTGAATTACTCGTCCACATACTGAACGTGAAAATATCAACAACCGACCTTAATCGACCATAACAAACCTCACTGTGTATTGCTTGCTCTTTTAACTGCGTAGCCAGCTCTTGACATCCCTCGTACATTTCAGTTTACATGTAACTCTCTTCGCGTACCGCGTAGCCAGCTCCTAATATCTCTTTTATACTTCAATTAATTTCTATTGGGGCACGGCGAGTCTTACATAATTAGCTATAATTTCTTGAGCATCACCGCGTTCGGGGTAGCCACTTCTCTCAGTAACACTTTCGATGTGACGGCGTATTCCACAGTTTATACCTAGACTTCTGATGGTAAATCAAAGTTTATATCTCTATTAATTCGCATTTGCTTGTTTACTAGGTAGTAAGATTACCGTGTTCGCACAATTACACGGGCGATTCGCGACATCACTTCGTTTACGTGAATTTATTTTCCTCGACCTTTTGCCTCATCTATAAAATTCTGAATGTATGTTAGGCTCGAGGCTCTCTTTCACGTAGCGTTATGTGGGCTTTTCGTTTAGAAGGGAGAGCTTATTATTATAGGATTTATTATTTATTTATTAACTACAATTTAGGATACTGCAACAAATCTGTGAACATAACAACAACAAACTCAACCCGTATCGGCAAGAAAAAAAGTAAGAGTAAGAAACAGCTGACAGACCCCAATACGACAGACATGCAAAACAGTTAAATTTGATGTATTATCAGAAGGATTTCAACGTTTGTGATTTGGGACAATTGGGATATTTGTTCGGCTTTTTGATCCATTCTTGCATTGTTTGAGACGGTTTCCTCTTCGGTAGCGAGAGGCTCGAAACTGTCATCGTATGGCGCGACTTCTGCGAGTTCGCCGTCTTCGCCAAAAAAAAAACTTTGTTCTAAATCGTTCTCAAAAGAACTGGACCACAAATTTGACGGAAAACACGTCCATATAATGCAATGCTTGGCTCTCTATTTTCGACTGTTCATTATACTCTTCGTGGTGATGGTTGAGACTTCTACGTCACGGGAAAAATTCACGTGGTTAGAGATAAGACCGCTTCCATGAAATTCGCGGGCTTCTCTTTTGCGAACTGAGTAATGGCGGACGGGTTTAACGTGGTTTTCGGACATATATTCCTGGGCCGCGTAAGCATATATCGATCTAATTTATCGTGATTCATATAATATGGCACCTATTGAACAGTTTGAAGTTTAAAAAAGTTGAAAACAAAACAAGAAATTTTCGTCGTAGTAGCACTTTAATATGTGGCTATGATTTGGAATAATTATTTTATCACAACCATTTAATAAAAATGTGTTCCCATTTTTAGTATTTAAATACCCATTTATGTAATGAACGGAACCACTCAAATTATGCCCGTTTAAAGATAAATCTGTTTCCATCACCATCTTACCATTCTCAATTACAAAAGCGGTGTCATAGACACTTGGGTCAACGTTTGAAATTGTTTCTTTTACACCATAAACAATAAGATGTCCAATTGTTAAAAGTGACGGAAAAGTAACTGTACCGTATAGATCAAGATAAATAAATTGTGGAGGTGAGCTACCCCATCGGTGAAAATTGATAACTGTTTTGGTATAGTTTTCGAATGTTTTTGTTGCATAATTAGAAATTGAAATCGTAGTGCCTTGCACTGCAACACTCAACTCACTCATTTCCGGCGGAAACCATTCAACTACAAAAGTATAGTAACCGACTGGAAGTTTGAAAAGGTTGAAACCGAGGCGTGATTGGTACTGGTTTGGCGAGCTTTTTTGAAACAGGAGTTTGAGTTGGTAAGCTTTTTTATTGATTTGATGCGGAGAATTGGGAAAATCGACAATACCCAAAACCTGAATATTTGATTCACTTGAAGATTCGTCGTCGTTTTCCATCAAGTATCTGAAGGCGTCTTTTTTCCCCGAGCTAGTGATCTGAGATTCATGAATTTTTTGAGTGAGAAGATTTCTCAAATCTTTTATTTCATTTTCCATTAAATCAACATTAACTGCGGATTTCGAATTTTTTGAATCGGTTTGTAAGTTAACAATTTTATTGTTATTTAAATTCAAGTCTCCCGACATACTTGTTGTGCCATCAAGTTTGAGATAATTTTTTTGCGAATTGGTGATTCTCTGAGTGATATATTCTACAGTAGCGACGTCTTTTTGGTTTACTGGAAATTTGACATTGGTGATCGCATTATTTTTCATATCAATAGTAGTGTCCTTATCTAATTTTTTCACAAGCTGATTATCGACATACTTTTTATTTACTCCATGATCTGAATTAACTGGGTCTTTGATATTTGTTATGAAATGGTTGTTCATGTCTAAAGATTGTAGCATAGACCCGCCTTCTTTTTTACTCAAGAATATATTCCGAGCTGCATTATAAGAGATGGCTTTATTCGTGTTTCCATGAATTGGGTATGGCTGTGGTTGTAAAATTAGGTCTCCATTCATAGTTGCTCCTGTCTTTTTCACAAACTGAGTTGTATCCGCACTTGGAATCTTAGCTATTTCACTATCTAACTGGCTTTTTGTAACCACATCATTATTATTGGTTCCTTGTTTTACATTCACTAATTTTTTATTCTGCATATCATAATCATTATTAGCATCTAATTTGAATCCAATACCAGGTAAACCTCTGAGACCTCTGAGACCTCTCGAATTCATAAAATGATTGAAATTCAATACTCCATTATAAAAACTCATTTATTAGATATTCAGATTATTTCAGTAAAATTTTTCGCATTAAATTTTCTCGGCTTGTCAACATATAAAAAAGTATACGGTTCATTTGTTGCAAAGAGATAGTCATCTTTATCAACGTTCAATTCTTGACATATCATTCTTTGTTCGTTCTTGCTCGGAAAATCATAAATGCAGTGATGAGAACAGTTCAATCTGATGGTTTTATCTGTATTGTAAAAAGACTGAGAAAGATATAAACAGCTGCAATTTTTATTCCTCGAGTTTGTGAAATAGTTTCGTATTTCTCGATCATTTTTGGGCCCGGTGTTGAGGTAATCATCGAAAATGATCAATTTTTGGTTTCCATCGACCATTTCATCAAGAGGAATTATCTCACCGTTGCTCCCTTCAATGATATTATAACCATATTTTTTCGAAAGAGGCTCAAATTCTTTCAACAAATGCTGATACTTGTTTTGTTGCAAGTTTTTTGCGTACAGATGAATCTTATCATAAAATAACAGTGGTTTTTTTATCATGTGAAGTAAAAGATTGGTTTTACCACTTCCACTGGGAGCGCAGATTAACATTCTGAAGCATCTATCCGGCATATAAGGATATAATTGGGTGAAATTACTGTCTTCATCACCTTTTACATCATAGTTTGGTATTTCCATTTATTGATTCACAACAGAATTTTTTTTTCAAACAACTCGCATAGCAACACGCTATGCGAGTTTTTTCATATTTAATTGAAAGAAAAATAATGTTTCAATTCAATAAAATGAGTTTGCTAAAGTGGAAAGAAATGGCCGAAAAAAGATCAAAAATTGGTCGAGATGTTAATACTGTCAGAGAAACGTTGAAACAAAAGAAAATAACCGATACAATGAGTGATGTTGAAGCGGAGAAGCTTTTTAAACCGATTACATCGGGTTTGAAGGAATTGACACAACCTCAACCTTTGAAAAGACGATTGAGGAAAAAAGCAGAAGTTCCAGATTATGGCATCAATTTAGAAGATGAAGTTCCGGATTACAATCTCGAAGATTTGTTTCATGAACCGGAAAATACCAAACAGCTTGTCCCAAAACCACCATCTTATGATGATGTTCTGAAAGAGTTGGAAATGGGGGAAAAGAAAATATACGTTGATCCTGAGTATATGCAACAACATGAAGATGAAGTCCCAGATTATGAGATTTTTGAAGAAGATAGAATAAATGAGACTTTAGATAAACTTGGATTGGCCAATTATGATGATATTGAAGCACAACTTGAAAGAGAAGATATGACAGAAAAAACAAGACATTCTTTCCTATCGAAGAAAATACAAAATGCAGTCATGAAAAGGCAGCAACTTCCAGGTTATAAAACACAAATTACAAAGCAGTTGAACAAAGGTTTGATAAGCCAATCTGAAGCACAGTTGAGAAGAAAGGTTATCGACGACTATCGAAAAGTTATCAACGATTATATCAATTTCAACAAAAATAAGTTAAAGAGTTTCAAAGGTTCTGGAATCAAAAGAAAAACAACAAAACGAGGTGGAAAATCAGTCGCAGTTTTCATCAATCCTGAAGAAGCCATTAAAAAATTGGGATTGATAGTCGGATCGATTGATGCCGGTAATAATAGCATAGAACTCAGAAACACAGGTGTTGCTATTCTCGATATTTTGTTGAGAAATTACATTATCAGCAAGGATAAATACAACAAAATTTACAAAAACTTTTTCATGTGAATGAATAAATGAAGACGACATTGGTATTATCCTCTCACAACGTCAAGAAACAAACGAAAAATAAGCCCAGCGATTTCACAATCAGATTTAATCAACCAATAATACTTGATCCAAACAGACAATATGAACTCGGTTTAGGTCGAATAATATCCATGTCTTTCACATGGTTCAATATCACATCAGAGTTGAACAACCAAAAAATAAAATACTCTTCCGATGGTGGAAAAACTTGGAAAGATATAATCTTCCCACCAGGCACATGGAATTACGTTAGTTTCAATGATTTCATCAAGCAACAGACAAAAATAACAACTTCAAGCGCGACCACGTATCCAATAACATTGAAATTCAACAACACGACTTTTAAAACAACAGTAAATCTCGCAACAAACTACCGGCTGGACCTGACAACATCGAATTTCGGCGATCTGATTGGTTTCAATAAACGAATTTTAACCAGTTCAAGTGATGGCGACTACACACCGAATCTCAGTCAAGATACAGAGATTTTGAATATACATTGTGATCTTATTTCGGAGAGTCTTGTTGATGAACATGAAACGGATATTATTTACACCTTTGGAACAAATGATTTACAACCATCTTATGCTTTCACCAAAGAGCCATTGAGAGTTCAATATTACCCAGTTAATAAATATATGATACACGCCCTGCGGATATACATCACTGATGGAAAACGACGAATTATTGATTTAAACGACGCGGATACATCATTTTCTCTGATTTTGAGAGAAAAAAAAAATAGCGGTTAATTATAAAAAATGCTGTCATATCATTACGAAAGAATTTATCACCCAAGTCTTGGTAGATTTGTTTACAAACACAAAGGATCCGGTTTGATTGTGGACAATATTTTCAAACCGGTTAAAATGATTGTGAATAAAGTTTTGAAGCCAGTCGCCAAAAAAGCTTTGAAATCGGGAATAGAAAGTGCCGGCGACAAAATTGGTAAAAAAGTTGTTGAAAAAATTGCTGAAAAATCTGGCCATCTTTTCATAAAAGACCTTCAGAAAAAGAAACAAAAAGGGAAAGATGTTGATGCAATATTGGACGAATTGGTTTCCGGAAAACAAATTCCGAAAGAAGAAGATTACAACGTATTGTTGAATAGAATGATTTCTGGAGAGGGGTATAAAATAAAAAAAAAAAAACAAAACAAAAAAAGTTTCATTGAAATAAATGACTTTCAGAACAAGTGATAAAGTGCAGAGATATGAAATGGTCAGATTCTCTCTTGATAATATTATTGAACAACCCGGAAACGATAATTATCAGAAGAAAACAGGATATAAATTCACAATAACGGACAGATCCACTCTTTTCGATTATTTCAACGGGTATTTTGAGGTGACAAAAGAGCTTCAAAAGAAAGCCGATGGATCGGGTTTTGCAGCGGCAGATCGAATTTCAATGATCAATGGGTCACATTCTCTCATCAGACATATGGTCATCAAATCTGCCGGTAAAATAGTGTATGATAGTGATAACATTCACAAAGTTGTAAATGTTAAAAATTTGTTGGAATACGGTGATGATTTTAGCAGATCGGTTGCTAAAAATAGTTTTTGGTATCTTGACACAGAAAATTCAACAGCGAATACTAATTCAGGTTTTGAACAAAGGCGACTTTTAACTCAGGCGAAACAGAACAATGGTGGTGGCGGACCGAGAAGCGTGAATGAGATCATTCCATTGAATAGATATAGTTTCTTTGAGGAATTGGAAGACAAAATGCTCCCTCCAATGCAACTCACTTTCGAACTGGACTTGAATGATGACGATGAATTGATTCACAAAGCGGCCGGTGCAGATGATGGACGAGTTGTCGTCACTCGATTTTATCTTTGGCTTCCAAGAATAGTTCCGAAAGATAGTGTGTACAGTGAATTCGTGGAAGATTTTCTCAAACCGACCAAATGGATGTATATGAAAGACATGTATATTCAGAGTGCGAATACAAGAGCTGTCCAAAACATGTTTCAAATTAGTCCGGCCATCGACAATGTTGAACATGTATTCATTTATCTTCAGAGAACGAATGGTCCAAACAATGAGGAATCTGAAAGGACCCCCTTCATTTTTGATACTTTCAAGCTGAATGCGGCCGATACCAATAGCTCTCTTGCATCGTGTCGTTTGGAGTATGGAAACAGTACTTTTTATCCTGAATTGGAGTATGATGCAGATTCGAAATCGAGAATCTTCAACGATTTAATGTCCTATGCTTTCAGAAAGAATAATCTGAACACAGGGACGCAGTTGAACATTCACAATTTCACATCCATTTACGGTCTTGTTTATTTCGATCTGACTTATCAAAAAGAGTCTGTCACTCGGGATCCAAAACAACTGATTTTGAACTACAGATTGAATGTGGCACCGACTGCCGATGTGAGAGCTCATGCCATTGTATTTTACAAAAATGAGATTATTGTCAACAAGGTTGGAAATGAACTTATGATTGTCTGATTCGAAAAAATTTCGTGAATTTATTTTATTTCGTTGAAATAAAAAGATGCCTCAAATCCATAAAATAAATGTAACACTTTCTGAGTCTCAGAAAATGCAAATTAATCAAGCTTTTTTCAAACGTGGACCAATCACACTGAGGTTGAAAAAAGATGCCCTCAGCGGAAGTGATACTCTTCTTGTTCCTTCAACGATCTTTGAAAGGTTGGAAAAGAATCGCGCGATGAAAAAAGGAATGAAAATAAAATTTCGTGAAATTAACTTTTCAGTGCCGATGAGTGGTACAGATTTTGATTCATTCATATCAATCAGTGAAACTCATGGACCGTCATTGACAAAAACACTGGGATTTTAAACAAGGTTGGAAATGAACTTATGATTGTCTGATTTCGAAAAATTTCGTGAATTTATTTTATTTCGTTGAAATAAAATAAGATGTCTACTCAACTTTATGAAATAAATGTAACACTTTCTGAGAATCAGAAAACGAAACTTAGTAAAGCTTTTCACAACCGTGAAACAATCACACTGAGGTTGAAAAATGATGCCCTCAGCGGAAGTGATACTCTTCTTGTTCCTTCAACGATTGTTAAAAGGTTGGAAAAGAACCGCGCGATGAATAAAGGAATGGAAATAAAACTGGTTAAAACGAACATTAGAAAGCAGGTCGGGGGTTCACTTTTGAGTTCAATCTTGTCACTCGGTCGAACTTTTGGACCGACATTGGCAAAAACACTGGGATTGTCAGCTCTCGCCGGTGTTGCTTCCGAAGGGGCATCTCAAGTGGTTAAAAAGATATCCGGTGGTTCACAAACTGGCGGTTTTCTCATTCCAAATTCTAAAATAAATCAACTCATTGCAAATAAACATCTTTTGAGTGATAAACAGAAAAAAGATATTCTTAATGCCTTACAAACTGGTTCTGGTGTTCATATAAAACCCACAAAAAAACAAACTGGTGGTTTTCTCGGTACCCTTCTTGCGTCGATCGGTGTTCCACTCGCTCTTGAAGCTTTCAAAAAGATGGTGGGTGGTTCAGGAGGAGTTCCAAGAATTGGAAAACCTCCTAAAAAAGATGGTGGATCAGCCCCTAGAATTGGAGTGTATCAACCACCACCTCCATTTTTTGGAACATGGGAAGAAAACTCTTTTTCAGGTGGAGGAAAAAAAAAAAAGTTGGGAAATGGGTTGCTTCTAGGGAAAAACAGTCCATTCAATGGGATTCCACTCCTCGGAACAATCCTTTGAAATTCCACAAAGAAATACCCTTGAGCAACCACGATTTGTTAAAATGGTGTCGCCATCTTAAAATACCAATAGACAAAGGTGGTGTGTTGTCAAGAGACCAAACTGCTCCACACAACCACAAAATGGCGCTATTCATTTTCAATCTTGAGCCGTCATACATGAGTGGAAGTCATTGGGTTGCAACACATGTCAAGAATGGGAAAATTAATTATTTTGACAGCTTTGGGTTGTCACCATTTCAAGAAATTGTAAATCACGCAAAGAAAAAAAATCTCACTCTAATTCATCAAAATAACCAGATACAAGCCTTGAATACAACGACTTGTGGATACTTTTGTTTATACTTTTTGAATGAGATGAATAAAGGTTCGTCATATTTTGACCTTTTGCAAGTCTTTGATGTTCATGATACCACGAAAAATGAGAAATTCATTGAAAGATATTTTCAAAAAATTAATATGTAACCATATTGTAAATGAAAACGTATTGCGTGAAACAAAGAAAAGAAACTGAGTGTGTTGAGCCTTCGGGCTATAAATATGCAAAAAACGGTCGACTTATGTTCTTTTGCACATGTGCTGAATGTGGAATAACTAAAACTAGATTCGTGAAACAAACGGGAAACTAATTAGCCCGTCTGAAGGGGCGGGCATTTTGGATACAATAGCATCCACTGGTACTGATATGTTAATTCAACACGGTATTCCTTGGCTTGGAAAAAAAGCAGTTGAAATGGGAAGATATTATGGATCAGAAGCCTTGAGAAACCCAAAACTGCAGAAAAAGGCTCTCGATTATGCTTTGGAAAGAGCAACTCCTTTCATTCAAAAAACAGGATCAGAGATGCTTGATCAATTATCCACTAAAATTAGACCAAATAGAAAGTATAAAACCGACAGAAAGGATTTGGATGGAGGTGGGCTTGACATTCATAAAATGATTGGAAAACTCCCTAAACCAAAAGGGGGTTGGACTCTTCCAGGGCATCGATACACAGGCCCCTACAATGACCTTGAAAATCAGGTGAGATGGGATCCAAAAACAGCAGAGATACTCGAGATATATGACAAACCAACGGGTAAGACCGATGCCATAGCGATGCAGCATGATGTTGATTATTCAGTTTGTAAAGATGATAAAAAATGTAAGAACAAAGCCGACAGGAAAATGGTCAAAGCGTTGGATTCTGTTCCTTATAATGAGAGACAATGGGGTCATTGGATGGCACGAAATATTATTGATAAAAAGCAAAAACTTGGTCTTGGTTTAAACTGAAAAGGCCGCCGGGTGAAGAAAACTGGCAAGAAAAATTAGCTGATGAGCTTCATAAACCGATAAAGCGTAACTTCACCCGGCGGCGGGTAATTGTAAACCATATTGACGAAACATGGTGTTCAGATATCGTTGAGATGCAAAAATTCAGTCGATGGAACGCTGGCTACAGATATCTTCTCATGGTACTCGATGTGTTTAGTAAATATGGTTGGATCGTTCCATTAAAAGATAAAAAGGGTGAAACCGTTATGAATGCATTCAAAACAATATTCAAAGAGGGGCGTAAACCACAATATCTTTGGACTGATAAAGGGAAAGAGTATTACAACAAACATGTTAAGGAACTACTTGATAAGAATAAAATAACCTTGTACTCAACTGAGAATGAGGAAAAGTCGTCAGTTTGCGAAAGATGGAACCGTACAATCAAAACCAAAATGTGGAAAAAGTTTACTGTTCAGGGGAATACACAGTATCTTGACATGCTACCAAAATTAGTGAAACAGTATAACAACACCAGACATAGCTCTATTAAAATGACGCCCATAGAAGCCAGTAAAAAGAAGAATGAAGGAGTTGTTTACTTTAATCTATACGGTGATATGAAGCCAATCTCAACAAAGTCAAAATACAGAGTCGGTGATAAGGTCAGAATATCTAAGTACAAACGTCCTGTCTTTGACAAAGGATACACAGCCAATTGGACAGAAGAAGTTTTCACAGTCGACAAGATACAATACACCAATCCGATCACTTACAGACTCAAAGATCTCAGTGGTGAGGAGATATCAGGTTCTTTTTATGAACAGGAGATGCAGAAGGCTGTTCAAGACGTTTACCGTATTGAGAAAGTGATTCGACGAGACGCTCGAAAAGGTAAAGCTTTGGTGAAGTGGAGCGGTTACCCAGAAAAATTCAATTCCTGGGTAGATATTAACAATCTGATGTAAAAATAAATTTAAAAAATTCTTGTATATATAAAAAAGAAAAAATGACGAAAATTTTAACTCTTAAAGAAATTCGAAAAATGGCTGTAGAAAAAAATATCAAACATTCAAACAAACTCTCAAAAGCAGAGCTGGTAAAAGCGTTAAATCTTGATGAAGAAGTGTATAAAAAACCAAGTAACGCAATGGAGGTGTTGATTACCAATGTTGACACACAGGTTGTCACAAAATGTAAAAGCATCTATCAGTGTTCAAAAGTGTTGGGTAAAAGGTATGGTTCGGTTCATTATTTCGTAAATTGTGGAAATGCGTTTGTGGATAAGGATGGAAATAAAGTCAGATTGTCTTTTGCTT
This sequence comes from Siderastrea radians, assembly GCA_964017195.1. NCBI lineage: Eukaryota > Metazoa > Cnidaria > Anthozoa > Scleractinia > Rhizangiidae > Siderastrea > Siderastrea radians. Next base: position 51,109,333 of record OZ024891.1, on the reverse strand, counting down.
AAACTTTTTCATTTCATGAAACGTGAAATGAAAAATCTTGTATATATAAAAATAAATTTAAAAAAAATTCTTGTATATATAAAAATGGATTTACAAATAGTTCCTCATTTGAAAAACCTTGGGTTTAGAGGTTATTCACTCTTGAGAAAAGCATTCGATACCGCAAAAGATAAGATAACAAATATTTTCAACAAGTCAACACCAACTCCAACACCAAGACAACCCCCTAGCTTATTTGGTAAGATTAACGTTCCCATACTCAAACCAACAGTTGTCACAACAACACTCAAAAAGCTACCAAATCTAATTCAAAAAACGACTGAAAAAGTTATCAATTGGGCAAAGTGGCTGAAAAATGTTGATAAAGTGATTGAAGAGCAAACTGAACCGACTTTCACACAGAAAGAGCAAACTGAACAAACTGAAGAGCAAACTGAACCGACTTTCACACAGAAAGAACAAGCCCTGCGAGGGTTTGTAAGATCATATGAAATTAGTCTCACAAACAGACAAGACCCATTAATTCAACTTCAGAACACCCGTTCAGTGATTAAGAACAATCTATTAAAGGTTCTGAATGAGATGAAAGGTCTCAAATTCAATGAAATGTTGAAGATTACGTTCGAAAAACAGAAAGGAGATGAGTTGATTGAAAAGGAAGCTTATTTCAATGCAAAGCCACAAACAGTAACAAATGATTCAGATATTGATAACTTGTTGCAAATAACACAACAACAGATTGTAAATATGATTCAGCAATGGATTTCAGAAGGCTCAGCATGGATTATTAAATCGGTTGATGGTCATTTCATCAATGTTGTAAGGTACAGACCACTCAGAGGTTCTTCATATATTCCATTACCCAAAAAGCTTCAGAACTCAGCTAAAGGGATTATAAACATGAAAAATAATGACAATGAATGTTTTCGTTGGTGTCACATTCGTCACCTCTTGCCACAGAATAAAGATCCACAGAGAATAAAAGAGTGTGATAAAAAATATGTAGAAAAATTGGATTACTCGGGGATCAAGTTTCCCGTTTCTGTAAAACAATACAACAAAATAGAGAAACAAAACAGTATCAATGTTAATGTCTTTGGTTATGAAGAAGGGCAAAAGTATCCAATTCGCATTTCAAAAGAAAAGTTTAACTCTTGTTTGAATCTGCTCTTAATAACCGAAGGAGAGGTGCAACATTATTGCCTAATAAAGGATTTCAATAAATTTATGTACAATCAAACGAAGCACAAGGGAAGAAAACATTTCTGTATGTATTGTCTTCAATGTTTAAACTCAAAAGAGCATCTTGAAAAACACAAAGTTGATTGTATTGAAATTAATGGAAAACAATCCATTAAAATGCCGGAACCTGGATCAAAAATTGCATTCAAAAATTATCACAAACAGTTGCCTGCACCTTTCGTAATTTATGCTGATTTTGAAGCCATCACCGAAAAAGTTGGTGAAAAAGTTGGTGAAAAAGTTGGTGAAAAAGCTCCGCAAAAATCCTGCACTGAACAATATCAAAAACATACGGCTTGTGGATATGGTTATAAAGTTGTTTGCTGTTATGACGATAAATTTTCAAAACCAATTAAAATTCACAGAGGAAAAATGGCCATTCAGAAGTTCATGGAGGACATGTTGGCTGAAGTCAAATATTGCCAAAAGGTTGATACAGAATACTTCACAAAACCTCTCGAAATGACAGACGAGGATGAGGAAAGTTTCCAAAGAGCTGAAGAATGCCACATCTGCAAGATACCTTATATCACAGATGATGTTAAAGTAAGAGATCACTGCCATGTCACCGGCAAATACAGAGGCTCAGCACACAAAGATTGTAATCTAAATTACTCATTAACTAATAAAATACCTGTGATGTTTCACAATCTCAAGGGGTATGACAGTCACTTTATAATGCAAGAGATTGGTAATATTGTGAAAAAGAATGCGTATTTTGATAAAGAAGGAAATAAATATGAGATGAGAATAAATGTCATTCCCTGTAACATGGAGAAATACATGGCCTTCATGTTGGGTAATAACCTTGTGTTCATCGACAGCTTTCAATTCATGAGCTCATCATTGAGTAATTTGGTGAATAATCTTCCTGCCGATGCGTTCAAACACACGGGACAAGTATTTCAAGGCGAACAATTGAGTTTGATGACAAAGAAAGGTGTCTATCCTTATGACTATATGAATAGTTTTGAAAAGTTTGAGGACAGCAGGTTACCGAAGAAAGAAGATTTTTTCAGTATTATGAATAATGAACATATCACAGATGAAGAGTATCAACATGCACAAAATGTTTGGAATGAATTTGGTCTATCATCAATGGGAGAGTATCACAATCTCTATCTTCAATCGGATATTTTGTTGTTGACTGATGTTTTTGAAAATTTTCGCAAAGCGTGTCAACAATACTATGGATTGGATCCTGCTCATTATTTTTCATCACCCGGTCTGAGTTGGGATGCAATGTTGAAAATGACAAAAACTGAATTGGAGTTGATAAGTGATGTTGATATGTTTCAATTCATTGAAAAAGGAATGCGTGGCGGAACCAGTTACATCGCCAATCGATATGGAAAGGCAAACAACAAGTATATCGAAAATTACAATCCGGAGGAGTCATCAAAATACATCGTCTATCTGGATGCAAATAATCTTTATGGTTGGGCAATGATTCAATATCTTCCAACAGGTGGGTTCGAATGGCTGGCTGAGGAAAAGGTGGATTTATCCAAGTATAATGATGAGTCTGAAAAAGGATTGGTACTGGAGGTTGATTTGGAATATCCAGATGAGTTGCATGATCTCCACAACGACTATCCGCTAGCCGCTGAAAAAATCAAAGTGACCGAAGATATGTTGTCACCTTATTGTCGAAAAATTGCTGAAAAATTTAGAGTAAAGGTTGGACTGGTTCAAAAGTTGATACCGACGTTGTCAAATAAAGAGAGATATGTTTTGCATTATCGCAACTTGCAACTCTATTTATCTTTGGGGTTAAAACTGACAAAGATTCATAGAGCTCTCGAATTCGATCAGAGTCCATGGTTGAAACCTTACATCAATTTTAACACAAAAAAGAGATCAGAGGCAAAGAACTCTTTTGAAAAGGATTTTTTCAAATTGATGAACAATTCGGTGTTTGGAAAAACGATGGAAAATTTGAGAAAGCGTCAGGACATCAGACTTGTGACTGATAAAGAAAAATTATCAAAGTGGGCCAGCAGACCGAGTTTCGTGAGCAGCAAAATATTTAATGAGGATTTAGTTGCCATTCATAAAATCAAACCAACTTTGATATTGAACAGACCGGCATATGTTGGAATGTGCATCCTAGATTTGTCAAAAACATTGATGTATAATTTTCATTACAATTACATCAAAAGTCAGTATGGTGGAAAAGCTCGGTTGCTGTTCACAGATACTGACAGTCTGACTTATGAGATTGAAGCAAATGATGTTTATCAAGATTTTTGGAAAGACAAACATCTATTTGACAACAGTGATTATCCAAAGAATAGCCCATTTTTTGATAACTCAAACAAGAAAGTTATTGGAAAATTCAAAGACGAAGTAGCAGGAATACCAATCGTTGAGTTTGTTGGTTTGAGGTCAAAAATGTATTCTTACATAAAAAACAATAAAGAGGGTGGTCGCACAGCAAAGGGAATAAAAAAGAATGTGATAAAACAAAAAATACAACACGACAATTACAAAGATACGCTTTTCAACCAAAAACAGATGCGTCACATGATGAGAATGATTAAAAGTGAAAAACATCAAATTGGTAGCTATGTGGTGAATAAAATATCACTCAGCTGCTTTGATGATAAAAGATATATTCATAAAAATGGTGTAACAAGTTATGCTTACGGTCATAATGAACTTTGAAATTTAACAGAAAACTTTTCTGTTAAATTCAACAAAAGATTCACCGCTGCGCTCGCATTCTCAGCTGAAAAGTTTCCCAAAAGATTCGCCAAAGATTGACCGCTGCGCTGGTAGCCCCCCGAACAGAAAAGTTTACCAAAAAATTCTCCAAAGATTCTCCAAAAAATTAACCGCTGCGTTGGTAAATCTTTGGTGAAATTGCGTGGGAATATTCGAATAGGTTTGCTGAAATGTTGGTAAAATCTTCTGAAGATTCTCCAAAGACTGACCGCTGCGCTGGTAGCCTCAAGTTGCTAAATTTTAGCAGAAAAATTCGCTCAAAAATTCACCAAAGATTTGACTGCTGTGTTCGAATTTAGCAGAAAGATTCTCCACGGATTTGACCGCTGTGTTCGAATTCTCACTGAAAGATTCTCCACGGATTTGACCGCTGTGTTCGAATTCTCACTGAAAGATTCTCCACGGATTTGACCGCTGTGTTCGAATTCTCACTGAAAAGTTTCCTGTTCGAAATTTAGCAGAAAATTTGGCTCAAAAATTAGCTCAAAGATTCTCCAAAAATTAACCGCTGCGCTGGTAGCCCCAAGTTGCTAACTACTAAGACCGGATGTGACGTAGCTTTTTGTGTTTGTCCGCTGTGAAATGAGTGGGCGGTACAGTCGTCTAAAACCTTTCGTGTCAGGCTTTTCTCCCCTTTTTGTCCCCTTTATTTTTTTCTTCCCCTTCTTTTATTCCCCCTCCCCGAAAAGCCCAAAAAAGGCCTGATACTCAGGTAAGGTCTTTCTACTCCTACTCCTTAGCAATTACACGTAAAGCTCACGTGACGTGTGCATGTTTGTTAATGAAGGTTGGCTTCATTAATGATACCGGCGAGAATCCAAGCTATGGAACGTAAATTGATATGCACATAGCAATGCACGTGTAAGTTTAATTATAATCTAAGGGATGCTTTGAAGACCGATTTAAGTGAAATAAACAAAAAGAGGAATGGGTGTAGAACTTAAATGTTAATGGGTGATGCAAATTGTACAAGTATGCTTACGCTTATTACCTTAACTGGTGTAAGGAAATCACTGATGTTTCACCTCACTAGGGTTGGAAGGCTATGAAATACGAACATTGATGTAAATTAAAAGTGAAAAATAAAAAGTAATTCCTTCATAACTGTATTCGAAGAATCTTTTTTATGTTTGTGAAAAAAAGGATAGGTTTCTTCCCCAAAGGACTCCCTCTAGAGCTGCATAAACTGCAATTCTTTCCCTCTTCTGATATCTGATTAGTTTTATGCACTTTGGGCCCTTTTTTGCCGGGAGACAATATTTTTCTCGCCCGCTTCGTCTGAAATGTTTTGACATAGCTCCCCTGAGGAGATCTCTAAGTCAGTCGAATTCGGTAGTTTAAACGATTCGAAAACACACTTAAAATTGCGCATCAAATCACCTCTAAATCCACTATGTCAACAGGGTTGAATACAAATTAGAGCTTTGACGATGATCCTTTTTAAATGTGGATGTTAAGGAGGTTGATCATTTTACCGCTTTTTCATTTCTGAGCGCTAAACATCTGCCAGTAAACTTTCTTCCGTTTTCTTAAGTTATGTAAATTTGGACTCAAAGTCTTATTTAGAATGGCGTCGGAAATTAATCCTCCTTCGCTAACGTTGACTGAACTTCCATATTAAGACAACTCTTCAGCATATTACGCAATTACGCAGCCCAAACCATAGCTGACCAGTTTTGTCGTTAACCTAGTTTCGTCCATCCCGACCAATACAACAAACTGAAACAGCCATATCACTGTGCATGTAAGTTAAAACCTTTTCTTTGTTTTCACTCCATTGATTCTTTTTTAGTGGAACATATTTCTTTTTTAACTTCTTGCATGGAATGTTTTGGTCACTACCCATGCCAGTGCTGCATGATTTTGATAGCAAAATGTTTTGAGATATTTAATTTTTATGACTTTGGACAGTTCAGTTAATTTTAAATCACTTTCAATCCATACTGCCTCTAACGATAGCACAGCTTTTGCATTTTTGTTCAGATCCCATGCAAAAAAGAGTATAACTGATTTGTTTGCTGCAAGAAGGTGTTTGCACCTGTATTCATATAGAGGTAGCCCTAGAGTTAAATTTCTTACGATTTTAATTTTGCTGCGTACACTCAACATTGAAATTAAAAATGCTTCTAAAATATAACCATCTTAAGGTAACACCCTTCGCAATGTTTCAGGCAAGTTGTCGCAAAACGGGGCAACAAAAGTACGTGACAATTATCGTTCATGTACTCTCCTTGCGAGATAAAATAGCCCCAACGGACAGACTGGGCGCTAATAAGCTGCTTAATATCAGCGTTGTAAAACGCATTTTGTTTTAGTATCAATCCTCACATATCTTTTCAAACACTATTTCTGAGAGCAGCCGCATTAGAAACATCTGGCATTGAGCGATTTTGCAACAAATGCCCACTTCGCCAATATATCCATCTTAAAAGACGGTTTAGCAAATAGCCTGGCTCTTTATTTTTACAAAAAATATATACAACGATAGTACTACGAAGAAATTCGAATAAGAGATTCGTTACCCAATTTATGAAATTTTCCGTAAAGGAAACCTAAATCGGAAAATGTGGCGAACAGGCATGATACAAAAAATGACACCGCACCAATATCTTAATTACGCAGTTGTTAATCGCGGAAGCTATTATCAAGCTTTCATTGATGTTTGGCTACGGAAAACTGTCACTCAAGCTATATTAAAAATACTTTGCAAAACGACTTTGTTCCACACGTCTTTTCCCCCTTTATTTTGGCTGAACTCGCGTAGAAATATTAGGATATAAAAAAGATAAACATATTCCACAAGGCAACTGAAAAAAGATATATATATAGAAAGAGCAGAGCCGACAGCAGAGCGACTCTTCGATCAGCTGCTCAATAAAAATCAGTGAAAACAACCCGATGCACAGGACCGAAGAACAACAAACTGGACTGATAAAACAACACCAAATAAGTGGAGAATAACCAATATTACTAATTTTTGAATAAAATACATCGATTGCGAAATAAGAATTGGTCAAGAAAAACGAACTTCTTTAATACCACTTATTCACGATTAATTCAGTGAACGGATAAACACAGAAAAAAGGGATAACAAACCTTCATAAACATAAAATTTCATTCAGATAAGCATTTGTTTTCCTGGGAAAAGCAAAATGCATTTCATTTTTCTTCTCGAGAATGCTATTTTTGTCGACTCGGGAGAAATTTTCAACTGTTTGGCGAAAATTTTTGAAAAACATTATTTCCGTTAAGAAATTTATAGTAAACATGGGAAATCGCTCAACTGAACAATTCTTACGATGTGAATCCACGATCAAATATGTAATTTGCTTTTATACTATTCAAGTGAAAGAAGTACTTGAGCACTTAAATTAACGCTCGAGAAAGCAGTAAACAGGTGCAACGATTCCAAATAAGCTTATGAGTAGTTTCTCTCGATGACGGATTTCATCTTCTTCGCAGCGGAAAAAACGTAAATCTAAATTTCAACTAAGTTGCAGGTTTTTTCTACAAACTTTGTATTGCTAGCAGATGATTTCTGCTTTTAATAATAACCTTACTGCTAGAGAACTAATCTTACAGAAGCTATGGAGTTACGTAACAGCTCTTAGCTGGTCCTAGCTTATGACTGTATGGACTGTGTGGAAGAAATCCTATTTTGTTCCTATTTTGTAACTGATATTTGACCTTGTATCTAGCTTTTCCGTCACGACGACAACGTTTGAACGTCACTCTCATACCCTGTGTGCGATGAAGCGATAAGGTCAACTTCAGCAACCGAGACTGAGAATTTAACATAACTCAGTAGCTGAACGATGAAGCACTTTTACGCCTCTGCTTCTAACGTCAACAGTCAATAAATACCCAACAGGAGAATTGTTTGAAAAGTGTGACAAACTCGAACCTCCCATGATAGTGACGCGATATTGAGGGAAAGCATATACCTCTCAGTGCTCTCAGGCAACGTGGGACACTTGATTAGACCTTATTTCTCAGCAAATCGGTTAACATATTTATCCAAAATCTAACGTTCTCAGGTAACAGTTCTTCAGTTTTCTCCGCTATTAATTAACATGTTCAGCTCACTCTCATGATGTCAGCTCGAGATAATATTTTAGAGAAAACTTATACCCTAGAGCAAAACGCTTGGAAAATTAAAATGAACTTGATAAGTGGAGTGACAACTGGCTGAAATGGATTAAAAAAAAAGTGTTCTCAAGTCGATTGACTCAAAAAAAGAAAACAATTCTGAGTCCTCCCAACGGGAGTCGAACCCATCACCTTTCAGGTGCTTCCATTTATTGCATTTGACACCATCCAACCTTGCAGTATCGCAGGCCGGTGTCACATGACCTAGTTGTATGGCTTCCCTCACCACGAGTCCACCAAAGCTCAGTGGCTAGAGCATCCAACCGGCACGTGGAAGGTCATGGGTTCGACTCCCGTTGGGTGGAATCAGAATATTTTTTCTGAGTAAATGGACTTGAGACACTTCTTTGAACAAAGTGAACTTCTTTGTTTTTGTTTCTCGTAGCTGACACCACAACGTCGCAGCTCAGAAAGCCAGAAACTCAATCCCGCGATGCAAGACCAAGTCGATTTGTCGTGTTTTGTTCCAGGAATATCCACATCATTCCAAAAGAGTTACTTCTACTACACCAACTATATTTCCCCATTCACAATGCTGTTGAGTGTTTGGTGTGTTTTATCCAATGCAGCCGTCATCATTGCAATATTCAGAAGTGGAATCAATTCCATTCGTCCAGGGCTGTTGATGCTGTGCAGCTTGTCACTCACTGACCTTCTGTGGGGGGCGACTGCATCAGTGGAGTCCGGCTTCAGAATCAAACATTTAACGAACATTCAGGTTTGTGAGGCTTTCTTGGAAATATGGAAGTCGCCAATTTCTACATTTGTGACGATGACTTTTGTCGGTACAGCACTGCACCTTGTCATTATAAGCATCGATCGCTACCTAGCTGTCAAAACATTTGTCCGTTATAAGACCCTCGTGACCCGTCGCCGCGCTCTTGTTGCTTGTTCTGTGGTGTGGGTGATATCGATCACAATTGCCACTATAAGACAAGTCGGTGGCATCCATGTAATACAGTTCTTAAGTTTCGTGGCGTCTGTCCTCGTCGTCCTCTCAGCAGCTGTTATCATCATTTTCCAGATTTTGACCTTACGTCTTCTTCGTCACCATAATAACAATGTTGCCGAGTTGATGGTGGAAGGTAACCAAGTAAACCCTTTCGATTCTGCAAACGCCCGCATTGAGCGCCAGCTGGCCAAAACAGTAACATACGTGGTGGGTATGTTAGCATTGGTTGTTGTTCCTGTCTCCTGTGTTATAGTGATAACCGTTATCACCAAAAAGGCTTATATTAGGCTCATGAACTCCGTTGTATTATTTCTTCTTACCTTATGTTCGTGTATAAATCCAGTGTTGTATTATCGGGGAAATGAAAAGGTGAAACAAGGAATATCTAGACTTTTGAAATGTTAATAAGTTAGACCTGAGTTACGTCTATCTTGTTTTTGATCTCAGTAATATTCAGTTAAATCCGCTCTCTTGGTATATTACCTTTGTACTCTTTTGTTACTAAAATCCTGTCGTTCGAGATATTTACTTTACGTTTACTGTCCGTTAAAAGGCCTTAGTGTTCCCGGAGTCCGCGGTTAGAATTTTAAACATGGCCTACAAAACTATAAATATCTTTCTTCTCCCGTGGAGTTGTACAGTGTGCGCTTGAAGGCCAGTTGAAATGTGCATATTCGTCTCAGGTTATTCCTCTATCATGATAGTTCATTCCAAATTCTACATTTAGATAACATTTATTTAGTGTATCCTCCAGGGTTGTCTTGGATTTACACATGTCGAGCGTGCTCATTCATTCAGTATACAATACGGTGGACATAACAAGAAGAGAGAAGTCACAAAGTGTGGTGGCTTTTGCTTGGATACTAAATATCATGATGTTTTTTGATCTCGATGTTGTATAAACCATTTAAGGTAACAAAGTGTTCGTTGTTAAAAACAGAAACGTTTCAAGTCCGTGGGGCAAGGATTCCAGCCGCCCCCTCCCTCTCCCGGTGGGAATATGTTTAACTTAAACATACACCAGGTCATGGTGTAACGAAAATAAATATTGAAAATGTCCCATTGATTAAACCGGTGTACGTGAAAGTTTAATTGTAGTCTAAGGGATGCTTCAAAGAGTGTAAAGTAAAATAAACAGAAAGAGGGGTGGGTGCAGATTCTGAATCTTAATAATGTAAATGTTATTCGTAGTCGAAGTGCGATTCTCAAATGAATAAACTTTTAACGAAGAACACCTTCTTTCTTTCGGAAAATAAATCGATCAATTTCGATAAATTTCGACGTAAACAGTATTATGAATTGTTTGTCGAAAGCTCTGCTTGCGTGCCTACCGCAACTAGTTCTCGGGGGGAAAACCATCCAGTCATTGCCAATTCTTGGGAATCTGCCGTTTCCAGTACTTATAAAATTACCTCCGATAACAGGCTGCGGCAGTTTTCCTTTAAATGGCTCCACCGTGTCCTCGTAACCAAAAAAGAACCAAAACTCTTTGGAATTGCAAATGGTGAAAAATGTGAAATGTGCAATGAGTTGGACTCCATAGAGCACACCTTCTTAGATTGTCCGGGATTTTTAAAACTGTTAGACGCCTTTTTACAGTAGTTCAACAATCGCCATAGCACTGTTTTGACCATTTCGCCTTATGATTTGATTCTAAATCAAGTACCCACATCTCGTCAGCTGTCTTTTCACTTAAAGAAAAAATTGCGTCTCCTCCTGCTGCAAGTCAAACATTACTTTTACACCTGCAAAGCCTTACAAACATCAATAAATTGTTATGAGTTTTTTTATAAATTAACTTTACAGTGTAAAGTTGAAAAACTTCTCTAGTATTAACCCGACTACTTCCAAAACTCTAATCCCGCTCCACAATTAAGCCTCTTTACAGCTCTCTCTTCTTTTTCCTTCCCCTTTTCCGTTTTCCGGTTGTGTATGTGTACCCACTTTTCCTCATGTGTATTAAATGGTAATTGACCAATAACTGTAAATAACTAGTAAATCGTGAAGTCTTGTTATTGTAAAATGAATGTAATCAAATAGTAAATTGTAATCAATTAGTAATTGCTAATTAATTAGTAGCCATCAAACCTGTGTAAAATAGTGACAAGAGGAATGTAATAAACTGTTGCCCCCCAAAAAATTGTAATTGAAGAGGATACTTTTGTTAAATGTGTAAGTAAGTTTTATTTCTTGCATAAGCATGAGTATGCAAATCGGGGAAAATATAACAGTACATTCAAATCATAATTCAAAATGTTAGTGCTTCACAATAGTGTTGGAGATTTTGAGAGACGAACGTAAAAGTAAAAATGTGACAAATAAAATGCAAAACCTTTATAACTGTATTTGAAAGACTGTTGTTTAAAACAGAATTAGGTTTATTCTTCCAAGGGGCTACCTCTCCACCGCCTAACGAAGAAGTAAACTCTCTAAGCCAAACATGCGCCCAATTTTATAGCGGAGCGCCTTCGCGAGCCTTCCGCTCACGGAAGCAGGCCCCCATAGTCATGAATAGAAATATCCATACGGAGTCGATTTTGATGGTTATGACCGTATGAGGATGACAGCGACGACGACGCTTCATCACACCTCATGTAGAATGATCTCGAAAAGTCCTTGAATACTGAACGATAATGTTCCAGTGCTTTTTTTAAAGGCTTCAAGTAGAAAAGATATACTTCCACGGATAAATTTGCATCTCGTCCGCTCGCGTGACTGCTTGTCACTTGAGCCTGTAACTCTTAAGCAAAACGTCTGAGGAAGGTGCTTCACGTGGGTGACGTGAACCACCGCTGACCAGAACAGTATAGCGGAACCTGCAGAGTTGAGAGTGAGATTCTTTTTTTTTTTTTCATTTTTATCTACCATGGGTTGGGAATGACCATCTCCGCAAGACAACCCTCCCATAAAATACCGTTCGAGGAAGTTCACTGTCAAACATGGTGTTAACAGGGTTTTAATAGGAATATGGCTTTAACAGTCACTTGAACAAAAAACAGCGTTTAGAGCGTTACCTCTAAAGCTCCACTGAATGAATTCTTGGTAGTTTAAGTAATTTAAACCAAATATTCACGGTTGACAACAAAATTAGTCTCATTTGTCAAGAGTAAAATTTTAGGGCCATTTGCTAGTACCAGTGGGTAGAAACCAACGTTAGAGAAAAGTTGCTTATCTCAGGGCAGAGCGTCATGGTAGAGACTAAGAGTTATTTAATTTTAATTTTAATTTTTATTTATACACGGAAAATCATCAGTGCAAATATGCTAAAAAAACTATTATGAAAAATATCCTAATATTATACGCTACAAAATTGTACGCTACAAAACTAATTTGTTTTCGGTATTCCTTAAACGATAAGCACTAACATCGTCACGATATACGAATCTTGATCTCAGATAATCAGGAGTCATACCATGTAATGTTTTATACATTAGGATAGACTTCTGTTCCAATCTTTGATAATAGAGTCTTCGCCACCCCAGTGTCCGGAACAAATCATCTAAATTACTATCATAGCTCGCAGACATTAGGGTACGAGCTGCGCGGTTTTGAAGCCTTTGCAGTTTTTCAGCAAGGCCCTTGTTACAGCTTCCCCACACTACGTTGCAATAATCAAATTGTGGTTGAATAAGGCTATTATAAACTTTGATTAAAATATTAAATGGAGTGAGATGCCGAATTCGTTTAATTGTTATTTTGTTATTTTGAATTTGTTGTTATTAAATTTTTGTAGTTAGTTAGATAGGTAGATAGTCCAGTAACTTAATTGACTGATGGAAAAACCGTGTATAAATAAAGTTATCTTATCTTATCTTATCTTATCTTATTGTCGTGTGGGAACCTAAAGAAGAAAAGCAAGCTTTCGCCTTCTTTTTGACCCCCCCCCCCCCCAGGGAGTTACATTCTCTAAGATCCTGTGGCAGCACCACTATAAGAGAAGCTGCGCTTCAGGTACTATGTTCGAGGCTTAGGTAATATAAGTTTGTTGGTCGAGTTTCTTAAGCCATAATGAGTACTAAAATTGCAAAACATATTGTGGTCTTAAAGAAGACTTAAAGATCCCGCGTTAATCACTTCACCGCACGCCTCAAAAACATATAAATGATGAAGTGGGTGAGGAATAGGTAACAGTGGCCTCTCATTGTTGTTGTATCAGGTGTTACGCCTAAACTAACAGACAGAAATTACCTTCTTCCCACTTCACGCAATGCACTCCGGTTATTCAATCCAACCTCCTCAAATGTATTGGAAGCATCAGAGGAGATCACCTGGAAACAAGCCAAAAATTTAAACCCTATAAAGGGGGTTTTCATCTATATAAAGGACTATTTTAAAACGCTACATTTTGACTTTGGTTGCTTTCAAACTGCCACTTGGGATTTGCTGTGAAAACTCTTTTGAATAAGAGAAACAGGAACCTTGGTTGAATTTTAATCCCAGGTTAGCGTTACCCGGCTTTCGAACAACCGGGCCCTGAATTCTACTTTCGCGCTGTGACGTCACCGAGTACACTCCGCTTCAGACTTCGCGCGGTCAGTGGAGCAGGAGAGAGCGCCTAGGTACTAGTTATAGTTCCCTTTCAATGCAAAGTTAAGGTTTAACTGAAACCACTGCAAAAACCGTGTTCGATCAACCTTGCTCAATGTCGGATAAAAGATACCTCCAACTACACTTGACTGAGTGCTTTATTGATGCAATCAAGACAGTACAAGTACATGATGACTACAAACTAGTGTCTTTTAATGTGAAATTAGGAGGAGAAAGGGTCCACAAGCAATCCTTCTCAGAACTACACTCACCCGTACGATCATACTTTACCGATACTAATAAACTAGAGGCAAATATTAGGTCCAATCAATCGAAACTCTCGATCACCAAAACGACCAACCATAGATGCAATTGTATATTGTAAACTCAAATGTTTTGTTTTAGCCCCCAAAATGGGACCGGTTTGGGGCTAACTTGGCTTTCCTCATTAAGGCCATAAAAGTCCTAGTTACAGAGCTGGGCGGGCACCAAAGGGGACAATTGGGTCTCACAGTGGGCTGTTACGGTTTCTGTTGGATGGCCACAGTGGGCCACATCAGCTCCAGGGGCGTCAGGGCTAATTTGGCATTTAGGGACTGAAACAAGACTTTTGAATTTGAGTGTACTTAAAACAACAGCTTCTTTCCTTTAAATGCAAATTGTTACACTTTGAGTTTACTGTTTACATTTTTTGTTAAAGTGGTACTACGATCCAAAAACACTTGTATTTTTTCTTTAGATTTCGAAACTATGTTTACTAAACACTCCCCAATACGAAAAATTTTGAGAAAAAGACCGTTTATTTAAACTACAATTTTCCGCCATTATTACACCAGATAGGATGCAATGACGTCATTCACTCAAGAGCTGCAGAATGCAGTGTGTGAACACAGCTTACAAATTATGCAAAACACGAGTTTGACTCCCGTGCTGCAAACTAAATAAAGTACTTTCACACGTGCTGCATTCTAAAGCTCTTGAGTGAATGACGTGAATGAATCCTTTCTGTTGTAATAATGGCGGACTATTAAATCAGAAAATTGCAGTTTAAATAAACAGTCTTCTTCCTGAAATAATTAAAGGCTAAAGTTTCGAAATCCGAAGGAAAAATAAAAGTGATTTTTTGATCGTAGTACAACTTTAAATCTTTTAATAACTGCATTTTTTCTAAAGCATTTTTTTAAATTTTGTTTTGTCCAACATGCATGATTTTGCTTTGTGATATTCTGGGTTTTAGACATCTGCCGTGTATCGTTTCCCTTTTCAAGTTATGTTTGATTATAAACCCTTTAAAAAGATGCCGGACATGAGGGAGAACTTAAGATGGCACTGAGGCACACAGTCCACACCAGAGTAGACCTTGTTGATCTTTTGCTATCTTCTTTCGTCACGTCCAAAGAAGAACTCTTGGGAAAAATACTTTACCAGGCCGGTGAATTTAACAAGACTAAGGAAGCCATCCTAGGTAAGTTGAAATTCATTTCAGTGAAAGCAATTTTTTAACTCCAGTTGTCGTTCTAAGGTAAAACAAAAACGGAACTGGTTAACAATGGATGAACTTACTCCTGCAGTGGAAAATCGAACGAGGGAAACAGATACAGAGACATCGTTTGAACTTGTAGTTTTAGCGGTACAGAAACTGAGACAACGACGATAACTTCTGACTGAGGTTGAATGACGTTATAAAACGATATTATATAATTTTAAAGGAAGCTTGTCTCAAAACATTTTGGATTAATAATAATAGTAAAATAATAATATAGAAGCTTTAGTTATCCCGAAAAATTACCGATCAGCGGAACAAAAAGTAACGCTGGTGTTAACCCACGGTGGTCAGCCATAAATATATATTTATAGTACAACGCTAAATTTTGGTGTGCTCCCATTGGTCGAAATCGATCACGTTATGTATGATTGTTTACCAAAAATATAAATATCAGTGATAAAAATAGCAAGTAATCAAAACAAGAAGAAAAACTATATACTACAAACATGCTGCTTTCTATCAATATCAGTAAGGGCGTTGTATTCAGGCGACTTTAAATTTGGGGATTTTCAAGAGTTTGTTTCATCTTTGCTTTAACAGACAAGTCAAGAAGTCATTGCTTATAACTTATAATGTAAGAACAACAACTAAAAGACTAAAAAGGCAAAGAAATCCTGTAATAGGATACAATAAGCTATATAAGCGATATTTTAAAAGGAGGTTTCCTTAAATGATTTTCTGCGAGACCAGGTTAAGTTGATTTGAAATTTGAAGTCACACACAAAAAAAGAATGTTAACCATGAATAAACCTGGGGCACAGAAGCACTACCAGCTTACAAACAGGCGATGCACTGTGTTGGCTCGATTGGATATTTCGGAGATAAACCTACCAAACTCTGTTTGGATAAAGTGAAACGTTGCGTTGCATTTGTGAGAAATACTGAATGAAGATTTGAAATCCTTGAAAAGAAATCCCTTTTAATCGAGTCTGGTGTTGACCTAGCAAAGCCGTGATGTTTTTACATAAAACCCATTTTAACTTTACATAAAAGCCATTTTCTGTAGTCTTAGTCATTCATTTTTCTGATGTGATACTTAGTACATAATAAACCATCTTTAAAGTGAGTAATTATTCACCTCGTGTGAACTTTTGCACAGGGAAAGTTTTTAAAAAGAAAGAAAAATCATGCCATGATCTCCGCGGGAAAGTCAGCACGCGTTGTGAAACAAACTGTGGGATACCTGCATTTGTTTCTTGCATTATGGTGTAAAGCAATGATTAGCGATGAATAACACCTCCAAATTAGTTTCCATTTTGCCTAATCCCTTTAGGGAGGGATAAACGTGAATTTTTAGTAAGTAGGATAAGATTAAAAAATAATAATAATAAAAGAGGAATAAAATTTTTGTATACACTCCCAGACAGTCCACCCCCACGCGGGAGCACTTGGGTTCGTTCGTTGTCTGTTTTGGTGTCCATCTATTAGTTATCAACTTTCAATTTTAATTTTAACTCACCTTCAGGCCCAGTTCAAACGTCGTACTTTACGTGTGCCGAACCTAATTGCTATTTGGGTTGACCGAAATAATTAAGTTCGACAGTTGATTCAGACGTCGACCTTAACCAGTCGAACGTAATTCTGCAAAACAGCGGTAAACAATCATCAATTGCGCTAAATTATCGGGTCTCAAAAAGCAAAGGAAAACAACTGTAACAAGAAAAAACAATCTTTTATTGTAATAATAGTAGTATTTAGATATTAGTTTGCACCCTTCGTCAAATTTGGATCAAAATACATTTTCTATCGTTTTTTGTTATGTTCTGTTATTTTCAGAACTTACAGCTATCCACAAAAAATAACAAGCGAAACCAATTCGATGTCCATGCAATCCGTTATAAAGTAATTGTTCTTGTCTACAGAGCGTTTACAGTTTGCGAGCCCAGTTCTCTTTTTAATCAGATGCAAGAACGTTCAATGCATGACTGGTCACGGTTGAACGGATGACTAGTCATGCTTATCGGTTTTAAGCCAATCACTAACGCTGCTCAGAAATACATTAATACATTAGAAATACATTAATGTAATTTATGATCATTTATGCATTAGGTTCGGCACATGTTAAAGTTCGACGTATGAATCGAAGTCGATCTTTTGCCGTTCTATTTGACAAGCTCAGTCGAAAGAACGGCAGATTCGACCCAAATACAAATCTGTCGATCTTCTCTGATTCATACGTCGAACTTTACATGTTCTTAATACCGATATTAAGTTCGGCACACGTAAAGTTCGACGTTTGAACCGGGCCTTAACAATTTTCAATTTTCTTAAAATCCAGCAATTTCCTTCCCCCTTCTCCTTCGTTACGTTCACTTTAAAAATCGCGAAAAAAATTCTCTCAGATTTGTGGGAGCTGGCGCTATGACCCTGTGATAGCATTTTTGGATTGAATGAAATCTCACGGAGACAATTAGATAAAGGCTTAAACGTTGGGGGAAAAAGGCATTTAGGTATTTTGTCCCCTTAAGGTTAATTTACACAATACGAATATTAAATATTATGTGCAACGCATCTCTCCCGAGTTCACAGCGCACAAAATTCACAGAACGTTTCAACAATCATTTTGTAAGTAAATAAAGATAACGTAAAAAAAGGTCCGTCAAATTATGATTAGTAAAAGGTATTTTTTTCTTGTGATCATATGAGAAAAATGAACAGAAACAACATAGTGTGTTCGAAGACTCATCAGACAGAAACTGCCTCTTGGGAACACAGCAGAAGTTACTGTTTTCTCTGATTTGCTAAATTCACTCTGTGAACATTGATGCCGAATACTCATAGTAACCTGGACAAAACAACCCAGCGTCTGAGGACTTAGAAGCTGCCTAAAATCATTTTTCCAAAACACATTTCGTTTTAATATTAATCTTCACATCAGTATTTTTCCAAAATATATATCTTATTAGACGGTTTAGCGAATAGCATGGCTCTATTTTACAAACATTAAATAGAACGATAGTACCAGCAAGAAATTTGAACAAGAGATTCGTTACCCAACTTATGCAGTCAGCAGCAAAGGAAAAGTAAAACGAAAAAAAATAAATGACCAACAGGCATGACATGACGCTGCAGAAATAACAAGATTGGTCGCCACTTTCAGGCTATCTCGTAATCCTGTTTTTTTTTCTTTCGTGCCAAATGCCTCCTTGAGCCTATATCGGTGCAAGGCTCCTATCAAGAAACGTTTGATTCGACGCGCGATGAACTGAGCTATTCTGTTCTTGAAAGTTATATAGCTTTTTTTCATTGTGTTTGGCCAGGAAAACGTTCAACCAAGCTCCGTAAAAATGTTTTGTGAAACGGCTTTGTTTCACTGACACGACTTTTTTCTTTTTCTTCGGCCGAAAACTATGCACGGCCCGACCCATAACAAATAAACACGAAGTACAGGACACCTTGCATGCAGTTTTTCTAAATAAATAGGCAGCTACAAATTTACAAAATCCGTCAAGGAGTTGTTTTAAACATTGATCTGGATTTCTGCTTCTAATAATAACCCAACAGCTGGAGAACTAATCCTAGAGAAACCATGGAGTTAAGTAACAGCTTTTAGCTTCTTCAACATTTCCCGGTGCGGGGGGGGGGGGGGGAGGAGGAATGGGGCACTCCCATATATAAGCTATGTAGGTATGTGGCGGGGAATAGGGTATGATTTTTGAGGTTCTCAATCCTTAAAAAGGGTATCCATTTTGCCTCTTTTTTAAAATCAGTTTCCGGTGTGACCCTTAGATAGGGTTCCGTTTTTGTATCAACTAAAATTGCACTACGTAAACTATGGTTATGATGGCGTATTATTAAACTAAGCTTAGCCTAGTATTCTATGCTTGATGTAGAACTTTCAATGTTACAGAAAAGAAATAAAACGACCTAGTCACACAATTATTAGTGACAGGAGCTCCAGTAAGTGATTGTTTTTACCTTTTTTAGGGTGTCATTTCTCGGGTTTGGACCTTTAAAATGGCATCAATTTTTCACTTCCTATCCTTAAATAGGCGCACACCTATCCTAAATTGATGGGAGTACTCCCCGGGAACCTTTCCCGCTCTTCGTCTGGCTCAAAGCGTTTAAAACGAACATGAATTTTTTTTTTGAAAAGAGAAGCCCTGGAAAGCAAGGCTTCTTATCCAGCAACTTTTTCGAGAAATTTGGTTGTGATGTCAGTATACGTCCGGGCGTACGTTCGTACAGACTCTGGGAGAGGGGGAGGGGAGTCCCAAGGAGAATGTCATCTTTTCTTGGCGGGACACATTTTCCCGGCGTGTTTATCTCGATCGAGCTGCGATAGATAAACAGCTGGATAACGGTATTTAAAATTAGCACTAGATTTGTTGTCATAACGAGCATAGCCGAGTGGACGTTGCGCCTTCCTCCGGAACCAAGGTCCGGAGAGACCAATGAGAGTATTTTCAGACATTAATAAGTACCAGCGAAAAAAAATAAGGAGCTTCGGTTTTATGTTTACCTAAATTTACATATTACCAATAAGGAAAAGGGGTTTATTCACTGATACAGGTTGCAGTGAACCAATTGAGCAAAAAGATGTCTAGAGTCTTATTGTGTATAAATGTTATCCCAGTATTCTAAGTGTAATTTATGAAGTTTATTCATTTCAGTTGATAGTATTGTAAGTTGTTTTTCAAATGAAATATTTCAAAGTGTACCATAGAGTGTGTTCGCAGCGGCCATGCTGGAGAAGGAGAACATTAAACTTCCTTTCCACTGGAAAAGGCGGCGGAGCGTTTTGAAACGCGGAGGGTGTCACAGAACGTGTCACGTAATTTGTTTTGCAATGTTCTTTATGTTCAGAGGTAAGCTCTCACCAAGCCACCATGATGACCTACTTGCAATAAACTTTGTGAAAGAAAAACATGGTTGTCAGAAGCGGGATCTGTGAATATAAGGTCCGAAAACACGCAAGCAAGAAACTGTAAGTTATCTTTAACTGATTTAGCGACAAGCTGGACGAAAGCAAGGAGAAATGAGCCATTTATTCGGCTTCAAATTACCGAAAATCGATTGGACTCCAGGTCCCGATTTAGCTCAAAGGTTGAAACGCTTCAAACAAAAGTGTGAATTACTCTTCAGTGGTCCTCTGAAACCAAGGACTGACGAACAGAAATGTAAATACTCACTCCTATTGACGGGAGATAACGGATTAGATCTGTGCAATACATAGAACTTGAACGAGCAACAGGAAAAAGCTTAAAAGAATACTGGAAGCGTCTAGAGGAACACGTACCGGTTACCAGTCAAATTACATATTTAATCGCTTTTACCTCCGAAGCTTGAAACCAAACAACCGTTCCCTAGACCAATTTCTCACAGAAGCGAAACTGTTGATCCAAAGTAGTGCCTACTCAACAGACAAGCATGATGAGTTATTGCGTGATGCTCTTGTTTTCGGAGTGGACTCAGACATCGTAAGAAATAATTGTATTGCTGAAGGGAATAAACTAACCCTTCAGAAAGCTAGAGTAATTGCACGCACAGAAGAAGCTAGTTAAATGTAGTTAGATGCCAGGCAAACCACAGACAAATCAACGTCCTCGACAAAAACGATTTCAGCAAGGGTAAAACCCAGCCACGAAACAAACCATCAAAAGGGCAAAGAGGCCACAAAGAGAAAGAACACTGGCAAACTGACAAACCCAAACCTGAATGTGGGCGACGTGGTGGTAGATTGCAGATCAGCAATGTCCAGCAATCAAATCGAAGTGCCATAATTGCCATTAAGTTGAACACTACAGCACGTGCTTCAAAACAAAACCTTCAGGTGTAAACACACTTCAAGGTGACAGCAGTGACCCAGGGGAATCTGACCTCGATGAGAGAGTTTTCTGAGGAACATTGACAGCAGAACACTGTTCTGACACAAACGATTGCACAAGTGAAATTGACAACATCCAGTCAGAATAAGACCGTACCAAAGCGTTATTTGAAATGCAGCTAACCCACAGGTACACCACACCGATAGTACGCAAAATTGACACAGGTGCAGAGATGAGTGTAATCTCCAAGTACGACTATGAGAAAGTGGCAACATACCCCAGAAAAAGGCAACTTGGTCCACCATAGTGTAGGAGGACACAATATAAGGAACCTTGGCTCTTGTCGGTTGTACGTACATCACAGAGGAGACATAAGGGCGATCACCTTTGAAGTTACCGAAGTCCCTGATCCAGCAATGTCGGGATGTAAAACTTGCACTGACTTAGAACTTCGTATATTTAACTGGAACCTTACCCAGAAAAGAAGCAACCAAATCCCCACTCGGCAACCAGCCAAGTGACAAACCACATACCCCGATCACCAAAGAAAAACTCCTCGGTAATTACCAAGACCGTTTTGAATGGTTAGGAGAGTTCCACATGAAACCATACCACATAACCCTAGAACTTGGGGCAGAGCCTGTCATTCACCCTCCACGGAACAATTAAACAGTTTCTCCACGGTCAGTTCCAGTCCACCTACGAAAGCTCTACAAACAAGAGATTGACAAGATGCTCGAGTCATCACCAGGGCCGACACACCCACAGACTGGGTAAATAGTATTGTTCTGTCAGAGACAACCTATGAAAAGGGAGAGATCACAAAGCTGAGAGTCTGCTTGGACCCCCGAAACCTAAATAAATGGATCAAGAGAGAACATCACTATACAAAAACAATTGGCGAGGTGGTGACCCAACTGAACGATGCTAAATTCTTCACCCTAGTTGACGCCAAGAAAGGATACTGGCACGTCCCACTCGATGAAGCCAGCTCGTACCTTACTACATTTAGAACCCCCTTTGGTAGATTTCGATTCACCCAGCCAACTTTCGGGCTCATCGTTTCTCAGGACGTATTCCAGAAACAGCTCGACTGAGCACTCGAAGGCCTTAGCGGCGTCATAGGCATAGCAGACGACAGCTTCGTCTTTGGTTCCACGGAACAGGAACACGACAAGAATTTAGCCAGCCTCATGGAGCGAGCCCAACAGAAGGGCATAGTATTCAACAAAGATAAACTACAATTCAAATGCACGGAGGTCCATTTCTTTGTCCACACTTGGGCCCCCAAGGTGTGAAGCCCGACAACAACAGTAAAGTAGCGGCCATACAAAGCATGCAGCCCCCAGAAGATGTCAAGAGCCTTTAGAGCTTCCTAGGCCTAGTAAACTACCTCACAAGGTACTCAGCTCGCCTGGCCGCGATTACTGCACCTCTCCGCGAGCTCACAAAGAAGGAAGTGGCCTATGCGTGGGGCCCAGAGCACGACCACGCATTCACTGAAGTCAAACAGGAAGTATTGGCGTGCTAAGGTACTTTGACTCAAAAGCAAAAACAGTAATCCAGACAGATGCTTCATTGAAAAGCCTTGGTGCTGTACTCCTACAGCACGGTCAACCCGTGTGTTATGCATTTAAGGCGCTTACTGACACAGAGCAGATGTACAACAACACTGAGCGTGAAGCACTGGGACTAGTATGGAGAATTGGGGATATGGAGACTTAACAGTGTCTAGTGTGTCCGTAATCGATTTGTGGCGATGCATCAGTAGGCAGTCGTTCAGACGATCCTGCTCCATGGTGCTTCTTAGGTAGTTCTTGAGTTGTCGGAAGGAGAAAATGTACGCTCTGAAGTCGCTGATGCCACAGGTAATGTCAAATACAGTCTTAACAGTTTGTGTACCTCTCCTAGTAGCGTTTTGGCGACAGGAGTTTTGTTGAAAGCTTCGCACATAGTTCTTACATTTCTAACCTGTCGTACTTCGGGCAGCGCAGTTCTTACTGCAGCATGTACGAGGTGAAGCTGGTGCCCAAGCCTGCCACAGTCTATTTCAGTTCCAAAGCAAGAATTTTTGCAGCTTTCCCAAATGCTCGCTGAAGTCGTCGCTGTTTGCTGCGCCCACAAGAAGTTTCTTCAAGTTAGCAACTGGCCTTAAAGGAGCTACGTCACGGATAACGCAGCTTGAAAAAGCTGGCAAGTTTTTTCAAGTTTGTCATTCGTAATCCGTCTTAATCTCCCTCAGTCGTAACCATCCTTGTTTAGTTTTGGTTAATTATTACTTCTTTGGTGTTTTTCTAACTTAGGAAACTATTATTTTGAGGTTTCCGTTAATGAGAAAATAATTTTGTCAGATCAGAAAAATGAATGAAAACGCCGTGACATAGTTCCTTTAACTTGGCTTGGTTCAATCGGATTTCTAATCGCGTTTTAACTTGTCGCAGGCGTCATAGCGTTGTACTCTATAGTAATCCTTAGGACATTCGAACCGATGAGGAGGAGCTCTCCGTCATCAAGCCCGGTCGGGTCTCTCCTGTATCGTAGCAGCCTCTGTGCGCGGTCGTGTATAGTGATCCATGGCTAGATTTACAGCGGTAATAGCTTCTTGCAGAGTGGTATCTTTCCCCTGCAATGCCCTAGAAAACTGCTCTGCAGCTCCAAACAGAAGATAGCCAAGTTTAAGACCAAACACAGAGTCAAATTTGTCGAGGCTTGATAGCACTCCGTTTGCCCTCTGTCCATACTCGTCGTGTTTGGTGTCGCTTATCTCTTCCATTGTCTGCAGAAGCACAACGTAGTCTTCAAGAACAGCGTTGAATTCTGCTAACCTGATTTTCTAACGGTGGGGCACAGTGACTTCAACGTTACCCCTCCTTCATAGTTCTCTAAATTTTGCGCAAAAAGCGTAGATCTCTTTGGAGACATTACTTGCCCAATTCGACGATTTCTTTCACTAACTGATTGAGGGCCTTTCTTAAACTCGTACACTCCCTGCCAGCCTATTGCAAAACTAACTGGAGGCAATGTGCTAGACAGTGAATAGAAATCGCCGATGGTACTTCTGAATGAATTTGAATGGCCACCCCTTTCCTTAGTCCTTGCATATTTGCTGCTCCGTCGTATGCCTGACCGTGGTACATGGCAAGTGGGCGGTTGCAGGGCCTTAGCACATCTTTTATCGCAGTAACTAGAGTGTTGGCAAACGTGTCGGGCAACTGCACGAGGACAATTCATACTTCCGATGTGGTATACTCCTCGTCGACCCATCTAGTGAAAACGTTGAATTAATCGTTGTTACTTACATCTGTAGCTTCATCTGCTATAATTGCATGCCATGATGGGTTAGGCGATTTCACGCTATCAAGGATCCGCCCTAGTACCTCCTGTCCCATTGTGTTTTGCTTGCACGTTATCGCTGTCTTCCGTCCGTAGTTTCAAAAGCTGACTTAAGTTTCCTTCGTCTTCTGTGTGGCTCCTTATCGTTAGACCTTGCCTTAACAAAAAGCCTAATGACGTAATCTATTTCAAAATCTCCGCTCGTCGAGTGGCTTGTAGGGTTGCGAGTTGAGATGAAATCATGACATCTACTCCCTGGGCCCTCTTGTGCTTGCAGGACAACTTCAGTACTGCCTCTTTATGAGCTTCGGACGCCTCGTGCTTTCTAAACTTCTCCAACGATTTCTTCCAGTTGTTGAAGCCACTCGTGGCGAAAGCTACATCTGCATACTTTCTAAAGCTGAGAAGACCTTGCTTATTGGCCTCTCGGCAGGTGTATCAAAAAGCTTTATTACGTGTTGTACACACTGTTATCCAGGGGAAGTCGCTATACCACGTTTCGTGAAATGTACGGCCCTTGTTTTTTGCATTAAAGTCCTTTGTAGATGGTTGAAAAGGTTTCTCGTGGGGCGAATAACAACAGATTTCATTGCACGTCAATGGCAGAGTGCTTGACTGAGAAATGTATGCTTCACTGCGGCGAATTTCCACAGAAGCGTCTTCATCGGAAACAGCTGGAGTAACCTCGCTTAGCTCTACTACTTCACCTTCAGCCGGTTCACTGGTGCATTTCTTTGTGTTGGACATGACCTTAAAAACGATTTGTGTACGCTGTGGAGGTATTTTCAAAGCTGCATGCAAAGCAGAATGCAAACTGTCCAGTATTTGATGTGCGTCGTCCTTTAGACGTTAGACAACGTAGTCTGTAGCAATCTGTCTGACTGGAGAGATCTAAAATGTCTGCAATGTCTTGGCCTGTAATATATTTTTGTTCCTTCGTTTCGTTATTGCACATTCACGATGTAATAATTAAATTACTGAATAATTATATTTAGACCTATCGAAGAAACGTCCAAATGAGCAAAATTCTTGTTCTCTAAGATTTAATTTCATTTTTTTCCGGCACAGTCTAAAAGCTTTCAGCTTAGCATTCTATTGGGTTCCCACACAAAGACCATGTCTATTTCCTGGACATGCTGCGCGTCAATGGAAAACTGCTTCTGTCTAGTTTAGTAGAAAAATCCAGCAGTTGATTAGCTTCTCGAACACAGGCCAGAGTTGTTCAAAAAAGTCCTACAACATATTATTTCTCCAAGCGCGATCCCGAAGAAACGATTTGTGAAAAGATCACGAGACTGAATATTTTGCTAAACCAATTTTATGCTACCTTAGCGATATTTTCGGCACCGAAACGTGGAGAGGCACAGCCTCCCCCCCCCCAAACTTTTGTTTGGTGGGGCTTCAGCTACCCCTGCTCCGCCGCCTCTGATTGGAAAAAAAGTTTTCTTTTTTTAATGTAAATTGCTTTTATTGTTTCAGCTCCTCCAACATTGCCGCTATATGAACACACTCTATTGCTAAGTGTGGGAGTCTCTAGGCTCCAGATGGCCAGCAACTTAAAATCCTTCTATGCGTCTAGAAAAAGCCTTCAAAAACATTTTTTGGTTCGTCCTCCCTTCAAGAATTCTCTTGACCTCTTCCTGTTCATGTGAGCTTAATTTTTTGGCATAGGAAACTAGAAATCAGCAACCGAGATTGAGAATTTAATAATACAGGATACTACAATGCAATAAGGTGGTTTTTTCTTTTTTTCAAGTCGATAAATGCCTCACAGGAAATTGTTTGAGAAGTGTGACCAGATACTACTCCTCGAACCTCCAGCAACAGTGACATGACAGTTCAGGACCTAGAAGACGGTTATTCAAAAATCACAGGTGTCAGTTTTGCTGAAATTAGTTTTTCTAGACCCTTAACCCTTTTAACGAGATAATATTTTATAGAAAACGTATATCCAGAGCAAGTTGCTTGGAAAATTAAAATGAACTTTATCATTTTTGTTTCCCGCAGCTGACACCACAAAATCATAGCCCAGAAACACAACCCCACGATGGAAGACCAAGTCGATTTGTCCTGTTTTGTTCAAGGAATATCCATGTCATTTCAAGACAGTTACTTCTACTACACAAACTATATTTCCCCACTCACGATGCTGTTGAGTGTTTGGTGTGTTTTG
This sequence comes from Siderastrea radians, assembly GCA_964017195.1. NCBI lineage: Eukaryota > Metazoa > Cnidaria > Anthozoa > Scleractinia > Rhizangiidae > Siderastrea > Siderastrea radians. The sequence goes on along the minus strand of OZ024891.1, from coordinate 51,082,916 downwards.
TCCAATTCTGCCGTCATCATTGCATTACTGAGAAGTGGAATCAAGATCATTCGTCCAGGGCTGCTGATGCTGTGCAGCTTATCATTCACTGACCTTCTGTAAGGGGCGACTGCATTAGTAGCGTCCGGTATCAGAATCAGACATCTAACGAACATTCAGGTTTGCGAGGCTTTTACGGAGATAAGGAGATTACCAATTGCTACATTTATAACGATGACTTTTGTCGGGACAGTGCTGAACCTTGTCATTATCAGCATCGATCGCTACCTAGCTGTCAAAACAGTTGTCCGTTATAGGACCCTCGTGACCCGTCGCCGGGCCCTTGTTGCTTGTTCTGTAGTTTGGGTGATATCAATCACAATTGCCACTACACTGAGGCTTGTCGGTGCGACCCTAGTGATACAGTTCTTAACTTCCCTGGCGGGTGGCCTCGTCGTCCTGTCAGCAGCTGTTATCATCATTTTACAGATTTTGACCTTTCGTCTTCTTCGTCACCATAATAACAACGTTGCCGAGTTAATGGCGGAAGGTAACCAAGCCAACCCTGTCGAGTCTGCAAACGCCCGCACTGAGCGCCAGCTGGCCAAAACAGCAACATACGTGGTGGGTATGCTAGCATTGGTTGTTGTTCCTATCTCCTGTGTTATACTGATAACCGTCGTCACCAAAAAGCATTATATTAGGCTTATGAATTCCGTTGTATTCTTTCTTCTTACCTTATGTTCATGTATAAACCCAGTGTTGTATTATCGTGGAAATGAAAAGGTGAAACAAGGAATATCTAAACTATTGAAATGTCAATAAGTTACGCCTATCTTGTTTTTGGTCTCAGTTATATTCAGTCAAATCCGCTCTCTTGGTATTACCTTTGTCCTCTTTTGTCACTAAAATCCTGTCCTTCGAGGTATTTACTTTCCGTTTACTGCCCTTTAAGGAGGCTCGCAACAGTTTTTTTTTACCTTGCATCTTTTGAAATCAAAATTTCGCATAGAAGATAAACTTCGATTTCCTTGATACTACACCACCTTTTCAACATATGACCAAAGTTTATTTTTTCCCTGGTTTCCTAGCAACAACTGTCACCATAGCAACCGCAATGGACAACCCCTCATTTTAAATAATGTCGAATATCTCGAAAACTAGTCAGACACTTTATGACGAAACTTGAACTATTTAAACTACCGAACCTACACAACTTGTATGCACAATTAGAGAAAAATCTGTAAGAGCGTTTTCAAGTGATTCGTGATTCGTTTTTTGCGGGCTGATTTTGGTCATTCCTGCAATTTTCTCCAATATTTCAAGAAAGATAAAAGTTAACACTTTCTCTTTTCAGTTGAAAGATCTTTTATGACAGCAAAACATTCTCAACGTACATTGAGCTTCCTAGGTGGCTGCGATTTTAAGATATTTATATTTAAAAACTGCTAAAATGCAGCACAAATCAGTCAAAAAGTTTGTAATTTGTATAAATAGAAATATTTCTAAACTGCCCTTACAGATTTTTCTCTTAAATTGATTGCCGTTAGAATAATAATTCTTTTTGATTTTCCAGCAGGTTTTAGGCTGAATAAACATTTCTGTTATTAGATAAGAAGGCTGAATCTCGGTCAAGTTTCAGTCGTTATTAACTTTCAACGAGCAACAGTTTTATTCTACTTTTCCTGGTCTATTTCACGGTTATTCACGTGCAGTGAATATTTATACACGCTGCGCTTGTGTCCTCTCGTGCATTTATAATTTCTTCTCATATAAAAAAAAACAGTCGTCTTCTGAGCTTGCTTCTCGTTATTTTTCGGCCCCAGTGTAATGCCATCGTGGGCATTAACATGTATCCAATCCGTAATTAAAAATGCTAAAACGTCAGTCAGTATTTAAAGAATGGACAAGAGTCTCCAGGAAGAAGCTCAGAAGATGAAAATTTTTTATTATTACCACAGGTGCCCAACCTCACTATGAGAGGAGCGCATATATTAACCTGTTCCATTTTGCATATATTATGACCTCGGCAAAATATAAGGGTTTGTATGAAAAACGCAACAAATGCGCTTTAATTTCCGCAAATGCGAAATAATTCACAATAACAAATGGTTCACCTTGTTTCTGTGTTGTATTAATTACTATTTAATGGCCTTTTGGGGTGATTTGAAGCGTTTAGAACAAGAATAAGCGTCCTTGATTATTTGTCCCTAACGCTTAATAAGCGAAGCGAAAGATATCACACTGTTGGTCGTCACGTGACCGATTCAAAGATATTTATTTGCTGTAAATCTCGAATTTTGGCACCTCTCTCCGAAATTCTTTAAGAAACCAATGGCTTTATATCGTAACAACAAATACATACCAAAAAAGTCCAATATTCGCGTTCTTTCCCTTATCAAAATCGCCACTTCCAATCTCTCCACCACAGCGAACCATCCGTGTGACGAACTGTTCGCGAATGCAAATTTCTGACCTCTTTTCATTGGAAGACATGCACAATAGGCGCTCAGGACAACAATATCCCGTGTATAGAGGTGTATTTGACAAATTACGTGCGAAATTTGAAAATCGCACGTGAAGCGTGCGAAATGCAGAACTTGTGACTTACCCCAGTTTTAGCACCTTGACCTTACCGGGAAAAACCACACTTGGTTAAATAAATTCAACAACAAAAAACACATTTACTTTTGTAATTTTACCTTAAACACTAAAAAGCTAAACGGAGGTCTTTTTTTGACACCCTCTGATAGTATTAAAGGTTGATATTCGAAATGTCATTATGTGTAGCACGTAAGTAATTTCGATTTTTTTTTTCATTAACCTTTTAAAAGTAAAATGTTATCGTCGTTTCGACTACGCTTCACGTGCGACTTTCAAATTTCGCATGTAATCTGTCAAATACACCTCCCATACACGGGATATTGTTGTCCTGAGCGCCTATTGTGCAAGTCTTCCAATGAAAATAGATCAGAAATTAGCATTCGCGAACAGTTCGTCACACGGATGGTTCGCTGTGGTGGAGAGATTGGAAATGGCGATTTTGATAAGGGAAAGAACGTGAATGTTGGACTTTTTTGGTATGCATTTGTTGCTACGATATAAAGCATTTTGGAGAGAGGAGCCAAAATTCGAGATTTACAGCAAATAAATATATTTGAATCGGTCACGTGACGGCCAAACAGTGTGTTACCTTTCGCTTCACTTATTAAGTGTTAGGTGCAAATAATCAAGGAGGCTTATTCTCGTTCAAAACGCTTCACATCACCCCAAAAGGCCATTAAATAGCAAGTAATATAACACAGAAACAAGATTTACCATTTATCATTGTAAATTATTTCGCATTTATGGCAATTAAAGCGTATTTGCTGCATTTTTCATACAAACTCTTATATTTTGCCGAGGTCATAATATATGCAAAATAGAACAGGTTAATATATGCGCTCCTCTCATAGTGAGGTTGGGCTACCTGTGTTATTACGAGAAGGAATTATAAATGCACGAGAGGACACAAGCGCAACGTATATAAACATTCATCGCACGTGTATAACCGTGCAATAGACCACGAAAAAGAAAATAAAATTGTTGCTCGTTGAAAGTTAATAACGACTGAAACTTGACCGAGATTCAGCCTTCTTATCTAATAACAGAAATGTTTATTCAGCCTAAAACCTGCTGGAACATCAAAAAGAACTTTTATCTTTCTTGAAATATTGGAGAAAATTGCAGGAATGACCAAAATCAGCCCGCACAAAATGAATCACGAATTACTTGAAAACGCTCTTACAGATTTTTCTCTAATTTCGCATACAAGTTGTGTAGGTTGAGTAGTTCAAATAGTTCACGTTTCGTCATAAAGTGTCCGACTAGTTTTTGAGATATTCGACATTATTTAAAATGAGGGGTTGTCCATTACCGTTGTTATGGTGACAGCTGTTGCTAGGAAACCAGTGAGAAAATATACTTTGATCATATGTTGAAAAGGTGGTGTAGTATCAAGGAAATAGAAGTTTACCTTCTATGCGAAATTTTGACTTCAAAAGATACACTCCGAGGCCAAAAGAACTGTTGCAAGCCTCCTTAAAAGGCCTTAGACTAAGTGTTCCCGGAGTCCGATTAGATTTTTAAACATGGCCAAAACTATAAGTATCTTTCTTCTACCGTGCCGTTACAGGGTGTGCGCTTGAAGGTCATTCGAAATTCTACATTTAGATAGCATTTAATTAGTGTGTCCTCCAGGGTTGTCTCGGATTTACACTTGTCGAGCGTGCTCATTCATCCAGTATACAATGCGGTGGACATTATAAGAAGAAAGTCACAAAGTTTGGTGGCTTTTGCTTGGATACTAAATCTCATGACGTTTTTTGATCTCGATGTTGTATAAACCGTTAACGTAACAAAGTGTTCGTTGTTAAAGGGACAGGTTCAGGGCTCGGCGCATGTGCATTAATCAAATTACTTTTTTCCGATGTATTTGTAATTCTATCGGTTAACAATCCCACTCACATGTATCTCAGCGATCACATATTACAGTAAGCCCAAGTAGAACGGCTGAGGACTAAATTCACGGGAAATATTAGTGGATTGCACCAACACTGCCAACGTTGAATTTATTGGTGACCCGAAGGTTTTATTGCATGGTTGATGAATTTACCACTATTTGCATGCGCTCTGGTTGAATGGCTTCCAGGGGCGCGTGCAGATAGCTCAGAAATCATTGAACGCGAAACTTTGGTCGGATTGGTTCTTAACAATGTTATGAAACAATATTGCTTGCGTACTCTCTACAGCGTGCGCAGGCGAAAAAACAGCATTTAGATTCATGGGGACACGCTAATTCGTGAACCCTTCCCTTTAAAAACAGCGACGTTTCAAGTGGGCGGGGCAAGGATTCCAGCCACCCCTCCCTCTCCGAGTGGGAATAGGTTTAACTTAAACATACATACAGGTCATGGTGTAACGAAAATAAAAATGTAATAATAAAAATGTAATTTAAATAAACCAATGTACGTGAAAGTTTAATTGTAATCTAAGGGATGCTCCAAAGAGTGTAAAGTGAAATAAATAGAAAGAGGGGTGAGTGCAGATTATAAATCTTAATCATATAATTTGATTTGTAATCGAAGTGGATACTTTTGTTAAATGTGTAAGTGCGTTTTATTACCTGCAAAAGCATGACTATGCAAATCGGGGAAAATATAACAGCACATCCAAATATAAATAATTCAAAATGTTAGTGTTTCACAATAGTGTTGGAGATTTTGAGAGACAAACGTAAATGTAAAAAAGTGATATAAAATGCAAATCCTTTATAACTGTATTTGAAAGACTGCTGTTTAAAAAAAAAGAATTAGGATTATCCTTACAAGGGGCTACCTCTCCACCGCTTCCATAGGAGAGAATCGACCTAACAAATTAACTCTCTAAGTCAAAAAGGCACCCAATGTTATAGCGGACCGCCTTCGCAAGCCTTCCGCTCACGGGAGCAGGCCCCCATAGTCATGAATACACACATCCATACGAGTCGATTTTGATAGTTATGACCGTGTGAGGATGACAGCGACGACGACGCTCCATCACACCTCATGTAGAATGATCTCGAAGCGTCCTTGAATACTGTACGAAACTGGCGAAAATGACAGACAACTTTCTTTCTAATGCTTGTAGTCTAAGATCCCTTTTTGAAGGCTTCAAGTAGAAAGGATAAACTTCCACGAATAAATTTGCATCTCATCCGCTCGTGGTCGCGGCCTGGCCACGTACCCTACGACCACGTGACATATTCTGCCTTCGACCACCAGGCGTGACAGAAAGCGTGACTGCTTGTCACTTGAGCCCGTAACTCTTAAGCAAGGCGTCTGAGGAAGGTGGTCGCCCGCGAAAGTCCTGGAAAACATCACCTGGGTGACGTGCACCACCGCTGGCCAGCACAGTATCGCGGAACCTGCGGAGTTTAAGAGTGTGAGATTGTTTTTTGAGTTTTAGCTACAGTTGAGTAGAAACGATCAATCTCGTCAGACATCACTTTCATGAAATTCAGTTTGATTGAGTTCGCGGACAAACGGGGTACCGAGGGGGTCTTTACAGGAGGATGGCGTTGACAGACACGGTACAAAATATGGTGTTTGGATGGTGGCTCTAATCATTGAAGACTTGGCCTGTGAGGTTTAGCCTGCTTCCAGGCGGTTTGTGGGTGTTTTTAAAGCTGGGAAACCCCGAAAAACGCAGAGTTCGCGATCCTTGGCGCCATCTTGGACGCACGCGAAAATCGGTCTGGGGCGAGTGACAAAGCGAGGGCGACTGAGGGGGACCCTCCCCGTCGATTTGTCACTCGCCCCGGACCGACTTTCGCGCGCGTCCAAGACGGCGCCGGCGATCGCAAACTCCGCGTTTTCCGGGGTTTTTCCGCGATACAGACACCCACAAACCGCCTGCAAGCAGGCTAATGAGGCTATTGACGCCAGACTTTCATGGTTGTCGATAAAAATAAACCCCATTTGTCACGATTAAAATTTCAGGGCAATCTGTATACTAGTGGGTGGCGACAGTTGCATCTCAGGATGCAACGCAAAGGTTAAGACCAATGCTAATCACTTCACCACGCGCCTCAGAAACATACAAACCGTGAAGGGGTGGGGGATAAGTGACATTACAGTGGCTTTTCATTGTTGCTGTATCACGCCCTAAACCTCACTGAACCAACATGCGCCGGGAATTACCTCCTTCCCACTTCACGCAATGCACTTCGGTTATTCAACCCAGCTTCCTCGAATGCACTGAAAGCATCAGCGGACATCACCTGGAAACAAACAAAAATTTCAAACGCGGTTTGCATCGACTCTAGTAAAATATGTTCGCATTTATTTCATTCTGTGTTGCGGAGTAAATAAATGAATGAATGAAAGAATGAATGAGTAGGTACAAAGGAACTTCGCCTTGGGAAATGCGACAACTATATGCTTATGCTGCGAATAAATCCCGTTTACACAGGCACTTTTTGCCGTCAGAGCGCCAGAGATGAGCTGAGATCGAGAGCGGAGCTGCCTTGAGCGACCCCAGAGGGAATTTTGACACGTTTTTATGCTTGCATCGCATGTATTATGCTTTCATCTCAACAAATTCGCAAACAGAATCACCGAGAAATCGCAGCGAAAATCTCCGAGAGGACAATTTGAAATCGCACTAAAAATTGTTCAAAAATCGCTGCTAAAATTGCATTATTAAACGGCCCTTGAAGTTCTAATAGTGCCAAGCAGCTAATTTTTCTTTACAGTATGATTAACTTCGTTGAACGTAAGTTCATGAGAATAAAGAGGATGGTCGCGAAAGATGAAGTGGCTTCATGTTTAATCAAATTCTCCCACCTAGTACCCTACGAAGTACTTCGAGAACACTGAGGAGAACATGAATGTTGATATTGGGGCTTTAGCCTGCTTTTTACTACCGAAGCAAGCACAAGCTCAAGCACAAGAGAGAAAAAATTGATTATAAAGAGCTATTCGTAAAAGTTGCTTGGTTTTATCTGTTAACTCACGTGTTGAATGATAAAACAGTTATTGCACTCGGTTTTCGCAAAAACAATGTGATTTGTCAGTGGCGAGCAAATCAAATATTTGTCGACGCCGAATTGATCTACTCGCGACAGACAAAACACGATATTTTACTCAACCTCGTCTTATTGAATATTGCTGGATGTTTAAAGTTCTTGAACTGTAGAGCGAAGGAATTCTGGAATTACTGCTCACTCACTTCAGCCCATTTGTAAGAGTAATAACCAGCAGCATATCCAGAAGAGAAGATGTGTAAAAACGAACACGGAAACCTGTCTTCCTCAAGTGGTCTAAGCACCGTGTATTCACTGGAGATTATGTCTTGAACAGTGCGCCAAGGTTCTGAACTGTAAGCAAAATCACGAAATAAATAATAAATAAAATGAAACAAGCTAATGTTTTTCAGTAACCCCCGCCAGTCGAGCAGAGCTTTTAAACACAAGATGCAAGCATAACGTTGGTTTTGGACACGTGCAATGTGCTCTAAATAACTAAATTAGAGTGGCAAAACCAGTCTATTTTGGCGTTCTCGGCTCGTTCAGACCTGGATTCTACTTTCGCGCAGTGACGTCACCGAATACGAATTCGCACGGTCAACGAAGGTACTAGTTATAGTCCCCTTATCACGTTTTGTTAATTTCGATTATAACTGAAACCCTTTAATCAGAATGGCTTACGACTTTCCTTCGCTTTTGCTTAGACAAAAGACACGGTTTCATTACTGTGGGGCAAACTTTAAGCAAGCAAACAGAGCCCATAACAGAGCGGACCATGTTTGTTGCTGTCGCCTTCGTTTCGCAGTTTTGCAATAGTGAGGAAAACACTCTACAGATCGGCCAAAATAACAAAACTAAAGACTCTCCTTTGTGAAAGTTGAAATCATTTCCTATAAAAACTTTTGATCTAGTGATTGTTTTAAGGTAAAACAAAATCATATTTTTGAGGAAAGCTTATCGCAGAATTTTTTGCCAAAACTTGCTATTGCTTTAAAGAAGTTCCCTTGATGCGACCCTTTTTCTTATAAGTAAGCTAATAAGACTTGTGATAGCTCATTAAAACAAAAACAAAAACAGAAACAGAAACAAAAAGACAAATCCATGTCTCAATGATACACTGTAATGAGCTGTTAGTGATGAATCGAGAGTTTTCCTATAAGATTTCCTGCAAGCCAGGGTAAAGTTAATTTGAGATTTAATATCAGCAAAATAGCTTAAAATAGCTTTATTTGAATGACCACGCTTTAGGATTTCATTTCAAGTTTTGCTTCAGAAAGTGGAAGTATTAAATCCTGTACTCCTACCTCGTATGTATTTCCATGTCAAGGGCTCCAAAGTACAACTGACGTAACATCTGTGAACCAGCCATAAATCTACGAGCTACAAAAGAAACAACACTGCTCCTGTACAACACCGAATTGATAAAGTCGCACACGAGCCTAGAAGGCCCACACGGCAGGAGAGTATCGCTACTCCCCCCTGGATGGGATGCTAGTCCATCACAGGGTTACTCGCAGCAGCATGTCGCCGGTATCCATTTTATACACCTGGGTGGAGAGAGACAATGTGGGGTTAAGTTTCTCGTCTAAGAAAACAACACGATGGCAGGGACTGAGCCTCGATCCACAGCGTCCCCTACATATTACCCGTAAAGTCATACCCAGGACAACGGTAGCCCACGGGGATGGACCACAACCCGGTTTCTGTAGCATAATACAACTAAGGGTATCATGATTCCTCTCCGGATGGGCCGCTAGTCCAGGCTTTCCTAACAGTGCAGATCTCAACCTACCTTTGCAAACCTGTTGGAAAAGTTCATCAGGGAGACTCTCGCTTGTGCGATAGTGGCCGCTGACCAAATTCATCGTGGTTTTATCGTACAGCCAGTTTTCCATGAATTGTGACGGCAATTCTACCTGTAAAGATGAGCAGTAACATAATAAGTGCAATGGTTAGCAGTTAGTCATAACGAAGTGTATAACACAGTTTTAATATTTACTTAGTTACCTGGTATGTAGCCTTCTGATTTTGTTAATATGCCTTAGTATTTTTAACAACTAGTTTTAAGATAACTCATATAGCTTGCCACTTAACTAAACATACATCTGACACTGAAATAACCTTTTTTAATTATTGTTTATTTATTGACTGATTGGTTGATTGATTGATTTATCTATTTATTTGTTTATTTATTTATTAACAAATTTTGGAAGACTGCGAAGCGAAGTTTCCGCAAAGCATCGTAAACTTTTACTCAATCATTTTTGCAAAGAGAAGCTACAGCCATAACAACAGACTTCTCCAAACTTCATTTTAAATTATCATTACTTTTTTTTTTTTCAATTCAGTTCATTTTTCTATCAAATTGTTTTTATCAGTCATGAATTTTAAGCGTGACTTAACTTGAACAGTACCGCAGGCATGTATGCAGCAACTCGGATTAAACGATTTGTGTACGCAGCGTCAAATTCAGAAAGTCTTTGGTCTTGTTTCAGAATACTTATCTTCGAAATTTCTTAAAAATGATGGAACGTGCTATTCTTAAGGGACTCTCTCCCTTTCCCACGAACTAACTATTTGAGAAATAGCTTTAGCTATAGCGGTGTAGCTCTGTGGAACAGCTAACCCTGTAATCTTAGGGAGACAAAATCACTTAACCAATTAAAGCGATTACTAAATCTTAATTTAACAAGTTAGAGACACGGCATTCATGGAAAGGAGATTTAGGTAGTATTGTAATGTTTAGATTAGTATGTTTAGTTCTAAGATCACCTGATGAATTTTAATCGTGTGTAAATAAATATAATATTTTAATAAATAAAATAAATACTAGCAGTAAATGCGACAACCAGCCTTTATGTGCAAATGTGGCTTACTGCGTCCCATTCTACGTTCTTAATTCCAGCAGCATCAGAGTAAGATACAGTTGTTAGCATGTGTTGAAGACCGTGACCAAACTAAGAAAAAAGAGAAAATTAACAAACAAGTTCACTGCTTACAAAGCATTCAAATGTTGCTTCAATTTGCACTTTTATTATTTGGTAGATTGTGTTCATTTTGGCAACTTGTCCCCGCGCAATTTGCTTTATTTAGGTAAACGCGTAGATACATAGCCGGATACACCTTGTGCATGAAGCCAGAGTTGCCGCCACAAGAATTGAGGGGTACTGAGAGAGTTTTTAACTCTGTTTTTTTTTTCTGAGAGGTGGGGAACTGAAGAGCACATTGCCCTGCTCCAGAACACAAACAACCTTATTCTCAGCTTTTTTTTCTCGCCTCCTGAAGAGGAAGGAACAGAATTGATCAAGTACGCTTATGCTCCACGTAACATGTAGTTTTAGGTGGCTAAGGAATATTTAAGCCTTCGCAAGTGACCACTGGCGGCTCACGCAGAAATCGTACTGTGGACGTGGCGGTCCATTCCAAGTGTAGTAGGTCCCATGTTCTTCCAGAAAAAAACGGGATTGGCCAGAACAATAACGCAATGTGAGGATACTAATCTGAACTTTTTTTTTAGCTTTACCTCTCTGGAGCGTGCTACTGCGTCAATGCACAAATAGACAACCCCAAAAGTGACAAGCATCTAATTTCTCCCTGCAATATTACTACTTCGTCAAACATGCAGGTCATGAGAATAAAGAAAATGATCACCAAAGATCAAATGTCTTGATTTTACGCAGATTCTCCCAACTAGTACTAGAAGGAATATACTGACAACAGTGAGGAGAATATAAATGCTGATACTGGGGCTTAAAGAGTTAACTCTTGCATACCTCATGAAAAAGTGTCTCCACTTCTCTGAAGGTCATAAGTGAAGGCGTTCCGTCTGCGCTGGGAGGAGACTGGTTACAAACCAGGTAAGCTACGGGACGCCTGTTAAGGACTTCGCTTTTGTCTGCGTTGATACAGCAAACAAGAGATTTTGCTGTAAGATTTCTAACCCAGCATTTAGCGATATCAATAGCAGATGTCTGGCCTTACACTAATTCTATAGTTTAAAATACCCTTGCTAAAAAAGTACTTAAAATCAAATCTTAGCTAAGTATTCTGCCATCTGGAACACTTTGATGACTATTCACATGTACCATCCTTTCAGTAAAATCTGCCGCGTTTGCTAATCTGATTAGTTGTTAGTGTGAAAGGTTTGATAATGTAACTTGAGTGACTTAGTCCGCAAACATCTTTTCAAGAAAAGAACATTCTTTGCACCCTCGACCTGAGAAGCAGGCTATTATTCAAAAACAAACAAAGGGGTTAGGGAAAGTGATAAATGATAAATCCACATATATTTTTTCAACGACGTTTCGAGCGTTAGCCCTTCGTCAGAGCGATTCACTCTGACGTAGGGCTAACGCTCGAAACGTCGCTTTCGAATTCTTTACGGTGGCCAATTTACCGTATCAACCTAGTTGATAAATTCAAAGTTTTTTCAAATTTACGCCATTTATTTCCTCCATGACACCTACTGATAAAGGGTTAACCCTGGCTAAGTAATAGTTAATTAATAATAATTATTACCAAGACACTGATCCATCCAGGCTCCACCACGCTTCTCTGCTGGGCGAGAGTACGGATCCAGGAAAAACGAGGCTATGTGATCTCCTAAACCCAGCGGGAAAAAAAGGCAAAGAAAAAATGTTGGGCAGAGGACGATGAAACCCAAGTGAATATTTTGACTGCTAATTTTCGAAATTTCTAGTTTGAACAGGCCAGTCAAGTTCCTCAAATTTAAGCTAAAGAGCCGGCAAGGTGCCGCTGATTGATTTGACACTAGTTTGTGCTTTCTCTTAGAAATCTTCCTGATGTTTGCAGACTTTGACTCCCTGCAGGTACGATGGAGCACACAGAATTGTCATGGCTGGAGTGTACATTGTATTGCAAGCTTAATTTTTGAAATTTCCGGTTTGAGCAGGCAGCCAAGTTCCTTAAATTTAAGCTTAAAAGCTGGCTACGTGCCGCCGGATTGATAGTGATTTGCATTAAAAGAAAGAAAGAAAAGAATTTATACGGTTTGCAAGTTTTGCATGCTAATTTTGGAAATTTCCAGTTTTTACCGCTGGCCAGCCACAAATTTAAGCTTCCACTCCTCCTCAAATAACAAGTCTAAAACTGAAGGAGACCTTTGTTTTCACGGTAATTGTCTTTCCATTCACCTTTGTCATCCAAGATGTTGAAAAATCTCACGTCTGGGTGCCACACTTCTGCATCTCCATCTGCTGGCTAAACCAAAAGCAATACCACATCCTTTCCATTATCATTTTCAAGTTCATTTTTTGGTGGGAGCGGAGGGAGGGGTAAAGACATGTCTACTATTCCACTAACCGTGGGAATATGACTAAATGCAAAGCAAGTTTAGGCAAGTTTAATTTTGAGGCAATCCTGCTCGGGTTAGAGATAATAAACATACCTTGATGGTGATTCCAAACAGTTCAGATGACAGATTAAAAAGTCCATCTAGAACCCTATGAAGCAAAAAACAACAACAACAACAACAACACTTTGCTCACCCAGTGACATTAAGACCGTTACAAAAAATAAAAATTAAAAACAAATAAAGAAAAAACTTTAAGATGCAAGTGCACAATAATTCAAGTCATTTTTAGATGCGAGTGTTCCCCCATCAGACACCAAGACTCACACAAAACAAAACAACAACAACAACAAAACAAAACAACACAAAACAAAAAAGCAAACAACTTCCATGGCAAGCCGTTCTGATTGTGCACAAGCATATAAGCAGCACAGAGTTCATGAATACGACAACTAGGAGTCAAATTAAACCATCTGAGAGTTACTTAAATGTCTTACATGTCAAAGTATGCAGTGATTGGGCATTCTGGCAATGCAAGGTTTAAGCCCAGACAGCCCTAACATCTTCCAAAAAGGTGGTACAAATGTTCCCATTGCTTTAGTGACCAGAATGGACCACTACCCACTTAACCAATTCCATCCCTTAGTTATCCCACAGCACTGTCCACTCCGCCAATTCCACATACATGTACACGTACGTGCAAACAGTACGTCACGCACAACAAAAAGAAGAATTAATACAAACCTTGTTAATGGAAAATAAGGTCTCAGATCCTCATCAGTAAAACTGTAAAATTAAATCAATACACTGTATGTAGAACTATTAGACATCAAATCAAAAACAATGGATCACACTTAAAAGTGCTTGTGAGAAAGGTGTCTCTGATCTACATACACAAAGAAACAAAACTGAAATCAGGCATGAAACAAAGAGAGGCTAAATTAAAGAGAAAATTCTGCAACTCCAACCTGAACAAATGTTCCCGTTGCTTTTGTGACCAGAATGGTATGTCCCAGTGCTTTAGGTTTCCATCAAAACCATTTTCTTTGGCAAAGGCCTTGGGAAACAATGCAGAGAATAAGATTAAAACTTAAGGTCAGGGCCAAGTGGAGATGCCTTGGCTTTTAATTTGACTCTGGCATTTACACTGTACTTGCAAACAATGGTGTTTTACTTGAGGATTCTCTGTCAATGCTCACGCATTTACATGTAGTACAACCATTCCAAAATTACAGGTAAGATATTTCTCACTACTGACTCTACTGTGAAAACTAAGTATTGTTTATGCATTTGTCACTTCAAAGACTGAATACTATAAATCTGATTGTACAGATTACTGAAATGGGCACATAACAAAGTCTATTAAAATATTAATGATCACTTCACTTTCAATAATTTCAGTGAGCACTGATCCATGCTACAAGACTTGTTCATCAGCCAAACAGACTGCAACCCAGTCTGCACTCTTGTGTTTAACAGTTGGTCTGTGGTCTGGGGTAAACAAAAAACTTGCATGCTCTAAGAAAGAGAAGTCTACATCAAGTAAGTGTGAATGTAGAGGGTGATCAGAATGTCACGCTCTGTGGGCTCGCTTTGCACCTTGTGAGTGACCATATTGGTGATTCAGATAAAAGTGAGTGTTTGAACACTACATGTACAGTCAAACAGATAATTGACACCATATCAACCTCAGTGGAGTTTCATTCACCTGTAGAGCCTGTAGTTCTGATTCTGCTGCTCCTTTGCTTTTATTTTTCAGGTCAGTGATCATTTTCCACACTTCTGAGGGGCTACCAGCCATTTTACAATCCAATGACAAGAAGGCATAGTTTTCAAATCCAAGAAGACTGGCTTTTTCTTGCCTGTAATAATAGTACAAATTAAATTAAAATGACTCAATTTTAAAAGCACCATGACGCAATACATGTAGGTGTTTTGTGAATTACATATTTTTGCTAACGTATGTGTCTTACACACTCACCACTAGAATAGCATCATTCGGCATGTGAGGTGAGGTATTTGTAGTATTAATAACGTCTTTCAAAGAAAATAGAAACCTCCTTCTCCATTAACAATTACGAATAGTTTAGTACGCATATACTCATCCCCCAGGAAGCACACTATTTCCTGCATACCTCTTCTCTGGTGCAATTCAGATGCTGTATCTATTTCCTGCATACCTATCCTCTGGCCCAATTCAGATGCTGAATCTCTCATGAGCCATATTGTAAGTGGTGTGGCATTAATTAAATTGATTGCCAGTAATTGCCAGCTGATTTCTATTACTGTAGGTGTGGCAAAGTTCATTTCAAAGTACAGTTGTAGAGCAGAACTTGCCATCTACACAATACACACTGGATCATATGCAGTTAGAACACTGTAAGTGTGTTTTAAGTATTTCATATGCCTAATGGCCCTGAAACCTATTGCATAAATCACTAAATAAAGCTTGTGATGATTAGCTTAGACCTTGTGGCATGAGCAGCTACATGTAATTAAGCAAGAAGCTTGGATTTGACATTGTTTAACGCTCACACTAGCTCCAGGTCACACATGTGGCACTAGGGGAATGTAGTTCAATATTAATAATAGAATACTGTTTAAGGCATGCCAAAGGCAATCTATATTATAAGATTTAGATGAGGTACTGATATTGTTATTCATCTACAGGTTTCTAATTTTAAGAAAAAGGACAACACTTTTGATTTTTACAAAAGACATGTTTTGATCGTGCTGCGATCATCGTCAGTTGCAAGACCAAAAAGTTACATAGGATTTGAACTTTACTCGCAATTGACGATGATCGTAGCATGATCAAAACATGCCCAGTGTTCTCCTTATCAGGCGGTAACCAGTAAAATTTACCGCTTGTAGCACCGCTTGTTACCGGTTAGCCGGAACCAGATAAAGGCCTGGATTAGAAACATCCAACAGTTTGGGATGGTGAAAGATTTATTATCAGATTGTTTTATTACCAGATTTATGTCTGTCGTACTGCGTACCTAGCCTGCGCCGCAGACGTAATATGACCGTTAGATTATGTCTGTGACGCAGGCTACTGCATACCACGTAAGTGTAGTTTAGTAACTTTTCTCATTGTCCATGCATTTGTACAATATTAGACATAGTCTTATCATCTCGACATTTCTAAGTTCGTTAGATAATAGTCTCATCTTCTCTACGTTTCTCCGCACATTTCTACCTTAGTAAGATGTTAGTCATATCTTTTTGACGTTTCTCTGTATGCCAGTACATTCTTAAGGTATTAGTCCTCTGGACATTTTCCATGCGATAGTGTGTTCGTCAGTGGTGTAAGGTGCGGTCTTATCTTCTCGTCTGTCGACATTTCTTTGAATGTTAAAACATTCCAAAAATATTATTGTTATCTTCTCAACGTTTGTCCATGTGCTAGTATATTCATAATTTAGATGTTGTTAGTTGTATTTCCTTAACATTTCTCCGTACGTTAGCACTGTCGTGAGATACTAGTGTTATCTTCTTGACGTCTATATCCGTACGTTGGTTTGTTCAGGTTTGTTCGTTATTTACTCTTAGTATTGTCTTCTCCTCGAAGTTCTTCGTTTGTGCCTTTGTAAGGAGTACATATGTATGTCTCATCTTCTAGGCGTTTCTCAGTACGTTTTTTAGGTTGCTGTAAGCTTTTTCTTCTCGACGTTTATCTGTACGTTAATACGTTCCACATGACAGGAATTACAAACGTCAACCATTTTGAAGGGTTTTTGAGACATGTGTTAGCCTAGTGTCATGCCGGCAACATTTCGGGTCTCATAACGACAATTCCACACCATGGTAGAAAAAGATTTTCAACAGAGCTGCTTTACCGGTCTGAAAAACTGACTTACCTGTTACCCTGAAAACTAGGGAGAACACTGATGCCTGATCAAAAGTGTTGTCCTTTTTCTTAAAATCCTTATTACTCTACTTTTTACATTTCCACTTTTATGGGTTCTTTCTTGTTATAACACATTACCTTAATTTTCTTATTTCTTCAATGATTTCTGAGTTATCATTATCACCATCTGATGCTCTTGTTATATATGCCATGTACATTTTTTCACGCAGAATTCTATTCTCGCTGTCAACAAAATTAATAGATAACGTTTATTAGATAACGTTAGATAACTTGGTTAAATAGTAAGTAAGTACTGCTGTAAGTATTAAAGTCACTGTGGTAAGTAAAATCTTTATTTAGAGAAGGTGGCTCACAATAGAAAAGCTAAATAAACTTGAGGCCTTCTACTAAAGATTACAAAAACTAGTATAATAGGTTTGCAATTACAAAGCTATATACAAAACTACCACTATAACAGATTAAAATTTGCATGACTTAAAGATGAAATAAATAAATAAATCAATATTAAATAAATAATAAAAAACATTAAGTTTTAGCTCAAAGCCCATACATGTAGTTACATGTTAAACTGAGTCTATGAAAGAATTGCATTCCTCCACCAGTTTGAAATCAGTTCTAAGGCAGGTAACTAACAAATGGAAAAGCCTGACACCTTACCTGTATTTCATGAAAGGTTCAAAACATGGCAAATCTAAAGTAAGTTTCCAAGGTCCTAACGACACATCAGCACTTTTCCTGACAGAAAAAAAAACACAGTGTAACATAATTAAAATAATAAGGAAATAATGTTTGTGTTGTTGTCCCAGAGACATTGTAAAGCTAAATTTGCTGCAAATAAATTCAAACTGTATTGATTGAATTAGTCGACTGAGCAGAAAGTCTACATGTATGACAATAAAATGAGAATTACCCGCTGGGGTAACTATTGTGAATGTAAGGTTTAAAAACAAGTTCAGTTAACCTGGATCCTTCCTGGAGATTTTTATTACCATCGGCAGCTGCTGCCTCGGCAGTTAACTGTAGAAGAGTTTCAGGTAATCCTTTGACATCCTGAGGATCAGTCAAGACTTCTGAGAAGGACTTTGTAGCATCTAAGACATTGTTACTACATAAGACAAAAGGAGAAAAGGAGATTGATGACTAGTGTGAAATAAAATCTGCCTGCCTGACAAGACTGGAAAAATTAAGTGAATTTTAGTGAACAGATGACATGCTAGCAGGTTACAGTGTTTGAATGAGGAGATCAAAAGAAGTGATCAGCCTTTGCAGTTTTCTGGAAGGTAAACTGTTTGTATAATATTTGTTTATTTTATGCATAAGTACAGTATTATTCCATGCAATAAATATTGTACATGTAGTTTAAATTTGTTTTTCAGACCACTTTTTTAATTTTTTGTTGTTCCAGATTATGATGAATGGTTGTTTCAGTTTATGAAATATTCATCAGTGTGAATATTGACAAACTTTACTAACTAAGGAAAATAAAAATAAATTAATATCAAATAATTTCTCAATCTTAGTCAATATATTTGGCTTTCTCATAGATTTCACGTAGACGTGGGATCTATGGATTTTGGTATCTCTGCAACCGAGTGAACTGACTGTAACAATAAATTAAAGAAAATGCCAACGAAAAAATAATGGTTTCTGCATTTTCGTAAAGGTACATGTATGGCAACATACTGTAAGTGAAAATTTGGAAGAACAAGGAATGCTGCAGATGAAATAAATTCTCAAGGAGGGTGTTGACATTGTAAACGTCATGAGTAATCTGATAACTCATATGCATATATAGTTTCTTTATTTATATGTATCACCTTTACTGTAGTATTCCTCACAAAGCAAGGCAGGAAGCCCTCACTTTATAACCCTTTATAATTAAGTCCCAATATCAGCAAGTATATTCTCCTCACTGTTCTCCATACATGCATATTTATTATGGCACTAGTTGGGAGAATTTCCTTGAACATCAAGGCATTTTTTTCTTTAGTGATCATTTCTTTTGTTCTCATGACCTGTAAGTTTGATCAAGTAGCGATATTGTGAGGAGAAAATAGATGCTTGTCACTACTGGGGCTTATAGGGTTAACTCGAGCTGCTCATTTTTTCCACTGACTAAATTTGAGAAGCTATTACATGTGACATTTACCTGAATTTGTTTGCCAGCTCAGCAAGCCTCAGTTGAATAGCATTAAATCTTTCTTTTTCTTTTCCTTTCAATCCTACTCCTCCATTTCTGGCTGATCTTAAAAATGTTGTCATGACACGCTGTTGTCCTTCATCAAGATTGACTTGCTTTTTTTCAACTTTCTTTACATGTGAATAAAAATAACAAAATCAAAGGAATATTCCATAAACGGTAAAACCAGTCACTGTTGAACAGGGAAACAGAAGAATTGCTAAGGCCTTTGTATAAAAATCTCAGACTATGCTCAAACTGAAATACATGTATATAGAGTGACTCACAAACATCCTGTTCTTTGGTTCATTCTCCTTTATTTGACTAATTTGTATTACCTTTTATTGACTTTCTGTTGATCAGAGGATATTAGAAAAACTTTTTTGGCCATGTCACAAGTTTTTTCTATTTCTTGACCAAGGAATGAACAAAGTGAACAAACTTGCTCCTGTTACATTTTCCCAGGAAATTTTCTCCTGTGCAATACATATTCTGTTCTTAATCACAAATAAACGGTTTCTCAAATTTGTCATTAAGGTAGCCACTACAACAATTGGTTGAATGGCTTTTACATTGAATATGTAAACAAGTGTGTGTCATTTAATATTGGTGCTACAGCTTGTACGTGTAACAAAAAATTTATGTGAAGTGAGCATTTCTTACCCCAAGTGCATCATACAATGGGACACTTTGTTTTGCCTTCATGGAAGCTTTAACAACAAGTGGCTGAACCTGTCAAAACACATCATCATAGTCAGTTAAGGAAAGCAGAAGACAAAGGCTCTAAGAAATAGTGGTATGTAAAGCAGTAGATGTGATGGTGTAGTGGTCGACTGATGGACAGCATCATCGTTTTGCAGAAAAAAAAAACCTTGTCTACTCTTTTTGATTCTTTCAAAATCTCCAGAGATCTTCAGTTTGCCTAGGCCCTGGACCACTGGAAAAGTAATTAAGCAGGAAAAGCTTCTTGCCTGACTTCAAAATCTGCTCATTCCTGACTACTGGATGAGACTTTTGTCAAGTCCTGAAAATCCCCTCTCCCAGGGTCTTAGGTACAAGGTCTAGGGCTCCCACAACCCTTACCTTTTCATAAGCAGCCCTCAGTTCCTGAGTGTTACGAACTCCATTTAGATGTGAGGTTACTCCCCAGGCATAACTCAGTTGACTGCCTATCTTTTCCAGTGGTTCAATTATGGTCGTCCATGGTTTATCAATGAATGTTTCATTATTGTCAAAATCTGAAAATGGTACATAAAAATTAATTAAACATTATGCTAGCTTTATAGGATTAGCTGATACGATGTATAAATTAAAAATAAGGAAGCCAAAGCCAATCACATACATATTATACTTATATCTGTAGTTTTAACTGATGAAACAAAGGACAAATAATGCCTATCAAAGGGTTATTTTTGTGAGAATATCATGATATTTGCGGCACATGTTATTGATAAAACAAATACTGATTTTGCATTTCAGTCTTTGAAACATTACCCTGGGGTGGAACTACATGTACATTATTCTATTTTTAAAGTGAGCATTAAGCCACAAAAGACTACCTCTCATCACCCTCGCTCAATGTTGTTTAAGAAGACTGACAATTGAGCTTTTTTGGCTGCAGAACTACATGTTCATTGACAAGGGGGTCTAACTGCCCAGGGCTAAATGGGACATTCCATTTTTATTCGCATCCCCCTTTCCCCCACCCACCACAGAAGGCCTGATTCCGACACTCCAGGTTTTGGTGTTGGCTTTGAAAAAATATTCTGACACCCAATGTAATAGAGACCACCTTCCACAGTGGGGGTGTGGAAAATTTTTGGAATGTCCCAATGGCTAGTGGCAGGGGGTTGGGGGGGGGGGTGGTATACATGTCAAATGGCCGGTTACGTACTGTTTTAACATTCCTCAATGTGGATATTTGAGGAAGAGACTTTGTGTAAAACAAAAACAGCGAGAAGTGAAATAAATTATTTTTTAACGCTACGTACCTTTCAACTTTTTTTCGAACTCCATAAAGTCACCTTCGAACTCGTGAGTCAACTTTTCGATGGCGGGCACCACATGACAAGGTTGGATTTCGCTGAAGCGTGGTAAGGATTCTTGGTTTAGAATAGGATTATAATCATTGGCAGTGCAAACAGGACGTTTGAGAATCCTTATCTGCGAAAGAAGTGCGGAAAGGTGAAAGCATCGTAGCTGATTTGCCCAAAGGTTTGTCAACTTTGGAAAACAGCTCGCCATAGCAGCCATTTTGTAATTCCGCTGGTCATAAGGAGCAGAGACGCAAGTCTAGTGCCCGGGCTCCGTGCTCCCAGAGTTTTGGACAACAAATGCGGAAAGAGGACTGCCTTTTCTTCCGGGTAACTGTCTGTTTTGGGACGGCGCTCATCATTGTAAATGTGAATTGTAAATGTGAAAATGTGCTCAGAAAACAACTTAACAAGACGCAAAGGCCAGATTAATTTTAAAAGTTTTTTCTTTAATCTCGGAACAACATCTAGAATGGCAAGGAATTCGAAAGTTAACTACTTGCCTGGGTAAGATTGTGGTCGATTGTGTTCCATGTGGTTGGGTGCTTATTAGTAATTTTTTTTGTGTGTGTTGTGTGCATCATTGATTAAGCAAAATTATTGATTTCTAAATTTAAAAATGTTTGAAACGTCTACGCGTGCTGGTCAGGATCCAGGCATTTATAATATGTTTGGGAAATATAAAAATGTTGCGCGAAAATCCAGCCACATAGAATGCCGGATAAAAGATTCATTCAGGGAAGCAAAATATTACTGAGTACAGTAAGTAAGTAAGAGTAAGTAAGAAACTTACCCACTTAGTTATTCAACCATTTGTTGAAGAAGCCTATAAAACCAGTCTAGTACTACTCCTCTTGATGCCTTGTTGTTGTTGTTACCGAATATTACCAATGTATTATCCAACGTTTTTCAGTTTAGCTTGCCGGTATTTCAGACTCTTTCCCTTTATTGTTTTCAGCATTCTGAATAAAACTAACTTAAACTGAATTCTTTTTGGGCGTTTGTTAAAAGAATATAAAACCATAAAGAAATCATTAATCGCGATGACATAAAAGGCAGTGCCGTGAGTTATCAGTTCCGGGTTGTGGTAACCTCATGCAAGTGGCCGGTCAAACTAAGAGAGTAGCCGCTTAATGCAGTGGAACCTCGATTTAACGAAGTGCCAAGGGACTGGGGAAATTGGTTCGTAATATATATCGAGGGTTCGTTATATCGAGGCTCTTTTCCGTACATTACACTATTGCTGGGCTGAAAAGTATCGTTCGTTATATCGAGGACTTCGTTATATAGAGGTTCGTTAAATCGAGGATCCACTGTACTCACATCTGTTTGATTATATTGTTAATCAGTCATGTCATTCAATCTTTATGTTATCCAGAACTGGTCTTACTACGGGTTAAATCTGACAAGGAGCGAGCGAGAGTTTTTTTGACGGCAGAAATTTCTGAAGAAACTGCATAACAAAAAGTTGGGAACTTCAGACACTGAAAAATATCGTATCGTCGGAGCAGTTTTGCCTCCTTCTTCAAATCTAAACTTCCTTATAATTAACATAAATTTCTTTTCCTGTGTTTACACAGAAATTAGAGGGAAGTTCGGCATATTGAAGATTGTAAATTAGGAATCAAGGGTGGAAAACTTGGCCAACTAATTGCCCTCCAATTCTCCATCTTTCGTTATAGTCTTGAAAAACCTAAAACTTTATCATCCGAATTAATCTTACAAGCCACAAGAGGTCAAACACAAATGCAAGGAAACTGACAGGACATGTGACATTTTGTCTAGATCCACTAAATTGTCCAAATTGAGGAAGTAAAAATTGTGCACAATGTGATATCACTGTTTTTGAGATTTTTTGAGCTATACAATGAGATGTTTTCAGTTTTTTCGAGTTCAACGAAAGTTATACCATTGAAAATACCATTGAGACTGCGATTTTGAAAACAGAGCAAATATTGTCGGAAATTAAAAATTTGTTTGATGAACCGACGCGTAGAATTGAATTTCTGAAATTTTCACATTCGCTACCTCCGACAAACGAGTTTACTAACGAATTTGAGGAATAAAGCTTTGCTTGAAAGTATACACTGAAGCACCTTGTAGATGATGCTGGCCTAATTAAATAATAGCGCTTGGAAATTCGAAAGGCAAGTTAGCGCTTTTCCAGTGTAATGCAGTATGTAGCTAACAGGGGATCTTAACTTGACTGATCTGGGAAATAGATTATAAATAAAATCGGATTATGTAGCGCCATTGAATGGTCAAAAGTGAGGAAGTAAAAAGTTGAGCAAACAGTAAAATCGCTGTTTTGCGGTTTGTTGAGATTTACAGCGAGTTGTGCCAGACGTTTTTCAAAATCGAAAGCAATAACTTGTTATTGGATTCTTGCAATAAGACCAGTTGGTGATGTCTTTTCTACCATTCTTTTTTTTTCTTTTTTGAAAGTGTTTTGCGGGGAAAGCGAGGGTTTTTTTTTTCAAATCATTATAATTTAGTAAAGCCCATCAGGCATTACACTAGCCGGCTGAAGTAAAAATATATATATTTCGAAAGAATTTGACTGCCTCACGACTGATTTCTGCAACTGATAAGAGTGACTCATCCATCATCTTTTAAGTAACCTAGTTCAAGGCTCTGACTGGAAAATTCCACCGTCTTGATTTAGAGCGGCCAGCTAAAAAGTGTGTACAGTACGAGGAACTTCAAAACCTTCATGAATCTTTTCTTCAATTGTTAGCGAATTCTGGTTACAATAAATCATCTACGATGGTGGCAAATCGGTCACGTTTTCAAAACCGACTAACCTATCTAAGCCTGGCTGTCAGTCTCAGAGTGTGTAATTTATTGAATTTGTTACGAACAGGCGCGGGAAAAAGGCGTGAATCAAGTTAGTAGGTATTGCTTGGATGTGGTGTTTTATCTGCAACTATTTCAACATTGACGATAGAAGCAATAAGATGCACAGGTCCACAAGTAGTAAAGGGCGCTCATCTGGGAGCTAATCCTGGCTTCTGATTGGTCGAGTGACGTCATAACCGGAAGTGGGATGGGATACCGCGGACCAGTGGGAAAAAGGGATCGTGGGCTCATGAAACCGGAAGTCATGTGATTTGGAAGGAGAAACCGCTGACCAGTTGGAAAAATCGATCGTGGGCTCAAGGGGAAGGAAAACCGCGGAGAAAACGCGGGCTCAAAGTCCAAAGTCCAACTGGGGCAACGGGGGTGCCCCATAGATGGCCCATAGATGGATTTGATATGGTTTTGATATGGTTTTGATATGGTTTTGATATGGTACAATTCAAGCAGAGGTATAAAAGGGTAAACCCTAAGGTGAGGGAGTAGTCACGATGAGTTTTTACATCACTCTGCTCAGTGATCAAGCCCAAGGCACGGGTCAAAAATTTACGGCGCGACTGCCTCGTTCGTATTATTTGGTGGAAGATGATTGGGAAGTGGCGTTGGTACATATGTCCCACCCGGGGTTTAATCAATCCTTGGAAGATCAAACCAAGCAGAATTGGACGCAAGAGGATAGTCAAAAACATTGGATGAAAACAGATGTGAGATACATGCCAAAACGGGCGGATAACACGGCCCCTCTTCAAGTCACCAAACAAATTTATTTACCGCCCGGGTATTACCACAATTTGAAAGAAGCCTGGTTTGCCATTGGGTACGAAATGGAAAAACAACACATGGACGTCATGATGGATATACCCAAAATGGATGTGGACGATCAAGCCAAACGCAAACAACTAGCCGCGCTTAACCTGGCTCAACCCTATGTGAAAATCACCAATACGGGCGTCGCCCCCGAATTAGATTCGTTGTATGTCCTCATACCGGCCAATATGGAATTTGAAATGGAATGGAAATTCGCTGGCTTGATGGGATTGGTGAAAGATGGAACGTCCACGGAACGCGTGGTCCAAGAAAAGAATTATCTGGTGAAGCATATTGTGGATTACAACGATCGCCATAAATGGTCACCCACCACCGGTACTATCGCCAAATATCCCCCGTGGGGGCACGTCTCCGTCAGCTTTACCCACCCCGATTTCGATTATTACTTCTTCTTGGGTCCGAATCTGAGTCGACAACCCTTTCCTACCACCCCTACGGTGAAACCGCAACAAGGACAACAACAATTGATGATTTACACGGACTTGGTGGCCCCGAGCATTGTGGGAAATCAAGAAAAAGGGTTTTTACGTACCTTGGATGCGGGCAATACCGACCATCAATTTGATACGACGCAACGGATGTATTTTCCTCTAGGCAAGACCATCTTTGACAGCCTTGAGATAGACATTCAAACAGCGAATGGACAACCGGCTCCGTTCAAACAAGGCCGAACCATTGTCACCCTTCAACTCTCCCGAAAAAGTCAACGAACATAAATAAAGTATCATGGAACATTTTTTATTGGTCCTTCATTTTTTGTTGACAACAAGTAGAAAAGAGTCCTTTTTTTTTACGCGAAGCTGATACAGGTTTTCATCCGTGAAATGGCTTGGGTTTTGGTGCGACCCAGAAAGTAGAGGGTTTTGCGGTGGGGCTCATAGCGATCGCGCAGTTCTCCCCAGAATCCTTGTAGGGCGCTGCCGTCTTCGTAGCAAATACCATACCACAAAGGATTGTCTTTCCAATCGGTCTTGACATGCTGGACAAACTCCGGGTCTTCTTTCCATTCTTCATGGAGGACTTCAAGGACGGAAAGAGGCACGATGTGTTGGCATCTAGGACATAGGAGGGTCTGGCCGTTCTGGTGGTATTGGTTGGCACAGGCGACATGACAAGGTTGACCACAGCACCTCAACGTGGTATAATTGGCGACAGGCATCAAACAAATCACACAGGGGTCGGGTTGCGCCATCAGGCCAAAGGATCAAAGAGCGGATTGGTCAAGAGCTGAAATTCGATGAGGGTGATGATGCCTTCTTGACGGAGTCGCGACACTTCTTGGAAAGGGAGTTGGTAACGCAAAGGTTGGACCAGCTCTAAGATGTGTTGTCGGATCTGTCCTAGACGTTGTAGGATTTGCACGGCTTCCGGACTGATCTTATCGCCCATTCACCACCGGTAGAAGTTTTTTAAAGTTAATAAACACAATTCGTTACGACTGAGATGTTTGGTGCTATGAAGACGAAGCAGTTCAAAATAAGAAGCTTTGAAACGGATCTCCTCCAGATCTTTTTCGAGGCGAGACAACAAGGCTCGTAGACGGTTAATCACCTCTTGAGCTTCTGGACTGAGGACTGGATCATCCATTGAGTGTGAAACATGGAGGGGGGACGGTGGGTTTTTTATAGAGAAACAAAGGGGTCACGTGGGAGGGAAGGGGCCAATGAGAAGGAGGCCCCATCATGCTTTGGGAGGGGACGGGGTGGGGGGACCCCCCTCCCCCCTCCTTAGATAGACCATGAGGCATTGCGCGGATCGGGGTATATAAGTCAAGGGAGGCCACAGGACGTCACTCCTAGCTTTGAGTTCATGCTTAGTTGACTTTTGTCAGTTGGTGTCATCAAAAATGTCGGAAACAAGAACGCCCTTGGGCTCTTTAGCCAGTGCTGTGAATGTGGGGGGGCGAGAGTATTTGCGGAGGAGAGCGGGACAGGAATTAACCCCGTTGGATCGCCATACGAGGAGGGTGTATGAAAGGCGGGAAGAAGCGTGGCGCCCCCTCAACAAACATCGCGTGGCGGCCTTCATCCGCATGTTGCTTCTGTACGTGGTGGAAACCGAGAATGGCCACCCCCGTGGACCACACCCAGAGATTGTGAAGATCTTACA
This sequence comes from Siderastrea radians, assembly GCA_964017195.1. Taxonomy (NCBI): domain Eukaryota; kingdom Metazoa; phylum Cnidaria; class Anthozoa; order Scleractinia; family Rhizangiidae; genus Siderastrea; species Siderastrea radians. Next base: position 51,056,201 of record OZ024891.1, on the reverse strand, counting down.
CAAGACCCTGGCCAAGCGGATCATTCCCTTTATTTGTCGGAGGATAACGGCCACCATGGACGAGAGGTTTTGGATTATCAGTTTGGAGCAGTTTAATGAGTTGGATCATTACTTGGTTGCTAACCTGCCACGAGTACATGCGGGGGACCGATGGCAGGAAATTGCGTTTTTTTTTAAAGAAGTGGTCCGCCAAAGGGAGGAGTACAAACGGATGGAGCGGGAGAGGAGAGAGAGGATGCGGGAGCAAGTGCGGCGTGTTTTGTTTTTGTAAATAGACTTGAACATTTTTTATTCCTGTTGAGTTTATTGTGAGTCAAGACGCCTGTGAGTCAAGACCAACTATTTATGACCAAGTGCAAAAATCAGTGTTGTCAGTTTTTTATTTTTTAATTAAAAGAGTTGATGTTTTTTACAAAGGGTTGTCTGTCTTGTTGCCACGCGGGCGTTCCTATTTACAATTGGAAAAACTACAATTGGAAAAAATAAAAACTAAAAAAGGACTATGTACAATTCAAAAAAGTAAAAACTAAAAATTACAAATGAAAGTCTTCGAGTTCCGGGCGTAATTGATCAATGTTCTCGGGGAGACAGAACGTGCGATTGAATAACGCTTGAATTTCTGCTCGGGTTTTGTCGTCCACATCCCGGGATCCCACGATAGCACTGCTTTGATGAAGGGTAGGCTTTTTGGGCCCCCAAGGGACAAATTGACTGCCAGTGACTAGGGTGGCGGCATTCTCGTTGACTTGGTAGTAATGGTCCGAGCGGTACCAGGATTGACTGGGGATGTCAAAGAGATAGACGGGTTTGCCTAAATCCATAGCCAATTGCACGGTCCAACCAGTGCCTCCTTTCACGCGTTTATGATCCGGTTCCAAGATGCCAAAGGCATAGATGGTATGGGCTTTCTTGGCCAATTGATAATTGCGCTGCAGCAATTGCAGGGTGTAAAAATGACTGGGCATTTGTTTGCCTAGTTTCTCCGCTGCCTGGTGAAGATGCGGGTTGGCCAACATCAGGACTTCCACCGTAGAAGGGGTGATGAAAGTGGCTCGAGGATGGTTCGGGGGGACCAGGACTTCGAGTTGCATCCCAAAGTGTTTGGCCTGTTCTTCGACGAGGGCATCCGTACCTTTGGCTCCCCCTGTGTAGACCACATGTCCATGACCCACTTGCAGTTCCAAGGCACCGAGATCTTGTTCTCCAATCATGTCGATGTTGGGTGGCATGGCTCTGAGAATGACGATTCAGGGAGCAAGGGACCCTCTTAAATAGAGACAGTTGACCAATGGGAAGACAAGAGGTCCTTATAAGGTCATAACAAGCTGACCAATGGGAAGAGGAGACGTCCTTATAGGGGCATGAAAAGCTGACCAATGAGAGCCAAGGGTCCTGGGTATAAAAAGGCGGGGGCGGGTGAAAAAATCGTGAGCACGATGTCAGTCGATCGGAAGAGAAAGACAACCCATCCCCCAGAGGGGAAGAAGAAAAAGAAGACTATTCAAACGATGACGCCCGTGGACTGTGATCCGGGGGTACGCGAAGTGGTGGAAGATACCCGAGCGGCGGTGGAAGATATGATGAAAGAATTGAATGACATGGTTGGGCAATCTACACCACCACCACCACCACCTCAATTCACCCTGATGACCATGTTTGACAATGAGGTGGACTATCATCAAGTCAAAGGCAACAATGAAAAGGTGGACTATATGGTATGCCCCTGCCATGACGTGCGTTTGGAGGCACGAGAATCTCAAAAGGGATGGAAGTATGTGAAATGTCCCATGCAACCGTGTTTGCTGTTTTGTGGACAAGATCAAGCCCTGGAGTATATGAAAGCCGTGTATAGTCAACCTCATGTAGAAGTGTTGGACATGTGGACTTGTTTGCAGTGTTTTTGCCGGGAACCCGCCACGCTGCAACAGAGCCATTCGACCCAGAACCCCGATCGCTTGTTTCTGAATTGTTCCAAGAAACAGTGTGGCTTCTTCCGATGGGCCGATCAACCGTTGGGTCCCAAGTACTGGAGTTGGTTTCATGACAACCCGCCCAAGAAAGCCGACCAACAAGCTGAATCTCCTTTGTCTACCCGTGATGCACAAGGATATCCCAAGAGGGGCTATGACATCCCTGGCCCACCCCCTCGAGCCCCAAGGAAAGAGGATCGCCCCCTGACAGATTATGAGAAACAATTGTTGCGAGAAATTCAAGAGCTCAAGAACCGTCAAGAAATGATGGTGGCCCCAGCGCCGCCACCCCCCAAGTACAGTGACAGTGTGGACAACTGGCAGAAAGGTCTAGAGACCGTCGCCTGTGGCCGTCTAGGTCTCTTTTAATGGTTTAAAAAGGAGTAGGAATAAATGAGGTTATCAAATGTGACCATGGAGTCTGCTGTGTCGTATGCGTGGGAGTCTCTCTGGTCCCTGGGGCAATGGCAATGCCATCAATCCCTGTGCCAAGTCTTATATGACCACCAACCCGGGTCCCAAATCCCCATACCCCCATGTCCGGAGGACACGCATCCTCTCCACGTCTTTGAAGAAACCCATGTCGATCGTAACCTGTATCGATGGGTGGTGTTTGTCGTATGGTTAAAAGCCCACCCAGAGGCGTGGCGATGGTATCGAATCATTCAAAAGGCGCATCCCCACACGGTCCCCACCATATCGACGTTATGGGATGAATGCCAAAAAGTATGGCCCCTCGAAAGAAAACTCAACGCTGGAGTTCGTCGTCCTCAGGGTTAAAGAGAAGCAAACGCCCTGTCTCGTCGTCAACGAAGAAGAAAAGCAATGTCTCACAACAATGGTTAAGCCGTTACCAGGATCCTAGTGCCCCGGGGAGTTTAGGTGGGGTGCAACGATTTGCCAAAGCCCAGGGTCTCCCTTTGAAAAAAGCCCAACGGCTCTTGGAACAGGATGTGGGCTACACCTTGCATAAACCCCGACGTCGTCGTTTTGCTACCTTACCCGTGGTCGTAGGGGGGTTAGACGATCAATGGGCGGCGGATTTAGTGGAAGTGCAACGTTTGGCTAAACATAATCGGGGTATACGCTACTTGTTGACCGTCGTGGATGTCTTGTCCAAGTACGCGTGGGTCGAACCGTTGAAAACCAAAACCGGCGTGGCCCTCGTGAAAGCCTTTGAGAAGATTGTGAGACAAGGACGTCACCCCAACCGATTGCAAACGGATCGAGGGAAAGAATTTTACAATCGGACCTTTCAACGATGGGTGGAGGAGCAAGACATCCAACATTTTTCCACCGAAGGGGATGCCAAAGCCAGTGTCGTGGAACGATTTAATCGCACCTTGAAAGAACGGTTGTACCGTTATTTGACCACGGCCAACACCTTACGCTTTGACAATGTCTTACCCCAGTTGGTACAAGGGTATAATGCCACCCGTCATCGAAGTATTGGTATGCCCCCCGAAGACGTGACGTGGGACAACGAAGAAGCGGTGTGGAAACGATTGTATGCCAAACGATTGAAAGGTCGGAAAAAACCCCAATTCAAGGTGGGCGATCGAGTCCGTCTCAACACGATTCATCGTACCTTTGAAAAAGGCTATCTCCCCGGTTGGACCGAAGAAGTGTTTGTGGTGCATCGCGTGATCCCGGGCCCCGTGCCCACGTATAAGATTCAGGAATGGGATGAGACCCCCATCCAAGGCACGTTTTATGAAGAGGATTTACAAAAAGTCCAGGTGTCCGACGTGTTTCGCATCGAAAAGGTACTTAAGCGTCAAAAAGGTCGTTGGTTGGTCAAGTGGAAAGGGTGGCCCGACAAGTACAATAGTTGGATTACTCGTGGTGACGTGACCTCCCTTCGACCGCGCAAACGACGCCGACGACGATGACGTGGGTGCCCAACTCCTCGTTTTACGTGACGTTGATGAGTCATGCGAGTACCAAAGAGTTTCCTGGGAACAAGAGTCATCATTTCAGAAACCGATTGCCCAAACCCATTCGATTTATGGGACGAGGATGGATGGTGGGTATGGTCAGTTTATCCTTACCCACCATTCCGTGCTAGCGGAAGAAGGAGGCGTGGGCGATTCCCATCCTTTGTTGTACGTACGATGGCACGAACACGACTTCAAAATAGACGATTGGGGACAGGATGCCTGGTGGTATGAAGAGCAGGAATGGACCGTGAAGGCTCAAGACATGAGAAAGGAGATGACCTCGTTGACGGGAGTTCAATTTTTTCATCAACTGGTGTATCGTTACCGGCAAGAACGGGCGAAACGAATCAAACCCAAAGACAAATGGGTGGGGGCCGATGGCGTCAAAATGTACCCGACCTTTGAATGGACCCCCGAAGGGGATTTGTTGTTGAATACCAAGCCCGTGGATTACAAAACCCATGTGGCACGCGTGTCATGGGGCAGAACCTTGGCCCTGAAAATGGGGTGGATTGAACAACCGTCCCCCGACCAGTATCGATTGGGGCCCAATCTCTTGCAAGAATTGGATGGCATGTCTACCATTCCGAACCCGACGGATGTCCCCAATTTTTGGAAAGTGGAGGGGGATTATCTGAAATTGAGTCTATCGTGTCCTTGGCGGTTTGTGAATTTGAACGGGGCCTTTCGTGTCCCGTCGGAATTTCCCGCCGTGCGTCCTTTGCACGTGTATTGTGATGTAGGGACCAGCAGTATGGTAGGGGGCCGTATCACCGATCTCTTACGAGAAATCAAGTACCACCCCAAAGAAACCACGCACTTTGAACCTCGACATATTCAATATGTCCCCGTACGCAATGAAGTGGTGGAAATCGTGGAAACGCAGATGGCCGAAATCAATGGGGATCTCGTGACATTTGGCGAAGGGCATACCCTCCTAACCCTCCACTTTAAAAGGGAGGTCGTGGTGTGAAGCAGACGACAACATGTCGTTCTACGTGACGTTACCCAGTCATTCCAACCGACGTGAATTTCCCAACAACCAAGCCAATTCCTTCAAGATTCGTCTACCTCAACCGTTACAGCTCACAGGGGGTGGGTGGCAAGTGGGGTTGAGTGCCATTTCCTTACCGGATACGCGCGTCAATTTGTATGAGTTGGTGAAGAAAAATGGGTACGTCATGGGGACGTCCTGGGACCAAACCTATCCCCAACCGGGTGGAAAAGACGGGGAAATGACCTCGCGAGTAGACACGGCGCGAACCATCATCAATGACGTGAAAGATTTGGATTGGGTGGTGGATGGGGTGAGTTTCATGAAAGCCGTCATTGCCCACTTGGAACAACAACGTATGGAAATGGCCATTCAAGGGGGTCGGTTTACCAACGATCAAGGCAAACACACCTACATCAAGTTCAAGTGGGAAGGCGAAGATCTGCTCATTGACAACACCAATATCTGTCATTGTGGTAACAAAACACCTGCCCTGACCATCTACACCAAGTTAGCACTCAAGATGGGATGGTTACGTCAAATTGACACTGTATTGATTTTGGGACCCAACTTACACCAAGAATTCATCGGGGATCAAATCCCCAACATGACAAAACCAGCCGTTGACAACGATTGGAACGATGTCAATGACAATCAGAACAAACCGGTCTTTTGGACGGTGCGTTCGTTTTTACCGGATTATTTACAATTGAGTATGAGTTGTAATTGGCGTTTCACCAACTTGAATGTGGCGTTTCGAGCGGTGGTGGGGGAACCTACACGATCCTTGCACGTGTACTCCGACGTGGCAGGCAGCACAGTGGTGGGCAATCGCGTGACCGATTTGTTGCGTGAAATCCAGTACAAGCGACAAGCACGTGGCACCATCTACTTTGAACCGTTGCACATTCAATACATGACTCTTCGTAACGAGGTGGTGGAAATGATTCATGTTCAAGTGGCCGAAACGATTGGTAGAGGAGGAGACTTGGTCAAGTTTGGTGACGGCCATACCATTGTCACGTTGCACTTCAAAAAGGCATAAAAAAGAGAGACGAGAAGGGACCCCCAGTCAATCATGCCTCCGAAACGACGACGACGACGACGACGACGACGACGTCCCCAAGAGGGCGAAGGGATTAACGCGGTGATTGCCGGGATTCCTAAAACCGCTTGGTCCATCACCAAAGGGATAGAAAAGTTAGCTAAAAAGAATGCCAGAAAATCGCATTTGAAACGCATGGAGGAAATCCGCCAAGGAAAACGAAAACGCTATGCGGGGGAATCGTTTACGTGCAATCTCATGTGAGTGGAAGCCGCGTTTTCGAAAGACGGTATAAAAAGGGGGTCCCATGAAGCACAGACAAAACGTTTATCCCTGGTGAAGAAGAAGACAACCATGCGTGGGGGAAGTTTGACACGATTTCGAACCGACGAGTGGTATGATCAACAAGGCAAAGGATTGATGACGGATCTGATGCGTGGGGGGTTGCAAGGTCTTATAAGGACGCGAAATCCTTTAAAACTGCCTAGTAATATCAAGAGAGGCTTGACAACGGGGTTATCACGAGGTGTCAAACGCAAAGCCGAACAAGTCCTTAAAAAGGAAATTACCAAACAAGCCAAGAAAGCGTTTAGTCATAAGAGCGTAAAAGACGCCGTGCGGGTAGCCACGGCCTTATTTCCCAAACAAACCAAACGGGTGCGAGATATTTTGGGCGTGTGAACATGGATCCCGTGCATTCACGACCTCGACGGATTCGCAGTAATCGAGGGTTGTCTCAATGGGGTGGACTGTATCCGTTTTGGAAACTCAGGAGAGGACAACGTGGTGGCTGGTTGAGTGCCGAGGTGATGAGACTGCCCGGGTTTGATTTGAGACAACGTTTAGCACGACGACGACGGTATAAAAACCCCTCACGACGACGACGTACCACCACTCGACGACGACGACGACGTTAAACATGCCTGACGTGAGTACACAAACCGCCCCGGCTCACGAGCGTTCCGAAGGGACCGTCAACCCGGCGTTACGGATTTTCAAGGTGCCACCGACCGACATTAGCATCAATGCCTATCGCATGGTCACCATTCAACCCACCACCACGGGTATCAATCCCATGGAATTCATCATTCCTGGATTAGACGATTTTGTGGATTTGGGACGCAGCTACTTTACCATGGAATTGAGTTTGAAAAAGGAGGGTGGCGGGAACTTGGTGGCCAATGAGAAATTGTGGCCCGTCAACAATTTGGCCCATTCCATCATCAAACAAATTGACTTGCAGTTGAATGGCACGTTGATCAGTCCTCAATCCGACACGTATCATTACAAAGCTTACCTGGAAAACTTGCTGAATTTTGACCGAGAAGATGGCAAGACCGTGTTGGGACCCCAAGGATGGTTCAATCAAGTAGATTTCCCACCCCGATGGACCGCCACCAATACAGACACCGCAGCGAATGCTGGTGCTGGACATGCCCACTGGGTGGCACTCCCTGACAATCACAAAGGAGCCTTGGCCGCCATGGTCGCTGAACTGGCCAAGTATGCTGGAGGCGTCACCCACAGTCTGGTGTTTACCCCGCACCTGGAAGTCTTTCACACTGGCAAATTGTTGGTGCCTGGCATCGAAATCAAGATGAAATTTCATTTCAATGGTCCGGCCCTGTTTTTCAATGGAGTGGGTGAAGCGGGACGATTGATGGAAGGCGATGTCAAACTACGGTTTCATCTCTGCCAACTGCGTTTGAATGATGCCATCTACCACAGTTTGTCTGAAAAAAGACACAATGAAGGCCAAGTGGCGGCTTACCCGACCGTCCGCAGTGAAATCCGGACCTTCACCATGCAAGACAACCTGGTCCGCTTTGATATCCCCAACCTGTTTCAAAACAGAATACCGGACCGATTGATTGTGGGGTTACTGGACAGCCGTGCCTTCAATGGAGATGTGACCCGAGATCCTTTCTGTTTCCAGAAATGGGGACTGACGTCCATTCGACAGATTGTCAAAGGCGAAGAATACCCTTATGAAACCCTGCAGTTAGTGCACAACAATGGCACCCGAGATAATCTAGGCTACTTCCGTTTTCTGCAAGCCAGTGGTGCCTGGTGTAAAAAGAAAGGCAATATGGTAGAACTAGGAGATTGGGGCCAAGCGAAAAATTGTACCTTGTTCATGTTTGACAATGTGGCCAATGGATGTGCCGACAGTCAAAACCTCAACCCCAAGCAAACGGGCGATTTACAACTGGTCTTGGAATTTGGAGCTGCTCCCGGTACCAATATAACCGTGCTCGTGTATGGAGAATTTGAGAATTTGCTGGAGATTGACAGGAACGGAGCTGTGTTGTATAACATTTACCAGCACTGAAGATGGAACACGTGGCCTTGAATAATGTGCAATTGGATTATTTAGCCCGAGACGACCCCCAATTGAAACCTGTCTTTTACGGGACGGTGGCCTGTGATCGTTTACCCAAGAGTCCTATCAAGACCCAACCCCAAGGGTACATTGTGAATACCGACCCACACGATCAACCGGGACAACATTGGTTAGCGGTGTGGACAGATCGAAACGTGTGTGAAATCCTGGACAGTTATGCTTTGCCCTTGGACACGTACGTGCAAGCTACCCCGTTACGAGATTGGATTGTCCACCATTGGAAGTATGTGGTGACCAATGGCAAGTCCCTCCAAGCCATTTCAAGCAAGAGTTGTGGGGATTACGCCTTGTTGTACTTGAAAGCCAAAGCCCGTGGACGGACCTTGCAAGACTTTTTAAATGAGTTTTCCGATCATGATTATGTAAGCAATGACCATCAAGCCGGTCAACGCCTTCAACAATTGATTGTAGGCCAAGAAGCCCGATGGTATCAACTGTGTTGTCATCCGTATCATCAACGGAATGATTAAATAAAATATGTTGGAAAAAACGTGTGTCGGAGTCGTAGCTCAGTCGGTAGAGCCTTTGGACCTGATTCAGAATAGCGATTGGGTCGTGCGTGGGTTCGAGTCCCACCGATTCCAATAAAAAGGTGCCTTTTTTTTTTCTAAGGGTAGTCGTCCTCATCATGCAAACGGGGAAACCATTTCGTTTTCATACCCCCTCCTCTATCTTGGTAGTGGGCCCGTCGGGATGTGGCAAAACGGTGTTTACGGAAAAACTCTTGGTAGACAACCCCGAGTTGTTTGACACCCCACCGACTCAAGTGCATTATTGTTATGGGGCGTGGCAAGATCGTTTTCAAGGCATGCAAGATCATGGGGTCGTGTTTCACGAAGGGATTCCCGATCATGACGCGTTGGTCCAATGGTTTCCTCAAGGACAGGGGGTCCTGGTCTTGGACGATTTAATGGACGAAGGGAGTCACGATAAACGCGTGTTGGATTTATTCACCAAACATTCGCATCATCAAGGGGTGACTGTATTGTACTTGTGCCAAGACATGTTTCCCGTGGGGCGCTATGCCAAAAGTATATCCCGCAATGCTCATTACATTGTGGCGTTCAAGAACCCCCGAGATCAATTAGGGGTACGCAATGTGATGCTGCAATCGTTTCCGACGACTTGGAAAGACACGTTGGAGACGTTTCATCAAGCCACCACCCGCCCGTATGGGTATTTGGTGTTGGATTTACACCCCGCCTCCTCCGATCAACAACGGTTGTTGAGTCACCTATTAAAAGACGAAGGATGGACGCGCACTTATCAAAAGCGAGTATAAAGGGACCCTTGGAACAGGAAACAAGAGAGTAATCATGGCCGATGATGATGACGACCGTCAACCCCCGCAATCGTACGATACCGTGGCCCCGGCCGGGGTCGGGGCGTCCAGTAGCAATGTCATGTCCCCAAGGGCTTGGCAAGATTTGTATTTGAGCGGAGACCAAGGCCTTCTCGACGTCGCCATGGAGGAAATGCGATCGGATCTCCTCTATGAGTTTATGCAATCCATCCCCTCTGCCGACGTCATCGCGAGCTGGCCCGATGTAGATGGGGCACCCCCTGCCCAGGCCTCTTCCCCCGCGGGGGTAGGAAGTCAAGCATCCCATTCAGCTTCATTCCAAAGCCCCCAGACCACCCCACCGTCTTCCGTGGACAGTCCACGTACTTGGGGAAGCGCACGCGTGTCACCCGATCCACGAAGAAGAACAGCAGCGAGTGCTCGAACAGCCGCGGGTGCAGGGGGTGATGGAGGCGGGGGACGTCGTGGTCCTAGGACTAGAGGTGGTGGACGTGGTGGTGGTGGAAGAGGAGGTGCTGGTGGTGGTGGTGGTGGTGGTGCTGGGGGTGCTGGTGGTGGTGGTGGAGGTGCTGGTGGTGGTGGTGGTGGTGGAGGTGCTGGTGGTGCTGGTGGCGGTGGAGGAGGTGGTGGAGGAGGAGGTGGTGGTGGTGGTGGTGGCGGTGGCCGTCGTGGTGGCCGACGCGGACGACGACGACGACTTTTCCCCGGTTCACCTAGGACACCTGGCTCCAGTCCATCCACTCCTCGAGGATCTCAGACTCCACCCCCTCGTACCTTGCGTCAAGCGGATTTACAACGACGTTTACGCATGCTATTACAAGATCAAGAACAATTAGCCCAAGGACGTGAAATTGCAAATGTCACCATGACCAATAGCATTGTCACCAGTTATAAACAAGGAGGAGCACCGAGTGTACAAACCTCGTCGTCCCGCGTGTCGCCGTGAAGATGAAAACCGTCGTGTCCTTATTGAATGGATCGAAACAGCATGGACTTCCCTTCCCGCCGGAATTATTACAACGCATGGATTCCTTGTATGCCTTTTATCATCAACAATGGTGGTGTTATCGCAAAATGTTAAATCATTACAAGTGTATCAATGCCTTGTTCAATGGCATGGCCTTACTCCTGATGGCCGCCGGCATGATTGCGGGCCCCCTGTTGGACAACAGCACCTTGGTAGCCTGTTTGGCCGCGGTGGGCACCGTGGTCAAAGGATGGAACGATTTTAAACAATACCGATTTAAAGTGACCATGAGCCGATTTGCGTTTACCACCTATGCCAAAGCCTTGACCGAATTGAAAACCCATGTGCGTGGTATTCCCTTGGAGGATCTGGAACGGTTTTTAATCAAGATGCAAACCTTGGATGATACCATTGTGGATTTCACCCCTCCGTTACCGAAACGATGTCTCCAAGATTACCATCGTCATTTTGTCTACCAGCCCTTGGAAGCCCTATGCTATGTAGACGGATGTCCTCGTCCCTTGAAACCCAAAGACTACTGGATCCATAAAAAGCCGCTCCCTCCCAGTCCTACACTCTTAGAACCATGGCCTTCCAACGACGACGACGCAGAAAAAGGAAACAACGAGGAGGCGCTTTAATACGTCGCAAACCCCGTTTGGTGGATAAAATTGCCCATGGCATGAGTATGTTTCTCTCGGGCCCCGCGCCTGGGTTTGGACTGGCTTTAGGCAAATTAGGCGGGCAAGCCTTGAAAGGCATTACCGATAATGTGCAACATTACCGACGACGACAACGAGGTGGGGGTTGGTGGTCCGATTTCAAACGCAATACCCGTCAAGGCTATAAAGAGACGCGAGATGCCATCAAACAAGACAAAGCCCTTCAACGTTTCTTGACGGGTCGACCATGGTGAGGAGAAGACGACGACGCCGTCGTCAACGAGGTGGTTTTTTAAATCTATTGGTCCCTGCCATGGTCGGATTGGGGAAAGCCGTGGCCTTGGAAACGGATAAACGTATAAAACGCACGATCCAAAAAACCAATCAACGCTATCGTCGCCGTCATCGGTAAACGATGCAACGTCTTCGACGTCAATTACCGTTTTTACGGTCCATGTTACAAGAAGCCAATGGTTCCAAACGTCAAGAGTTGTTACAACATGCCAATGCCGATCAAATCAATGCTGTGAGTGAATTGGTGTTGAACTTCTTAAAAAACAAGATTCCCGTCACACCCCCCATGCTGGCTAACCTTCAACCCTATAAAAAGGTGCTACGCGATTTGGGACGTCGTCGACATTCCGTCAAAAAACGTCGTGCGTGGTTAGTCCAACAAAAAGGACGCGGCTTGTTTCAAGGACTTCACGAGGTGTTATGTCAATGTGCTCGACCGACCCGTTAACCCTGGCCACATGGATCACCCTGTTACAAGAGGCCAATCGGGCCACCGACCAGTGGAAAGAGGACTGTTCTTATTGGAAGCATAAATATCACCTGTTGTATCGCGAGTACCAACATATGTTGAGGTCCCGCCTTTGTGAGAGCTGTCGTGAGATAGAAGACGGGGAACTTTGCGCCGATTGTAGTCAACCCCTATGGACGAGGTCTACATGATTCCCCCCAAGGACTTGGAGCAACTCATTCAATATTACAAAGGAGAACTCACCGAAAATGCCTTGCTGAACAAAGCCGCGACGCTGGCCGCTAAAAAACATGTCTTGTTAGCCAATCCCGAATTACCCCCCGCCCTGGTCAATGCTCAAACCAAACCGTTGAGTCAAGAATTAATCAAGTTAACCAAACGCATTCGTCAATTTCCCGGAGGCGTGGGGGTCGGCGCACCGGGGGCCCCGCCAGGCGAAGACGAAGAAGAAGAAGCCGGGGATTTGGTGACGGGGCCCGTGGAACAATGGTTGAAGCGCATGATAAAAGGAGGTCCGTCGGCTCCCAAACCCACCATTACCCCTGCTACCAGGGAAGGCGCGAGAGACCAGAGACCTTCTACCAGTCGAGGAGAAGAGAGACCTTCTACCAGTCGAGGGGATATCCGGACTCGTTTACAAGCCGTGCGAGAACGACGCAAGGCCTGGGAAAAGCATTTAACCGAAAGTGGTGCCGCGAAAGGCAAAGGCAAAGGCAAAGGCAAAGGCAAAGGCAAAGGCAAAGGCGTCTCCCGTGAAGTGCAAGCATTGAAACCCTTACCCGGTTGGGAAGATTGGGCCAAAGGCAAACCACCCCGACGGAGACGTTTGCAGTACGACAGTGAGTAAACCATGCCCACCCACAGGAGGAGGAGAAGGGGTATCAAACGGAAACGCACCCAACGTGGAGGGGCCGTGGATGTCCAAAAATGGATCGCGAAAACCGGCAAAGAATTTCATTGGCCTGGGTATCAGTACATGGGCCCTGGGACGCATTTGGCCAAACGTCTAAAACGGGGGGATCCCGGGATCAATCGCTTGGACCAGATTGCGAAACAACACGACATTGATTACAGCCGTGCCAAGAATTTGCAAGATAAATGGAAAGCCGATACGAAGATGATCCAAGCCATTGATCGATTACCCGGCAAGAAAACCAAGACGGAACGGGTGGTCAAGAAAATCATGCAAGCCAAGAAACGTTTAAAATTGTAAACATTTAATAACACCCCATACCATGTTGTGTCAATAAAAAATGAAAATGTCTGATTGGTTCGTTGTACTGTCTCAAACAGGATTCTCAAACAGGATTCTGGAGAACCCCTTGTGACCAAGTTCGTTGTACTGTCTCAAAATAGGATTCTCAAACAGGACTCTGGAGAACCCCTTGTGATGTAGACAAAAGGATCCGGTTGATAAAAACAAATGAAAATGTCACTGTCTCTTTGATCGTTCTACCACAATGTCACGATGGAATGTTCTGCCAAATAGTCCTACGATTTCAAAAAAGTTCTGCCACAATGTTCTGCCAAATGACGGAAACGAGGGTTAAGATACTAAATCATATAACAAATCGATGCCCTCGTCGGATGACGTCATGTCCTCCCACCAATCCTCAGCGAAAGCCTCTATATTAAAATCCTGCACATCAAAATCCTGCACATCGTCCATGACCTGCTCCCACTCGTCGGGCGACAATAAATCCTGCAAAAATGAAAGATCGTGACAGTCAGAGGGTTCGCTGCCTTGTATAGTTCCCGAATCAAGGCCCGTAGGACACTCCTCAAGAAGAAGTTGAAGAAAGGATTCCGGGGTATCCACAGAGTCCAGCGAGTCACAAAAGGTTTGGACATAGTCCGCCACCGGCATGGATGTCCGACAATCCGTCAGGGGGATGGTTAACGTCATCAACTTCGCCATTCTCTTTTTCTCCTGATAACGGGCTCGACGAATCCTGTTTTGCTCCCTCACCCGCTCGGGATGGGCCTTCCGATAACGGGTTTGACGAATCCTGTTTTGCTCCCTCACCCGCTCGGGATGGGCCTCCCGATATCGTCGCTGTTGCTCCCTCAACTCCTCTCGATGGCTCTCTCGATATCGTTGCAGTTTCTCCTTCACCTCCTCTCGATGGCTCTCTCGATATCGCCGCTTTTTCTCCTTCAACTCCTCTCGACACCTCTCTCGATATCGTCGCTGTCTCTCCCTCACCTCCTCTCGATGGGCCTCCCGATATCGTCGCTGACGCGCCTGGATCTGTTCTTGATGGGCTTTAAAGTACTGCCTGTCTTTCTCCCTTATGCGCTCTCGATGTTGTTCTCTGTAACGCCTGTCGGTCTCCAATATGCGCTCTCGGTGCTTTGCCCGGTAACGCTTTTGGCACTCCGACCGCTGGGCTCGATGCGTTGCCTGGTAGCGCCTGTCGGCCGCCGCCCTCCGGGCTCTTGGGACAGGTCGGCGGGGTGTCCGTTCGTCATCATCGCTTTCGTAGTAGTTGACGGGGGCTCTGCGGGGGCGCAACTCTCTTTCGGTTGACGTCGGGAGCAGGGGGCGATGCGGTGGCTGGAAGCCCGTGTTACTTTTTGGCCGCCGGGCTCTTTGGAGGGCTGTCTGTTTGGCCTCGGGGGCGCTTTCTTGGCCCTTGTAGGGGGCTCTGAGGGGACCTCTTGCGGCACACATCGGGAGAGGGTGGCGGTGCTGGTGGTGGAGGGGTCTGTGGCCGTTTGAATTCGTACCTCCAGTAATCGCAGCAATAGTCCAGGCCCTCGATAAACCAATCGCAGGTCATTTGAGGGTAGCAGAGGGGGTGGAAGCGGACGGCTCGTGCTGCCCGGGTTGCCTGAGCTGCCGCTTTGAGCTGCTCCCTCTCTTTCAGCTTCTCCCCAAATTCAGTCACGCCTTGGTCCAGCGACAACTCCTCCTTGACTTTCTTCAAGATCTCCTCGACTTCCAAATCCGCTTCAAAAGTTTCAAAGGCTTCCAACAGCTTGTCTTGAGCAACCTCCATTTTGAGATGACTCCGCCGGCGATTCGATTTCTTTTATAGGGCCTTATTCGTTCCCGTGATGCCCCATGGACCCTAACTAGAGAGGGGGGAGGGGGGTCCCCCCACCCCATCCCACCCCTCCCTTGGGCACCCCCTCTCAGGGGGGGCGCCCTGTTTAGTCATTGGCTCCTTCCCCTCCCACGTGACATTTTGGTTCTCTATAAAAACAGAGCCCCGATCTCCAGCGAGTTCATCTGATCATGGCCTCGCCGCCAGAACAGGAGGCCCTCGATTTACTAGGGTTACAGTTGTCTAGTGATGATGAAGCAGACTATCAGGACATGTTGGACCATTTGGAACGACAACATGCCTTTCAAACACGGCTCCTTCAACAAAGTGGAGCCGGAGATACCTCGATCGGAACGCCTCAACGTGGAGCAGGAGGGTTGGATACCTCGATCGGGACTTTCGACTTTGAACTCCAACCCTTTGTCGATCGGACGAGTCGTCGAATGGGGGTGCGTGAACGTCATTTCAATACCCGGTTACGTCAAAGGGGGAACTTGATTCCAGATCAAAACATCACGGAAGCTCTCCAGGAGGGGTTACGTCGAGCAGTGAATCAAGTGTTAACCACCACGCCGGGACTCCACGATCAAGATCGCCTTTACTTTACCATCGGATCCAATCGACTCCATAATAATTTCCAGGGCTGGGGATTACGCGCGGGGGAATGGCGTGAAGGCGGAGACCGTGTGGCAGCCCTCTTCGATCGCTTGGCGCAAGCCCTCAACAGCAACGAACAATTTGAAATGGACGATTCGTTTCAAGTCTCCATTACGCAAGTTCATCATGCCCCTCAAGGTAGCGGCAGACCGCGTCGTGGCAAACCCGGCCACCCTACCATGGACATGTTAACGGCCAAGAAAAACTCCGTCATTCGGATTCAAAACAGGGATGAACTCTGTTGTGCTCGAGCCCTCGTCGTCGCCAAAGCTCGCGTGGACCAACACCCGAAACAGAGAGCCATTCGGAAGGGAGAGGGCCCGCTGCAAAGAACCCTCGCTTGGGACCTGCATCGGGAAGCCAACGTGCCCCTCGGGCCATGCAGCTACGACGCCTTGACAGCCTTTAGTCAAACCCCTTCCCTCAGAGGTTACCAGATCCTGTTGGTGGATGCCCATCGATCTTTTCACATCACAACCTTTGGAGCCCTTCAAGACAAACAATTGATCCTGTTGCATCACCAAGGCCATTACGATGTCATCACCAAGTTGCCTGGATTTTTCGGGTCCAGTTACGTCTGTGCCCATTGTTGGAAACCCTATGACCATGAAGATCACCATCGATGCCACAAGAAAAAGCAATGCGGGGCCTGTCGTCAAAAAGAATGCCCTGACTTCCTTCATGCATACCCTCGAGGCCAGAAAGCCACCCGACGGTGCCAACATTGTCATCGGGACTTTTTTGGAGACACCTGTTTCCAAATGCATCTCGTCAAAGACCCCGCTGGCAAACCCGCCAGCAACCCCCAGTCCACCATCTGTTCTCAACGTCGTCGCTGTCCGGCCTGTCGTAAACAAAACGTGGGATTAGACCAGATTACAAAGCATCAATGCGGGTACCTGGACTGTCCCTCCTGCCACGAGTACGTGGACGGGGAAACGCATCGTTGTTTTATTCAAACAGCCCCCAAACCTCAAGCCAACAAGAAGAAAAGAAAGAGGACCACAGACACCGCCCCGGACGACGACCAGCCTCCTTTGCATGTCTTTTTTGATATTGAAGCCATGCAACCCCAGGAAAAACACATCGCCAATCTCGTCGTGGCCGAAACCGAAGACGACGACCAACCCGTGTGTTTCCCTGGCCACCATTGCGTCCGAGATTTCCTGGAATGGTTAGATACCTTGACCCTCCACGATACCCGCCAAGTCAATGTCCTGGCTCATAATTTCCAGGGCTATGATGGCTACTTTGTCATTCATCAATACTATGGCGACAACCGAATCGTCGAACAGCTCCGGAACGGGTGTAAACTCTTGCAAGTCCAACATGACCGTATCCGCTTCATCGATTCGATGAGTTTTTTCCAGATGCCTCTGTCCGCGTTTCCCAAAACATTTGGATTGACAGATGCCTGCAAAGGGTACTTCCCCCACAAGTTCAATCATCCCGACCATCAAAACTACGTAGGACCCTTCCCGGCCCTCGATTACTACATGCCTGAAACCATGTCTCCTGAGGGCAAGCAAGCCTTGGAAACGTGGCATCAACAGCAACGCGACAAAGTCTTTGACTTTCAACACGAATTGTTGGCTTACTGCCAATCGGATGTACGCCTCTTGAAACAAGGGTGCTTGACATTCAAACGCTTGTTTGAAACCCTGACGGGCTTCAACCCGTTTGAGCATATCACCATTGCTTCTGCCTGCAACCGGGATTTACGCATGAACCGGATGATCCCTAACAGCATCGCCAGTGAACCCGTCCGTGGTTGGCGCAACTCCATCAACCAATCCCGAGTCGCCCTGGAATGGCTCACCTGGTGTGCACAAGAAAATAACATTCAGCATGTCGGCAATGCCGGCGAAGTTCGCATCCCAACCATTGGCTTCGTCGACGGATACTGCCACGACACCCGGACCGTGTACGAATTTCAAGGCTGTTTCACCCATGGATGCCCGACGTGTTATCCAAACCGCCACGAACCCCATGTCCGCCATTTTGATCGGACCCTGCAAGATGTCTACGAGACCACCCAACAAAAGATCCAACGGCTCAAAGAGCTCGGATACCATGTCATAGAAATGTGGGAATGTGAATGGGCTCGTCTCAAAGACACCTCCTCGGATATCCGTACGTTTGTGGCCCAGCTTCAATTCACAGCACCCTTGAATCCCCGCGACGCCTTCTGTGGAGGGCGTACCAATGCCGTCAAGTTGTACCACCATGTCACCCCCACTCAAAAGATCCATTACATCGATGTCACCTCGTTGTACCCCTGGGTCAACAAAACCTGTCTCTACCCTAAAGGGCATCCGACCTTCATCTCCACCCCGGGTCACACCGACATCCGCCCGTACTTTGGGCTCATCCAATGTCAAATCCTGCCTCCACGTCACCTCTACCATCCTGTCCTGCCTTACCGCCATGAGGGCAAACTTCTCTTTCCCCTGTGCGCTAGTTGTGTCAAAGAAGAAATGGCCAAACCCCTTCTAGGAAGAACTGCCAAATGCCATCACACCAACGACCAACGCGCCCTAACGGGAACATGGTGCAGCCCGGAATTGTCCAAAGCCGTCGAGCTCGGGTACCAAGTCCAGTACATTTACGAGGTCTGGCATTTTGACGAAACCTGTGAGGGGCTGTTCGAAGATTACGTCAACACCTGGTTGAAAATCAAACAAGAGGCCAGTGGGTGGCCCGCCGGAGTGGACACCGAAGACCAAAAACAGGAGTACATCAAAAACTACTTCGACCAGGAAGGCATCCAGTTGGAGTACGACAAAATCGCAGTGAATAAAGGGCTCCGCACCCTGGCCAAAATGATGCTCAATTCCATGTGGGGCAAGTTTGGTCAACGCCTCAACAAAACCCAAGTCCAGCCCTTTCATAACCCTCAAGCCTTCCATCGTTTCTTGGATACCGATAGCTTGGACGTACGACACGTCTCCGTCATCAATGACGACCTAGTGGAGGTCCATTATCAGTACCAGGACGAAGACATCCCCGTGTCACCCAACCTGAACATCTTCGTGGCCTGTTTCACCACCTGTTGGGCTCGCCTACGCTTGTATACAGCGCTGGAGAAGCTGGGGGAAAGAGTGTTATACTACGACACGGACTCCGTCATCTTCCTGCAAGACGAGGGGCAACCTAACCCCACCTTGGGCGATTACCTTGGCGACTTTACCAGTGAATTGGGCAACGACGACTACATTGTGGAATTCGTGTCGGCGGGTCCCAAGAACTATGGCTACCAAACCAAACTTGGGCACGTTGAATGCAAGGTGAGGGGTTTCCGCCTCAACAGTGAAGGCAAGAGCCAGTTGAACTATAACGTCATGCGACAGAACGTCCTCGACGAAATCCAGAAGCCTCAAAAGCACCCGCGTCAGACCCAAGTCGTCAAAACCCACCAGATCGTGCGGGATCCCAACACCTATGAACTGTACACCTTTCCGGATTACAAACGGTACCAGTTGGTGTATGACAAGAGAGTCGTCGATCCGCAAACCTTCCTTACGTATCCCTATGGATACCAATGAGAGCCAGCAAAAGCAGGAACACTCACATCAAAAGGAACTCAAAAGGAACACTCACCCAAAGAATTTCGTTTGTCAAACCCAAGGAAATCTGGCATTAAATTATTTTTGTTTTCCCAACATGGCGTCTTTTTTTTAAATTTTATTTTTATTTTTATTTTTTATTTTTGAGAGTCCAGGGATCACCCCCGTTGCCCCAGTTGGACTTTGGACTTTGAGCCCGCGATCCATTTTTCAGACCGCTCAGCGGTTTCCCATTCGAAAACACGTCACTTCCGGTTCCGGTGACGTCACTTCCGGTTCCGGTCATGTGACTTCCGGTTCCGGTGACGTCACTTCCGGTTCCGGTCATGTGACTTCCGGTTCCATGAGCCCACGATCCCTTTTACCCACTGGTCAGCAGTTTCCCACACCACGTGACCTCTGACGTCACTCGACCAATCAGAAGCCAGGATTAGCTCCCAGATGAGCGCCCTTTACTACTTCCACATTTAAAGTAAAGTGAGGAAACTTATTTCGACTCTGGTGCATTGAAACCTGATTTTGTACCATGCCTCTCTGTTAGACACTGATCTCACAATATTATTGTAGATACGTTCGTTAAGTTTGGAAAATTGAAGTTTCGATTCAACGTTTAATGGCAGTGATCTTGGGTGATTTTTCTGCTAGTCAAACTAGCCAAAAGAGAGTGACAAGTCAGTCGTTATTATAAGCACTAAAATCCGCGAACAATCTATCAACAATTTTACATACCGTGTACTGCAGTTGTATTACATACCGTCGCATATTCTTGATGTACAGTAAAAAAATTTCTGAACATAGCAATGGTTTTCCATACTAAGAGAAGTCACATTGACTTTGGCAAAGATGTAATTATAGTAGCATGGATTTATTCATATTGTGCCGCCATCACTTGTTGGGATTTTCAATTTTTGCTTCCGAACATTTTGTTAAAAGATCAAAGAGATGTTTGGCATTCAGTCTTAAAATGCCAAAGGTCTGCATGATATTTTTATGGTCGGATACATCCCTTTTTATTCAGAGAGTCCGAAATTTTTAGAAGCAAGAAAACAAGGAGTTACTGAAATGTGGAGAAGCAGCCCGGAAGTGATGATGGAAGAGAGAGGAACTGCTAAACTCACGTGAGTAACATACTTTCTAACATGTTTTGTGTTCGACTTCCTTAAACTGTGTGTGCATTCACTACAATCGTGTCTTGAGCGTGTTGTGGGAAAATACTGTAGTCTGGCATATGAATATGTTTGCATGAGGCAATAAATACGGATCATTTCAAAGGTTATGCATCACAATCCACTGGAGTTGCCCAAGATTCATCGACCGTTTGTTCAACGTTGGACCAAGTGCAAAGGTAATTAGGATACGTTCGAGCCAATAAAGGACTTTTAGACCACTCGCTTTTTAATTTCTAGTAAATTTTCCATAGCTTCCTTTTGGCATGCAGGGATTATTGTCGAGTAATATATTTTGTATTGTTCCACTGCAAATCTTTGGGGTTATTGCTCCTCGCACAGATTGAAAAACTCTGTATTTAAGAATTAGGTTTTATTATTACATTAACCCAAATAATAATACTACGGGGCCATAGCCAAACTTTTGGTACAGACGAGGCAAGTGTCGAGAGCACCGAAAACTCGAGCGTCTTAGGGGAGTCTAGGGGCGTGCTCCCACAAAACATTTTCAAGTCTACTGAGTCTGAAATGCTCTATTTAGCATTTTTCACGAGAAACAAAAGGCCATCAGCAAAGGCCTTTCACTATCGCGCCGCATGACTTATCCAATCGACTTTGCACATGACAACTGGGAGAAAAAAAAAACAAACTTTCTTGAAACCTATACTATTTTGTTCTTTTTCTTTTTCTTTTTTTCTTTTTCAGATTGCCATGAAGGGGAAGAAGTTGGTTAACTTCATGTTTCTAATAATGGTATTGAATCTGCTGTTGCTTTATCCCTCTGTCACTGAGGGGTGGTTTAGTAGGAGAAGGTGGTATTATGGTGATAGTAGCCGTGGCTCCTCCTCTCAGTCACGTGCAACAAGTAAGTTTTCGTTACATATTTAAGTTTAAGGGATGCATCCGGTCACGAGGTTATCTATTTTAAGTTGTTGCCTTTGCATTTCACAGCTTTGGGATTACCGAAACAGTAAATGAGCAATCGGGAATAAGACTTTGCCTCCCTTGGTTAGGAAATAGATAAGAGCTTGTTTTAAGAACAGAAAATACTTTTGTACCGTAAAGTGACGATAACGAGGCTAACGGGTTTACTAGTTCGGGTTGTTTTGCATGATGCATAAGAAAAACTTTACTAAGAATTAGAATCTTACATAAGCCCAGAAACTGAGCTAAAGTGTACGACCAACCAGCCAGCCTATAATCTGCGAGCCAGCCAATCATTCGCCAAAACACCCACTAACTACCCAGCCAACGACCCTAGCGCTCACACACCTACCCCTACCCAACAAACCAATCTGTTCGCCCACCTATCCACTTACCAACCAACTAATGGCAGCCATCCACCCAACCAGATACTGTCCTACCCACCCTTTCACTTAACTAACCAGCCATGACCCATCTACTCAACTGACCAACCAGCTAGCCACCCACAGGACTGAAAAGACTATATTACTCTCGGTTCGGATTTCTGTATGGAAGTAAAGTCATTCATCCGTTTAAATACATGTAAAATAATTTTTTTCGGGAGGGTGCTTGACTTCATGATTTTTTTTTCAAATGACTTTTATAGTTCAGGGATCTGACGAGATACCAAATCGCGGAGAATCTGATGTTGTCTACAAGGAGCAAGTGAGACAGCCTGACCAGCAAGACGCTTTTTGAGCAAGAAGATTTGTTTAATCGCTGTGAATTGCTAACACAAGCTGAATGGTGATGGGATAATAAAAGAGATTTTAAAAAACGATTTCAGCCTGTTTTGCATCTTGTTTTTATTTGAAAATTTGTTTTCGTTCTGTTTTCGACCGATTATTAAGAGGGTCCACAATAGGTTTGGCGGGATGCGGGATTTGGCTAATTTTTGTGGCGATATTCGGGATGGGAGATGAAAACAGGAGCGGGAAGCGGAAATTTCAATTGAGAGCGGGAGCGGGATTTTGTGTTTTTAAGGGGTCGGGATGCGAGAATCACAAGCGGAAAGTAGCGGGATACGTTATTTTAATTTTTACGAGACCGCATGATTTGACCAGCGTAGGCGGAATCGTTTGTGAATGAAGTGTGTCGGCTTTCAAGTAACGAATTGATCAAGGAAGAGTAGTTTGCATGTCAAGCTATTATAAGTCCTTTTCTGATGTTTTGTGTTGATTTCGGAAAGAGGTATCAAGTCACTTTCGTGTTTCATTTCTTGGCCTTGTCTGCGTTCTTTACTTTTCCGACCCTTTCCATTGAGCGTTTGTTGGAGCAGCCATAATCAGCTATGGTTAGTCGAGCCAGTATGGCTATATATTATGAAGTGAGTGCGAGCAGGAATGCCTTTCCTCGAAAAAAAAAAACATTTCCGATAGGAAAATTACTGAAAGCGTAATATAAAGATGCTGAAAGCTTTGAAATAAACTGTAAGTTAGGTGAGTCCACTTTTATAAACCTTTTGTTACATTTCATTTTGCAGACCTCATAACTGGACCGATCTTGCATGACCTTTGTGCGCCTAGCCTTGTCTAAGGACAAAACCCATTTATATACAGCTGGGTGTAGAGAAACAATGTGGAAAAAACATTTCTGTCTAGAGGCTGGTTTTCACTAGCGACATAGTCGTAGTCGGAGTCGTAATCGGAGTCGTAAGAGGGCTTATGACCTAGTGAAAAGTCAAAA
The DNA here is from genome assembly GCA_964017195.1 of Siderastrea radians. NCBI lineage: Eukaryota > Metazoa > Cnidaria > Anthozoa > Scleractinia > Rhizangiidae > Siderastrea > Siderastrea radians. The sequence goes on along the minus strand of OZ024891.1, from coordinate 51,033,065 downwards.
ATCGTAGTCTTTAGCGGAGTCATAAGCTCGACGGAATCAGAGTCGGAAGAATCAGGACATTTCCACTTTCTTCCAACTCCGCTTACGAATTCCTGCGCTAACGATCTAGTGAAAAGCAGATTGCCGGAGTCAGAAGCAGAAGTGGAAGGATAAACCAATCACAGGGCTTGTTCCCACGCTTTGTGATTGGTTTTGTTCTTCCGCCTCTGCTACCGACTCCGACATCCCAGTTTTCACTACATCGTAAGCGACGGATTCGTAAGCGAAATCGGAACATTGTTTTCACTAGATCAAAACGCTCCGCCCTTCTGATTATGACTCCGACTCCGACTCCGTCGCTAGTGAAAACCAGCCTTAAGGTGGTTCCCTTTAATTGCATTGCCAATCCTTTCTGCGCATCATTTTTTGCGTGATTAGCCCGCGCATCTTCGGAACTTGATAGGTTTTCAATGAAAGCTAAGCAGTTCAGAGAAATAACAGGTCGTTTTCTCCTAAATGAGCGCGGCGACCCCATGTTTTAATACATAAATTCAAATGTCACACGGTCGAGTACAATATATCGCGATTTCAAGAAAAGTTAAAAATTCTGCTTTGAGATATTTTCATTTAAATGCCAAAAAGAACACGTCTTTAGGTACAGCAGGGTATGTACGCACATGGCCAATTCTTTAATTTTTTTCATATCTTTAATTCCTGTTCAACTAAAATAGTACACAATGCAAGATAAATGTCTGTTTTGTTGAACTGCTCCAATATTTCAGTACAAGAAATGACTTTTAGAGCAATTTTAGTTGTCATTGCTGATTACTCCAGTTTCTCCGGAAAACCTTGCGGGTCGTATAGTTGCTATCAATGGCTCTCCGTGTTGTTCCAAAACAAGCTAGGTGACCCCCATTTTTAATGTTCTAAACATAACTACCAGTTGGAGCAAGTCTAGAAAATTTTAAATATTCCTTTTATTTCGATGGAATCACCTTAAGGAAACGCCGACCTTCGGATCAAAACCAAGTCGTGCTTGCCACCCCACGACTTGAACAACCACCCTTTCACTTACATACTCAGTAGGTTGTCTTCCAAAAAAAGCAGGACCGAGAATAGGCAGAATATCGTAGTAAAAATCTTTGTCAATTCTTACTTTTCACTTATACCTGGACGAGCCAAAGGTAAAACAGGTCTAAAACAGAATACACAAACGAAAACCTTGTTACGTCTAGTGGCGATATTTTTAGATGATATCGAGACGATCGACCATAAAAACGTGTTTACTTGTACTGTTGTCTATCCATTGTATTAAGGTATGTGAGGTTTTCATCATTAAAGTAGAAAACTATTCAAAAATTTAGGCGGGATCGGGATTTCGACGTAAAGAAGGGCGGGACGGCGGGATTAACAGGAAAAAATAGGTGAGGGTCCACAATAGGGTTCTCAGATCCCGCCATCCCGCCTATTTTTTCCTGTTAATCCCGCCGTCCCGCCCTTTTTTACGTCGAAATCCCGATCCCGCCCAAATTTTTTAATATTCTTCTACGTTCACGTTGAAAACATCACATACCTTTTATACAACGGATAGAAGGCAAGTTTCTATGGATAGCAGACAAGTTTTTATACAGCGGATAGCAGACAAACACGTTTTTATGGTCGACGTTTTTGTGGTCTCGATATCGCCACTAATGACCCTAATGTGTGTTTTGCTTTTGTTATTCTGTTCCACCTTATCTTGTCCAGGTATCAGTGAAAAGTAAAGATTGACAAATATTGTTTGTTACGATATTCTCGGTCCTGCTTTGTTTGGAAGACAACCAACTGAATGTTTAAAAGAAAGGGTGGTTCTACAGCCGTTAGCGCGTCGGAGTTTTGATCTGAAGGTCCGTGCGTTCCTTAGACACAAAAGTTTTCTCCACATTGTTTCTCTTCACCCAGCTGTATGTAAATGAGTTGTATCTTTGGACAAGTATAGGGGAACAACGGTCATACAAGATTGGTCCAGTTATGAGGTCTGCAAAATGAAATATACTGAAAAGATTTATAAAAGTGGACTCACCTAACAGTTTATTTCAAAGCTTTCAGCGTCTTTGCTTGCCTTCAGAAAATCTCTGCTCGGCAGTATTCTTTTCGAAGAAAGGCATTCCTGCTCGCACTCCTTTATAGTATATAGCAACAAAATTTATGATGATGAAATTATGAATATATGAAATTCATATATTTGAACTGCGGAATGAAGAAATAAATGTAAAGAACATCCTCGCAGTTATTAACGCAACTTATGCAGTTGCGAAAAGAAAGCCTGAAAAAATCAGGCTTGCCGGTGTCCTAGCAGATTTGGACCCCCCCAAATTTGGACCGGGGGGTCCAATTTCGCTAGCGGATTTGGACCCCCCCGGTCCAATTTCGCTAGCGGATTTGGACCCCCCCGGTCCAAATCCGCTAGCGAATATGGACCCCAGGGGGACCCAATCCGCTAGCGGATTTGGACCCCCTTCGTGGATTTGGACCCCCTATGTAATTGTAAAAACCCACGCTGTTATTCGCATATAAAGTACCGAAATAATTTCACTTTTCAATCTTGGCGAAGAAACGTTTCGTTTGGCTTTCAAAATACTGCAAACCTATTCATAAATAGAGGTAGAGTCAGACTAGATCAAGTAAATTGACAGTTCGTTTTAGGCACACAGCCAGACCTCTAAACGTTGCAGTTAAAGCACGCGCTGTGGTATTTCTTACAGAAGATACGATTTTAAAATCTTGTTTTCTTTCTGACGCGTTGTTATTATTTTTCCAGGATACTGAATTCAGCATAGTTTGAATGGACGGTTTAACAAAGGAGGTACTACTTATTAAAGTAACACCTCTTGGTTGGAAAACGCATTTTGCGCCCTGCAAAAAAAGTTTGCTTCAGTTGACTACACAACTTCACAGGATTTTTTTTTCTTTCAGAACCTGACTTTTCCAAACATGATGTTTTGAATTTGTAGAAGTCATAACGAAACCAGGGAAAACATCAAGACTTTTCTGCAATAAGATTCAGTTATCACATGTAAACTATGTCATCGATGTTACAAAAGGCCTTTAAATAAAGAGCTAATTTCAACAGTGCGTCTTTGAAGAAAAAATCAGATCAGGTAATTTCTCAAAAAGCGTGCTTACGTACATGCGCTAGGAAAAGTGATTTCTCTTGTTCATTTTAATGAAAAATAGCAGAGTCATGCTTAAGGGTCCTTAAGGTTCAGTAAATGGAGAGCTACCACAAACCCACAAAACTTCTGTAAGTGTCTGAAACACGCGCTGCGGTATTTCTCACAGAAGGTGCGATCTTAAAATCCTATTTTTTTTCTTTTACTCCCTTTGTTAATATTTATTCTAACAAACTTAATTTGAGATGAGAAAAAGGTGAGAAAAAAAGCTAATTTTAAAAGTACGTTTGCTACTCCGTGACCCGTTCGAAATTGCTTATTGCCCGAGTGGAATGCGCCTGCATTTGATTCGTTGTTTAGAAAACGACCATTTTGAACCTTTTCCCCGTCAGGACCGTCTGCAAAAAACTCCACGTAAAAGCCAAAGAGTTAATTGTGACATTGACTTGTTTTGTTCATGTAGCATGCCATAATGCTACAATAACATGATCGAATGTGACTTGTGCCTTGAATGGTATCACGTGGGCTGCGTAGAACTGATCGAGGAGCCGGAGGGTGACTGGCTTTGTAAAGTCTGTAGACCACCATCAAAACGGCTTCGAACAATGTGAGAACTGTAGTGGTCTAGGACTTCAAGTTTCAAAATTTAATGTAATAGATTTTTTTAAGAATGCAAGTTCTTAAAATTCGTTGTTGTTAACAGGAGTTTCTTATTCATTAACATAATACCATTTTCTCATTTGATCATGTAAATATAGCTTTTTTAAAACTTGCTTTGATTCAGTTATAGTAGAAAATTATGGTAGAAAATATTGTAAGTTATCGTCAGGAGAGCTTAGTTTTTAAAATTTATCGATACAAACTAGCGTTGTAGGTTCTCTTTTACCCTAAGTATTAAAGGTTATTTGAAAAGAAAAAAACTGCCTCAATATTTTTATTTTGCCTCTTTAACAGCTCCAAATACAATTTTGCCAATTTTACTCAATAGAACGCTTGTTTTCAAGGGGGTCCAAATCCGCGACAGGGGGTCCATATCCGCTAGCGGATTTGGACCGGGGGGTCCAAATCCGCTGTGACACCGGGATTCGAACCCTGACCTCTGCGATACCCGGCAAGCCTGAATTTTTCAGGCTTTCTTTTCGCAACTGCATAAGTTGCGTTAATAACTGCGAGGACCTTCTTTACATTTATTTCTTCATTCCGCAGTTCAAACATATGAATTTCATATATTCATAATTTCATCTTCATCTTTCCCGGGTATATTACGAACCAATTTAATGACCAGCTCCCAGTTGGCTTGTTAGCTCAATTGGTTAGAGCGCTGCACCGGTATCGCAGAGGTCAGGGTTCGAATCCCGGCAAGCCTGATTTTTTCAGGCTTTCTTTTCGCAACTGCATAAGTTGCGTTAATAACTGCGAGGATCTTCTTTACATTTATTTTTAAAATTTATGATGTCGAATACCTGGTTTTCGGCGACCGTCGTTACATTCCCGTTCGCCGGTGTTGCCATACCGGCTAGACTAACCATAGCTGTTCCAACCAACGCTCAATGGAAAGGGTCAGAAAAGTCAAGAACGCAGACAAGGCCAAGAAATGCAACAGGACATGTGACTTGATACATCATTCTTGTGATGAAAGTGACGAGAATAGAAATGTCCGAGATCAACACAAAACATCACAAGAGGACTCATACTAGCTTGACATTTAGGCTACTCTGCCTTGGCCGATTCATTACTTGAAAGCCGACACACTTCATACACATAGGGTCCATTTTTATCAGCCTGCGCTGGTACATAAAATCCCCGGGATAAAATCATGCAGTCTCGTAAAAATTCAAATACCGTATCCCGCTACTTTCCCCTCGCGATTCTCGCATCCCGACCCCTTAAAAACACAAAATCCCGCTCCCACTCGTAATTGAAATTCCCGCTTCCCGCCTCTGTTTTCAGCTCCCATCCCGAATATCGCCACAAAAATTAGCCAAATCCCGCATCCCGCCAAGCCTATTGTGGACCCTCATAGGTGGGATGGCGGGATCTGAGAACCCTATTGTGGCCCCTCTATTAACCTTTACCCTCTAACAAAAGCACTTGAAATTTCTTTTTTTCCTAGGAAACTACTGGGCAAGGACTCTGTGATTGTACACCATATAGTAGTTTGCCTTAGCTCTATCATATCGTGTACTACACATAAAGCCTCACAGAGGTCCCTAACGTGTCCCTTTGCATGTGACACTCTACGTGACAACTGCGGAACTGAGGAATCCTAACGTGTCCCTTTGCATGTGACACTCTACGTGACAACTGCGGAACTGAGGAATCCTAACGTGTGCCTTTGCAGGTGACACTAGGGTTGTCCACATTATGCTCAATGTTTCACACTAGTATGCCAATTCTTTATGCTCAACAAATGTCACTATTATGCTCAAATAGCATCACTATTATGCTCCATTATAGTTGACATAAAAATAAATAAAAGACCACAAAAGACAGGTTTGTGTTGGTTACAAGTATAAATGAAAACAGTCTATACAATTTTGAAGAACTGGAACTGCTGGAAGCCATATTTCTGCTACTTTGTAACCAGGCGTGGTCTTAAAATGTGATACCTGGGCCGGTGTCTTGTGTGGGAATCCCATGGTTTTGGCAAAGTTTATATAAAGCTCCAAAAGTCGCAGAAACTTTGCACTATTATTCCAGCATAATACTCGATGCTTTTGCCTCACTATTATGCTCAAAATTATGCCGGCATAATGTGGACAACCCTAGGTGACACTCCATGTGAATTACAATGCGGAACTGAGGGTCCCTAACATGTCCCTTTGCAGGTGACACTCTATGTGAATTACACTGCGGAACTGAGGCATCGAGTCCTTACCAGTCGTGGCTTGGAGGGACCAACAGCGCTGATTAATGTAATTTGCATCTTCCTTACGTCACTGTGGAAAGTAACTGTAGATTACCTGCTGCAGTAACTGGCAGTTAAGAATGAAATTTACATTTATTTACATTTGAGGGGCTCACAAGGAAAGTTGGCTAACACACAAAACTGTGAATTGTCCCTGGTAAAAAAAAAGAAAAACTGCCAAATTACCTTATACATCATTCATGGTTACAAATACCACAGCAAATCACTGCTCAACAGCCTCGCTTGAATGGCTACGCTGTGGGATTTTTTCTACAGACTCAAAAGTTAGAACAACCTTGGAACATAATCCCCAGTTCCCACTTACTACCTTGCAAGACCCCTTGTAAGAGGCTTTGATTTGAATGGTCACAACATATTTTACAATAACTGAGCGAATTCTCGCGTGCTGGTTGGCTAATTTTTATTGTCAGGATATAAGAGTACACACGTATGAAATACGTAACGCTGACGCAATCTGCGAACGTTTTGTCAAATTTTTCACTGCTGCATTCTCGGTGGGGAGGATTGTACCCAAATCTAGTATTCTTCAATGAGGAAATCATCTAAAATATTTGGGTTTAAAATGAAGAAGCCATTGCAACCTTAGAACGAAAAGATGAAGATGTTTGTCGAGGCTTCAGACCTGAACGCTGTCGATGAAATTAAGCTGAACCGTGTTTTGGCAAATTATTTTGTGAACAGCTTTCACTGGAATAAAGGTTAGTTTCGCAATTCGAATTTTTCCTAGTATTTCTGGCCTATACTTACTGCACTTTTAATTTACGATCCTGTGATTCTCCGAATTCCAGCTGTGAATCCACTTTGACACTTTGACCATGTTATGACGCAATTTTTCAGCAATATAAGAGGACAGACGCATAAAAAACTGACGTCAATTTGTTAACTAGACGTTATGAGTCAGTGTCAGTAAAAATCAAAGATGGTCCTTAACATCGTGGACACAGCTCAGAATTAGATTTCGCTGATACTTTTTATATTGATAGTCTATTGTTCCAAAGTAAACGAAACGGGTTTAATTTGTTTAAATATTTCCTTATGTAAGAGTAATTAAATAAAAACCGTTGAGTCCGCATAAGGCCAAATTTGCTTATTCGAAGAACCGAAACTTGGCAGTGTTTATGGCGGCCTCGCGTAAGCAGAAAAAAGCTTATAAACCATTTCTTGCAATAACTTTAAAGTTTGGTCCTTAGTCAATTTAATCATGGTAAAAAAGTAAGTTATTTTCTTTCAACGGGCATGTTGTGGACCTTTGTTCGAAGCCACTTTGAAGCCTTTCTTAATACAGGTCTGTGGTGGCCTAAAATACCGGCTAAAAAACCCTGTCGGTACGCAGAAACTAAACCCCAGACTATACTGAGGATACAGCTAAGGGATAGCTCTTTTAAGTTCTACTTGCATTTTCTTGGGATCTCTACTAATTTTGCGAAGCGCCCTCCTTAAAGTTTGCTAATTTGACATGTTTATACTGATCGCCGCCATATTGAAACTGTAACCAAAATATCCACGCAAAATTCAACATTTAAAAAGGCTTGAAATCGTAAATTGTAGCAAAGTACAGCTTGTTAATGCAAATAGAAACTTGTTTGTACCTTATCTTTAAAATCTTAAACAGAACTGACTAAGTAAAGTTTGCGCTGTTTACACTGCCGTGAACGGAATTACTAAACACCGACCTTTGGAATTTCGCTGGAAGGTGAAACATCAACTTTTGTTGAAACTGTCAGCTACAGTGGATGCCCTCTCTGTCATATCAGATCTTCTGGTTTAACTTCTTGGAAGAAAATCTTCCTCAAATCCTGTCTCGGAACTGCACTCACAGACCACACAATCAGAATGAATAATCGGACTGTAGTCCTGAGTTGTGTAAACACAATAAAACACCTGTGTAAATATTGCGAAGGTGATGTACGCCTTGTTCCAAGATGTCAAAGTTCCGTGCCAATAATGCACTTCCTCTCTGATTAAACCTCGTTTTTCTCAAAAACAGCAATATAAGTGAAATTTGTATTTAATTGATTCGCGTCTTTAATTACTACCTCCAAAAATCGATCCTGTTTCTGCCAACACGGTGTTTTTTCCCTATCGTCTTCCGGGACACTGCAGTTTAAAGCTTGTGCATTCTGTACTTGATTAAGCGCGAGACAGTTTCTTACATAGTGAGTCAAGACATAAAAAAGAAAACAAATAATTTCATGAAAAAAGAAAATGACAACAGATGGCGAATACAAACAGTTGGATTGGCTTCAACGAGGAGATTTTAGGGACGGACCATTAGAAATAGCCGGAGGGGGGGTGACTTTTACCAAAAAAAATTCCTGCAAGGGAAACTTGTCTAAAAAAAATTTCTGCCAGCGGTTATGCCTAAAACAAAAATTCGTGCAACGGAAGTGACATGAATAGCATTAAAGGGCAACGTAAAGAAAAATAAGTTAAAGGAAGAATATTGTAACACTTTACATTTTATTACAACAACAGCTGTTTGACATTTTTCATACAATAAAACATACTAAAAAATGGTGATATCTTGCTTTCTGTTTAATCAAAACTACCACACATTTTCCCTATTATTTAAAATTATCAAAAATTATACTATAAAATATCTCCTTTCTTTCTTGTATATAAATTTATTTTAGATAGAAAATATCTATGATGTACTTCTATGATGGGCTATGGGAACGACAACAGGTGGGAACAGGTCTTGTCAAGTGTACAGGAGGACAGCCTTTCACCCCGCACGGATTTCTTTTGTCCCATTCTGTTTACTTTGCTTTTTAACGACGCTTTTTAAAATAATAGGTCATACAGGACTTTTCTTATCGTCATTTTCTTATATACAATATACTAAAATGCTACACCTTCTGTGATCGGTCGTTGCCTAAGATCTATTAGAGTAAAACATTGCGCTCAGTTTTGAAAACGTTTGTGAAATTTATATTTCGGATGCAGCAAAGGGAAGCCTTGAAAACCGTTTAGTAACAGAAGCTGTTTACAGGTATAAAGGAAAACATAATACCAAAACGAACTGTTTTTTGTGACATTAAAATTCCCGTTGCCATCATTACGAGACGCAAGTGAAGTTATTGAAAAAAAGTTTAAATGAAAGGGCTTATAACAAGTAAAAACAAAGCAGAAAAGAATAAGCCAAGCTAAAAGTAGCACTGGGGACTTGGAAAATGCCTAAACTGGAACAAGCTTCGACAGGTCAATCGCTACAAGGCAAGTTTGATTTTATTTTCTGTTAGTTGCATAATATAAATAGATACCTTTTTTCCCTGTGCCAATCTTTTCTGTAATTGATCACAAAACATATGTCAAAAGTGTGACGCCTGCAGCATTTTATACGTCTTTTTCATTGTTCATCAATACCACATTTTGACATCTTCTGTGATCTATTACTAAACAGACACACGACAAAAAGAAAGCCAGTTGTTAATATTAGACATGATTCTACAATAACGGTAATGTTATGAATGTGTCACAATCCTCGTCTTTTTTATAACAAAGTTATGACTTAAACTTTAATTAAATGTCGAAATGAAGAAATAAAGTAACAATGATATTAATGATAATTCTTGCGTAAATGTTAGATGTGTTGCAAAAAAAGATATGTATCAGTAGGCGAAAAAAAATTCGTGCAAAGCTTGTGTCCCAGAAAAAAATTCCTGCAGACAAGTAGGCCGTAAAAAAAAATTCCTGCACCGAAAATTTTTCACCCCCCCCCTCCGGTTAGATCTAATGGTCCTTCCCTTATCTCCTTTGGTTTTGTAATTAAATTACGTACTGAAATGAACATCGTTTGAGTTGTCGATTGGCTTTCATATTTCCCAAAGGTAAATCTCGCTGCGTCAATAAAACAAACAGTTCTGGATTTTCGAAAACGTATTTTCAAATGAAAAGATGGCTTGCTCCTTTGCACTTTTGGTCGGTGGTGAATGTGGACCTGACGCAAAATCAAGGAATCGGTCGTGTGAGATTGTGCCTCTGCTTTCACGTAACAAGAGTATACTGAGCCACAAAAAATTGCTGAAGTTCAGTGGTTGCGAAACCGAAGTGGAGCTTATTTTAGCGCGAAGTGCCTGTTTTCAAACGCCAGCAAATATCCAGGAAATGACCATCTGTCCTTTGCACCGCGCACGTTTGGGCATTGGCTGGCGGAGATCTGTAAGGCTGTGTAGTATTCCAAAGAAACTTTCGGGGCACAGGGAAGACTCAAAGAGAAATGCTGACCGGGGCCTCAGCTTGTCTCAGTCTCAACTCATAATGGAAGCAACTGGAGAATTTGTTCCAGTTGGATCAGGTAAATCTATTAAACTTTACCTTTAAATAATTAGAAAATTTGTATCGGAGTCGAAATAGCTCCTAGGCGATCTCCGGTCCGACGTCGGCAAGTAAAGAAATTGGTGACGTCATGTATTGGCGCCAAAATATTGGGTTGGTAACGTCTGTATACTAGCTGAGTAACGCTGACCCCCCCCCCCCCCCCCAACACACACACAAAATAAAACAATTTCTCCTTTGTGGAAATTCAGTAATATATTAGAGCGTTTTCAAATGAGTGTCGTAAAACCAAAACCAAAATAATTACTCTAACCAATCACAAAAGGAACAGAACACAAAATAAGCAATCAGAAATCGAAGCATTGTTAAGCGCGGGAAAACGCGTGGGAGCAAGTGACGATCGGTTTTACGTCTGATTGGTTAAGAAAGTGATGCGAGCTATTATTTAACAAATCAAAGAGGGTAGGAACTAGGAAAGCAAAACCAAAGCAAGAAAAAAACCATTACTTTGGATAATCGATAGAAAACTGCTCTAAGATCAGAACTATAAGTAAACTCATTTCCCAATCTTTAAGACTGACAGATGGATTGGCATAGATAGATGTCTGTGGAAACAACTATCAAAAAGGAGTTTCTAAGTCTACGTAAATTTATCTCCATGTGTGACATAAATTTGCAGTGTATCTGACGTCTTCCTGGTATATTTCTTTAAGCAATATGTACCAAGTGCCGAAAGACACTACCGCAACGAAGAAGTGTCCCAGGAAGCAGTTTGCCTGAATCAGTTTTTGACGACATTGCGGAAAACTTAAGTGCACTTAATTTGGTAAGGGTACTTCACTAGCTTGATCACAATACGCAGTTGGATTAAATAACGTAGTGGGAGTAAGGTGCAGATTTCAGAGAAATATTTGTCTCTTTTTTTAGTTTTTGTATAATGTGGTTCGAGAGGGCCAGGTGTGAACAAAGAAAAGATCGACGACAACATTTCCATGTCTGAACCTGAGCCTATATCAGCTAAGGTAGAGTAATAGTAACAAGGTAGTCTTGATACAAGTGCCATTTCTGACTTTTCAGGAAGAAACGCCAATGATTCGCGGTAAAAGGAGGGAAAGTATTTTTATCCCGGAGGTTGAGGAATTGAATGTTGAAGAATCTGATCTTGATGAGTCACCAGACAATTAAGCCAAATAAACACAGAGAAAGAATCTTTGAAAATGTTGAACGAATTCTTAGCATGTCGTGACGTCAGCCCTGTGCACCACAATTGTCCGTTCCGTGGGACAGTGCTCACGAACGCACAAAGCGAAGATACTGCCGTAAAGCAAAACAAAGTGTCCGCAAAGTCCTTGAAGTTATTGTTCCAGGTCAAAGCGATAAGTTATTGTCTACATTGGGTGGTAGCTTACCCTCTGAGCGAACCCAGGCAGAGGTGGAACTCTTGCGGGCTTTAGCCGAGAGCTATTTGAATGCAACACACTGGAGCACAAGAAGGCAAATCCTGTCAATTATGGCAGACAAAGTGCCACTTAAGGAACTTACACAGTACATTGCTGGGATCACTAGCTACAGGTTTAACGTAGCAAGACATCACAAACTTTTACATCGAAGAGGGGCGGTTGTGTCTGTTGATATCGCAAGACGTATGAAAGTTGACTATGCTAAGGTGCATGGATCATTTCCTCAACTTTATTACCAGCCCTCATATCGTTCAAGACATGCCATTCGGAGAAAGGATGCTGAAATTATCGACGGGGGGAAGTAATCAAAACACCAAATGTCGTGTGCATGTTGATACCAGAGCGTATCACGCAGCAGTATTTTCAGTTCTGTGCCGAGACCGAGTTCACTCCAATGAGCAAGCGCACTCTACTCCGAGTACTAGACGCGCGTTCTGCATCGGTGCGGAAGTCGCTACAGGGTTTAGACAACTTTTCCGCTCAAGGTACTAAAGCATTGGAAGACCTTTGCGAAACAGTAGACAGAATAGCAGACCAAGCAAAGTCACAAACCTGGGCAAAGGAAACGAAACAAGCACTTCGGTCTGCTAAGCAATATTTAAGAGCAGATTACAGGTAAGGCTACGTAACTCATTAATACGGACAAATAAGTGGGCTGATAAGGGGGTGTCCACTTAATACAAGTATTCTCTACAGTAAAGGTGGGAACAAAATTTAGGGACTTCACCCTAGTCAGCTGCCCGATTTACTTTACCATGACGAGAGAACGTCGACTGGCAACAGACACCCTATGACTCACAAACTTAAGGAAGCAGGTCTTGTCGCGAAGAAACAGTACTGGGTACCCTGACCATCTGTGCCATTGTCGGGAAAAAATAAGAGATACTGAACCTTCCTATTTGCTTTTTAGCTGAAAAGAGTTAGATTGGACTCCTACACCTGGCCATTGTTGAAAGTGAAGGCACAAGTTCATTTCTGTCTAAAGGGTGGGGGATATACGCTTTTAGTAATATATGGTTATTAACGTTACGGGATGTTCTCAAGATAAAATTTACATGAGGAGTCATCATGGAACGTAATTATGATTCTTCAGCAATACAATCTGATCTAGGTAAATAACATTAAAAATATTAAGTTCCATATTAGGTTTTAAAAACCCACTCATACTCTTAGGTGCACGTTTCAATGGAGTCAGAAGTGGCTGACCACTGCTTGGCGTTTTCTTTGAGTGAACCAAGCAATGATACTTTCGAGAAAAAACGTGACCACAATCATGTCGAGATCTGTGCGGAGTGCCACAAGCTAGGCGAGACGTTGGCCACCATAGAAACAGCGTGCGCAGAACTCCAATCTGAAGAAGAAAGAGATGACACGACGTGTTTAGTGCAGAACGTAAAGAAGGATATTTTGGCATGGAAAGCACACCAGCTTCGAACAGTAAATCAGGATCAGGCCAAATGTGATGTATTAGATATCGTCAACCACAATTCGGCATTATTGGTCATGGACTGGGCCATGAAGTTCTTGCCACGCAAATTCAGAGAATCACAGTGCGACTGGTTTGCTAAACGTGGAATCCCTTGGCATATAACTTGGTTTTAACGCGGTCAAATGAAAGTAGTCCTTTCGAGAAGCTAACTTTTGTGCACGTGTTCGAGAGCTGCCCGCAAGATAGTGTTGCAGTAGCAGGTATCTTGCGGGATGTTCTCGTTACGCTAAAGGAACAACGTCCAGAACTGGAGAAAGTGTATTGCAAACAAGACAACGCTGGTTGCTACCATTATGGTTCGCCAATTGTTGGAAGTAGGTTAAGCAAACATGCGGGTGTCAAGGTGGAGAGATTTGACTTTTCAGATCCTCAAGGTGGCTGGGGAGAGGCCGACCGCCAGGCAGCTACAATAAAAGGACACATCAATGTCTATTTAAACAAAGGACACGATGTAAACAACGCCACTCAGATGAAGGAAGCAATGGAATCAAATGGCAGAATTCCTGGTGTAATTGTCAAGTACGTGAAGCTTCACGAAGCATCTTTTGATAAGATTATGGCCAAATGGGATGGAATTAGCGCGCTGAATAATTTTCAGTTTGAAGAAAGAGGAATAAGAGTTTGGAAGGCTTATAAAATCGGACCCGGAAAACTAGTTCCTTGTAAAGACATTCAGAGTGATGGCGATTCCCCTATTGTGCAAGAAGTGTTGCAGTCTCCAGTACAAAGCCCCCAGTCAAGTTTTAAGATCATTAAACCAAGACAAGAGGACACACAAACAAATACAGTTACTACCTCTGAGAAAGACACAGCCACAGAAGGCGTGGAAGATGAAGAAGCGAAAGTTGATGCTAACGGTTTGTTTACTTGTCCAAAAGATGGGTGCATTCGGACATTTCAGCAGTCCTCGAGTTTACAGGCTCATTTAGAGGCAGGAAGCAGGGGCGGATCCAGCATTTTTTAAGGGGAGGGGTGGCTGATTACAGTCGGCCATCAAACTATACGTTAATTTATTTCAAATTGCCCTAAGTTTGCCCCAAAACGTTGCAATTTAGAAAGGACATATTAGAACTTGTAACACTGCAAGCTCTTGCAACGCCACAAAATAGAAGAAATAGAATTACATTACTGACCTAAACTCGCGTACAGTAAATGGTAGTAGATCACACCACTCATAGATCTGTTCTAACAAACACGTAAACCTCCTAGTCGGCCAGAAGTGAAGACGCTGTCATTCGTCTGGGGTGCTGTGCCACAAATTTCTCACAAACCAGCCTTCTATCGATGGTAACTGTATTTGCATGCATGCCGATAACAGCCAAATCTGAGAGTCGTTCGGTGGCCATTGTGTTGCGAAGCCAAGTATGGATCCTCCGAATACAAGAAAATGACCTCTCCTCCTCCGTGCTCCCCATAGGCAGAATGGCGAGAACTTTTAGAAGTTCCCTCACGTTTGGGAAGAAGATGTCGTCTGCGTGTTTCGCTAATAGTGAGGACACCGAGATTGATTCATAATCCGACGCCGCCTGTCGCTTCCAGTGGTTCATCCAGCGAAACAGTTCACTTTCGAAAGATGATGGCAATGGCATCAGATGGCCCCACTTCTCATTTAGCACAAATAATATGTCCAAAGCTTATCATACTGTGTCGCAGTCCATTTGCCATTGTCTTAGTTTTGGCATCCCAGCTCCATTCCATTGGATAAAACCGGACGTCGTCATTTGTGGGTACACATATTTCATTCAGCGTGATGACAATGTATTCGTACAAATCGAAAATTGTTTCAAATGTGGAGTGCCTCTCGATCCACCTCGTTTTGCACAAATCTTTCAGCCTGCGCTTCTTAGTCTCTGGGGAAAGGGCATCAATTACTATCGTTAAGAATTTCTGTCGCTTTGGTGAATTGTCAAAGAAACTGAACAACTCATGGCAAGAATCCATCATGTTCTGAATTGACTTTATTTTGCAAGCATGGCAGATAACAAGGTTGATGGAATGAAGGCAGCAACCTTGATACTCTGCATCAAGTGCATACTTAGCTATTTCAGCTTGAACTCCTTTTCTATCTGAGCTTATCGATGCAGTTGTGTCGTATGCTTGACCCCGGCAATTTTTAATGTCAATTGTATGCTTCTGTAAGCTGTTTCTGACTGCCGTAGCAATAGCTAAACCAGTGGTTCTTGGTAGATCGCACATGTCTATCAGAACCTCACGCTTTATTGGGTTGGATGGGTCAGCAATGAAGTCAAGCGGGCGGAGACACACTGACAACACTTCACGTCCCTGAGAAGTCGTTTCATCGGCAATTAATGCGAAGTGGGGATTCTTTTCAAGGCATTTTCGAAAATATTCACGAATCGTGTCAGCAATGACGCCAATCACTTCATTTTGGACGGTTTTGCTTGTATAACGTGCATTTTCTGGTCCCGAAATGAGAATCTCTTTAAGTTGAGGGTTGCTCTCTGCCAGGAGACGTAGGATAGCGATAAAGTTACCTTCATTCGATGTTGGAGGTTCTGCAAACTGCACTTGATCATCTCGGTGCCCACGCAAAGCAATTTGCTGCTTTGTACATAACAGCACGGCATCTACGATATGAGGCAATATTGCTCTATTTCCTTGGGCATTTCGCATGGCTATCGAATTAATTTGTGTGTCAATGCGTCTTTCAACGTTTGCCAGTTGGGCTCTCGCACAAGCAGCACGGTCTAAAGATCTCTTGTGATATTCAGTGGTTTCGTGGCTATTGAGCTTCTCTTTAGATTTGTTATAGCTTCTGAAAGGAGTTTTCACAAAGGCCCCTAATGATTCCTTCTCTCGGTCGGTTAAGAACAAGAGGCATGACACACACCAGCCGCCTTTAAATTCATCGTGAGCGCTATAGGCTAGCCATCTGCGTTGATCGAGCCATTTCATTTGGAATGTTCTTTGTTTTCTGGCTCCAAGCCGCTGAGTGTCAAGAGTAGATGATGCTGCTGGTCGCCAACAGTTATCGAGAAACTGTATTTTCTCGGCGTCACTTAACGAAACTTTTTTATTGAGCGATTCTGCTAACGTCATAGGGTGCAACTGATGTTGAGATGTGTGACTCAATTGGCTTTGCAAGACCACATGCCTCATCTTCAATGTCTGGCAAAAAGTGGAAAGAAAAAACACTCCCGTGTAAATCAAGTCGCATAAGCTTTAAGCACACGTTATGATACAATGAACACACCATTATCTTACATAGCCTCTTAGTTGAATTCTCAGCAATTTAATTGTAGGCTCCAATGTACCCAAAAGACATTAATTTCTCTTCTGGCCGTTACATAAGGCAGGAATGTGTTTTTGAGTAAGAGAGACTGAGGCTTTAAACTACTGTAGAAAGGAATAAACACAGTCTGTTGAAAAGAGTACATTGTAAGGTCCATAAACGTTATTAGTGATGAACCAGATTTTTCTCTAACCGTTCAGTAGTATTCGGATACCTGAAACCTACAACAAATCTAATTCTTCCGGCCTGCTACTCTACATACAGATGGTTTGGCAGGTCCGTTCCCCATTGAGACTTGAGGCATTCTCCAAATTGTACTTCTTCATACTCTCTCATCAGCTCTATCCAAACAGCTGGAGGGCCCCATGTTGGAGTCACAGCAAACTCGTTTAGTTTGTTTGTTTGCAAAACAAACCTGGCCGTTTGAGATGTAAACTTACAGATCCATTCAGCCTTAAACACTTTAAGGCATTTGAGGTTTTTATACACTTCAACTAAACCTGAAATGTGTTCATCTTCACTGAACTGAATGCAATTAGAAACGTTAAGGGCTTCGAGCGTTTTACACTGCTTAAGGCACCACAACATATTTACAGGATCAATGCTGGTACACCCATACAATTTGAGAACTTTCAAGAAATGCATACATTTTATAAAGTCTATAGTGGTGATAGAAGTATTGACACATATTCCCAGAGTGTTCTCAATGTACAAATCCGGGTTATTGTAACGTACAAGTTTTTGTGAACATCTCAAACTTAGATTTCGAAATTGCTTGGCATGCTTCATTATGGTTAACTGAAAACTCTCCGTGCTAAATTCAACATCTGTTTGCATTGTCTTCCAGATTTCTCCAGAGCACTGAATTATAGAATGAAAGCGTTTGCAAACAAGTCCTATACCCCTCACACACTCCTGGAGAGTAAGATATTGGCATATTTGTACTAAGATTTCAGATGGAGGTTCTTTCAAACAGCCACCTGTTAGAGAGAATCAGATGAAATTACAACTGGCATTTTTTCCTAAACTATTTCTTTACAGTTTATTTGCTTAAATGGATAAAAAAACCATTTTTTTTCAGCTTTCTTGGGTTAATGTTGTCAATGTAAAATAGTAGCTACGTTCAGTTTTTTGTACTACTAGTCTAGCCAGAAGTATGAAAGACGTGGGCAAAGATTTCAGATTTTTGTTGTTGAGTTTGCAGTAAAGGTCAGTCTGCGGCGGCTACCGGTTGATTGTGAGATACCACATAAACTTAAATAATTTCTCACTGTTTGATATATTAAAAACACTCTGGACTTGTAAATAGCGCCAACGTACTCTTCTAGCTAAGCAATCTTGCAAGCTCGATTACTTACATGCTACTTACCAGAGTTGGAAACCAATGAAGTCTTAGCAGGAGGCTCTCCCTCACTGTCGACAGTGGATGGTTTGCCACTGTAAACAAAAATCAAAACTGTGCTCTTTCATTCCAACAAGGAAAATAATTTAAACGTTGGACTAAAGCCCAGAAGGAAAAAATCACAAAGACTTACCGCTTCTTCGGGAAAAACTTTTCAATTGAACGCTGCATTCCGATACTTGAAAACCATGCAAAGAAGTAATCAAAATGGCGGAAAACAGCAAAGCAGGATGTATCGCAAAAACCAATATGGCGGGAAAGAACTCACAAACGAGGCTCAATATTCGCGTTGCTTCCGGCTAACTATCGTTTCCGGGTTTCGGGCTTGAATTCAACTGATTCAAATTCAATTTTTATTGTACATTGTGAGGCTGGTCGGCTTGGGAACCACGTATTTCTATTTTTTTATTTATTTATTTATTTATATAAATATATATATATATATGTATTTTTTGTGGGCTGTTCTAAAGGGGGGTGGCTAGCCACCCAATCCACCCCCCCTGAATCCGCCCCTGGGAAGGCATAAGCGTGCACTAGAAAAAGAAACCTTGTTCGACAAGGCGAGGCGAGGATACGCGGCTAAGATAATCGGAGAACGAACATAAGTTCCAACTGTCGGTCTCTGTGCAAGAACCTCTGAAAGTACAGGTGCAGACTTGCATTCGGCACTTGAGAAGGGATGGGCGCTAAAAACTACGAAGAAGAGAACTCAGTTCACTGAGGAAGAAAAGAAATTTCTAACAGAACAATTTGTCATTGGCGAAGAACGCGGGAAAAAAGCTGCGTAAAGAATGCGTAAAGTCAGGAATGAATCGGGGTCTCGCCTTTTTCTTGGCAGTGATGTTCTTTCGCCTCAACAGGTGGCGGGCTTTTTCTGTCGTCTGGCTGCCAAGATCAGGAAGAGTTCATCGAAGCAACATGAAGAACCTGACAGCGACGATGAAGATCACCAGAATGCAGCTGAGAAGGAGTCTTTACATTCAAAGCTCCATGCAGTTGTCGAAGAGGAAATTGCTTTGCGGCACCCTATTGTTGCACTTTCTCGCAACATTTGCAATTTGGTGCATGATAATAAGTTATCGACCTTGTCGGTAGCTATGCTGAGGGAGATTTTCGAGAGCCTGGGTTTAAACGTGGATGACATTACTGAGAGAAAGAAAAAGCCATTGATAAATAGAATTACCCGGGTAGTTGGGGAGTGCTTGTGTGGACGGAATTGACAGATGTAACGTCATGAACAATATCATTTAAGCGGGGTGGCTCTTAAGAGTATTAACAAAAGCACTTGCACTATATCTTACGATAGTTACAAAATGAATACTTGTTTTCTTGTCTTGTAATTTAGTTTCACAAGGTTTGGTTGCGACTATCTGACCGAGGCTGTTACCGTGGTAACAGAACATCTAGTCAGTGGAAAATGTTTTGCAGAAATTCACCATTCTCAATATTATACAATTCTGCATATTTAGTTACCAAACTAAATTACTCCGTCAGATTTTTTCCATACTAAACGTAAAAAGAGTATATAAAATTTATTATTTGTACCACAAATTTTGCGACATTTTAGAATAATTCATTTAAGGAAACGCTAGAAAATCCGGTGTTAGATTTACATTATTTTAAGCCTTGCCAAAGTAAATAGGGACTTTTCTAAAACATTGTTTCAAAAGAGCATCACAAACTTCAAAACACAACTTCTTGAGAGAGGATACCCAGAAAACTTTATTCAAACGACCCTCTCAGAAGTTACTTTTGAAGACAGGAATCAAGCCCTCCGACAAAAACAAAACAAAAAAAGAGAATCTTGCTCTTTGTAACGCAATATCACCCAGCAGTGCCTACCTTAAGACCAATACCCACGAACAGCTGGCATTTGATAACACAGCAACCATTGCTAAACGACATTTTCAAGGAACCGCCCCTAATATCGTACAAAAGAGGGCGTTCCCTCAAAGATATACCCGCGAGAGCAAAACTTTAGAAAGGCTAAAACACGCGCGCAGGAGGCGCGCAGGTCTGTTACTCTTTTAGACACTAAAAAGAGGATCACAAAACTGCAGTTACAACTTCTGGCTTAAATTTTTAAGCCATTTAAAAGGCTAAAACATGCGCGTGGGAGCCGCGCAGGCCCGTCACCCTTTTTAACTATTCTCTGTCGTCAAAGCCGCACGATTTTAGATATCGAAGAAAAGATGACAGGTTGCAGTCTTCTATTTTTGTCAAAAAAGACCATTTCATCGCAGGTTTCTCATCTCCTTGTTTGTATATACATGCTGTAATTTCGTGAAGGACTTTCATACAAGTGATAGCCGAAGCCATGCTTGATGAGAATGAAATGCGCACGTGGGAACAAAGGTCATCTCGAGGTCTGTTAGGGGGCAAAAGCGGTACCCTAGGAGCTTGGAGTGGCCTCGAATGACTAATCGATTATTAACTGAACATGCATGGTCAGAGGTGGTAAACATCACGGGAAAAAGTCGAAAAAACTACGAATTAAGTATAACTAATGTACAGAAGAAGAACGAATAGTATCCCACAATCCTTTGCCTCATGGAATGTCATGAAGATGGCGAATGTCTTGTGACACATGGCGGTTTTTGCCTGTTTTCGCTTTGGATTTGTTCAGAGATAAAGCGTTTTGCTGGGGATAGCACACTTCAAAACACAAACTTACAACCTTCAATATAAAATAGGTGTTGTTTCCTTTGAATTTAGTACATTAGAAATAGGTTTTTTAGATAATTTGAATAACAATGTCTCACGCCATCCGTTACCACCGCTTCAATGAGTCGCACAGAATTAATTATAGGTCTCTTTATGCTTTAGCAACTTACAGAAACCGTTAAAATCTGAACAATTAAAAGGTATTTAAACAACTTTGTACCATAGTGACCCTACACTCTCTCCTCCGCAGAGGCCTCTTATTTTTTCGTACGGGCTGGGAATTGGCGAGAGGTCTCTTATTTTTTCGTACGGGCTGGGAATTGGGGAGAGGTGAAAAGTAAGCGCGCCTTTCCCCACTGAAGGAGCCTCTGCGGAGGAGAGAGGACCCGACAGTTTCAAATTTCTGAAGGTTCGAAAATGGTCCAAATCCCCGCAATTGCGAGTATCACGTTTTAACTCACATGGCGATTCCGCGACAAATGTAATAGAGTAATAAGCGGGGTTAAAGGAGATTGATTGCGCTTTTTCTTTATTGTGCTTTCTGTGCGAGCAAGGAGTGAATTAATCGTTTTTGTTTTCTTAGATGAACTCAAAAGGAGCCATGAAGATTACCAGTTATTAGCAGTTGCTTTCTCCTTGAGTATGGTGAACTGGGTGACAGATATCACTATTTCACTAATATGATACTGTCGCTTCTTGAAATGGTCGAAGTAGTTTGACACAAGACCTCGAGTTCGCAAATTATTGTTCCAGCTAATTGTCCATTGTCCTGTGCATTTAAAAACTACTCGAGGAAGAATTCAAGGAAGCGATTTTGAATACATTGCTTACAATCATCAACAACATCCTCGAGTAAACACAAGATACAACTAGCTGGATCTCGTCTTTAACAACGAATTCGAATCGATGATCGAAACATGACAATTAAGAATATACTCACGGCGATGTCGCAAATGCGATTTATTTGAATCAAGTAGGACTGCACAGACCGATGAACTGTTCTTCAACTGAGCGATCATCGATGTACTTCGAGAACAATCAGACCCTTCATCTGTGCAAACTTTCGAGGAGACTCTAGCGAATTCCTTGCAATAAAGTGCAGCATAGGCAAAACCTTTCAGCTGAACACTAAATTCTTCCACTGATACGCAGCGTGAGTACTAGACCAGACGCGTTATTACGAAACGGAGTATTTTGCCTTGAAACACGTTACAAACAAAGCTGCCGCCATTTGAGTGAAACTCATTCAATCGATCCCTCGAGAGACTGATGACGTCACTTCAGATTTTGATAATATAGTTGCAAACGCAAAGCGTTGTGGGATACTATTCATTCTTCTTCTGACTAATGTGGAAGCCGACCTAAATTTCATTATCCCTAAAACTATTCCACTTATCCTTTATCTCCAAAAGTTTTTGTCAGTTATCCCTTATCCCTTGAATTATTTGTCCACTTATCCCTTATCCCTGAAACCCTAACAGGGCCTCGTGCTTGCTTTAGAAACGTTTTCAAGAAAAGAAAAGACTAGCCAGAAGGCTAAGGAATGAACTGGTTATTTCTCAATTTTACAAAACGATGTTACCTTTGAAATGATTGTCTCATTCGCGAGACACTGAAGAAAATAGAGTTCATTTTACGGAAAATAAATTTCAGCCGTTCATGCGTAATCTGCATTGCGTGACAAATGGGAACTTGTATCATAAAAGATATCGTATTACGTTACTGTGTGTTGGTGAAACGCTGAATCAAACTTTTGTTCGAATAGCGTGGGCAAGCAGCAACTTTCGATGGATAACGTAATGGGAAAAAGCATAAATTCGAACTGTAAGGTCACAAACGAAAAGACAGCCGCCGAGGAAATCAAAGCGAACAAAAGAATGAGGTGAGTCGAGGGCTATGTGTGCAATGACCTTTAATCACAGGCAGCCCAGACGCGTTGTATGTGGAGTTCATTTAAAAATAGAAAAGGGTGAAAATATATGTAATAGCACGAAATAAATCTTTACTTCACGAAATAAATCTTGTTTACTTCTGCTTTAATTAATTTAATTCTGTTTAATTAATTTCCGGTTAATCTTGCACCGCTCTCTTACGCAATCGCTTGTTAGCGTCGCTGCTTATATAAGCCGTTAAGCCTAAGGTTTGCAGAGATTTATTACGGACTAACTGGTGATAAAAGAATCGAGATATGTTGAAATAAAGCCTGTCTACCTTCAGCTCAATGCTCCCCTGTTCGTCCTGGCTGGTTTAAATGACAGTTTGTGGCTTTTTTCAATCGGAGGTAGCTTCCACTGAAGAAGAACTATTTAAAGATAAATAAATCAAAATCCTGTACTCAAAAAAAGAAGTTTACCTGTTGATTGTCTGCGTAAGATTGCAATGGGAGACAACACGTGTAACTTTTGATGTGGTCAATGCAATGACACAATGCATATCATAACACCTTTTTCAGAATGACAGGCCCGATTCCAAACTTCTCCAAGAAGTCAATTTCTTTAGAGCCACTGTATAAGCCAAAAAATGATTTTTGATCCTTTTCTTGCATTATGTTAGCTTTAAAATCGGAAAGAAAGTGGAGTTTGTTGATAACGTGGCCCATAGAGCAACCGCCATCTTGAAATTCACAACACATTTCTGAGGAGCCTGAAAACCAGGAGGGAGTGATGAACTCGCCGCTCGGCTGGTTCGAGGTGTCTGGCCATCGTGACGTCACGACGTGAAAAGCGCGCGAGTTTGCCGAGTCTTCAAAAATGGCGCTGGCAACTATGTTAGAGTTCGGGCTACAAACGTATTTTTCGTGCTATTAAGCTTTCAGCTAAGCTTGTTTTCTTGGGTAATGGAATTTTAGTCATCCCTTTTTTCGATATAGGTAAGTGGCTCTTTGTCTTAACGTTAAAATCACACTTAAATAATGTTTTAAGAGTCATGTTCACTCTCTGCGATCGAAGAATTATGCGGGAAAATTGTTATTGTCCGCGTCCCAAAAAGTGTGTTTATTTCAGTTATATACCACAGGGAAACTTGAAACTTGGCTACGGACTAGCCTATAGTTTAACAAAAGTACCCAAGTTGAAACAAGTGGTATAGTATTTGCCAAAAAAATGATCAGTCCGTTTGTTTAGCTGAGTATAATAGAAGGCGAACCTAGAAGGGTATGTTTAGCACTTAAAAGTTAACTTTTCTTACAGTATTTGCTTCCATCTTCTGTATAAGGAAAGAATAGTGATATTTAATTGCTAGGGAAAGAGCAATCGAACTTAGTAAATTTTTGACACCTCATTTAACTCGTGTAAACTACACTTTTGCAGAACAACATAAAAATCTGAATCAGCTCGCAAATTATGCGGGCGCCTGAGGAAACAAGTCTTCGCTGATCTGGTTTTGTACTTTTTTATGAAAACTAATAGATATATTTGAGTACCATTTGGATCAGTGATTCAGTGATTTATTCTCAATACCTCCAGTTTCCTCTAGATTCAGTTGCTGTCCAGGTTGCATAGTGTTTTAGAAAGAGTTTGACCGTCTACTTGATCCACAAATAGCTACAACTGACGATGACCGTTTCGCAAATAAATTGAATTGATCCTGTCATTTGATTTTCAAAGATTAATTACTTTTAAAACAGTCAAACTGAGGACCATTCTAGTAAAGGGAGAGCCTTGTTAACCTTTACCAGTAACCTGAGAAAGTTGGCGTTTTAGATAAACTGTGGTTTTTTATAATTATTCGATAAGAGATCAGCAGAAATTTGGCCGATAAGCCGGCGTGTCAGCTGTTTTGCCTCGCCTCCAGCAAATGTTGTCATCTTTGTCGTTTTTTACAAGATAGTTTAGCAAAGTAGGGAATTACTGTGGTCCATTATTAACTTCGAACCAAGCAGATGAGTTCACAGTAAACGTTTCTTGGTATTGGAGTATTCTTCTCCACATTTTAATGATGTTTAAAGCCACTGATCATTTTAATGAAATTGTTACGCAATTTTATTTTCCTAAAATTGGAAAGAGTTTATACATATAAAAGTTATGTTTTTGTCTCCAAGCGACACATCTTAGGGTTTGTGAGATACAGCTTCTGAAAGGTGATCTTGATCACGATTTCAATCGATCGACCAAAGCGTTCATGAAATCTTTTGAGTCTTATCGCCAATTGGTTATTTTGTTTTGAGGACCAATTTGCATTAAGAATACTTTTTATGTTATAGTATGCAGCATACCTTTCGTTCTTTTATTGTTTTGATCTGTTCTTTTTGAGAAACTGGACTGTAAACATTTGCAAGGAAGCCATTTGTTAACTTTCCTTTGAATTTCCGGGGCAGATTTATATGTGACGTCACGATGGCCAGACACCTCGGTTTTTCATTCGCCAATACCGGCGCTTGTGCCCAGGCCCAAGTTCATCACTCCCTCCTGCTGAAAACAAATTGGGTTGTTTCGGTCAGCAGCTAGACCACTGCGGGCTAAGACAGTGACCGTTTTTGTTCGGTTTCGGCGCGATTTTTTTGTGTTCAGTTCGTGGCTTGAAATGTTTGCGTCTTTTGAGCTTGGAATGAAGAATCAGAGCGGCAAAATGTGGATCAGCTACCCTTTAGGCTGAGGTAAGTTGAAGGCAAATGATGATTTTGAAAGATTGGATTCAAAATTAATGATTATTTAAAGTAAAGATCGACCATGTGCTAGGGTAGCGTTGCTTTGCGGGCATTTTTGGCATGTTTGTTGGAGGTACCGTCGAACCTTTTTCTGGGACACCGTGAGTGTACTTGTTCAAAACATTACAAAATATTTAGAAATGTAGCTAGTTGACTCTTTCTACACTCAGCGGACTTAGGAGGTGTTAATCAAATAAGATTCGTGTAGAAATGCCTCAAAACGTGCAATTAGCCGACTCGGCAAAGACGTAAATATTGACAATTTTGTACGTGTTGTTGACGAAAATACCGCAACTAATTTAAAGTTAATTTCTTTCAAAGGAAGTAATATTTGACTAAATACACCCCAATTTCATATGTACAATACTTGGGCCTACCGATGTACAAAGTATGAGCGAAATCGAATTTTGAGCTGTGACCGCGATATCGATGGTCCTTACAGACATTCACTCTTAATGTCGTCTCGAGACGACATTAACGTCTTAGACGACTTCAACGTCTGTATCATAAAAACGGCCAACTTTTTATTCCGATAGCAGGCGTACACTTGATTACCAGGCATTGCTTAAAAATGATGGCACAGTTGTTTTCCTTTAACTACTTTCCGCTGATTGTTTGAATCTGTATCTGCACTCACAAACTTGTCAGTCACATATTACAATATTCTTTTGTCATACTCTAAAGGAGTGTTCACTGAGACCCGACTCTTGATGCAATTTTAGCGGTACCAGAGTGCAACTGCCATTCTAAATGCTGTATCAAATTTTCTGTGAAACTGAATAAGATCATTGGCAATGCGAACAGGAAGCTTAAGGATTCTTGTCTGCGAAAGAAGTGCGGAAAGGTGAAAGCATCGCAGCTGATTTGTCCAAAGATTTGACAACTTTCAGTAGATTAGAAAAGAGCTCGCCATCGCTGCCATTTTGTAATTCCGCTAGTTAGCGGGCGTACGGGCGCAAGGAAGTTCCTTGCGGCATTCTCGCCCCCAGAGCTCCACAACTTTTTAACCGACGAAGCCGAGTTAGAGCAGTCGTGTCAAGAGCGTCGACTGGTTTGGTCGGTCAAAATACATCGTGTAAGGCTCACAAGGTGTGTATTTCGCTATGGCCCACGGGATGGGATGACGTATCTGCAGTTAAGCCCATCGATTAGTACACACACGCACGCACGATAGGACAAGGATCCACATAAAAAGTATCGTAGGTATAGAAGGACACTTCCGCCGAGCAGTGTTGGTTTTGACCGGACTGAAATATCTGTGCAATACTAGTGAAAGAAAGCAAGGAGGACTGATAGTAACAGGAGGTGAAGTCCAGTGGCACTGTTGATGCTGGTGGGACCAAAGTGTTGCTGAGACATCGTAAGGATAGAATCGTTCTCAGTAAAGGTTATGAAAGGAAAATTCTGGTGTATGTTGTTGTGGTTATGTTTATTACTTGAAAATGTCTAGCTGCCAACGTTAGGAAAGGTTATTGGCAGGTTGGAAATGAATTACGACACGAGGCTGGATCTTCTTGGATAGTATACTATAAGCGGCACAGGAGGATATACCAGTTAGTCTTTTTAATTTTTCTGCTTTACTTTTGATTTTAAACCGATTTGTTCGATTTTAGAGTTCGAGACACTGACTTGCTGACTGCGGAAGAGGAAACCAGATTTAACGATTACGTCATAAGACATGCTTTAACGTGTTTGAGATAAAGTGACGACTTCGCTTTTTTACTAATTTCGCCAGATCGATAATCATGTTTGTATAGTGCCATATTCACGACAGTATATAAATGCTTCGTTTACAACTCTTGATAACGGCATGTTCAGTTGTGGACAAAATTTATCTTTAAATTTTAATTTTAATTCAACAAAATATTCAAAGCGATAAGACAGATGAGCTGAGTCATCCGATTTTAAACATTACGTCATTTGGTAACGCAAAAGACAAAATACTGTCACAGTTTTCGTCACGCCGGTTAGCACGTTGAGATTCTGACGATGTGTTTGTCTTTATCGATAATCATGTTTTTATAGTGCCCTATTCACAACAGTATATAAATACATTGCTCACAACTCTTGGTAAAAGCATGTTCAGTTGTGGACAAGTGTATATCAACATTTAATTTTTTAGTTTAATTCAACAAAATTAAATATTCAAAGCGATAAGACAGATGAGCTGAGTCATCACATTTTAAACATAACGTCATTCGGTAACGCAAAGGGCAAAATACTGTCACAATTTTGGTTACGCCAGTTAGCACGTTGAACCAAGTAAAAACATTTGTCGAGGGTGGAGTGGGTCAAAACGACTGGTAAATGCCTATAATGCGCTTTCTTGTAACCTGTACGATAGAGCATAGCAATGATTTATTTCGTATTTGCATTCACAATTTGGCTTAAGGAGCCCTTGACATGAATAAAGGAAACTGTGCACAAAGCGTGGTTCCCAGGTATGGGGAAAAGTTCAATTCTTTTGGGCTGTTACGGTGCCCATGTTGATCAATCGTGAAGATGTGGTTACTTTTATATTGGGAAATTTGTCGCCCATTTTTTGAAATGCGTCAGTTTTGAGAATTTTTGTTCCGCGTTTTGAGGAAGACCGACCAAAAGATAGCGAAAAATGATCTTGAGTGAAGAATGCATAGTCTGTGGAGCTATGTTTGGTGAGGAGAGGGTGAATAATTCAGGTGACCTCCTTTCCAGGGTATTGGCTGCCTTTTCAGTTGGTCAAATTTAAGCGTTAGTTACAGTTACACACTTTTGCTGCAACTTGCTGTTACAGATGCTTGAATGTTGTTGAAGCTGCAGTCACGCACGGCTCGCTTGCTTTCTTTTCGAGAAGAACCAACACTTCGTCGGTTCTGCACGCATTGCGGGCCTATGTTTTAACGGGCCAACAAATCGCAGGCTCAAGGTACGAGACGTCCTTGCTTATCCTTTGCAATTGCCTGATTTCATATCGTGAGGGACTGGGGCGAATCCGGACTTTTGCGGACAAGCAAAAACAAACATGGCGGCAAAGAAGGCCAGCTGGCACTGGAATTGTAGCCTCCCACGCAGTCGTTTTTAGGGGAGTCGTATTACCTTCCTCCCCAAATACAGAAGAGTACATTGTAACGATTAATTTGATTGGTCTTCGTCAGACAATGCCTCAATGGTGATTGGTTAGATTGTCTCGCAAGTAAAACAATGGGAAAGGAATGTCGAACTCGGGTAAGCAGGCGTTTGTGGGGAGGAGGGTAATACGACTCCCCTAAAAACGACTGCGTGGGAGGCTACTGGAATTGCTGCTCTGTATTCTGTAAGAATTCGTGGAGGTCTGAAGGTGTTGAATATTACACTCTCACGGCGTTTGAAAAGGCACCGAAGAAATCTAGAGATGCATATTTGGCTTTGGAAGGTCAAATGTGAACTGGAAAAGACACGTTTTGTGCTCAGCTCACTGGAGTAAAGGAACACGTGAAGCAATGGATGATTTACCCGATGTGAAGTACACAACAAAGAACAAGAAAGAAATTGTGGACTCGGTACCTTCTGTAACGCCCAGCTGGCACTGGAATTGCGCAGCAGCTCTTTGCACCAATTCTTGGCGCACTCCGGAGGTTCATTACTACAAATTATGCGAGATTTCGAAAGATAGAGCACTGCGAAACGCCGATGACAAAATCTTGAAAAACAAGCATGTGAATTGGAAACGACATGTCATTTGTTCAGAACATTGGAGCTCGGGAAAGAGGAATTCCATACAGGACTTACCTGACAAATCTTCCTCCGAAAAGTATCTTCAAAACAAACCATCTTTCATAACGCCCAACAGAAAACTCGAGTCAGCAAAACGTAGCCTCGAATTTGAAGGTGATTGTGGAGAACGCAAGAAACCGAGAAGGAAGATAAATAGGTCAGCAGGTAATGATCCAACAGAAGAACTCATTGACGCGATTTCAGGTGAGAATTCAAAGTTAAGAGATCAACTTCTGGAAGTGCAGGAAAAGCTACAACAAAAGGAAAAAGAATTGTCTAAACTTGTCGAAGAAGTAACTACACTCAGAACCGAACGAGAAGAGTACAAAAGACAATTGGCCTTTTTTCAAAATGAATTTGAGAGAACAAAGTTTTCATATGACAATGTAAAGAAAAAGGGCAAAGTTTTATACACGACTGGGCTTTCCTTACTAGAATTTGATTGCTTATATGAGTGCCTGGAACCATTTTTGCCTGTCATGGTTTACCCAGACTGTAAATCTAGTGAAACAAGCACTAAACAAAGGAAGATGGACAAAAGAACTGAATTGATGTGTTTCCCTACTGTTTCACGACATGCTCTACATCTTGGGGTCATGGGCTGGATGACCAATACAAGTATATCAACACAGTCACGGTTGTTTGTTGCCTGGTCAGTTTTTCTGGTGACTGTATTTGACAGTATTGACCTTACTCCTCTGCCAGGGGAAATATTGGCCTTCCTGCCAAAGGACTTTTGTGAAGCTGGGTTTGGAAACACCTCTTGCCTGGGGGACTGCACAGAAACATGGATTGCCCCTTCAGAAAACTTTGATGTGAACAATGTGACATTTAGTCAATACAAGAACCACACCACTGGTAAGACCTCTGTTTGGATAACCCCCTGTGGATCACTGATACAATGCAGTGATATATACCCAGGCACTATTACAGATGCTGATATTACAGGGCAATCTGGTGTTCTTGACAAGTTAGAGGAGGGCACCATTGTGCTAACTGATAAAGGATTTGGTATAACCGATTTGTGTCTTGCTAAAGGTCTTCATCACAACAGACCACCACTGAAATACAATGCTCAGTATGATGAAACTGAGATCAGCAGAAATTTTGACATTGCTACACTCAGGATCTACAATGAAAACTATATAGGTAAAATTAGAGACTGGGCGATATTAAGTGCATGCTGGCTCATAAGTAGAATTGATATTCTTGGCTATGTCCACAAAGTATTTGCACATGTTGTTAACATTCTCAAGAAACCAGTATGCCCAAAGGAACTTTAAGATTTCCCGGTCATTGTTTGGTGTAATGCACAACTTTCTTATCTGTAGACACAAATTACATATTTATTAAACTTTATTCCTTTTCATGCCAACAAATTTAAAAGCTAATCACATGTAAAAGGTTATTATATCTTGAGAGAATATACTTCATGTTCTGAAGGTTATGTCTAATATTAACTTTTGAATCTGAGATTGAGAGGAAAATGATTAACTAACATGCATGTTCTTTGAAACAATTGCAAAGAATTCTTTGTGTAAACTCTCTAGACCACTTCAGGTTATGACTATGCTAAAGAAAGGGGGGGGGGTGGTATTCCAGTAAATTTCATAGCCACTCCATTAAGTTTACACAAATACAACTATTTTGGTGCTCTTTGCCATATTGTTCACCCAAGACCTAAAATGACGCAAATTCTCAAAGGTTGCCATGTGTCCTAAAACCTGCCCTCCTAATTTGCGTAGGTGGATGTTGTCATCGTGATACCACTGATCAAAAGCTTTTTGCTCTAGGATATGATCAGTTATATCCTTTGTGATGTTGAGTAAAAGATCATTTCTTATAATGCAAAAGAAGTTGGAGATATTCTTCTCTGGGAGGTAGGACTGCAAAAATGTGATTTTTCCTCCACTGCAGATCATCTGAAAATTGGTTTGAATTAGATGAGCCCCACTCACTTTTTCTAGTGGTGCTTCAGAGTTCTCAGCCCTAGTTTTAACTTCTACAGAAAATGCCTCTCCAAGCCCATCAGGGCTTGCACCATAATTTGGATCTAACGGATGCTTGAAGAATCCACAGTTTGATACTGGGGCACCTGTTTGAAAGAAAAAGCATATTGTAAAGTTTATTGCCATGCTCACTTTTTCACTTTTTCATTTCCATGTTGAATGAAGTTGCGATGTTGCTAAGAATGGGGTGACAATTTGTGTTGCTTTAGTTCATAATAATTATTGTTTTTGGTTTGATTTTGTTTTCTCTTTGAGTTTCCTTTTGTCTAGATGATGTCACTTTATGACAGTGGTTATGGAACAAAGAGAGATCAAAATCAAACCAAGACAAATGTATGCCACAAACAAAAACATGCATGATTATTGAGAACTCAGTGACAATAAGCCATGCCAATTAGTCATCCTTCATTCTTCTCTTTTGCACCTTCATGTGTATGAGTATCAACATCAAAGAAGCAGATAGAAAGGTGTTTCACCAAAGGTCTCATACAAAAAGGTACACTGAACCACTCTTAATTTACACCACAGATTCCATTATTTACAACTTACCTGTCATTTTACTGAAATTTTCCAATGCTGCCGCTTCATAAACCTTGCCTCTGTGAAAGTTTCTAAACTTCTTTGGTGCAAACGTGCTCTCATCCAATTTGTTATGGACACAAAACCAAGATGTGTCAAACTCTTTCTGTCCATGAAATCCCAGTAAGGAGGGCAGCTTACTGGCAGTGATAACTCCCCTCCTGCAAGCAAACCCCTCCTTGGTACCTTGAACCTCATCAACATAATTACTTGCACAGATCTTCACCTGCTCACATTTTGGGAGCTTAATAGTTATGGTGTCTCCACTTGACTGGGAGATCAAGTTTAACAGTTCATCAGTTTTTTCTTACAAAACACTGTTTCATGACTTAATGAATCACCAGTTCTGGTGATTGACTCAGAAGAACTGCTTTCTTCCTTAGATGGAACCAGAACTGAATGCCAAACATCTTCACATTTTCCAGTAAATCAAGGGGAAAGGATACTACTGTCAAACATTGGAGACTGCTTGGCATAATTATGGTCATGTTGTATGAGTCTACACTGGTAGGCATTTCTGTAGGAAAGGTGCATATGTAGTCCAGATGCTATGTTGTACTTGTTCAAAGTCTTGAAGAAGTGATTTGAAATGTTTGCATCTGTTTTCACCAGTCCATTTTCTACTTCTGTGCTCATTTCAGTAACATCTCTTGCAAACCAGTCACTTCTCTCAACGTTTGTGCCTTGATTAGTCGTTGCCTGCACTTTCTTTTTTAATTTCCTTGGTGCAACTGCCCTCCTGGCGGATCTCAAGTTCCTTACCACCATTTTCACTACTACGCGACTTTTCTTTTCAAAACACCTCTGAGCACTTTGCAATACGCTTCCGTCAATCATACCTTATATGGGAAGTGTGTGATGTTACCGCAATTGAATTGAGCTCGAAGGAATAAAGATAGCGCCAAATTATCCCGTAAATTTGCGCTGGCGAGTCATATATTGACTAGTAAGAGGCTTTAGAGTCGTTGATGTTGCAAGAATACTTCACGTTTGGTAGATATTTGTAAAGAAATTTCGACATTTCTTCAGAATTAAATACCCGCTCGGCGGATTATCCTATGCGGTGGATGGTAAGCTTGCGTTTAATCTCGTGAATAAGTTAAACCGAAGTGTGAAGTAAAAATTCTAGCTTTTCTGACCTGAAAATAGCATACGACATGTTATTGACCACGAGTATAAATCTGGCAATATCCCGAAGTGTAGGAGGACGAAATTCAGGAGTGGATAGAGTATGCAACGGGAAAACGAATCATGATCGGCGTGCGATCAACCGATTCGTGAAGAAAATGGGTTTGACTCGCCAGCGCAAATTTACGGGATAACTTGGCGCCATCCTTATTCCTTCGAACTCAATTCAATTGCGGTAACATCACACACTTCCCATATGATTGACGGAAGCGTATTACAAAGTGCTCAGAGGTGTTTTGAAAAGAAAAGTCGCGTAGTAGTGAAAATGGTGGTAAGTATTTGAGACGGATATGAGATGCAGTCTTAATGGCACTTTCTGTGCCATTTTTCTGTCCTTTTCTGGGCTGATGCCAAGTTTAGAGTTTCTGTATGCATGTCAAAGCTAGTATCAACTTGCCATACAAGGTAAAATGCTTCAACTGGAGCAGTACTAGAATACTGTGACAACAGAGGCCACATTTGCCTACTGCACACTCACAGGACGACTTCTGTGGACAGTTTCCATTAAACTGTACTGTGACTGTGCGAGTTACTTCTGATGCAAAACTCTTTAAGACGTTTGCCTTTATAAAAATGTGCTCTCCTTCTTTCAAAACTTTAATAGACTCCATTCTTCGAGACTGAAACATTCGTAAGGCCTTTCTATACTGACCCTTTTTCCCTTGCCTCTTTGCAGATTGGTAGGTTTCAATAGTTTCCTGTGGAAGTCTTGGAATAAGGAAGTATCAAATTTCCATCTTGCTGTTGGCGGTGGAATATTTTCTCGAGACAGTGCTGTCTTGAATTTGAACTCCTTACTAATCATTTTCACTCTGTCATCAAATAAGACCTCATTCTGCAATCAAACAGTCAATCAATCATTCACTCGATCAAATGTATGAATGAATGTCCAAGCCGTGCGAACTGTGTTAAGATTACCTTCAAAGGCAGCAACCGTTCAATGAGTTCGCCCTTGGTTCCTGATGTCTTAAGTTGAAGTTTGTCGCAACATTTAGACAATGCTTCGCGATCTAAAGACTCTATTTTCCCTTTCTGAAGCTCATCCTTTATAAATTCAAAAGTATATTGATATTTCGACGATGCACCTTTGAGAACATCTTGCAAATTGTTTGTAATTGTTTGCAGCGGCATAGCGGACGCCATGTTTGTTTTTGCTTGTCCGTGAAAGTCCGGATTCGCCCCAGTCCCTCACGATATGAAATCAGGCAATTGCGTGCCTGTACATTCTATACAGTACAGTATGTATTTGGATTTTCATCACCTTGTTAGACGATGTTTAGTTTCAAACGGTGGTTTACTTTAACGGCTCTGGCTTTTTTCCAGCTGGAGAATTTTGCAAGGCGGACAAAATACAACTGGTGAGTGAAAAATATAGCGAATTTAGCGCCGGGTTGGAATAGCTATTATAAATGTTCAGTACTCGGTCGCTAAATTTAAAATTTGCTATCCAAGTATTTATAAAAGGAAACTAAAAGGTTTTTTGTAAGGTTGCAAGAGAATCCGTAACCAACCAGAATGCCTAGTAAAGGTTCATTGTAAGCGGCATGCTGACTGAGTACAGACTGTGAGTACTTAACTTCAGGCGAAGTTCCCGTTATACTCAGTCTCCATGCTCTGAATCAATAACTTCCCCAAGAGAAACAATTTTGCTCATACATCTAAAATTGAGACCCTAAAACTGATGCGACTGAATTAAAAAAGGAAGATTAATAATTGACTGTTATGAGTGTTCATTTGCAAGCGAAAGTTTGTTCAGGAAAGGGGTAAGGATGATGACAAGTATAGACTTTAACTATCAAATCGTACAGGCCAGATTAGTTTTAAGAGTCTTTTTAACCGCGAAGACCAGAATGGCAAAGAATTCGAAAGTTGATGACTTGCCAAGGTAAGATTGTGCTCTTTGTGTGTATCATTAAGAGCGAAATAAGCGATTTCTTGAAAATTCGCTAATTTAAGTTACTCGCTAAATTTAAAAAATTGTTTAAAAAATGTTACTGAGATCAGTCCTAGCTTTCCGTATTTAGTTACTATTTAGCAGCCTTTTTCTATTGCTAATAATGCAAATGATATGAACCTCTTCTTTGAAAAACTCTAATGAATACATTTTTCAAAAATAAGTATTGTTCGTGTTTTTCCTAATTTTCTTTCTGTTTTTCTCAAATGAAGCGGTGTATGCCTCAAAGTTTGCCTCAAAGTAGCTAATCCGATGAAAACAACGAAACCGCAAAGGAAAGTTGGTACACCAACCCATTGGTTTCCTCACAGAAAACCAATGGTTGAGTTACTTTGAGGTCGTTTCTTTCAACTCGTCACTTTCGGAGAGAAGTCGCCTATCTCGGAACTTGACGGTATGGGCCTGACAGTATAACACCAATGAGACCAATGTCTTTAAAAAATGTATTCATTTGTTTTCAGATTTACCAACAACCGTCAAGTTTTATCGCTACCGGTCAATGGCCGGGTCACTACATGCATATGGAACTTTACCGTATATTACCAGTGTATTTACAAACTCTCTTCAGTTTAGCTTGTATTTCAGACTCTTTCCCCTTATTGGTTTCAGCATTCTGAATAAAACTAACCGAAACTGAATTCTTGTTGGCCGTTTGTTAAAAGATATATAAAACCATAAGAAATCATGAAACGCGATGACATGAAAGGCAGTGCCATGAGTTATATTTCCGGGTTTGGGATAGCCTCGCGCAAGTGGCCGGTCAAACCAAGAGAGTCGCCGCCTAATACTCACATCTGTTTGACTATATTGTTAATCAGTCCATGTTATTTAATGTTTATGTTGTTCGGAACTGGTCTTACTAAGGGTTAAACATCGGGGCGAAAGTTTTTTGACTG
This sequence comes from Siderastrea radians, assembly GCA_964017195.1. NCBI lineage: Eukaryota > Metazoa > Cnidaria > Anthozoa > Scleractinia > Rhizangiidae > Siderastrea > Siderastrea radians. Next base: position 50,997,456 of record OZ024891.1, on the reverse strand, counting down.
CGAGAGTTTCTGAAGAAACTATAAGTTGGAAACTTCAGACACTGGAAGAATATTGTATCGGCGGGGAAAGAGCAGTTTTGCCTCCTTTTTCAAATCGAAACTTCCTTATAATTAACATAGTTATCTTTTCCTGTGTTTACAAAGCAATTAGAGGGAAATTCGGCATATTGAAGATTGCAAATTAGGAATCAAGGGTGGAAAACTTGGCTAACTTTGCCCTCCAATTCTCAAGTTCATCCCGATTAGCTTGTTCGAACTTTGCTTGGCGCACTGCTCCACCATTCGTTAGAGTCTTGAAAAACCTAAAACTCTATCAGCCGAATTAATGATACAAGCCACAAGAGGTCAAACACAAATGCAAGTAAACTGACAGTATGTCATTTTGTCTAGATCCACTAGTTGTCCAAAATGAGGAAGTAAAAATTTTGCACAAAGTGATATCACTGTTTTTGAGATTTTTTGAGATATACAATGAGATGTTTTCAGTTTTTTTCGAGTTCAACCAAAGTTATCACTTGAAAATGGTCTCTAGAAATACCGTGGAGACCGCGATTTTGAACACAGAACAAAGATTGTCGGAAATTAAAAACTTCTTGTAAGACTGGGATGCAAGGTCAATCATATCTGAGTTTTAATTTCGTAAGTGGAGAATTGAATTTCTGAAATTTTCACGTTCACTGTCTCCAACTAACCAGTTTACTAAACGAATTTGAGGGATTAAGCTGCTGTGCTTGAAAGTGTACACTAAAGCACCTTGCTGGCCTAATTAAAAAATAGCGCTTGGAAATTCGAAAGATAAGTAAGCGGTTTTCCCATAGAGCATGTGTACATACAGTTAGCACTTAACGTGAAGCGACTTAAAAGACAACCGAAGCATATGCATTATCTCGCTTTAGTTTAAGATACAGCACAGCACTTTTAAATTTTAAAGAAAACATGTTTCGGCATCCCTGATGCTGTATCTTAAACTGATTACTTGTTTCCTGTTACCAAGACCTTTTATCTCGTTAATTTTATTGTTCCATTCGCGTCTTAGCGGCATCCAGAGTAATGCAGTATGTAGCTAACAGGGGATCTTAACTTGACCGATCTGGGAAATAGATTATAAATAAAATCGGATTGTGTAGCTCTATTGAACGGTCAAAAGTGAGGAAGTAAAAAGTTGTGCAAACAGAAAAACTGCTGTTTTGCGGTTTGTTGAGATTTACAGCGAGTTGTGCCAGACGTTTTTCAAATTCGAAAGCAATAACTTGTTATTGGATTCTTGCAATACTAAGACCAGTTGGCGATGCCTTTTCTACCATTCATTCTTTTTTTCAAAGTGTTTTGTGGGGCACATTACACTGTCTAACCGGCTGAAGTAAAAATATATATATTTTGAAAGAATGTGACAGCCTCACGACTGGTTTCCGCAAAAAGTGACTCATCCATCATCTTACAAGTAACCTAGTTCAAGGCTTTGGCGGGTGACTAGATTTTTCGTCAGGAAAATTCCACCATCTTGATTTATAGCGGCCACTGAGCTAAATCTGTGTACAGTATGAGGAACTTCAAAAACTTCAAGAATCTCTTCTTCTAATGTTAGCAAATTCTGGTTACAATAAATCGTCGACGGTGGTGGCACATCGGTCAGTTTACTGACCGACTGACCTATCTAAGCCTGGCTGTCAGTCTCAGAGTGCGTAATTTACTGAATTTGTTACGAACAGACGCGGGAATTGAGAAAGGCGTGAATCAAGTTAGTAGGTATTGCTTGTATGTGGTGTTTTATCTGCAACTATTTCAACATTGACGATAGAAGTAATCAGATGCACAGGTCCACATTTAAAGTAAAGTGAGGAAACTGATCTCGACTCTGGTGCATTGAAACCTGATTTTGTACGATGCCTTTCTGTTAGAGACTGATCTCACAGTATTATTGCAGATACGTTCGTAAAGTTTCGAAAATTGATTAAGTTTCGATTCAACGTTTAATGGCAGTGATCTGAGGCGATTTTCCTGCCGGTCAAACTAGTCAAAACAGAGTGATAAGTTAGTCGTTATAGCACTAAAATCCGCGAACAACCTCTCGACAATTTTACATACCGTGTACTGCAGTTGTATTACGTCATACCATCGCATATTCTTGACGTTCAGTACAAAAATTCCTGACTATAGCAACGGTTTCCCATACTTGGAGAAGTGACATTGACTTTGGCAAAGATGTAGTAGTTAAGTAGCATGGATTTATTTATATTGTGCCGTCGTCACTTGTTGTGATTTTCAATTTTTGCATCCGAACATTGTTTTAAGATCAAAAAGATTCTTGGCATTGAGACTTTAAATTTCAAAGGTCTGCAGGATATTTTTATGTTCAGATCCTTCATATTTTCTTTCAGAGAGTCAGAAATTTTTAGAAGCAAAGAAAAAAGGAGTTACTGAAATGTGGAGAAGCAGCCCGGAGGTGATGAGAGGAACTGCTAAACGCACGTGAGTAACATACTTTCTAACATGTTTTGTGTTCGACTTCCTTAAACTGTGTTTGCATTCAGTACAATCGTGTCTTGAGCATGTTGTGGGAAAATACTGTAGTCTGTCATATGAATATGTTTACATGGGGCGATAAATACGGATCATTTCAAACGTTCTGCCTCACAATCCACTGGAGTTGCCCAAGATTCATCGACCGTTTGTTCAACGTTGGACTAAGTGCAAAGGTAAGTAGAATACGTTCGAGCCAATAAAAGACTTTTAGACCACTCGCTTTTTAATTTCTAGTAAATTTTCCATAGTTTCCTTTGGCATGCAGGGATTATTATCGAGTAATATATTTTGTATTGTTCCACTGCAAATCTTTGGGGTTATTGCTCCTCGCACAGATTGAAAAACTCTGTATTTAAGAATTAGGTTTATTACGTTAACCCAAATAATAATACTACAGGGCAATAGCTTAACTTTTGGTACAGACGAGGCAAGTGTCGAGAGCATCGAAGGCTCGAGCGTCTTAGGGGGGTCTAGGGGCGTGCTCCCACAAAACATGTTCAAGTCTACTGAGTCTGAAATGCTCTATATAGCATTTTTCACGAGAAACAAAAGACCATCAGCAAAGGCCTTTTATACTATCGCGACGCATAACTTATCCAATCGACTTTGCACATGAAAACTGAGAGAGAAAAACAAACTTTCTAGAAACCTCTACTATTTTGTTCTTTTCCTTTTTTCTTTTTCAGATTGCCATGAAGGGGAAGAAGTTGGTTAACTTCATGTTTCTAATGATGGTATTGAATCTGCTGCTGCTTTATCCCTCTTCCACTGAGGGGTGGTTTTCAAGTAGGAGAAGGTGGTATCTTGGCGATAGTAGCCGTGGCTCCTCCTCTCAGTCACGTGCAAGAAGTAAGTTTTCGTTACATTTTTTAGTTTAAGGGATGCATCCGGTCACGAGGTTATCTATTTTCAGTTGTTGCTTTTGGATTTCACAGCTTTGGGATTACCGAAACAGTAAATGAGCAATCAGGAATAAGATTTTGGCTCCCTTGGCTAGGAAATAGATAAGAACTTGTTTTAAGAACAGAAAATACTTTTGTACCGTAAAGTGATGATAATGAGGCTAACTGGTTTTTCCAGTTCGGGTTGTTTTGCATGTCGCAAAGGAAAATCTTTACTAAAAATTAAAATCTTACATAAGCCCAGAATCTGGGCTAAAGTGTACGACGGACCAGCCAGCCTATAACCTGCGAGCCAGCCAATCTTCGCCAAAACACCCACTAACTACCCAGCCAACGACCCTAACGCTCAGACACCTACCCACCTACCCAACAACCCAATCTATTCACCTACCTATCCACTTACCAACCAGCCAATTAACCAGCCACCCACCCAACCAGATACTGACCTACCCACCTTTGCACTTAACTAACCAGCCATCTAACCACCTACTCAACTGACCAACCAGCCAGCCAGCTAGCCACCCACAGGACTAAAAAGACTATATTACTCTCATTTCTGTATACGTGTCATTCATGATTTAAATACATGTACGATAATTTTTTTCGGGGGGGTGCTTGACTTCATGATTTTTTAAAAATGACTTTTATAGTTCAGGGATCTGACGAGATACCAAATCGCGGAGAATCTGATGTTGTCTACAAGGAGCAAGAGAGACAGCCTGACCAGCAAGACGCTTTTTGAGCGAGGGGATTTGTTTAATTGCTGTGAATTGCTAATACAAGCTGAATGGTGATGGGATAATAAAAGAGATTTTTAAAAACGATCTCAGCGTGTTCTGTATCTTGTTTTTATTTGAAAATTTGTTTTCGTTCTGTTTTCGACCGATTCCTAACCTTTACCCTCTAACAAGAGCAGTTTAAATTTCTTTTTTTTTCTGAGAAACTACTGGGCAAGGACTCTGTGATTGTACACAATAGTAGTTTGCCTTAGCTCCATCATATCGTGTACTACACATAAAGCGTCACAGAGGGTCCCTAACGTGTCTCTTTGCATGTGACACTCTACGTGAATTACACTGCGGAACTGAGGGACCCTAACGTGTCCCTTTGCAGGTGACACTCTATGTGAATTACAATGCGGAACTGAGGGTCCCTAACGTGTCCTTTTGCAGGTGACATTCTATGTGAATTACACTGCGGAACTGAGGCATCGAGTCCTTACCAACCTTGGCTTGGAGGGACCAATTGCGTTGATTAATGTAATTTGTATCTTCCTTACGTCACTGTGAAAAGTAAGTGTATATTACCTGCTGCAGCGACTGGCAGTTAAAATGAACTTTACATTTATTTACAATTGAGAGGCTCGCAAGCAAAGCTGGCTAACATACAAAACTGTGAATTGTCCCTGGTCAAAAAACCTGCCAAATTATCTTATACATCATTTTACAAATACCACAGCAAATCCCTGCTCAACAGCCTCACTTGAATGGTCACGCTGTGGGATTTTATCTACGGACTCAAAAGTTAGAACAACCCTGGAACATAATCCCTAGTTCCCACTTACTACCTTGTAAGACCCCTTGTAAGAGGCTTTCAGTTGAATGGACACACTATATTTTACAGTAACTGAGCGAATTCTCGAGCGCTGATTGGTTAATTTTTATTGTCAATAAGAGTATAGACGGATGAAACACGTAACGCTAACGCAATTTGCAAAAGTTTTGTCAAACTTTTCAGTGCTGCATTCTCGGTGTGGGGAGAATTGTCCCGCAAATCTAGTATTCTTTACTGAGGAAATCATCTAAAATACTTGGGTTAACATTGCAACCTTAGAACGAAAAGATGAAGAAGTTTGTTGAGGATCCAGACCTGAAAATCGGTGGTGAGCGGGAATTTGAACTGTCGATATAATTAAGCTCAACCGTTTTTTAGGAAATTATTTTATGAACAGTTTTCACTGGAATAAAGGTTAGTTTCGCAATTCGAATTTTTCCTAGTATTCCTGGCCTATTCTTACTGCACTATTAATTTACGATCCTGTGATTCTCCGCATTACAGTTAACGTTGTGATCCACTTTGACACTTTGACAATGTTATGACGCAATTTATCATTAATAAGAGGACAGACATAAAAAACTGACGTCAATTTGTTAACTAGAACTAACGTCATAGACGACTTTAACGTCTGTAGCAAACAAACGGGCAACTTTTTATTGCGATAACGTACGCTTGATTATCCGGCATTGCTTAAAAATGATGGCACATTTAATTCCTTTAACTACTTTTCGTTAATTGTTTGAATCTGCATCTGCACTCACAAACGTGTCAGTTACATATTACAATAGTCTTTTGTCTTACTCTAAAGGACTGTTCACTTAGACCCGGCTCTTGATGCAATTTTAGCGGCACTAGAGTGCAATTGCCATTCTAAGTACTACATCAAATTTTCCCTGAATAGGATCATTGGCAATGTGAACAGGAAGTTTAGGGATTCTTGCCTGCGTAAAAAGTGCGGGAAAGGTGAAAGCATCGCGGCTGATTTGTCCAAAGATTTTTCAACTTCAGTAGATTGGAAAAGAGCTCGCAATCGCCGCCATTTTGTAATTCCGCAAGTTAGAGGGTGTAGGGGCGCAAAGCAAGGAATTCTCGCACCTAGAGCTCCGCGGCTTTTTTAAACGAACCAAACAGATCGTAGGCTCAAGGTATGAGATGTCCTTCCTTCCTTGCTTATCATTTGCGTGTCTGTACATTCTATACAGAACAGCATGTATTTTGGTTTTCATCAGCTTGTTAAACGATGTTTAGTTTCAAACGGTGGTCTACTTTAACGGCTCTGGCTTTTTTTCCAGGGGAATTTTCCTAGGCGGACAAAACACAACTGGTGAGTGAAAAATAGCGCCGGGTTGGAATGGCTGTTATAAATGTTCAGTACTCGATCGCTAAATTTAAAATTTTCTATCCAAGTTTTTATAAAAGAAAACTAAAAAAATTTTTAAGGTTGCAAGAGAATCCGTAACCGACCAGGATGCTTAGTAAAGGTTCATTGAAAGAAAATAGTCACTGAGTACAGATGTGAGTACTATATATTAACATCAGCCAAAGTGCTAGTTATGCTCAGTCTTCATTCTCTGCAATAACTTCCCCAAGAGAAACAATTTTACTCATGCATCTAAAATTGAGACCCTAAAACTGATGCTACTGAATTAAAGAAGGAAGAATACTAGTTGATTGTTACGAGCGTTAACTTGCAAGCGAAAGTTTATTCAGGAGAGAGGTAAAGATGAAGATAAGGAATGACAAGAACTACTCTTTAACAATCAAAACGTACAGGCCAGATTAGTTTTAAAAGTGTCTTTTTAACCTCGAAAACCAGAATGGCAAAGAATTCGAAAGTTGATGACTTGCCTAGGTAAGATTGTGTGTGTATCATTAATAGCGAAATTAGCGATTTCTTGAAAATTTGCTAATTGAAGTTGCTCGCTAAATTTAAAAATTTGTTTAAAAATGCTACTGAGATCAGTATAAGCTTTCCGCATTTAGTTACTATTTAGCAGGCTTTTTCTATAGCTACTTTCGGGGTGTCGTTAATTGTTTTCATAAGATTCGCTACTCTGAGGCAAACTTTGAGGCATACACCGCTTCATCTGAGAAAAACAGAAAGAAAATTAGGAAAATGCGCGAACAATATTTATTTTTGCAACGTGTATTCATTAGTCGAGTTTTTCAAAGGTAGAGGTTCACATCATTTGCGTTATTAACCGGGTATAAGAGGAAGTTGTCAATGAGGTAAGTTGGTACACAGTGTGTTCTTCCCCATTTCAACCCACTGGTTTCCTCACAGAAAACCAATGGTTGAGTTGCTTTAAGGTCGTTTCATTCAGCTCGTTACTTTCGGAGAGACGTCGCCTATCTCGGAACTTGACGGTATGGGCCTGACGGTATAACACTTATGACACCAATGTCTTTAAAAATCTATTCACTTGTATTTCCGATTTACCAACAACCGTCAAGTATTATCGCTACTGGTTAATGGCCGGGTTACTACATGCGGAACTTTACCGTGTGTTATGTATTAACTTGTATTTCAGACTCTTTCCTTTTGATTGTTTTCAGCATTCTGAATAAAACTAACCTCAACTGAATTCTTGTTGGCCATTTGCTAAAAGAATATGAAACCATAAGAAATCATTGAATGCGATGACATGATAGGCAGCGGCCGTGAGTTATATTTCCGGGTTGTGATAACCTCATGCAAGTGGCCGGTCAAAGTAAGAGAGTAGCCGCTTAATACTCACATCGATCTGTTTGATTGTATTGTTAATCAGTCCAAGTCATTTAATCTTTATGTTATCCAGAACTGGTCTTAATACGGCCGGGCCTAAATATCGAGGTGAAAGTTTTTTGACGGCGGGAATTTCTGAAGAAACTCATAACAACGAGTTGGGAACTTCACTGAGACCACAGGCTTACCATCCTCTGTTTGTGTGGTGGGCTGTGCGTTTGTAATGGCTGTGTTGGTTTATCAAATTAGCAAAACTAAAACCGAAATTTAGGAGTTTGAAAACTGAGGAAAACGAAATAAAAACTCGTAAAATTGCTGCCATGGTGTTTTGATTTGTGTTTCTGTGTTTATTTTGGTGATTAAAGGCTCGTGAATGCGATGTTTTCGAAATAACGGTCGGACTCGCTCAAAAGTAGAGAAAGAGAACAAGGCATGCAACTAGGCGACCCGCAGATTACACTACCCAGTCGAACATTTCGCCAAAAAAAATCATATTTGCCGTAATCACTCACACACAAAATCTTGGCCCTCAAAAGAATAGTCTTCGAAGAAAAATTAGGCCAAATTTGAGTTAGATTCGATCGCAGATAGACCTTTAAATTCGAGCCCAAACTTTTGAATACGACCGTCAATTTGCTTTCTCCCTATGATCTGCAAGAAATCCGAACTCAAAGGAAGTCGAAGAATGCATTTTTCCGTTAAAATTTGAATTCGCGTGTGACAAACTGCCACCCCTGGCCTCCCTACGCGAAACGTTTGGTCCGTGACAAAATCTCCTCTGTAGTCACCGGAGTGGGGAGTTTGACCGACAAAGCGGGAACCCAGTTGAAAGACACGCGATTTTTTTAAATTTCCCGTGCGCGTAGACTGAGGGTCGCTGGACGCAAAATTCAAAACAAAACAAAATGGAAGACGCGGACTCAGGCCAGCCTAAGGCCAAGAAGAAAAAGACCGAAAAGGGAAATGAAAAACGGTGGTGGTGGGGAAAGCGCAGTTTTGCCTCCTTCTTTAATTCTAAACTTCCTTATAATTAGCATAATTTTCTTTTCCTGTGTTTACACAACAATTAGAGGGACGATCGGCATATTGAAGATCGGCATTGTTGTAAATTAGGAATCAATGGTGGAAAACTTGGCTAACTAATCTGACTAATTGCCCTCCAATTCTAGATCTCTAAATCCCGATTAGCTTGTTCGAACTTTGCTTGGCGCACCACTCCATCTTTCGTTAAGGTCATGAAAAACCTAACTCAATCAGCCGAAATAATCTTACAAGCCACAAGAGGTCAAACACAAACGCAAGTAAACTGACAGTATCTCATTTTGTCCAGATCCACTAAATTGTCCAAATTGAGGAAGTAAAGATTGTGCTCAATGTGATATCACTGTTTTTGAGATTTTTTGAGATATACAATGGGATGTCAGTTTTTTTCGAGTTCAACCAAAGTTATCACTTGAAAATGGTCTCTAGAAATACCAGTAAGTCCGCGATTTTGAAAACAGAGCAAATATTGTTGGAAATTAAAAACTTGTTTGATGAGCTGTCAAATAGAATTTGAATTTCTGAAATTTTCACATTCACCGTCTCCAGCAAACGAGTTTACTAACGAATTTGAGGGGATGTTACTAAAACGGAGAATGGGGAATGGGGAATGGGGAATGGGGAATGGGGAATGAGAAATAGTGGTCAGCAGTAATACCTAAAAACTTAAGTTGGATTCTGCGCAGTACGGCAAAGAAACGAGGATTGCACGTGGAGAGCGAAAGATGGAAGGTAAGAATATTTATCTGTCAGTTCTTCCCGAGTTTTTGGGATTATTGAGTTTCTGTTTATTAAAATTAACCAAAAATATTGATTTGCAGGTAATGAGAGTAACGATGATATTTAGGATCACGAGGTTATCGTTATCGACAGGTTGGAACAAAAAGATTCGTATCACTTTGAGTATTAAAGGTCGCTTCGAGTGTTACAGTGAATGAACGCCTAAATTATTTCTGGAATGTTTATTGTTCTGCGACCAATCAGATTCGAGACGTAACCGCAACAAACCGCAAGAGTAATTAGCTGAAAGGTTTCGATCACGAAATGAGTCGGTGGCTTTTGCGTCCACGATAAATTCTCAGTTTCACCGCCGATTAACAAACACTCTGAAATTGTTATTTTTTTTTCTATTTCAGAGTTTATGCATAAGCAAAAAATAATTATAAACGATATTTTACTGAAAAGAGATAAATAATCGAACAGACACGGCTAGGAGCGCGTCTGGGAGCAGAATCGAGAGCAGAATAATTGTATTCAGTTTTTGATTTTTTAAAAAACAGCCTCTCCAGTGTTGTCAGTTATAATCATTTGTAGGTTTCAGCCTTTTCCCTGTTTGACCAAAACAGTTTACTGAATAAACTTTGCAAAAGTTTCCCTTTACCCTACTATGGTGAGGAGAACAGTGTATCAAGCTCATTCACGGCAAAACTCTTCCGTCCAAGATGTCACGCAGTTTCACCGCCGATTATTGCAGTAGAGCAATAATTACTGTAGTTTCTGTTAGACCCGAGTTTTCACGGCAAACACAAACACGCCTGCCGTTGCAGATACAAGCATGCGTGCAACTTGCGTACCGTTGCAATAATTTCGAAAAATTACACTCGCTTTTGATGGCTATTTAGGTCTCAGTTCGGTAGTTGTGTTACTTTGGACCGACGGAATCGAAAACATCAAATGAGGGCCAAAAACAAGCACGTTTTGAGGCAAAACCAAAGAAGTGATAAATGGGATGTTTATGCAAACACCGAAGGAAACGTATCTTTTTAAAAATATACTAAACGCACGAACCGCTTCTACTAGAAACATGTACTAGAACTGGACATTTGTTCACTTGTGCCGTCTATCCTTCGCTCATACAGAAGCTATCTGAAATAGAAAAGAATAACAACTGCAGTATTTCCAAAGGGTATAAAAAAATTGAGAATCGTGGAAGAAAAATCCAGCTCGTTGTTTCATGTCCATAACGTAAAATGTTCGGCTAACGGCTTGCGTGACATCTTGGACGGAAGAGTTTTGCCGTGAATGAGCTTGATACACTGTTCTCCTCACCACAGTAGGGTAAAGGAAAACTTTTGAAAAGTTATTCAGTAAACTGTTTTGGGCAAACAGGGAAAAGGCTGAAACCTACAAATGATTATGACTGACACCACCGGAGAGGCCGTTTTTTAAAAAAATCAAAAACTGAATACAATTATTCTGCTCTCGATTCTGCTCCCAGACGCGCTCCTAGCCGTGTCTGTTCGATTATTTATCTCTTTTCAGTAAAATGTCGTTTATAGTTATTCTTTGTTTATGCATAAACTCTGAAATAGAAAAAAAAAATAACAATTTCAGAGTGTTTGTTAATCGGCGATGAAACTGAGAATTTATCGTGGACGCAAAAGCCACCGACTCGTTTCGTGATCGAAACCTTTCAGCTAATTACTCTTGCGGTTTGTTGCGGTTACGTCTCGAATCTGATTGGTCGCAGAACAATAAAACATTCCAGAAATAATTTAGGCGTTCATGGTTTAATGGATTTCACTGTAACACTCGAAGCGACTGTACTCGAAGTGATACAAATCTTTTTATTCCAACATGTCGATAACGATAACCTCGTGATCCTAAACATCATCGTTACTCTCATTACCTGCAAATCAATATTTTTGGTTAATTTTAATAAACAGAAACTCAGTAATCCCAAAAACTCGGGAAAAACTGACAGATAAATATTCGTACCTTCCATCTTTCGCTCTCCACGTGCAATCCTCGTTTCTTTGCCGTACTGCGCAGACTCCAACTTAATTTTTTTAGGTATTACCGCTGACCACTATTTCTCATTCCCCATTCCCCATTCCCCATTCCCCATTCCCCATTCCCCATTCCCCATTCCCCATTCCCCATTCCCCATTCCCCATTCCCATTCCTCATTCTCGTTTTAGTAACATCCAATTTGAGGAATAAATCTCTGCTTGAAAGTATACTCTGAAGCACCTTGTAGATGATGCTGACCTAATGCATGGTTCAATTTTACCTGTTACCATCCCCCCCCACCGGGCAACCCCGGGGACAAGTCCAGCCCTTCAGTCCCGGGGGTGGGGAATTGTTTGAAGCGGTCTTGTCCCGGGGGGAGGGGGGCGGGGCAAATCGAAAATAACTTCTTGTTGTTCTAGTGAAGTACGTCATTTCTCGGTTGACGCCGAACCGCGTGAAGGAGACTGCCGATTTCCAGGGAGAATCTCTAAAATTTGTAGCAGACTGGTTAGAGAAGAATAATCTCTCAAAATTAAAATCTCTATTCGAAGGAACTTTTATTATAAATTGTTAAACGAATGTGCGTTTGATGCGTACTCGAATGGATGGCGTTCTTCACAAACGAAGAAATATTTCTTCAGCGTATTTATGTATAAGACGACTTAAACCGACTCTATATGAAAACGGATGCACGGCTTTATATTAAACAGAGGTCTCAGTCCAGTGTCCATTCTTATGAAACAAGCTAAGAAAAACTCCTTTTAAAATGCTGCCATCAATTTGTTCACGGGCCTCGGCTTGTGCGTTTGTGCCATATTTAGAATAAATCACGTGGCGAAGACCATTTCTTTACTAGCTAGCCGTATGCTAGTGCGGTTAGATTTTTCTGCAGTTTTCTTTTTCAGATGTAGTGTTCATTTTTTTATTATATTATACATGTAGTGTCTTTCGTTCAAGAAACTCTAGAAAAGCATTTGAGTTCTTGTCAAAACGTCTGGTTTTGCTATTGTACAGATCTATGTTTTCTACATAAAACAACGTATTTGTGGTCGATGAGGAGTCCCGGGGGTGGGAAATTGTCTCTTTTTGCGTGCCCGGGGGTGGGGAATAGACCGCCAACTGTGAACAAAATTGCAAATCCCCGGGGGTGTGCCGGGGGGGGGAGTGGTAACAGGTAGAATTGAACCGTGCATAATTAAAAAATAGCGCTTGGAAATTCGAAAGGTAAGTAAAAGGATTTCCCATAGAGCTTGTGTACATACAGTTAGCACTTATCGTAAAGCGACCGAAAAGACAACCGAAGCATATGTTTCAAGTAAAATAAATCGTTATCGCGTTTTATTGTTCCATTAATTCGCGTCTTAGCGGCATCCAGTCTAATGCAGTATGTAGCTAACAGGGGATCTTAACTTGACTGATCTGGGAAATAGATTATAAATAAAATCGGATTATGTAGCAGCATTGAATGGTCAAAAGTAAGGAAGTAAAAAGTTGTGCAAACAGTAAAATCGCTGTTTTGCGGTTTGTTGAGAATTATAGCGAGTTTTGCCAGACGTTTTTCAAAATCGAAACCGATAACTTGTTATTGGATTCTTGCTAAGACCAGCTAAGATACTAAGACCACTTAGCGATGTCTTTTTCACCATTCTTTCTCTTTTTTAGGAAGGTGAGGACACATCATTTTAGTGACAGTACTAAAATCGGCGAATGACCTGGCAATAATTTTACATACTGCATGCTACAGTTATGGTCCGGAATAGCATCACATATTTATTCTTGTCGTATAGTAAAAAAATCCTCCTGACCATAACAACGATTTCCCATACTTCAAGTAACGCCGACCATGGCAAAGATATAGTAGTAGCATGGATTTATTATTGTACCGCCCCTTGTTGTGATTTTCAATTTTTTCAGGCATCCGAGCATTAAAAGATCCTGTGTTTACATAGCAATTAGAGGGAAGATCGGAATATTGAGGTTAAACGGAAAATCGTTGTAAATTAGGACTCAAAGGAGGAAAATTTGGCTAACTTTGCCCTCCAATTCTCAACTTCATGCCGATTAACTTGTGCGAACTTTCCTTCTTCGCTTGGCGCGCCGCTCCATCTTTCGTTAGTCTAGTCCAGTTCTGGCCCCTCTCTCTGTCACGCAACGCTCCGCTCTCACAGAGAGAGGGTCCAGGGACTATTGTCTGTGCATGCTCCCGCTAAACCAATCAGAGCGGATCAGAGCGCAGGATGTTGAATTCACCCGACCGAAAATATATTTGTGGCGGGTGAGGTTGGCAACACTCGGAAAACTTTTCAAGTTTAGTTCAAGATTAACTTGGCGGATTGGAATGTCTGTGGCATGTCTGCACTTTCATTAGTTTTATTTATTCGAGAGAGAAAAGGAACAGAGTTTTGAAACGAATTTAGGCAAGTTTCGAGGGTAGAATGAAGAAGGCGAGGAAGCTCATTAAATATGCCCGATGCAAATGAGCTTGTTTCACAACACCCGGGCACAACTTCTGCCACTTCGTTCAAAGAGTAGTTTTCCTCGGAAGTTTTCGACAATATTTTGGCGCATTTAAATTTTCTTTGCCTTACTTTTGGTTCTGGAAACAACATAGTATGGATGCGAATTTTGCGAGTTTCGAGAGGTGAGCGAATAAACTATAGAGAGCTCATTAAATATGCGCGTTCGTCTCCAACGCCGATGGAAAACAGTCTGAAGCCTGTGTTCGATAGCCCTTAACCAGGCCCTTCATTACTGATGCAAAGGCACAACAATTACAACTGTATAACGTTCTGAAAGTTTCATATATATTCTTCTTTAACTAACCTATAAAGAAGCAGTTGGAAGACTGCCAGTTGGTAAAATTCCAAAAACATTTAGGTTTTTAGTTACAGCGTTACAAAAAAGATTGAGAAAAATGTTTTGATCAACAGCAAATACCACAAAATTGACAGTTAGTCCTCGTAATTACTCAAGCTTTAGCCTTCTCTCGGCTCCCGTATCCAGTGTTTTTGAATTGACCACAACTCCTCTGTTTCTCAGTACTTCAAGAATTCATGTAACGCTCGCAGCAACTGTTTCTTCTGAAAAAATAATCTGAACTGCAAGAGGAAATCGCTCAGTGTAACTAACCAAACATGGAGCAAACACGATCGAATTCGGGAAATATTATTTTCTTTTTGCCGACCGCACAAAAAAATCGTCCGCCAGCGCTTCCCTTCCCTTTTCTGTTTTCTTATTCGTCTTACCTCGTTGTACACGCGCAGTAGCGATTAGCTAGCAAACTAGCTAAAATTACGAGCATGCGCAGACAATTGTCCCTGGACCCTCTCTCTGCGAGAGCGGAGCGTTGCGTGACAGAGAGACTAGCCAGAACTGGACTATCGTTAGTCTTGAAAAACCTAAAATTTTATCGGCCGAATTAATCTTACTAGCCACAAGAGGTCAAACACAAATGCAAGTTAAGTGACAGTATCTCATTTTGTGTCTGTTGTGTAGATCCACTCAATAGTCCAAAATGAGGAAGTAAAAATTGTGCACAGAGGGATATCACTGTTTCTGAGATTTTTAGGCAAACAATGAAATGTTTTCAGTTTTTTTAAAGTTCCGGGAAAGTTATCACCTGAGAATGGTCTCTAGCAGTATGGCCCGCCATTCGTAAAAATTCCGAGATTCACAAAGGTTCCGAATTTCGCAATGGTGGCGAAATTGAGACTGGCGCGATTTTGAAAGCAGACCAATGTCAAATAGTTTCTATCGAATTGAATTTCTGAAATTCGGGTTAAACATCGAGGTGAAAGTTTTTTGACGGCGGGAATTTCTGAAGAAAACGTCTGATAACGAGTTGGGAGGCTTCAGACACTAAAAAATATTTTATCGTCGGGGAAAGAGCAGTTTGCCTCCTTCTTCAAATCTAAACTTCCTTATAATTGACATAATTTTCTTGTCCTGTGTTGACAAAGATATTAGAGGGAAGTTCGGCATATTGAATGTTGCAAATTAGGAATCAAGGGTGGAAAACTTAGCTAACTTTGCCCTCTAATTCTCAACTTTATGCCGCCGGATTAGCTTGTTCGAACTTTCGTTCTTTGCTTGGCGCACCGCTCCATCGTTCTTTAGAGTCTTGAAAAACCAAAAACTCCATCGGCCGAATTGATCTTACGAGCCACAAGAGGTCAAACACAAATGCAAGTAAATTGATAATATCTCATTCTGTCTTGATCCACTAAATTGTCCAAATTGAGGAAGTAAAAATTGTACACAATGTGATCATGATATCACTGATTTTGAGATTTTTTGAGATATACAATGAGATGTTTTCAGTTTTTTCCTAGTTCAAGAAAAGTTGTCACTTGAAAATGGTCTCTAGAAATACCATTGAGACCACGATTTTGAAAACGGAGCAAATATTGTCGGAAATTGAAAATTTGTTTGTATGAGGGACGCAAGGTCAAATTAAGTTTCCCTACGCGTAGAATTGAATTTCTGAAATTTTCATATTCACTATCACCGGCAAACGAGTTTACTTTACGAATTTGAGGGATTAAGCTGTGCATGAAAGTGTACACTGAAGCACCTCGCTTGGAAATTCAAAAGGTAAGTTATGAAGCGGTTTCCCGTAAAGCTTATGTACATGAGTAGTAATGTCGGCTCGTTTGTCCCCTAATGCTGGCTTCTGATTGGTCGAGAGCTTTTGGCTTCTGATTGGTGTTTAGGTTGCCCCTAGCAACGGGGAAGTGACGACATCGGAACCGGAAGTGACCGGAAGTCACTGGAACCGGAAATGACGTCACCGGAACCGGAAGTGACGTCACCGGAACCGGAAGTGAGTGGAAAGGCGGAAGTCACGTGTTTTGGGATGGGAAGCCGCTGACCAGTTTGAAAAAAGGGATCGTGGGCTCAGGAAACCGGAAGTGACGTGTTTTGGGATGGGAAACCGCTGACCAGTGGGGAAAAAGGGATCGTGGGCTCGGGTAAAACCGCGGAGAAACGTGGGCTCAAAGTCCAAAGTCCAATTTTTGCAGCGGGGGTAGGTATAAAAAGGCAACCAGAGGGGTTAGGTGGTGACCATGAGTTTTTACATCACCCTTATCAGTGATCAAGCACAAGGCACGGGACAAAAATTTACTGCCAGACTTCCTCATTCACATTATTTGGTAGAAGATGATTGGGAAGCGGCCTTGGTTCATATCTCACACCCTGGTTTTTATCAACAATTGGGAGATCAAACCAAGCAGAATTGGACGCAAGAAGATAGTCAAAAACATTGGATGAAAACAGATATCAGATACATACCAAAACGTGCTGATGGAACGGTTCCCATTCAAGTCACCAAACAAATCCATTTACCCCCAGGGTATTACTACAATTTGAAAGAAGCATGGATTGCCATCGCTTACGAAATAGAAAAACAACACATGGAAGTCATGATGGATATAGCCAAAGTGGACGTGGACGATCTAGGGAAACGACAACAACTAGCCGCTCTCAACCTGGCTCAACCCTACGTGAAAATCACCAATGCCGGCATTGCCTCCGAATTAGATTCCTTGTATGTACTCATTCCAGCCAACATGCAATTTGAAATGGAATGGAAATTCGCTCAACTGATGGGACTTGTGAAAGATGGAACGCCAACGCAGAGAATTGTCCAAGAAAAAAATTATTTGGTGAAACATATCGCGGATTACGACGATCGCCACAAATGGACACCCACCGTCGGTCCTGTCAACAAATATCCACCGCATGGCATCGTCTCAGTCAGCTTTACCCACCCCGATTTCGAGTATGAGTTGTTCTTGGGTCCTAATCTCAGTCGACAACCATTTCCCACCACCCAAACCGTCAAACCGCAACAACAACAACAATTGATGATTTACACGGATCTGGTCGCACAGAGCATTGTGGGAAATCAAGAAAAAGGTTTTTTACGTACCTTGGATGCCGGCAATACCGACCATCAGTTTGATACCACTGAAAGGATGTATTTTCCTCTTGGCAAAACCATCTTTGACAGCATTGCCATGGACATTCAAACAGCCAATGGACAGCCGGCTCCGTTTAAACAAGGCAGAACCATCATCACCCTTGAACTCTCCAGAAAAAGTCAACGGACATAAAATAGAGACCCTGTTATGTAGAGATTATGAATAAAACACAGGAAATGTCATTTGACAACAAGTGAGAAAAAGTCCAATCCTAGCACTGTCCTTTTTTTTTTACAAGAAGCTCATACAGGTTTTCATGCGTGGAACGACTTGACTTTCGGTGTTACCCAGAAAGTAGAGGGTTTTACGGTTAGCATCATATGGATCTCGCAGTACTCCCCAGTATCCTTTCGTGACGGTGTTTTCGTTTTCATAAAGAGTGCCATACCACCAAGCATTGTTTCCCCAAACTTTCTGAACTTCCTCCCTTAACTCAAGGTCCTGGCTATATCGTCTTCCAGGCTGGATGTCGATGACGGAAAGAGGAACGGCGTGTTGGCAGCTCGGACAATTGGGGATGTGAGACGGATTTGGGTTTGGCGTGTTGCAGTTCATGGCACAGGAGGGGTGACAAGGTTTATCACAGCACCTCAACTTAGCATTATTGTAGACTTCTATCGAACAGAACACACATGGACTGAGTGGAGGATCGGTGGAAAGAGGACTGCGGCGGTGGCAGCTAGGGCAATTCATCGGGGGAGAATTGAAGTCCTTGCGACCTTTCTTGTCACAGGGGGTATGACAAGGTTGACCACAGCACCTCAACTTGGTATTATCGGTGACAGGCGTGAAACAGATCTGACAGGTCGGCCAGGGTTTGGATGAAGCCATCAGGCGAAAGGATCAAAGAGTGGATTGGTTAAGAGTTGAAATTCGGTGGGGGTGATGATCCCTTCTTGTTGGAGTCGGAACACTTCTTGGTAAGTGAGTTGGTAACGTAAGGGTTGAACCAGGTCAAGGATTTGTTTTCGGATCTCTCCCAAACGTTGTAGGATTTGCACGGCTTCAGGACTGATCTTGTCGACTTTGGCTTTGTCACCCATTCACCACTGGTAGAAGTTTTTCAAGGTTAATAACCAGAATTCGTTACGACTGAGATGTTTTTGACTGTGAAGATGAAGTAGTTCAAGAGAAGAAGCTTTGAAGCGGATTTCCTCCAAATCTTTTTCCAGTTGAGACAATAAGGCTCGTAGACGATCAATCACTTGTTTGGCTTCTGGACTGAGGACTGGATCATCCATTGGGTTTGAAAAACACGGAGGGGGACGGTGGTTTTTTATAGAGAAACAAAAGGGTCACGTGAGAGGGAATGGACCAATGAGAGAAAGACCCCATGATGCTTTGGGAGGGGAAGGGGTGGGGGGACCCCCCTCCCCCCTCCTTAGATGGGCCATGGTGCATTGCGCGGATCGGGGTATATAAGTCAAGTGAGGCCCCAGGGCGTCACTCCTAGCTTTGAGTTCTGTCTGTACGACTTATGTCAGTTGAGGAAAAGAAAAAATGGTTCAAACAAGAAAGCCCTTGGGCTCCTTAGCCAGTGCTGTGAACGTTGGAGGTGAAGAGGTGTTACGAAGGAGAGTGCGACCAGAGCGAACGGCGGTGGAACGTCAGACGAGACTTATGCGGGAGAGACAAGAAGAAACCTGGCGCCCTTTAACCCGGCAGCGCGTGGCAGCCTTTTTCGAGTTGTTTTTGCGGTGCATGGTGTGGACGGAGAATGGGGAGCGTGAGGGCCGACCACATCCCGAGATCGTGGAAGCCTTGCTGGGCACCCTGGTCCGACGGATTATTCCTTGGGTGGACCAGCATCGCGTGTGGTCCAACTGGGAGCGTCGTTGGCCGATGACCCTGGAACATTTTAATGAAATGAACAATGATCTGGCCAATTATTTGCCAAGTGTGCATGCGGGTCAGCAATGGCAACGAATTCGTTTGTATTTCGCGGACATGGAGCGGGTACGAGAGCAGCGGCGGCGGGAGGAGTGGGAGGCGCGGGAGAGAAGACGGGAGCGGGCAAACCAAGTGCGACGTGTTTTATTTCTTTGAACTTTGTTTTTTATTGTGAGTCAAGGCTACTGTGAGTCAAGAGACATTTATTTACGACCATAGTGCAAACTCAGTGTTGTGATCTTTTTATTTTTTAATTAAAAAAGAGTTGATGTTTTTTACAAATGGTTGTCCATCTCTTGCCACGCGGGTGGGGCGCTCCTATTTACAATTGAAAAGCTATCTACAGTTTGAAAACTAAAAACTAAAAGAAAGCTATGTACAATTGGAAAAATAAAAACTAAAAATGGATATGTACAGTTTGAAAAATAAAAACTAAAAAATTGAAAGGCTATGTACAATTACAAATGAAAGTCTTCGAGCTCCAGGCGTAATTGATCAATGTTCTCGGGTAGACAGAACGTGCGATTGAATAAGGCTTGAATTTCTGCTCGGGTTTTGTCGTCCACATCCCGGGATCCCACGATAGCACTGCTTTGATGAAGGGTGGGCTTTTTGGGTCCCCAAGGAACAAATTGACTGCCAGTGACCAGGGTGGCGGCATTCTCGTTGACTTAGTAGTAATGGTCCGAGCGGTACCATGATTGACTGGGTATGTCAAAGAGGTAGACGGGTTTGCCTTGATCCATAGCCAATTGCACAGTCCAACCAGTGCCTCCTTTCACGCGTTTATGATCCTGTTCCAAAATGCCAAAGGCATAGATCGTATGGGCTTTTTTGGCAATTTGATAATTGCGTTGCAGCAATTGCAGGGTGTAAAAATGACTGGGCATTTTTTCCCTAGTTTCTCAGCCGCCTGGTGAAGATGTGGGTTGGCCAGCATCAAGACTTCCACGGTAGAAGGGGTGATGAAAGTGGCTCGAGGATGGTTCGGGGGGACTAGGACTTCCACTTGCATCCCAAACTGTTTACCCAGTTCTTCGACGAGTTCGTCAGTACCTTTGGCTCCCCCTGTGTACACCACATGTCCATAGCCAACCTGGAGTTCCAAGGCATCGAGATCTTGTTCTCCGATCATGTCAATGTCTGGGGGCATTGCTTTGAGAATGACGACTCAGGGACCAAGGGAGCTCCTTAAATAGGGACAACGGACCAATGGGAAGACAAGAAGTCCTTATTTGGATAGGGAAAAGCTGACCAATGGGAACACGAGAAGTCCTTATATGGATTGAATAAGCTGACCAATGAGATGTAAGGGTCCAAGGTATAAAAAGGCATGGGCGGTAGGGGTGAAAACAACCTTTGAGCAGGATGTCTGTCGATCGGAAGAGAAAGCAAAGCGTACATCCTTTGGGGAAGAAGAAAAAGAAAGAGAATGTGGACTGTGATCCTGTGGTGCGCGAAGTGGTGGAAGACACCGGAGCTGCTGTGGAAGACATGATGAAAGAATTGAATAACATGGTGGAGCAATCTACACCACCACCATCACCTCAATTCACATTGACGACCGTGTATGACAAAGATCCCCCCAGTTCGGTGGACTACATGGTATGTCCTTGCCATGACGTGCGTTTGGAGGCACGAGAATCTCAAAAAGGATGGAAGTATGTGAAATGTCCCATCCAACCGTGTTTGCTGTTTTGTGGACAAGATCAAGCCTCAGAGTATATGAAAGCCGTGTATAGTCAGCCTCATGCAGAAGTGTTGGACATGTGGTGTTGTTTGCAATGCTTTTGCCGTGAACCCGCCACGCTTCAACAGAGTCATTCGACTCAGAACCCCGATCGCTTGTTTCTGAATTGTTCCAAGAAAAAGTGTGGCTTCTTCCGATGGGCCGATCAACCCTTGGGTCCCAAGTACTGGACTTGGTTTCATGACCATCCCCCTAAAAAAGCCGACCAACAAGCTGAATCGCCTTTAGCCACCCGTGATGCTCAAGGATATCCCAAACGTGGAGTGGACATCCCTGGCCCGCCCCCTCCAGTCAGAAGGAAAGAGGATCGTCCCCTGACAGATTATGAGAAACAATTGTTACGAGAAATTCAAGATCTCAAGAACCGTCAAGAAATGATGGTGGCCCCAGCTCCACCGCCCCCTAAGTACAGTGACAGTGTTGAGAACTGGCAGAAAAGCCTGGAGACGGTTGCGTATGACCGTCTCTTTTAATGAGAGAATGAATAATTTTTTTTTTATTTAGTGTGTGTCACCATGGAGTCTGTGTGTTATGCGTGGGATTCTGTCTTGTCCCTGGTGCAATGGCAATGCCATCAATCCCTTTGCCAAGTCTTATATGATCATCAACCCGGGGCCAAAATCTCCATTCCCCCTTGTCCCGAGGACACGCATCCTCTCCACCTCTTTGAAGAAACTCACGTAAACCGCAATTTGTATTGATGGGTGGAGTTTGTCTTATGGTTAAAAACCCATCCGAACGCATGGCGATGGTATCGAATCATTCAAAAGGCGCATCCCCACACGGTCCCCACCATACCGACCTTATGGGATGAATGCCAGAAAGTATGGCCCCTCGAAAGAAAAAGGTCTCCCCATCATGGTTGAATCGTTACCACGATCCTCGAGCCCCGGGGAGTTTAGGAGGTGTGCAACGGTTTGCTAAAGCCCATCGTCTCCCTTTGAAAAAAGTCCAACGGCTCTTGGAACGGGATTTGGCCTATACTTTACATAAACCACGACGTCGTCGTTTTCCCACCGTACCCGTGATTGTCGGGGGATTAGATGATCAATGGGTCGCGGATTTAGTGGAAGTGCAACCGTTGGCCAAGTATAATCGGGGTATACGGTATTTACTGACGGTATTGGATGTCTTGTCCAAGTACGCGTGGGTACAACCGTTGAAAGACAAAACCGGGGTCGCCTTGGTTCATGCCTTTGACAAGATTTTGAAAGGACGACGTCACCCTAATCGATTGCAAACGGATCGAGGGAAAGAATTTTATAATCGGACCTTTCAACGATGGCTTGACGAGCAAGGCATTCAACATTTTTCGACGGAAGGGGATGCGAAAGCCAGTGTAGTGGAACGATTTAATCGCACCTTGAAAGAACGTTTGTATCGTTATTTTACCGCTGCCAACACCTTACGCTTTGACGATGTCTTACCCGAGTTGGTGCAAGGCTATAATGCTACACGTCATCGAAGTATTGGTATGGCCCCTCAAGACGTGACGTGGGACAACGAAGAAGCGGTGTGGAAACGATTGTATGGCCAACGATTGAAAGGCCAGAAAAAACCTAAATTCAACGTAGGAGATCGTGTCCGTCTCAATAAGATTCATCGTACCTTTGAAAAAGGCTATTTACCCGGTTGGACCGAAGAAGTGTTTGTCGTGCAACGTGTGGTCCCGGGACCCGTGCCCACGTATAAGATTCGCGAATGGGATGATACCCCCGTCCAAGGCACGTTTTATGAAGAGGATTTACAAAAAGTCTATGTGTCCGATGTGTTTCGGATCGAAAAGGTACTTAAGCGACAAAAAGATCGTTGGTTGGTCAAGTGGAAAGGGTGGCCAGACAAGTACAATAGTTGGATTGCAAGCCAAGACGTAACGTCTCTCCAACCACCCAAGAGGAAAAAGACAAGGCCGCCCAAAGAGACAAGCCCACCCAAAAGACGACGACGACGCGACTAAAATGACGTTGGTGCCCAACTCTTCGTTTTACGTGACGTTGATGAGTCATGCGAGTACCAAGGAGTTTCCTGGGAACAAGAGTCATCATTTCAGAAACCGATTGCCTAAACCCATCCGATTTATGGGACGAGGATGGATGGTAGGCATGGTGAGTTTATCCTTACCCACCATTCCAGTGATAGCGGAAGAAGGGGGAGTGGGCGATTCCCATCCTCTGTTGTATGTACGATGGCACGAACGGGTGCATGACACAGACGATCAAGGGGATGATGTGTGGTACCATGAACGTCGCGAACTCACTGTCTGCGGTCGAGATATGAGAAAGCAATTGCTCTCGTCGACGGGATCGCACTTTTTTCATCAACTGGTATATCGTTACGAGCAAAGCCGTGCGAAACAAACCCAACCCAAAAACAAATGGACAGAGGACAATGGCGTCAAATTGTACCCGACCTTTGAATGGACCTCAGAAGGGGATTTGTTGTTGAATACCACCAATGTGGATTACAAACGACAAGTGGCGCATGTGTCATGGGGCAAAACGTTGGCCCTGAAAATGGGATGGATTGAACAAGTGTCCCCCGGCCAGTATCGATTGGGCCCGAATCTCTTGCAAGAATTTCAAGGCATTTCCACCATTCCCACCCCGACGGATGTCCGCGATGCCGGCAACAAACCCATCTTTTGGAAAGTGGATGGGGATTATGTGAAGTTGAGTCTATCGTGCCCTTGGCGGTTTGTGAATTTGAACGAGACCTTTCGTCCCTCGTCGGAATTTGCTCCGACGCGTCCTTTGCACGTGTATTGTGATGTAGGGACCAGCAGCATGGTAGGGGGTCGCATCACCGATCTCTTACGAGAAATGAAGTACCACCCTCAAAACACCACCCACTTTGAACCTCGACATATTCAATATGTCCCGATACGCAATGAAGTGGTGGAAATCGTGGAAACCCAGATGGCCGAAATCAATGGGGATCTGGTCAAGTTTGGTGAAGGGCATACCCTCCTGACCCTCCACTTTAAAAGGGAAGTGGTGGTGTGAAGAAGAAAGAAAATGTCGTTTTACGTGACGTTACCGAGTCATGCCAACCGACATGAATTTCCCAACAACCAAGCCAATTCCTTCAAGATTCGTTTACCTCAACCGTTACGGTTACCCGGGGGTTCATGGCAAGTGGGTTTGAGTGCCATTTCCTTACCGGATACGCACGTCAATTTGTACGATTTGGTGCAAAAAGATGGGTACGTCATGTGGACGTCCTGGGACCAAACCTATCCCAAACCGGGTGGAAAAGACGGGGAAACGGCCACGCGAGTAGGGACAGCTGAAACCCTCATCAACGACATCCAACATTTGGATTGGGTGGTGGATGGGGTGAGTTTCATGAAAGCGGCCATTACTCACTTGGAACAACGACGCAAGGAAACGGCGATTCAAGGGGGGACGTTTTTGAACGATCAAGGCAAACACACCTACGTCAAGTTTCGTTGGGAAGGGGACGATCTGATCATCGACAACACCAATGTCTGCCATTGCAGCACCGACACGCCGGGCCTGTCCCTCTACACCAAGTTGGCTGTCAAGATGGGATGGTTACGTAAAATTAGCAGTGGGTTGATTTTGGGACCGAACTTACAACAAGAATTCATGGGGGATCAAATCCCCAACATGACCAAGAACAGCGATTGGAACGATGTGGACGACGATCAGCACAACCCGGTCTTTTGGACGGTGCGTTCGTTTTCACCGGATCATTTACAATTGAGTATGAGTTGTAGTTGGCGTTTCACCAACTTGAATGTGGCGTTTCGTGCGGTGGTGGGTGACCCCACACGATCGTTGCAAGTGTACTCGGACGTGGCAGGCAGTATGATGGTAGGCAATCGCGTGACCGATTTGTTACGTGAAATCCAGTACAAGCGAGAAGGACGAGGCACCCTGTACTTTGAACCGTTGCACATTCAATACCTACCGCTTCGTAATGAAGTCGTGGAAATCATTCAAATTCAAGTAGCCGAAACGATTGGTACCGGAGGAGACTTGGTCAAGTTTGGCAAAGGCCATACCATTGTCACGTTGCACTTCAAAAAGACATAAAAGGAAAACGCGTGTGACTTGAAAACAACAAGATGCCAAAGACAAGAGTACGTCGAAGACGAAGAAGGCAACGAGGGGGTCTCTTGCCTCTGGCCGCTCTCGTGCCAGCCTTGATGGCTGTGGGGAAAACCGCCGCGTTGGGAGCGGTGGGTGGCGCGGCGGGTTACGGTGGCAAAAAAGCCATCGAAGCGGCAACCACTCGGAAGAAAAAGAAAGGCCGATGACGGTATAAAAAGACAAAGGGGGTTACGTGAAGCATAGACATTGGTGAACAGCAAAGAAGACACCATGCGTGGGGGAAGTTTGACACGATTTCGTACGGACGAGTGGTATGATCAATACGGCAACGGCCTGATGAGGGAGGTCATGCGTGGGGGTTTCCAAGGCCTTAAAAGCACCCGGAATCCTTTAAAACTGCCTAGTAATATCAAGAGAGGATTGAATGCAGGGTTAACACGAGGTGTTAAACGCAAGGCCGAACAAGTCATTAAAAAAGAAATCACCAAACAAGCCAAGAAAGCTTTGAGCCATAAGAACGTGAAAGACGCCGTGCGTGTGGCCAGTGCTTTGTTTCCTAAACAAACCAAACGTGCGCGAGATATTTTTGGAGTGTGAACATGGAACCCGTGCATTCACGACCTCGACGGATTCGTAGTGATCGAGGTTTGTCTCAATGGGGAGGTGCTTTTTGGAAACTCATGCGGCGACAACGTGGTGGATGGTTAAGTCCCGAGGTGATGAGAGTACCTGGGTTTGATTTGAGACAACGCTTAGCACGACGACGACGCTATAAAAACCCCTCACGACGATGGGGTACCACCACTCGACGACGACGACGACGTTAAACATGCCTGACGTGAGTACGCAAACCGCACCGGCTCACGCGCGTTCCGAAGGGACCGTGAACCCGGCGTTACGGATTTTCAAGGTGCCACCGACCGACATTAGCATCAATGCCTATCGCATGGTCACCATCCAACCCACCACCACGGGTATCAATCCCATGGAATTCATTGTGCCAGGGTTGGACGATTTTGTGGATTTGGGACGCAGTTACTTTACCATGGAATTGAGTTTGAAAAAGGAGGGTGGCGGGAACTTGGACGCCGCGGAGATATTGTTCCCCGTCAACAATTTGGCCCATTCCATCATCAAACAAATTGACTTGCAGTTGAATGGCACGTTGATCAGTCCTCAATCCGACACCTATCATTACAAAGCTTACCTAGAAACCTTGCTGAATTATGACCGAGAAGATGGCAAGACCGTGTTAGGACCCCAAGGATGGTTCAATCAAGTGGATTTCCCACCCCAATGGACGGCCAACAATACCGACACCGCAGCGAATGCTGGTGCCGGACATGTAGACTACCAGAGACTCCCTGCCCATCACAAAGGAGCCTTGGCCGCCATGAAAGCCGAACTCGTCAAGTATGCTAATGGTGTCACTCACAGTCTGGTGTTTACCCCCCACTTGGAAGTGTTTCACACCGGCAAACTGTTGGTGCCTGGCATAGAAATCAAGATGAAATTTCATTTCAATGGCCCGAACCTGTTTTTGAATGGAGTGGGTGAAGCTGGGCGATTGCTGGAAGGCGATGTCAAACTACGGTTTCATCTATGTCAACTGCGTTTGAATGACGCCATCTACATGAGTTTGTCTTCCCAAAGACACAATGAAGAAAAAATCGCCTCCTACCCGACCGTCCGCAGTGAAATCCGGACCTTCAGCATGCAAAACAACCTGGTCCGCTTTGATATCCCTAACCTGTTTCAAAACAGAATACCTGACCGATTGATTGTGGGGTTGTTGGACAGCCAAGCCTTCAATGGAGATGTGACCCGAGATCCTTTCTGCTTCCAGAAATTTGGTCTGACTTCCATTAAACAGATTGTCAAAGGAGAAGAATACCCTTATGAAACCCTGCAGTTAGTGCACAACAATGGCACCCGAGATAATCTAGGCTACTTCCGTTTTCTGCAAGCCAGTGGTGCCTGGTGTAAAAAGAAAGGCAATATGGTAGAACTGCTCGATTGGGGCCAAGCTAAAAATTGCACCTTGTACATGTTTGACAATGTCGCCAATGGATGTGCTGACAGTCAAAACCTCAACCCCAAGCAAACGGGAGATTTACAACTCGTCTTGGAATTTGGAGCCGCACCTGGTCTCAATATAACTGTACTCGTGTATGGGGAATTTGAGAACTTGCTGGAGATTGACAAGAACGGAGCCGTGTTGTATAACATTTACCAGCACTGATGGAACATGTGGCCTTGAATAATGTGCAATTGGATTATTTAGCCCGAGACGACCCGCAATTGAAACCTGTCTTTTACGGGACGGTGGCCTGTGATCGTTTACCCAA
This sequence comes from Siderastrea radians, assembly GCA_964017195.1. Taxonomy (NCBI): domain Eukaryota; kingdom Metazoa; phylum Cnidaria; class Anthozoa; order Scleractinia; family Rhizangiidae; genus Siderastrea; species Siderastrea radians. The sequence continues at coordinate 50,969,927 of OZ024891.1, read as the reverse complement.
GAGTCCTGTCAAGATCCAACCCCAAGGGTACATTGTGAATACGGACCCGCACGATCAACCCGGACAACATTGGTTAGCGGTCTGGACGGATGGAAACGTGTGTGAAGTCCTCGATAGTTATGCCTTGCCATTGGACACGTACGTGCAAGCCAACCCGTTACGAGATTGGATCGTGCAACATTGGAAGTATGTGGTGACCAATGGCAAGTCCCTCCAAGCCATTTCAAGCAAGAGTTGTGGTGATTACGCCTTGTTGTACTTAAAAGCCAAAGCCCGTGGACGGACCTTGCAAGAATTTTTAAATGAGTTTTCGGATCATGATTATGTAAGCAATGACCATCAAGCCGGTCAACGCCTTCAACAATTGATTGTAGCTCAAGAAGAGAGATGGTATCAAATCTGTTGTCACCCGTATCATCAATGTAATTGTTAAAATAAAAAAATATGTTGGAAAAAAACTGTGTCGGAGTCGTAGCTCAGTCGGTAGAGCCTTTGGATCCCCAAAGAAAAAAAATAGGAGGTCGTGCGTGGGTTCGAGTCCCACCGACTCCAATAAAAAGGTGCCTTTTTTTTAACTGGGTATTATCATCATGCAAACGGGGAAACCGTCTCGTTTTCATACCCCCTCCAGTATTTTGGTCGTGGGTCCTTCGGGATGTGGCAAAACCGTGTTTACGGAAAAACTCTTGTTAGAGAACCCAGAGTTGTTTGAAACCCCACCGACCCAACTGCATTATTGTTATGGGGCATGGCAAGATCGATTTCAAGGCATGCAAGATCAAGGGGTGGTGTTTCACGAAGGGATTCCCGATCATGATGCCTTGGTCCAATGGTTTCCTCAAGGACAGGGGATCCTCGTCTTGGATGATTTAATGGATGAAGGGAGTCACGATAAACGCGTGTTGGATTTATTCACCAAACATTCGCATCATCAAGGGGTGACCGTGTTGTACTTGTGCCAAGACATGTTTCCCGTGGGTCGATATGCCAAAAGTATTTCCCGCAATACCCATTACATTGTGGCGTTCAAGAACCCCCGAGATCAATTAGGGGTACGCAATGTCATGCTGCAATCGTTTCCTACCACTTGGAAAGACACGTTAGAGACGTTTCATCAGACCACCACACGACCGTATGGGTATTTGGTGTTGGATTTACACCCCGCCTCCTCCGATCAACAACGTTTGTTGAGTCACCTGTTAAAAGACGAAGGATGGACTCGCACCTATCAAAAACGACTATAAAGGGACAACACCCCATTTGAACAGGAAAAGAGACAGTGACCATGGCGGATGATGACCGTCAACCTCCGCAATCGTACGATACCGTGGCCCCTGCGGGTGTTGGGGCGGCCAGTAGCAATCAAATGTCCCCAAGGGCCTGGCAAGATCTGTATTTGTCGGGAGACCAAGGCCTTCTCGACGTCGCCATGGAGGAAACGGCAGCCGATGCCCTCTATCGGTTTATGGAATCCATCCCCCCTGGTGACGTCATCGCGGGTTGGCCCGATGTGGATGGTGCGCCCCCTGCACAGGCCTCTTCCCCAGCCGGGGTAGGAAGTCCAGGAAGTCAATCATATCGTAGTATACAGACCACCCCGGAGTCTTCTGGTGCTCGAACTCCTGCGAGTCTTCCTAGCGTACCCTTGGCAGCGGGTGCTCGAACACCAACGGGTGCTCGAACAGCAGCGGGTGCTGGGGGTGATGGTAATGGTAGTGGACGTGGGGGACGTCGTGGTCCCAGGACTAGAGGTGGCGGACGTGCTGGTGGTGGTGGTGGTGGCGGTGGCGGTGCTGGTGGTGATGGTGGTGGTGGTGGTGGTGGTGGTGGTGGTGGCCGTCGTGGTGGACGACGTGGACGACGAACCCCCACTTCACCTGCCTCCAATGCAACCAGTCCTCGAGGATCTTGGAGTCCTGGCAGACAGCCTCGCACCTTGGGTCAAGCGGATTTACAACGACGTTTACGCATGATGTTACAAGATCAAGAACAATTAGCACAAGGACGTGAAATTGCCAATGTCACCATGACCAATAGCATTGTGACCAGTTATAAACAGGGAGGAGCACCGAGCGTACAAACTTCTTCGTCCCGGGTTTCGCCGTGATGAAAACCGTCGTGTCGTTATTGAATGGATCGAAACATCATGGCCTTCCATTCCCACCGGAATTATTACAACGTATGGATTCCTTGTATGCCTTTTACCATCAACAATGGTGGTGTTATCGAAAAATGTTGAATCATTTCAAGTGTATCAATGCCTTGTTCAATGGCATGGCATTACTACTGATGGCCGCAGGCATGATTGCTGGGCCGCTTTTGGAAAACAGTACGTTGGTAGCATGTTTGGCGGCAGTGGGCACGGTGGTCAAAGGATGGAACGATTTTAAACAATACCGATTTAAAGTGACCATGAGTCGATTTGCGTTTACCACCTATGCGAAAGCCTTGACCGAATTGAAAACCCATGTGCGTGGTGTTCCCTCGGAGGATCTGGAAAGATTTTTAATCAAGATGCAAACCTTGGATGATACCATTGTGGATTTCACCCCTCCGTTACCTAAACGATGTGTACAAGATTACTACCGTCATTTTCGGTACCAACCCGTGGAAGCCCTATGCTATGTGGACGGATGTCCTCGTCCCTTGAGACCCAAAGACTATTGGATAGATAAAAAGCCGCTCCCTCCCAGTCCCACACTCTTAGAACCATGGCCGTCCAACGAAGACGACGACGCAGAAAAAGGAAACGACGTCAAGGAGGAGGGGCTTTAATGCGCCGCAAACCCCGTTTGGTGGATAAAATAGCGCATGGCATGAGTATGTTTCTATCAGGCCCAGCGCCTGGGTTTGGACTCGCTTTAGGCAAATTAGGCGGTCAAGCCTTGAAAGGCATTACCGATAATGTACAACATTACCGACAACGAGGCGGGGGCTGGTGGCAAGATTTCAAACGCAATACCCGTCAAGGCTATAAAGAGACGCGAGATGCCATCAAACAAAACAAAGCCCTTCAACGTGTGTTGATGAACCGTCCATGGTATCCTTGAGGAGAAGAAGACCACGACGACGTCGTCGTCGTCAACGAGGAGGTTTTTTAAATCTATTGGTCCCCGCCATGGCGGGATTGGGGAAAGCCGTGGCATTGGAAACGGATAAACGTATAAAACGCACGATTCAAAAAGCCAACCAACGGTATCGTCGTCGTCACCGATAAAGGATGCAACGTCTTCGACGTCAATTACCGTTTTTACGGTCCATGTTACAAGAAGCCAATGGTTCCAAACGTCAAGAGTTGTTACAACATGCCAATGCCGATCAAATCAATGCTGTGAGTGAATTGGTCTTGAACTTCTTAAAAAACAAGATTCCTATGACCCCACCCATCCTGGCCAAACTTCAACCCTATAAAAAGGTGCTACGTGATTTGGGACGTCGTTGACATTCCGTGAAAAAACGTCGTCAGTGGTTAGTCCAACAAAAAGGACGCGGATTGTTTCAAGGACTTCACGAGGTGTTATGTCAATGTGTTCGTTAACGCTTGCCACGTGGATGGCTCTGTTACAAGAGGCTAATCGGGCCACCGACAAGTGGAAAGACGACTGTTATTATTGGAAGCATAAATATCACCTGTTGTATCGAGAGTACATGCATATCTTAAAGTCCCGCCTTTGTGAGAGCTGTCGTGACCAAGAAGACGGGGAACTTTGCCCCGACTGTAGTCAACAACCATGGATGAGGTGTACATGATTCCCCACCAGGACTTGAAGCAACTCATTCAATATTACAAAGGAGAACTCACCGAAAATGCCTTGTTGAACAAAGCTGCTACGTTAGCCGCCAAAAAACATGTCTTGTTAGCCAACCCTCAATTGCCCCCAGCCCTGGTCAATGCTCAAACCAAACCGTTGAGTCAAGAATTAACCAAGTTAACCAAACGCATTCGTCAATTTCCTGGCGGGGTGGGGGTTGGTGCCCCGGGTGGCCCGCCAGGCGAAGAAGGTGAGGAAGAGGCCGGGGATTTGGTGACGGGACCTGTGGAACAATGGTTGAAGCGCATGATAAAAGGCAGCCCATCGAGCCCCAAACCTCCCATTACCCCTGCAACCAAGAAAGGCAAAGGAGCAGCCACCACCAGTAAAATTCCCATTCTCAAGAAAGAGGCCCCATCCACCAGTCGAGGGGATATCCGGTCGCGTTTAGAAGCCGCGCGAGAGCGTCGCAAGGCCTGGGAAAAACATTTAGCCGAAAGTGGTAAAGGCAAAGGCAAAGGCAAAGGGAAAGGCAAAGCACCCGCTCGTGAGGTGGAACGATTGAAACCCTTACCCGGTTGGGAAAATTGGGCCCAAGGCAAAAAGTTACGACGTCGATTGGATTACGACAGTGAGTAAAAGATGCCCACCAAGAGGAGGAGGAGAAGGGGTATCAAACGCACCCAACGAGGAGGAGCCTTGGATGTACAAAAATGGATCGCGAAAACCGGCAAGGAATTTCATTGGCCTGGTTATCAGTACATGGGCCCTGGCACCCATTTGGCCAAACGTCTGAAACGTGGGGATCCCGGTATCAATCGCTTGGACCAGATTGCTAAACAACACGACATTGATTACAGTCGTGCCAAGAATTTGCAAGATAAATGGAAAGCCGATACTAAGATGATCCAAGCCATTGATTGATTACCCGGCAAGAAAACCAAGACGGAACGTGTGGTCAAAAAAATCATGCAAGCCAAGAAACGTTTAAAATTGTAAAATTTAATAACACCCCAGTTACATGTTGAGTAAATAAAAAATGAAAATGTCTCATTGCTATTGTTATTCTGCAGTTCTCTAGTTTCAAACAGGATTTTGGAGAATCCTACAGAACCCGTTGTGATGTAGACAAAATGATCCACGTGTTTTTGATAAACAAAAAATGTCAAAGCACTGTCTCTTTTTAACTGACAAAATCGTCCAAATCAAAGCAAGAATCCTGCGGGGTCCCTTCGTACCCCAACACGTCCCTTAACAATTCAAATAAAGAATCGTCCGACGACGAGTCACACAAAGAGTCGCCCGATGACGAGTCACACAAAGAGTCGTTCGATAACGACGAGTCACACAAAGAGTCGTCCGATGACGACGACGACGGCCACGGCAAGTCACCGAGCTCTTCTAATAAATTGTCTAAAAATCCCCTCCCATCGTCCCACATATCACAAGAATGATCCAGGGGATGAAGGGTCGCTGAATCCATGTCCATTATAGTTGGAGCACTAGGTTGATCCACGGAATCCTCAGGGGTGGGCGAGAGGGTGTTACAAAAGTCCTGCATAAAATCCTCCAACGTGACCGTTAGTTTTAGTGGCCCTAACGCCTTGATTTTCTTTAACGTTCTCTCTCGATCGCGGGATCGTTTCAATAAGGCGGCGGCCTCCCTCTGTCGCGCTAACTTTTGCCTCCACCACACTTGTCCCTTTTCGGAGCGCCAGTGTTCTCTTTTAGACGCCCGGCGCTTTTCCACATGACGGACATAGTCCCGTCTCAGGGCCTCAAGATGTTTGGCGCGATACCTCTCCCGATACCGTTGTTTCTGGGCGGCTATTACCTCGGGATGCTTGGCCCGATACCGTCGTCTCTGCTCGGCAACTCGCTCAGGATGCCTGGCCCGATACCTAGCTTGGGCGGCCCGTCGTCGCGCTCGCATGGCCAAGAGCTTGGTCAATTCCGAATCATCGTCGTCGTCGTCGTCGTCGTCGTCCTCGTCCTCGTCACTTTGTGGAGAGGTCGTGGGGCCTCGGTGACCGCATTGGGAGCAGCACCTTTCGGGGAGCAACGGGAGATGGGGGCGGTGCTGGCGGGGGTGTCTGTGGCCTCTTGAATTTATGGTGCCAGTTCGTCCAGCAGAAGTCGAGGCCCTCGATAAACCACGCGGTATTGAGTTGCGGGTAGCAGCCCGGGTTCCAATGGGTTCGTACATAGGCGGCTCGTACTGCCTGGGCTGCCTTGGCTGCTTCTCTTCGTCTCCTTCTCTCCTCTAACAACTGCTCGCCAAACTCCCGAATGTCTTTGTCCTCGAGCACCCACTCCTTCTTCACGTCCGCTAAAACTTCTTCGACTTGGAACTTCTCAAACTGCTCTAACAACTTCTCTGGACTAGAGGCCATCTTGAGATGACTCACCTCGAGGTTCGATCTGTTTTATAGTCTCTCATTCGTTCCCGTGATGCACCATGGACCCCAACTAGAGAGGGGGGAGGGGGGTCCCCCCACCCCTTCCCACCCCTCCCTAGGGCACCCTGTGTCCGGGTAAGGTGATTGGTCCACCCCATTCTCCCACGGGACCTTTTTTTTCTCTATAAAAAACGAGCACCGATCACCACCAAGTTCATCTGATCATGACCTCTCACCAAGAGGACGAAGCGGGGCCCAGTGGCCTCGCCCCACATGAGATGTTATCATTGCTTGGTCTGGAGATGTCCGATTTAGAGCAAGAAGAAGAGACGGCAGCGAATTCCCCTGATGAACCTTTGTTACCCACCGAAGAGATGGCTTGCAGTGACGAGGATGACATCTGTCAAGAGGTGTTGGATCGCTTCGAACGCCAACGTGCGTTTCAAACCAATCTCCTTCAACAAACTGGTGGAGGCTTGGATGCCAATACGGAGGGTGTCTTCGAGTTTGAACTCCAACCCTATGTCGACCGTTTAAGCAACCGTCTGGGAGTGCGTGAACGTCATTTCAATACCCAGTTACGCCAAAGGGGCAACTTCATTCCCAATGAGAACATTACTCAAGCTCTAGAAGAGGGGTTACGTCGCGCGGTGAATGAAGTGTTGACTACCACAACACCTGAGCTCCACGATCAAGATCGTCTCTACTTTACACTAGCATCCAACAGACTCCATAATAATTTTCAGGGCTGGGGATTGCGAGCAGGAGAATGGCGGCAAGGCGGGGACCGTGTGGAGGCCTTGTTCCACCGTTTAGCGCAAGCCTTGAATAGCAACGAACAATTTGAAATGGACGACTCCTTCCAATTATCCATTACTCAAGTCCATCATGCCCCTCAGGGAACCGGCAGACCGCGTCGTGGCAAACCCGGCCATCCCACGATGCAAATGTTGACGGCCAACAAAAAGTCAGTCATCCGCATCCAAAATGACGATGAACTCTGTTGTGCTAGAGCCCTCGTCACCGCCAAAGCCAAAGTGGACCAGCATCCGAAACAGAGAGCCATTCAGCAGGGACAGGGTCCCCTGCAGAGAACCCTAGCTCTGGACCTCCATCACGAAGCCAAGGTGCCCTTGGGCCCTTGCAGCTACGACGCCTTGACGGCCTTCAGTAAGGCCCCGTCCCTGGCTGGCTACCAGATCATCCTGGTGGATGCTCACCGATCTTTTCACATCACCACCTTTGGTCCCCTTCAAGACAAACAATTGATCCTCTTGCACCACCAAGGCCATTACGATGTCATTACCCGTTTACCCGGATTTTTCGGGTCCAGTTACGTCTGTGCCCACTGTTGGAAACCCTATAACGATGAGGGACGTCATCGATGCACCAAACAAAAAGGTCATTGCAGGGCCTGTTGCCAAAAAGAGTGCCCTGATTTTCTTCATGCTTACCCTCGACGTCTCAAAGCCACTCAACGTTGCCAACAATGTCATCGGGACTTTTTCGGAGAGACTTGCTTCCAAGCACATCTCGTCAAGGACCACGCCGGCAAACCCGTGACCAACCTACAGTCCTCCGTGTGCTTTCGTCGCCGTCGCTGTCCAACCTGTCGCAAGCAGGAAGTAGGATTAGACAAGATTGAAAAGCATCAATGCAAGTATATTGATTGTCCCTCCTGCCATGAGTACGTGCACGGTGAAACTCATCGTTGTTTTATTCAAAGAGCCCCCAAGCCTCAAGACAAGAAGAAAAGAAAGAGGAAACATGTAGGAGGGCCTCCTCCTAAACGAAGAGCGGCGGTCGCAGAGCCTCAAACAGCCCCAGAGGAGGAAGAAGATGTGGACGACCTGCCACCCTTGCACGTGTTTTTTGATATTGAAGCCATGCAACCCCAGGAACAGCACATCGCTAATCTCGTCGTGGCTGAAACCGAAGACGACGACCAACCCGTGTGTTTCCCTGGCAACCATTGCGTCCGAGATTTCCTGGAATGGTTCTCAGGTAAATTAAGGACTGGCTCTTGATCCTCAAAGGCCCCCTGCGTTGAATCATGGCTTAGGCACCAGGCCTGCCAAAAATCTAGCTCGGAGCGCAAAGTCAAAGATGACGCCATCTTGAATTTCAACCGAAAGTGTAGGCATGTGCGGTGCTTTTTGGTATATTTCTGAACATTAGCGGAGGGAATTATCTCCCAGTAGCGGCTTTTCAAAAATAAATTTCTCATTCCGACTGGCTTGGAACAGCCTGATGCTACAGCCCGGTGATAAGAGTAAACAGCCGCTGGAAAAATCCTTACAGAAATAAAGGTGAGTTTCCTTTAGCTGCGAACTAATGGCTATCGTTACTTTTAGGGGACTCGCGCTACATAGGAAAAAAACCAGTGAAAAACTGTTTGAAATGCACGCGCAAAAATGACGAGTGACAAATTTGACGACGAGCGTTTATTAGCGAGAAAAACAAATGAAAACAAAATGAAAAACGGTTAAACACTCATCTACAGTATTTAGGGTTAAGCACTGATCGATAGTGGTTAGGCCTAAGAACTCATCTATACTTCTGTTTAGGGTTAAGCACTGATTCTACGACGGTTAGCTTTGTTATTGTTGAGTTTAGTTATTTCTAAACTTTGTACAATTAATTGAATTCGTCATTTCTGCGAGTGAATTAAATTCGTCATTTTTGCGTGTGCATTCAGACAATTTTTCTCTATATAGCGCGAGTCCCCTAAAAGTAACGAAAGCCGAACTAATTCTTTACGATTTAAATAATTTTTTTTATGCCTAGCTACTCACGAATTATTAGTTGCACTTGGAGTACTTGCAAATGAAACTTCTCCTTGAGTGGTTTTTCTTTCTTTTTTTCCTTGAAACCCTATTAAACGTCGATGTGGCAACACTAATGTCAACCTGTGTTGTGAGTTCGTATCTTGTTTCCGGTCCTTCCGTGGGTCAAAATATATTTCCAGTTTAGGTGATGTATACATAAATTGCATGCAGAAAAGTATGTGTCAAATTCAGGTGATTTACTTCTCTCTCAAATAGACTTATATGCCCAGGGGAAGAGATAAAATTGATCGAATGCCCAACATTTACTTGGTCTCCACCTTTTGGCCTAAAAATTAATAGGTGCCTAATTATTGTTCTGTGTATGTCAAGGTACTATTCCCACATAAATGCGTCTTACCAAAGCCTTCTCGTTTTACTCATACACATACTGTATCTATTTGTTGCTGTTTATTTCACTGGTTGAGGCACATTTATTTCTGGTGACAAGAGCATACACAAACTGGCAAAAGATGTGTCATCTTGGCAGTCCTACTAATAAAAGACGGGCCATCTTAATAGCAGGAATGGTTGCCCTTGTCACAAAGCCAGAAAAAAAACAATTGTGGTTAGACTGAGTTCGGTTCCAATTCTTGTCTTTGTTTTTGCTCTTTCTCTCTTCCCAAATGTTCACGGTTGTGAGAAGGCGAGAAGGCTGTGGCTCTTCAGACAACTTTGTACTCTTCTTTAAAATTTTCACTTTGCTTTAATGCCAGTCATTGCTTGCCTAAATTCATACAGTACACGCCGGGTCAGCTGTCTCAAAAAAGTGATCATTTAGTTACCGCGGTCAAACCAGCGGTTTTACCCAAAACAAAATGGCGGCCAGAAGAGAAAGTTTCTCTCGAGGACAAATCATCGAAGAAATTTCTGTGGAGAGTGTGGAAACCGAGGAAAGTGAAGGCCCAGAAGTTAGTTATTTCACCTTCTGGGGTGTAAAAGTTCTTTTGTTGACTCTCAGCTGGAAGACCTTGCTCAAGTTCTTTTTTCTGAAAAATATTATATTAGCTTACACCTAAGCGCAGGTGGGCTGCAAGTTCTGCATGGGAACAACCCTCGCAAGAACAGAGCTCAAGTTTAACAAGATTTCTGAACTTCTAACTTTATCATTTCATCATGGATATGTGGACTGCAGTGGTTTTTCTCAGCACTATAAAATTACTTATCCATGGTTATTGACTGTCAATAAATATCACCTGTTGTAAAAGTTATAATATTATTGTAGCATGTTACTTTTAAAATCTGTTTTGATCAGATTTTTGTATTTCCATTTTTTTAATGGGAGGTTTCAACAGAAGATGCAATTATGACCAGGCTGATTATTTAAGTTTATGCCACACTTTATCTTACAAGTGGCCGCCCTTATAATATCACAGCAAGCTGGCAAAAAGCATTCCATCGTTTTTCAAACCTTACCCATTCATTTAAAGACCAAAGTCTCCACATGCTCTTGCTTAAATCTGTTGGTTTGGTTAAATATTATGTGTCTATAAAAAACGTCAAAATCACAAAGCTGCAATGATTCTGTGTTTAAATATGTAAATATATTTTAATTATATTCCAAATATTAAACTTCATGCAGTTGTATGCACTTTTATCGTCCATTTTGATTCACTTTGATTCGCCTTCAATAACAAAACCAAATAAGCAAGTTTTTACTAGATCAAACGCCGATTTCTCCTCAGCTGCGTGACTACTTGTGTTGTTATTGTCTAAGAAGAATTTCTTACTGGATCGCATTACAAAATAAGGTCGATCTTTATTTAATTGAAGGCCCGATGCCGGATAAAAAAGCGAAAACATATAGATTAAATGATCATCAATAGATGAGCAAAGAATAATATTTATTATGTAAACATGACGAGGATATTAAACAAAAATAGAAGCGGATTGCAGTCGTGGATAAATTTCATGTCAACAGCTAGAAGCTTATGATTCTAAATTCACCTTATTATCCAGTCTCTGGACTTTTCGCTGCAAGGTTTTCACCTCTGTTGAGAGGCTGGCTTTCTCTTTTGCTAGCTCTTCCTGCAGGCTTTTCCTTGCCTTCACGAATTTCCCTACAGCAAAGCGGTTACACACATTTCGCCTAATAGGCATCACTGTTGTTGAAGATTCAGAAAAATAAGACAAGTAATGTAAGCACTAGCCGATTCGTACGAGCATCTCATACAAAATACCCCAAAGAAAAAGCAATATTTCTGTAAAAGAAAAGCAAAATCACCAAAACAAAAAACATACGATTCTTACCGAAGGCCTGAAGATTCCAAAATTCTAGCACTCGACTCTGTGTTCAGAAGAACGAAAAAGCCTTTTGAAGCTAAAGTTAGCCATTTTCAGGCCGGTTCCTTTTAGCCCCATAATGGAGCTAAAGCAACGGCGAAGGAATTATCACATATTTAACTTTTCCCGTCGAGTTTGGTACCAAGATAAACCCTATTTTTCGCGCTCTCACGACAGTTTGGTTTCGATTCAGCCCGCGCTTTCCCGGGTTGCAAATCGAGCGCTTTATATAGTCCCGTAAACTAGTTCCCAGGTCTACTAGTAAAAACAACGGCCAGGCCGCCATCTTTGGCGACATTGGCGTGACTAACAATTGCCGACAGCTGACCCGGCGTGGTAGGGCTCTCCTGTTAATTCAGGGGAAGCAGAGAGCAAAAGAGAACAATCAATCTGACCCTATATTTTGTTTGTGTTTCTCATAAGTGGACTAACAAAGGGTGCAAAGTTGCACCAACAATGCTTGGGGCAGAAAGCCCCTTTTCACTTGTTTTTCATCAAACAGAGGCAAAAATTAGTTTCTAAAAGACATACACAAAGGGCCATTCCATTTTATATCCACACCCCCCCTATGGAAGAGGTCAGTCAAAATTTACCCCCTAAGAAATCAAAGATCAAAAGTGCCGACACGTGCACCCCTTCAGAAATTGCCTAAATTTTCTTTTCCCCTCAGAAAAAAGCCAATTTTTTTCCGAACCCCTCGGAAATATTCAAAAGATCAAAGGCGCCGACGCAGCGAACCCCTCAGAAATGACGATCAAGGGCCCCTCAGAAAATCTCTTCCATCGGGGGGGTGTGGATATTAAATGGAATGGCCCAAAGTGAGAGAAGGAGGGTTACCCTGGCAGTTCTATCTTTATGGCAGGAACAGTTGACATTGTTGTGAAGTCTAAAAGAACATACTTGGTGTGAGAATGCTATGGCTGTTTTTACTTGACTCAAAGTGTGCATTAATCTTGAAAGTTTTTATTTTGGTCGTAAGACAGACTGATGGTTCATACCCAAGTTGCTGTAATGCTTGTTGTCCATGGTCTTCTTGCAGGGCTGGCATCTGTGCATTCTTGAGTGGTGAAAACCAACAGTAAATTGGCTATTTGCATCGGTTTAAAATGGTATGTACAGTATTTACTAATCAATGAAAGTAAGTTGTCCACATACCAGGCATGGCAGGTTCCAAAGAGAACCCACCAGATTTAAACCAGTTTTATTCAATGTGATGCATTCATTTCAGTGGCTGAGGTGTTGAGAGCTTCATGTACAGCTGTAATTCTTTTTTTTTTTTGTTACCTATAAATTCTCCTTGGAATTTCTACAATACATGCACTTATTTGATTTTTATCAAGCATGGGGGATTTTTTATTATTATTGAAAATCCTGTCATAGTTGTTTTGCCAACCTGTTGAGAGTTTGGATCTTGTACCTTAGGCCAGAACAATATCATCAGCATCATGACTTTTAATGTTGTGGTTATGTAATCATTGTTTTAATTATGAATGTAATAAATGGGGCTGCACCCTATGTGTTTTACCTAACTGCCTAATAATTAGTTTCAAGGCATTATTATCCCCAAACAGGTACATCTTACCAAAGCCTTCTCTTTATATTTATGACACATTATTTTTATTTATTTTCACCTACCAGGGCATATTTATGTCTTGTGACACGAGCATATACAAACTGGCAAAAGATGTGTCATCTTGGCAGTCCTACTAATAAAAGATGTGTCATCTTAATAGCAGGAATGGTTGCCCTTGTCACAAAGATAGAAAAAATTATGAAAGTTATCTAGAGAGTTGAGTTCTTGTGTTTGTTTGTTTGTTCTTGTCCTTTTTTTTTTTGTTCAGCTTTGTTTCTCTTTACAAAGACTAGTATGAGAAGGCTGTGGTTCTTGGGAATTAACTACTTCAAACCTTCTGTTATAATTTGCACATCGCTATAATGGGAGCTTAACTATTTTTTACCTAAATTAATGTTTACATTAGGGCTCTCTTCAAGACGGGTAATTTAGGGGGAGCAGAGAGCAAACAGGATGTTTTTGTTCACCTATATTTTAAGCAACATTGTTCTTCAGTGGACTGATAAAAGTTTCAAAAAAACCCCTACAGTTAGTAAAAGATGCCAGAAGTAACTTTTAACCAAAGCCCTCCTTGACTTATTTTCCATCATGTAGAAATATTAGATTTGTTTTTTATACATTCACAAATTGGCAAAAGATGTGTTATCTTGGTAGTCCTGGGAAGAAAGTATTTGATGTCTTAATATGAGGTACTGTAGGTCTTAATTCAAAGTACATGTACAAAAGGAACACACCAGGTGTGAAAAGGCCATTGTTGTTCTCACCTAACTCAAGAGGGCTGTAATTAAGGGCTAGGATTTTTGGAATTGCATGGAATGGCTATCACCCCTGGCTTCTTTGATAGCCAAAGAGGGCATTGCTGCCAATACATTTTTTCCCTTCTACTTTTCCATTTCCATTTCTCTAGCTACTTTAAAATTTAGTAATATCCCTGTCTCTGACTGTTATCAGTAAGATATTGCAGAAGCTATTGTTGCCATAATGCCTGTTGTGGTTGGTCTTCTTGCAGGATTGGCATCCAGACATTTCTGAGCAGTTGAAACCAAAATTGGAATGTTATGCTTACCACCTACTTTCAACAGAATTTTGCCGAGAGAAAAAATATCACTGGCTTTGCTACAGGGAGAACCAGTAAGAACTTCAGGAGCAATATGAGAATAGACAATGGAGTACTTCTTTGCTGGAGGAAAGGAGCTGTCACATGCTTTTCCAAAGTCAATGATGTATCCATGTTTGTTGCTTACAAGGACATTGTTAGATTTTAAGTCACAATGGAGGAAGCCTTTAAAGTGAATATGTGAAAGTGCTTCTGTCAAGTCATGTGAAATGATTAGCCAGTCATTTTTTGTCAAGGAAGTTTGCACATTCTGTAAGGTTTGGTCATCTTCCTCACTAGACAGCAGCTTACTTATTGTCACGGATGTATCCTGTTCCCCTTTAAACTCAATAATTAAAGATATTGGCTGCTTTTCAAGCTGCACTCCTATTATAGCAGGAATATTTTTGTGTGTGAGTGCCTGCATTACTTTAGCCTCCTTCAGCATCTCCCCAGTGTCATGGTTTAGAGACTGTTTTTCCACAACTCGTATTCCTAACCTGGTGAAGTGTTTCAGAATGCATCTACCATAGCATCCTTCTCCCAGTACTACATTTTTTCCATTGATTGGAACAAGTTCAGTAGAATCAACTAAATTAACATTGGAGGATTTGGTAAGGGATTGTCCTGATTTGGCATTCCTGTCAATAAGCTGAAATTTTAAGTAAAATATGTTTTTTAAATAAACTTTCTTGAAAAACTGACTTGTTTTCATAAATATTAAGGCAAAATGTATGGATAAGTGAGTCTAGGGAATCATTGGCTGGCATGTCTACTTATAGTGAAGCAACAGGGAGTACTGCTACTCCCCCTCCCCCAGATGGGATGTTTTTGCAGCACAAGGTTACCAACTTCCCCCATCCAGCATTTTGTTAGGTTGCCCTAGCTGTTTGTTGTGGAAGCCAGAAAGAATCTATACTATGAAAATCTTATCTGCTCTTGTACTGTTAATTTTATGACTACCTGTAAATTTCTATAATTATTATCCTTTCTGTTGTAGCAGTAGATGCTTTGATGACAGGGGTTGCTACTTTACCCATATGATAGTTTTTCCCATGAATAAATCTTTGTTAGTGCTGTTTATACTCAGACTATTTCTCTTGGTAATAAAGTCTGATATTCATTCACACGTTGTATTTGTATTAGAATGTATCACTTGAGCAAAACAGGCGATCGTTATGACATTTCTACCGATATTTATATAAATAGTGATATAGGAACAGGTGCAGAGAGGTAGGGGTAGGAACCGATGGTACCTTTTAGTGTTACTTAAGCACATGCTATCCCTGGTTCCAGCTAACATGAAATCCGCCGTTTTGGATAGACAATTCGGCTGGCAAAATTGCTTACTTAATTACATTTTTACGTTTAAAAAGCTTACTTTAGTTTTGTCCAGTGTCCTACTTATGTTCTGCTCGGCAAGTGATTGCCGCCATTTACCATAATAAATGCGCGCCAACTCTTTCGCCCGAGAGTACGCAGCTCTCTCCTTTCGTCCACGAATTTCTTCCGCTTCCCTTTGCTTTTCAGCTCTTAATTGGCGCTTCCTTTTGTTTCTCTGGTTTCTCATCCTCCGTTTTTCTTCTATTGTGTTTTCACGACTAAATCGTGGCATATCTCTCCGCAATCTTCGAAATATCGACAAGGAAGCTTTTCCCGCGGAATCAACACACAGAAATGGCACACAGGAGTTTGTGAATTTTTGGTTAACCGCTGTGCACCGTTCCTGAAGGCACAAAAAAATTTGGAGTCCACGGTAACAAGCTACAGCGGCTTGAACCATTCCCAGATGCGTGGCATGGAATTGCCTAGCAACAGGCCTAGCAACACGCTTTCAAGCGTCGTTTGAAGAGTCTGAGGTCGTTTGAATTTCCATTCAAACAGGGTGAATTCGGACTATTTAGTGCGTTAAATGAACACAATGATGGTTTTCAGACCGAAAAGAGGTAAGTGGTAGTTCTGGTTTCAGTTCCCAAGAACATATCTGGAACAACAACGCCTGAAGTGGTAATATTCTGTTCTATTTAGTAAGTACGTGAAATGTTTATTTAAATTAAAGAGGGTGGATCGTAATAGCAGGCGCTAATAAACTAGAAGCCCTCCACTAATTAAGCTTATTACAATGAAACTAGTTACAATAGAATAGTAAAACACAAAGCTATGTACAAAACTACTACAGGATAAAATACAAAAAACTACTAAAGTAGACTTTGCACATTAGAATTGTTGTTAATGGGGATATGTTTTGCAAAACTTAATCTGCATAATCTATTGAAATACAGCTACTATCTACCTTCGTGTAATTTTTTTAGCCTTCATAGGCTAAATGTATTTGTGTATTTATTCTACTGTTTTTTGTATTTTATTTGATACTGTCTTTTGTCTTATTTCAGCTTCAGGCTTGTATTTACACGTAAATGAGGGATTTCTACACTGGTGTGGCAACGTATGCTAACTGTAGTTAGAAAGTGAAGTCCATTTTCCACTCTCTCAGAAGGGCTTTTGCATATTTAATTTGATTTGTTAGCTTCCTGCTCTCCTCGTCATTGTCCACATCTGCATAGGTAGGTAAATGGTTGTTTTACAAAAAATAGTTTTTGTCCCATTCCCTAAGTGCTGTATTCAGTTCCCTCAGTTTTTTTGAAACACTGGTTTGGATCTTTGCCAGTTCATCCATAAACCTTTCATAATGATACCGGTTTTGAGGGTATTTTTTATATGTACTCCTCCTCTTGTCAAAAAGAATCACATCTGGAGTAACACCAAGTACAACTGCAACACTTCTTCCAAGTGATGTCTGAAACTGACTGTGATTGTCTCCTCCCTTGAAATAAACAGTAAAAAAAAGTCAAACTTTCCTGTCAAATTATGTTTTCACATGGCATTTTTCCATTTTCTTTGACGTGTCATGTAGTCAATTACATGTAGTCACAAATAGTTAATCGTTGTGAGTGAAAGGTCCTTAAATTTGCCTTCATTGAAAAACAAAATTTGTAACTGTGGTGACAAGAGCAGCACCCCTTTTATCCCCTAGAATGAACTGCTATCATTCTCGTAAAAATTACTCACTGCACTTTCCACAAAAGATGTCACTGTCACAGTCTGGTCATGCTCTTGCATAGGATCATCTGTTTTCGCTGTGCTGTCGTATGAAGTTGCTGGACATTCCTCCCTTTCTTCCCTCATTTGTGGACCTTGGACTAAACAAACTACAGAACTTTAGAATATTTGATAGAAGGTGGCATTCAGCTAAGCAGTCAATGATTTTGATCATTGGCATCTGTACATGGTATTCCAAATTTTGTTAAATATTATTCCAAAGTTTAAAATAATAGTGTGAACAGTGACTAATAAATTTCTAGTTACAGATCTCCCATCTCAGGTAACATAGTGCATGGCCTAGATGTGCACCTACCTTTTTTTAATGCAATAAAGCCGCAATTTTTTTAGCAATGAGTGTATATGTATCTCACCATTTAGATCTTGAACATTTTAAATATGTGTGGCACGTTGATTATCTATGAATTAGTAATTGCATTGAAAATAGAAAGACGTTATGTCTATTCCATTCAAAACCAGGGTTTGTTTTCCTTGGATCTCTTTGGAGGAATGAACAGTTAATGGCAACCCCCAGTTAATTGCCCTGACTAAATTTGGTATAATGAACCTCAGAATTCACTGATTAATTATCTGTGGTCTGGAAATCTTTGGGGGATTCACTAGTAGGTTGTGGTTGATCTTGATTTGAAATAACATCTGGTTCCAAAGATATAGACACGTCATCTTCCATTTCTTGATCAGCACATTTGCTACATTGTGTATCTTCTGCACCTGTTTGATCGAGAATGCATTCTTCTTCTGGTACAAGGTTAAACAAAATGACATCCTCATCCTCTTCCTCTTGCAGGTCAGCATGAGTGGGGATACTGGTTGTTGCAGTTGATGCAGGTGTGACTGGTATTTCGTCTACTGCTTCATGGTTACCAGTATAGCCCTCCTTCAAGAAACAGGTGTTCTGTCTTGTGACTTTACCATGCTCATCTTCAGTCCAGATGACATGAGTGGGAATGCACAGCTTCTCCCCAAGCTTCTCAAGGCATTCCGCCCAGCTCTTCTGAAGGTAGGTTTGCTCCATTTTTTGATTGCTTGAGCGAAAGTGATGAAGAATAGGGCCTTCTGATCTTTCCTTTGGGGCATTCTGTGAATCAAAAAACTCAATACCCTCCTCACTGTGATCCCACCAAACACCTTTTCCTGGGAGAAGGAAGTCAGCAATTCTTTCAAGATGAGCTTGCCGTGACCGTGCATGTTTCTTGATGACTGATAGAGGGATGATAGTGTTGTTGCGGAGAGGGAGAGATTTTGCCAGCTTGGATACCTGTGATTCTTGCTTTTTAACTGATGATTTGCACTTTCCAAGGTGTTCCTCAGCCTGAAGTCGAACAAACAAATTTCCAATGATGTGATCAGGGCGCCCATTTGAAGTTGATGATGTTATGGATTTCACTGTGTTAAACATGCGCTCCTCCTCTTCTGCATTTGCTGTCTTTCCACTGACAAGCCTCAACTGTAAGGGGGCATGTGCTGTCAAGTCATGGAAGTATGTGCCATAGAATTTCCTTGTTGTCAACTCATTTAACTTGAACCCAAGAACTTCTCTACAAAGGATGGCATGATACCAAGTGCTATTGTGTAAGCGTAAAACATTTTCTTGGGAATCGCTGGTCATCACCTTCGTAAAGAAGTTCTTGAATGTCAACTAGAGTGTCAACTAAGGCCTGGACTTTAGTATCAACAACTCCTTTCAATTGACTGGAAAGAGCTATTATGGCACATCGGTAGTCAAATGCACGCTTGGTTTCTTTTCCACCAATAGTGAGGGCAATTGTTTCCTCAATGAGTTTTTTGTGTTCAAGATTTACTACATGACTTGGTAGTTCTGTGAGTATATTTGCTATGTGGTTTGAAATGTCATGCATTGGCTCACAGACAAGAATTTCATAATCTTCAAGATTTATCGCTTTGAGATCTTTTGTTGGGTTTTCAAAGAGTAATGCAGGCACTCGTTGAACACCATGAAGTTCACAGACAAGAGTGTCTTCCAGCTCTTTCTTTTTGTCTCCTTCAAATATTCCCCTTGATATTAACTCCTGAATCAGTTGGTCTTTTTTTTAACTTACTGAATGGCTTTGATTTCTTCTTAATAGAGTTGTTCCTGCCAATACTCCCCATTAATACAAGATCTTGGCGATCCCTCAGTGATAACAACCTGCACCTGAAAGTGTGGTCCAGCTCAAACACACGGCTTGCGTGGACACCACATCCTGAGCAGTAATAATGCCCTCCCTTTTGCTGACCGCTTTCAAAATTCTGGGCAGGTGAGTCGCCATGGAAGAACCGCATTTTATCGGTTATTTCCACCACAGATCCATCTTTCTCAGTGTGCAGGTTTCTCTGAAGGTGTTACAGACAGCACAACCTGCTCTCTATGTAGGCTAGTTGTTCTGTGTCACTGCTACTGCATCTGCCAACAATGTAGATCTCAGGTTTCTCAACTTGAGACTGCACATCCACCTCCTCTCCTGTCTTCAACTTATATTCTTGGTTGGTGAGATGTATAGCAGGGTCATAAAGACAAGAAACCATAAAGAGCATGTGGCCATGGTTTGCAAGAGTGGAATGATCATGCCATATTTGTAAGTGGCGTGTCCTTTCCATTTTCTTCAGCTTTTTTCTCATTTTTGTCAGACCATCATTTTCATCATATTCATTTAACTCCTTCAATCTCGATACCACTTGCTCTCTGGACATCTCATCATAAAATTCATCTGCATTAACTCTCATGAATTTTTCCTGGAGTTTTAACGTCTTGTTGCGAATTTCCTCCAGTGGTTGCTTTCTTCCTTGCACCACAAACTCAGTCTTTCTGATTTTGCCCTCTTTGTCAAGGATCAATTTTTCATACTGAAATACAGAAAAAATAATGAATGAGCATGCGACAAAAATCTTCTTTGATTATTCTTGGTTGACAGTTCCTTGTTAGATAAGTTGATAACAAGATAAAATAGTAGATTTTCTGCATTTCATGCACTGGAGGTAGAATTTTCCTAAATCATTTTTGTTTGGTCATTTCTGCACAGCTGAATTCATTGAAATTATGCCCTCTTTGAACCCAAGAGAATTTCTATAAATCACATTCTACTGTAGAGGCAAAAGTTGTTTTTGCAGTTGTATTTCATGAAAAAATGTGTTGGCCATTTAAATTAGGTGGTGATATCAGGCATGCATGTACCACTAATTTTATCACACAGCCAAATTTGAACTTCCACTATCAATTTGCCAATCAACTTACCCCCTGTTAAATAGTAAATGAACATTCCCTGTACTTACGTGATAGCTAAGTTAGCTAGGCTATTACCTTTCTTGGCACAATGAGCTCTCCCACAGTGTATTCACCAGAGGCGATCTTCACTTTAAGTTTTTCCTTCAGTTCGTCATCTGTTTCTGGGACAGGAATGCTTATTTCGCCACCTTGTCCTCTCTTCTTTTTTCTTCTAACCCTCAGCTTGGTTGAATCTTCTTGAGGTATTTTGAAACGGTGAATATTCACACCCTCATTCACCAGCCATTCCTGGACTATTTGCCCTCCATTCTTGGCAATCTCCCCCTTTTTGTTTGTGACATTAGGGAGCTTAAGATGCAGACGTTTTCGCGGTGACGGCGACGTGAAGACCGATTAGGATTGGGGCGAGATCGACTGCGCATGCGATTTTTAATGTTCCTGCCGTCGCCCTGACGTCGGCGACGTGAAATCCGAGGTTTTGCCGTCGCGGTGACAACGTGAGTAAGTATGCAGTTATTTCCCGTCTTTTAATCTAAATTTGTTCGCTTTTTTGTGAGTTATTGCGTTATTACATTTTACACAGATCATCTGATGATGTGCCAAACAACTCAAGCGATCTTTTTGCTCTTTACTTAGACTATCAAAATAATTATGGCTGAAGCTAGAGACAATTTGTCCACATCTGCGTCCGCCTGTACTTCTTCAGTGAAGTCAAAACAGTCCAAGTAAGATTGACCATTGACTTTTTATTGTGATACGTTCTCAACGAATTTCTAACTTGAAATGAAAATCTTGTTTGCTCCTATGCGTCTTCTATATTCGTAGTTACATCTTGAAATATCCCAAGGCCAATGCTAAACGTCTTTGCATGGGAGTCATGGACTGTCAAAGAGAAACATAAAGTTCACCTTCCTTCTGAATTCTTGCTTAGCCATCTGCTAGCTCTTTGATACACGGTTGGGACATGTGCATATCATAAAGATGTACTTTAATGGAATGCTGTGGATTTAAATCAGAAATGTTTTGTACTGCCCTCTGCAAACTAGCGGTTTAGCCTCGCTGGTGAAGGCTAAGTTTAGCTCAATGAAACTAAGAGTCTTCTTATATTGATCAATTTTTGAATATGGAATATTATGCAGTTACTGGTCTCTAACAAACAAGCACTTTAGCCTTGGATGTGAAGGCTCTGTTTTAACTCAGTGAAACTAAGAGACTATTCTTATAATAAATTTCGAATATGGAATATTATGCACTTGTCCCCCTCGGCTTCCGGGGGGGGACCCCAGGCCATTGTGGGAAAATTGGGGACTGTGGGAAGAAAATATGGGGGCTTGAATTTATGATGCCCCTGCAACTCTCAGGAGAAAAATGTGGAACTAATTGCTTCTAGCAAGGCGAGAGGAGTTCAGGAGCAAGTTGTGTTTTTGCTCAATTGATGGAAAGATTGCAGGGAGAATGAAAAGGTGTGTTAAAATCCATCCGTTAGTTTTTAGGCATGAAATAGACCCCCACCGGTCAAAAAAAAAAAGAATTTTACATCAGTGTGTTTATTGTCTCGACCATTGGCGAACTGTCTGAAGAACTAAAATGACATGCATCTCCAAGTCTTGTTGGGTGTTTGGCTTGCTCCTAAAATACTGGGGACTTTGCTAAAATAAATTCCCCAATGGTGGGAAAATTCAAGATCTTTGAAATGGACAGTAAGTTTCCATGCCAGCCTAGGGTTCCCTCCCCCTACCCCCTCCCTTTGTGGAAGCTGATGACAAGTGCATTTAGCTGTTGTTTTGCTGTTTGTACGTATCTGATATTGCAAATTATATTACACAAACTGAGTTTGAAATATATGAGGGAACATCAGGTAAAATCCCACTTATGTGCAGTATAGTATTTTGTCATGTCTGGCTTTTTCTTTTCTTACCTGAGGGGTATAGTCCTTTTATAGATGCATTAAAGAGTGGTTCATAGCACAATAAGTGGGATTCTACCTGATCTTCTCTCATATATTTCTCACTTGGTTTGTTAATATATTTTCAATTATACAGGCAGGCCACTTGGCGCCCATGGTATAATTGTGATTAGTGTAGCTTAAAGCCAGACAAAATTATGTTCCAATCACAAAATTCCTGACTGTCTGAAAATTGTCTGCAATTTTTATTTCCACTTTTCTTATAATATTTAAGGTGCATTTTTGAAAAAAATCTGATTCCTTTTTCAGCGCAATGGAGTGGACAAACCAGCATGACACATTGTTTTTGAGAGATGTCAGAGCATCTGATCTATATGAAACCAGAAAGGGTAGCCCAGAGAGAGGAAAGTTGTGGGATCAGATTGCTGCAAGACTCAACAGCCTTACAGATCCTAAATTCAATGTTAATAAACGGTCATTGAGAGACAGATTCAATCTTCTTATGTCCAAATTCAAAGCCAAGAATAGGGAGGAAGAAAGGGCAAGTGGTATTAGTCCAGAGGTGCAAGAAATAGATACTCTACTGGAGGAGCTCTGTGAAAAAGAAGAAGAAGCAAAAAATAAGCCCTCAAATGCAGATAAACGGCAGAGTCTTCAACAAGAGAAGGCAACAGCTGAGGAAATGCGGTTCAAAGCAATGGAGACAATGGGGCAAACTCAGAAACGGGTTGAGAAAAGTAATGGAGTGACTCCAGCAAAGAAAAGCAGAAAAAGCACGGGCGATGCCATTGGATACCTAGAAAAGAAAGCAGATCAAGAGAGGGTGTTGAGGAGAGAAGAGATCGAAATGAGAAAGCAGGAGGAGGTCAGAAGTTCTCATTTATCTGAGCAGCATACTAAAATGCAGCAAGACATGTTAAAGATCATTCAACAACAGCAAGAGGAGCAGCAGAAGCAACAGCAGAAACAGCAACAGCAACAGCTACAATTTATGCAGTCCATGTTGAACCAGCAACAGCAGCAGTCACAGGCTTTGCTAGCCCTGGTTGAGAGGTTGGCCCCAAAGGAAAAGCAGTAACAGTTGCTTAAAGACTTGTCACTTATTAGTGGTTTTACACGATGTTGCATTCTTGTAGTTTCGTTATTCCAGTTCTGTGCAAAGGATAGTTAAAAAGTGTTGAGTTGAACTAAGTATTTTATTCAAAGTAATTCTTCCCAGTCTTAATTAGTGCTGTGCATGATTCTATCAGCTGACCAGCCTCTCCCTAAAGGTGTGGGCTATAACTCAAAGAATGCCAGAAGTTAAGGATAACGTGGCAGGCTTGGAAAACAAATGATAGGATTGCTGTGGGAAACTGTTGCTTGGCATTCAGCTCCTTTTTTCCACAGAAATCCCCAGAATTTTTTTACAGTTTTTGAGCCTCTACAAAACCGCACTGTTGCACATTGAGCCTCAACATTACCAGTCTTGTTGAGTTTATATTTGTTATTTGCTTTCTTTTACTCATTGTGCATAATTTCATGCATTAGGTCACATGATAAAATCATTCAAAGAGTCTAACTTGGCGAGAGGAGGAAACTGTAAAATGATTTATTTTATACGGATAAAGAAATTAGAGACATGGAGTATTTAATGTTTCAC
This sequence comes from Siderastrea radians, assembly GCA_964017195.1. Classification (NCBI taxonomy): domain Eukaryota; kingdom Metazoa; phylum Cnidaria; class Anthozoa; order Scleractinia; family Rhizangiidae; genus Siderastrea; species Siderastrea radians. The sequence continues at coordinate 50,946,108 of OZ024891.1, read as the reverse complement.
AACTTGTTCAACTTTCTATTAAAGATGTTGTAGCTTTGACAGTACACCTCGTGAGTGTATTCTCCTGTATGACAAGTGACAACAGTTTTGCCCAGAATAATGAGCAGTAGCCCTTCCATTGTCACTGAATTTCCCCAACTCATCTAAAGTAATCCTGGAGGCTTGGAGGGTCAAGTTCAAAAAATTCCGATGTCAGATTACCATAGAGACATGTTAGAGCATTTCGCAGGAGTGCACATACAACATATGTTTTACCGATACTGCTTAAGCCGATTTTTAAATTCTTTTTAAAATCAATGAATTTAAAATAGTTTAAAATGTCACCAAACAGCCATTCGACTGACACTCGGACAGAGCTCATAGATGCATTGAACATCTCCATCTGGGGTGTGAGAGCTGCACCTTGGAATGGTCCTTGGAGGTGAACTCTAAGGGGATATGCAGGATCTCCATAAATACACATAGGTTGGCCCCCCGTGGAAAATGCATAACGTTCCAAGTCCTGCAAGAGTCCAGATTCTGCAAGCATTCCAGCATCGTGCCTTTTGCCCTCTGGAAGAAAATTTTAAAATGTCAGGTTTGTTTTATATAACAAGTAACCCACATATCCTTGCATTTTGTCACGCAAGATTGCGTGACGAGACAAAACGTAAACATTGATGGCTCCTTTCTATAATGTGGTTGATAAAGATTTTACCAGTGTCAAGCTGGCTCTTGAATGAAAACATATCAGTTGATGCTACCCAACGAAAATGATGTTTACACCTACCTTTTGGTTTTCCTCTTCGAAAAATTAATATTGATCATTTATAAATAATGGCAAGTTGAAATCCGTCCTTACCTACGGGGCCATAAAGGTTTGCAATCAGTCCATTTGGTAACGCAACAGACTGGAATTTTAGGGCATGTACCCGTTTATGTCCATTATACATCAATCTCTGATGCTCATCTGGTCTAGCAATGGGCCGCACTGTCCCATCTACAAAACCAAAACAATTCTGGAGTGCAGCGCCTTTCCCTTTAACTGATTGAGCATACGTTTCCAGTGCATGCGGGTTTAGCAAAGCGTCATTCCAGCGAGTTATTCGATGTCCGTGGATGTTGTAAATAAAATCGATGACATGATTTGTGGCCATGCTTATCACGGGTACCGGACAGCCGAAACGAGGCACCATATCACCAAATCTGCACGGGTATTAAAGCAAGCCGTCTTAGAAGCATACAAAGGCCTTCCATTCCATTTACTATGCTTCCCTGGTTTAGTTTAAAGGATGGCGGAATCTGTAAGGCCTCAGCTAGGACAGGAAGGTCTTTCTTCTCAAACCTGAAGTCTGCTTTGCAGTCTGCTTCACTCATGTTATCCAAGTCAAAGCGAGCGTACTCGTGGTATGGAAAACTGGGATTTTTCGAGGGAAACATGTCATACAGGAGAACGAATTCTTCATCACCAATAAGCTTAGCGTCGTGATAGAGGAGGAGGAGCAGGCGGAACTCTTCAAACGTGGCCATACCGAGACAGAAAAAGTCGAAAAACGACGAGCACAACAACAGACTCGACGAAGTCGCGGCCGCCGTCTTCACAATCTTAACCAACTCAAATTTTGGCGGGAGAACGGCAACCTCAGACCCAGTTCACCCCGGTTGTCACGTCGCCGTCACCGCGAAAACGTCCGCATCTTAAGCTCCCTATTGTATCTACGAGCAATCTCAGACCAGTTGATTTTTTCACCATCCTTTTTGCTTTCAATTTCTTTCTTTAATGCATCTTTGTCCCACAGCATCCTGTCAAAATTTCCAGCATGATTTTTCTTTTTCCTTTTCCCAGATGTTTCTTCTTCAAGTTCATTACTCTTTCGTTTTCTTGCAGCCTCCACTGTTTCAAAGGAAGATGCAAGCCTTTGCCGTTGCCTTCCTGCAAATGACAGCCGTTCTCCCAGACATCTAGACAGTGGACAAGAAAAATATGATTGTTACACTACAAATCTAGCATTTATTGGCAATTTTTTTCTCATTCCAGTTAAACTAGATTGTCATGTTGACAGGTTTGTTTTGCTGAGTAGCCAAAACTAGTTGTAGTTCAGTTTTTCGACATAGTACATAATGCCTGGTGGAATACTCCTTCAAGTTAATTCACAAACTTAAGATGTCAAATGTAAAATGGGTATTCTTCATACCAGTTGTCTGACCAGTTCTGACCGTTCAGGCCTATTAAGCATTTGTTTTATTCATGATTATGTTTTGGTCCTTGTATTGCAGGTTTGCAAAATAAATATATATTAGACTTGTGTACTTAATATGCATAGAATTTTTTTATTTTTTATTTTTTATTTCGTTATTAATTTTTCAAATAAATTTTTGGGCTGTGAAAATGTTCTTAAGAGGACAATTTAAATTCATTAAAGAGAACACTATTAATTCATTTTGTTACTGAACAGACAGGGCGTTGCTCCTGTCATGTCTAGATACATCCCAGGCCTCCCCCTCAAGGCTTGTGAAATGTTAACAAACCTCCTCCCGCTTCTTTTACATGACCTGTAAGTTCAGTGGGTGTGGGGGGGGGGGGGGTATTATTATTATTATTATTATTATTATAATTATTATTATTATTATATGATTTCAGGTTTCCAATTACAAAAGGAGTGGTCGGAGTGTGTAGTCGAGTCTTGTGTAGTGTGTAGTAGTATTTCATCGTCGCTGGTGGAAGGGCAATTAGGGGGATTATAGATATGACCAAATACTATTTCTACCCCCATCCTTACCGTTCCAAAGAATCTGCTTTCCAAGCATCCTCGATTTTAGACTTCGCTTTTCTGTACCTCTCATGCCGCTCTTTGCGTAGTTCATTTGGGGATTTTCTTTTCTGAAGACCAAGTTCAGGAACTTTTGCAATGGCTGCGGCAAACGGAACTTCGCAAATCTTTTCAAACGCCGAGTTCACCCTGTCATAAAGACCCTTGGCAATTTTCTTGACGTCGGTCTGTGAGAATGGCTGTGGACGTTTCTGTGCTACTGGAGGGATCTTGATTTCGTTACTTCGGAAATGGACATTTTCCTTCGCTATTCCTATGAACTGCCTGGATCTCACAGGAAGTAAGGCCTGGAACTCGGCCTCTCGTTTTTGACATCCCGTACAATTAGCAAGACGATGCTCCTTCTTTATCTCTAACGGTAGCTGGCTCCAGCTTTCCGGTGAGAAATGGCTGAGGTATCTTTCTTTCTCTTTCTTCTGCCGGCCAAGACTAAGAGACTCATGAACACTTTTATATATAGTAATTGTAATTAGACGATATTATAGTTTTTATTCTTATAATTAATAGATTTTATTCTTTCTTGTAAAAATTAATATAATTCAGCCTCTGGCTGCAATTTTAATTTTAATAAACTATCTATCTATGAGGGTTCCAGGATTTGAAAAAATCCCTCAGTGGGGGAAGTTTCTTGCGAAATTTGGTTAAATCGATTTGAAAATCGCCGTCCTGTTCCTTGAAGAGTTCAATGTAACGTTTGTAGTGCTCTTGAAGTTTGCGCGCACAAAATTTAACTTGCCCCTCTTTCTCTTCTTTTAAAAGCTCAGCAGAAACTCGCCTTCCTAATTCTAGAGCTGCAACCCTTGCAAAACCACACGAACTCGGTGAGAGAAAGGTGGAAGGAGACTTTTCACAGCGGCTAGCAATTGGCATCTTCGCGTGGAGAGAGCGCCTTTTTTTGAAAATTAGCGCGCTTTGGGGGTAGATAATTATGTTATTCATTCTATCCTAGTGTCGGATTTCAGCATTATTAAAAAAACCGGCCTTTAACAGATCTCTGTCGGCAATCGATAACATAACAGTGAAACAGTGTAAGATGCCGTCCTGAAGTTCGAGTATGTTTTACGTATTTATTAAACCACTCCAAACACGTTTTGTGCATTCATGTATAGTAAATAACTGTCCTTATTTCTCTCATGTACTTTCAATCCGGTCATTTTCACCAATGCAGTTATTTTCGTCCCGAAAAATCGAACAATAATGGCTACACGAAAGATCACTTGCTTCGTCCGCCATTTTGATTTTCTCTGGTTGGCGTCGTTGCGTTGTTATAACAACCCGTTGTGATATTGGTAGCCGCTGTTCATAAGTTACGCTGTTAGGAAAACAAAATGGCGCTTAAAATCTTAATTCGTTTGTTACAAACTTTTGGTTTGCAGACCCATTTTAGACCCACTTTCAACGTAGTTCATGTACAATAAAGAAACTTAACAAGCGCCCCTTTGCATTTCAAACTGGAAATCGTAGCCTTCTTTCAGAATTACCTCTTTTAAAAAGCTCTATAGATGCATTTCATCTGTGTTGTCGTTTCCTAGGGTTCTGGTTTCTAGAAGTCCCTTGAGGGAAACGATTTCCAGTTTGTTTCATTAACTACCACTCTTCTAGTTTTAGTTAATCAGAAAAAACTTTAAATCCATGCCCGTTTAGTAGGGCTGCCAGGGCTTTCAAATCGGGCTATTTTTAAACGTGCCTGGTCTGGTGACGTCATCAGTTGCCATGACAACGACTTCCGTCAAAGATAGCTCTTTTAACCTGCTGTCTGTTAGAACAATTGAAACTTCTCTATGTGGTGGGGCAGGTTTTATAACTTTTTTTTTCGATTTTTTTCGATTTTTTCCCCTAGAGCCAATCCTTAATGTACCTGAGTTGGATACCTTGACCAACAATGACACAAGACAAATCAACGTTCTGGCCCATAACTTTCAAGGATATGATGGGTATTTTGTCATTCATCAATACTATGGTGACAACCGTTTGATCGAGCAGCTCCGGAACGGGTGTAAACTCCTGCAAGTCCAACACGATCGCATCCGATTCATTGATTCACTCAGCTTCTTCCAGATGCCTCTATCGGCGTTTCCCAAAACCTTTGGATTGACAGAACTCTGCAAAGGTTACTTCCCCCACAAGTTCAACCTTCCAGATCACCAAAACTACGTGGGACCCATCCCGGCCCTCGATTACTACATGCCCGAAACCATGTCACCCGAAGGCAAGCAAGCCCTGAAAACGTGGCATCAAGAGCAACGCGACAAGGTCTTTGACTTTCAAAAAGAACTGGTGACCTATTGCAAATCGGATGTACGTCTCTTGAAAGAAGGATGCTTGACATTCAAACGGTTGTTTGAAACGCTGACGGGCTTCAACCCCTTCGAACACATCAGCATTGCCTCTGCCTGTAACCGGGATCTACGGATGAACCGCATGATCCCCAACAGTATTGCCAGTGAACCCGTCCGTGGTTGGCGCAACACAACCAATCACTCAAAGGTGGCCCTGGAATGGTTAACCTGGTGTGCCCACCAACAACAGAACATTCAACATGCCCGCAATGCCGGCGAGTATCGCATCCCTGGCACTGACTTCCATGTAGACGGTTTCGATGCCAGTACCAACACTATCTACGAATTTCACGGATGTTTCTGGCACGGATGTCCTCGCTGTTACCCCATTCGTCACGAAACCCATGTGCGCCACTATGAACGAACCATGCAAGATGTCTACGAGACCACCCAGCAAAGGACCCAACAACTTAGAGAGCAAGGGTACCATGTCATCGAAATGTGGGAATGTGATTGGTCCCGTCTCAAAGACACCTCACCCGATATCTGTACCTTTCTGGCACACCTTCAATTCACAGAACCTTTGAATCCACGCGACGCTTTCTGTGGAGGCCGTACCAATGCTGTCAAGCTGTACCATCATGTCACCCCCACCCAAAAGATCCATTACATCGATGTGACCTCCTTGTACCCATGGGTCAACAAGACGTGTGTCTACCCCAAAGGACATCCTCGTTTCATCTCCAACCCGGGTCACACAGACATCCAACAGTACTTTGGTCTGATCCAATGTCAAGTCCTTCCTCCACGTCACCTCTACCATCTTGTCCTGCCTTACCGTCATGAGGGAAAACTCCTTTTTCCCCTCTGTGCCACCTGTGTGGAAGAAGAGATGCCCAAAAAGTCTCTTGAGAGATGCGCGGAATGTGTGCACACCGACGAACAACGTACCCTGACTGGAACATGGTGTAGTCCAGAATTAAACAAAGCCGTCGAGCTCGGGTACCAAGTCCAGTACATCTATGAAGTCTGGCATTTTGACGAGACGTGTGAAGGACTGTTCCGAGACTACGTCAACACTTGGTTGAAAATCAAGCAAGAAGCCAGTGGGTGGCCACAGGGGGTCGAGGAAGACGAAACCAAACGTCAACAGTGCATCCGAGACTACTACAAGCATGAAGGCATCCAATTGGAGTACGACAAGATCCAGAAGAATCCTGGGTTACGTACCCTAGCCAAGATGATGCTCAATTCCATGTGGGGCAAGTTTGGACAACGTCTTAACAAAACCCAACTCCAAACCTTTGATGACCCTCAAGCCTTCCACCATTTCTTGGATACCAATACTTTAGACGTACAACATGTCTCTGTCATAAACGAGGACATGGTGGAGGTTCATTACAAACACCAAGACGAAGACATCCCCGTCTCACCCAACCTGAACATCTTCGTTGCTTGTTTCACTACCTGTCATGCCCGGCTCAAACTGTACAAGGCATTGGAACAGTTGGGGGAACGTGTCTTGTACTACGACACAGACTCCGTCATCTATTGGACAGACGAGGGGCAACCCAACCCTGACTTGGGTAATTACCTCGGCGATTTTACCAGCGAATTGAAGGGGCACGATTACATCGTTGAATTTGTATCGGGAGGTCCCAAGAATTATGACTACCAAACCCACCAAGGCAAAGTGGAATGCAAAGTCAGAGGTTTCCGTCTCAACTGGGAAGGCAAAACCCAATTGAATTATACGGTCATGAAACAAAATGTGTTGGACGAAATCCAGAAGCCACTTCTCACTCATGTCCAATACACCCAAACTGAGTCGAATCGTCTTAAAGCAAAGACGATTCGAGTCAGCTCGAGGATCAAAGACTTCCGACTCACCGGAAGTCCGTTTAGCGGAACTCAACTTACCGGAAGTCAGGTCGCGAATAAATGCGCAGGGAGGTGAAAAATTTTGACGAATCGACTCGAATCGACTCGATTCGAGTCGATTCGTATTTCTTAAAGTCGATTCGACTCAACGGAAATCAGGTCGTGAAGTCCTTCAAGTATGTGCGCGCGACACAATGAGACATAACAAGGAACGCAGAACATGGACCTTTCTCGTTCTTAAAGCGTCACTGATGCGACGCTAAACAGGAACATTGTAATGAAGCTTCTTCCTCGCTTGTGTTGTCGATCTGAAGGATTTGCACACGAAACGACAAGAAGATAACATGAACCTTCCTCGTTCTTAAAGCGTGATGCGACACTAAACAGGAAAATTGCAATGAACCTTCTCCCTCGCTTGTGTTGTCGATCTGAAGGACTTGCACACGAAACGACAAGAATATAACATGAACCTTCCTCGTTCTTAAAGCGAGTCGATTCGACCACTTTTCCTACCCTCCCTGTTCGCCTTCTTGTGTGATTTTTTTTTAAGTGTCTCGCAAATCGACTATCCAGTTAGTCGAACCGACTACACAACGGACGATTCGAGTCGAATCGACTCGATTCGAGTCGATTCGACCACTTTTTCTACCCTCCCTGTTCGCCTTGTTGTGTGATTTTTTCTAAGTGTCTCGCAAATCGACTATCCAGTTAGTCGAACCGACTCCCTGTTCGCCTTGTTGTGTGATTTTTTCTAAGTGTCTCGCAAATCGACTATCCAGTTAGTCGAACCGACTACACAACGGACGATTCGAGTCGAATCGACTCGAATCGAGTCGATTCGACCACTTTTTCTACCCTCCCTGTTCGCCTTCTTGTGTGATTTTTTCTAAGTGTCTCGCAAATCGACTATCCAGTTAGTCGAATCGACTACACAACGGACGATTCGAGTCGAATCGACTCGAATCGAGTCGATTCGACCACTTTTTCTACCCTCCCTGTTCGCCTTCTTGTGTGATTTTTTCTAAGTGTTTCGCAAATCGACTATCCAGTTAGTCGAACCGACTTCACAACGGACGATTCGAGTCGAATCGACTCAAATCGAGTCAATTCGACCACTTTTTCTACCCTCCCTGTTCGCCTTGTTGTGTGATTTTTTCTAAGTGTCTCGCAAATCGACTATCCAGTTAGACGAACCGACTACAAAACGAACGATTCGAGTCGAATCGAGACGAGTCGTCACTATCTAAGACGAATCGAGTCAGTTTGGGTGTATTGGACAACCCTCCCACCTCTACGACCACGCCAAACCCAAGTCGTCAAAAGCCACCAGATTGTCCGCGATCCAAAAACATACCAGATCTACACCTTCCCCGATTACAAACGTTACCAGCTAGTCTACGACGAGAGTGATAGATCCCCTTACGTTCCAAACCTACCCCTACGGATACCAGTGAGAGACGACTTCAACACGTGACTCCTTTCCTCAGTAGCATTACCTGATTGGCCGACAGCCGTGTCATGGCAACCAACCGCACCCATCGCTATTTCATCGTCATCCGTGGCTGTGGCTTGCACTTGGGAGCCGTCAATTGTATCATCTCCTTGTGGTCGAAGCCCCTTGGACTCAGAGGCCATGAAGTCACCTTGACGTTCATCAAAAGGAACACTCATCTTAAAAGGAACTCATTAAAAGGAACACTCGTATCATGACGATAAAGTATTTGTTAAAATTTTTGGTGTTGTTTTTTGGAGTCAAGGATCACCCCCGTTGGAAAAATTGGACTTTGGACTTTGAGCCCGCCTTCCTCCGCGGTTTTGCCCCATCCTGAGCCCACGATCCCTTTTTCAGACTGGTTAGCGGTTTCCCATTCCAAAACACGTCACTTCCGGTTCCGGTGACGTCATTTCCGGTTCCAGTGACTTCCGCTTGAGCCCACGATCCTTATGGTCCGTGGTTTCCGTTGCTAGGGGCAACCTAACCACCAATCAGAAGACAAAAGCTCTCGACCAATCAGAAGCCAGCATTAGGGGACAAACGAGCCGACATTACTACTTACATGGAGTTAGCACTCATCGTGAAGCGACCTAAAAGACAACCGAAGCATATGTATCGAGTAAAATAAATCGTTATCTCGTTTTATTGTTCCATTTGCGTCTTAGTGGCATCCAGTCTAATGCAGTATGTAGCGAACAAGGGATCTTAACTTGCCTGATCCGGGAAATAGATTATAAATAAAATCGGATTATGTAGCAGCATTGATTGGTCAAAAGTGAGGAAGTAAAAAGTTGTGCAAACAGTAAAATCGCTGTTTTGCGGTTTGTTGACATTTACAGTGAGTTGTGCCAGACGTTTTTCGAACAAAACGAAAGCAATAAGTTGTTATTAGATTCTTGCAATACTAAGACCAGTTGGCGTTGTCTTTTCTACTATTCTTTTTTTTTAAGTGTTTTGTGGGGAAAGCGAGGCCAAATCATTTTAATTATAAATTAAGTAAAGCCGATCAGGCATTACACTAACCGGCTGAAGTAAAAATATATATATTTCGAAAGAATTTGACTGCCTCACGAATTTCTGCAATAATAGTGGCTCATCCATCATCTTTCAGGTAATCTCAGGTCCCAAGTCTTGGACTGGATTTTTCGCCAGGAAAATTCCACCTTCTTGATTAGCCGCCAGCTGCTAAATAAGAGTGTACAGTACGAGGAAATTCCGCAAAAACTTCAAGAATCTTTTCTTATAGTGTTGGCGAATTCTGGTTACAATAAATCATCTACGATGGTGGCACATCGGTCAGTTGACCGACTGACCTATCTAAGCCTAGCTGTCAGTCTCAGAGTGCGCAATTTACTGAATTTGTTACGAACAGACGCGGGAATTGAGAAAGGCGTGAATCAAGTTAGTAGGTATTGCTTGGATGTGGTGTTTTATCTGCAACTATTTCAACATTGACGATAGAAGCAATCAAATGCACAGGTTCACATTTAAAGTAAAGTGAGGAAACTGCTCTCGACTCTGGTGCATTGAGACCTGATTTTGTACGATGCCTTTCTGTTAGACACTGATCTCACAATATTATTGTGGATACTTTCGTAAAGTTTCGAAAATAGAACTTTCGATTCAACGTTTAATGGCAGTGAACTTGGGCGATTTTCTTGCTAGTAAAACTAGTCAAAAAAGAGTGATAAGTTAGTCGTTATAGCACTAAAATCTAAGAACAAACTCTCGACAATTTTACATACCGTGTACTGCAGTTGTATTACGACATACCATCGCATATTCTTGACGTACTGTACAAAAATTCCTGACTATAGCAACGGTTTTCAACACTTGGAGAAGTGACATTGGCTTTGGCAAAGATGTAGTGGTAGCACTCCGAGACATGGAAAAGGATAACTGTCGATGTTGATGGCTTCACGATGGTGACTACAGGTGCCGTAAAAACCGGAAAATGTGGTCGCAACTCGGGTGGCTTAGCATTACTCTATAGGTCGAAGCTTAATGATTGGATTTCAATACAAAAAGAATCACCAAATTTCTTATGGTTTAAAATTGCAAGAGAATATACGAACACCGCAAAAGATATCTATGTGTATGGTGTCTATATCCCACCACACAACTCAAATTATTTTTGTTCTGATATGTTCGATGAGTTTGAAAATGATATTGAAAATGATATTCTCCTCTCTTGGATCAGTATTAATTTTAGGAGATTTCAATTCTAGAACTGGCAAATATTCTGACATTGTGTGTCAGGAGGAAAACACGATAATAACAAATGATCAATCTAACTCCTCGTTATGTGCCCCTCAACGGAACAGTTTCGACAACGAATTAAATAACCATGGCAAACGACTTTTAGAAATATGTAGGAGTGCAGATCTACGAATCTTGAATGGAAGAATTAGTGGCGATTCACTGGGAAGACCCACATTTCACGGCAACTCAGGAATAAGTGTTATTGATTACGCTATATGTGATCAGGATTTGTATCGACATATATCAAATTTCATTGTTAAAGAACCGTCCAGTTTGTCAGATCACAGTCCAATTATGACATGGCTTAATATCAATACGGTTAATACTCACTCAGCTGCAACAAATATAAACGATACGTTAACACGTTTGCCGAAACAATTTATTTGGGAAAACGACTCATCGCAAAAATTTCGAGCAGCGCTACAGTCAAATGACCTACAAAAACTAATACACGATTTCCTTATCGATGAAAGGCCAGACAAGGATATTAACACCACACTAGATGAAATAGAAAATATCCTTACTACCGCCGCTAAACGTTGTTTAAAAATTAAGATAATTAGAAAACGACACATCAAAATATCTAACAAAAAATGGTTTGATAAAGAATGTCGTCTTAAAAGACATGAATTAAGGAAAATTGCGAATCTTAAACATAGAGATCCTCTTAATACTACGCTCAGGGAGGAATATCATTTCGTTTTAAAACAGTACAAAAGCCTTTTGACACAGAAGAAAAATCAATACTATCATACTCAGCTCACAAAACTTGAAACTGCCGTCGATGATCCGAACAATCGCAACTTTTGGAACTGTTTAAAGTCAATGGATGATTCTGTCAAGGAAAATATCCTCCCACCAGTTTCCGAAGAAAACTGGATGTCTCATTTCCAAACGCTGCACTCTAATGAACCCTTGAATTCACATCAGGAAGCGATCATTTCTGAGCTGCGAACTCTAGAAAATGCGCCAGCTCAATCGAATTCTTTGAACGGCCTGATAACTGAGCTAGAAATATACACAGCGGCTAAAAAACTTAAAAATAACAAATCTCCTTTCTCAGACAAACTCAAAAATGAAATGATCAAATCCAGCTTAAACCAGTTAATGCCTGTTTATCTGAAATTATTTAATACGGTTCTAAGATCGGGTACTATGCCTCAAACATGGTGTAATGGCCTTATCACACCAATTTTTAAAAGTGGGACTAAAAGTGATCCCTCAAACTATCGTGGAATCTGTGTTTCTAGCTGTCTCGGAAAATTATTTTGCTCAATTCTCAACCAAAGACTTCTTGAACACGTCCAGTCCCTTGAAATACTTCATAAATCTCAAATTGGGTTTTTAGCAAATAACCGAACAGCGGATCACGTTTTTAGACTAAGAACAATAATAGATAAGTATGTCAATTGTCATCAAACGAAAGTATATGCATGTTTTGTCGACTTTAGAAAAGCATTTGATTCGGTATGGCACGATGGACTTTTATACAAACTGTTACAAATAAATGTCCGAGGAAATTTCTATAATTTAATTAAAAGTTTATACTCGAACTCTACCTCCTCTATAAAAATTGGAAATAACAGAACGCGTCCTTTTCGGTATGCAAGAGGTGTACGCCAAGGCGGGTATTTTAAGTCCTTTGCTCTTTAACCTATACGTTAACGATTTAGCTTTTTCTTTTAACAATGTTCTATCTGATCCGTTTATACTGCCAAATGGCACCAAACTCAACTCCCTTTTTTATGCAGACGACTTAATTATTTTATCACGATCAAAACTAGGATTACAAAATTGTCTTAACAAGTTATCTTCATATTGCAACTCCTGGATGCTAAGCATAAACCCTAAGAAAACAAAAATAATGATTTTTCAACGACGTGAAAAACGATCTGATTATGCTTTTCATGTGGGCAGTGAAAAAATAGACATTGTTCAAGACTATACCTATTTAGGGACTCGCATCTCTTCTTCAGGAAATTTTACACTCTCACTTGAACATCTACGACAAAAAGCTCTTCATGCTTTCTTTAGTCTAAGACGGCACACAGATTTCAATAAACTTAAACCTTCAATAGCATGCAAAATTTTCGACTCAAAAATCTTACCAATCTTAACCTACAACAGTGAAGTTTGGGGTGCCTTTGTGAAATCAGACTTTAAGTCGTGGGACCTTTCCCCAATTGAGAAAACTCACTTGCAGTTTTGTAAACGATACTTAGAAGTACATAACAAGGCATCCAATATTGCATGCAGAGCCGAACTTGGTAAATTCCCTCTGATCATTGATATAAATAAGAAGATACTAAGTTATCTAAATTACTTACACCAAAAGGATGAAAACTCTATAGTCAGACAAGCCTTAAAAATATCGATTGATCTTTATGATAACGAAAAAAATAGTTTCTACTCTAGTGTCATGAAAATAAATGAATACTATAATTTTAATCACTTTAACTATAGTTCATTAAATGATTGTAAAATTAAACAGTATATTAATATCATGAAACAGAAGTATATTTCACATTGGAATCAGACCCTACAAAACTCGCAAAAACTTAGTTTTTATAACACTATTAAAAATAATTATAGCCCTTCTACCTACTTAGATTTAACAAGGAAGAACCCTTTAAGGAAAACATTAGTAAAACTGAGAATAAGCTGTCACAAACTTAGGATCGAAACAGGTAGATACGACAATATACCTCGTAATGAAAGAATATGCAACTTCTGTAATTGCAACAAAATTGAAGATGAAACTCATTTTTTGTTAGATTGCCCAGCTTATTCTCAGGTACGCGGCATATTCTTTTCTAAAATAGAATCCAAACTTCCATTACTACGCTTACTACCACGCTAAACTCTATTATCACATCTTATGAATTCCACTGACTACTTTGTAAACATTAAGCTAATCTCATTTATCTCGGCATGCTTTGAATTGAGAGACAATCTCGTTACAATGATCACCACTTCGAACAGTTAAATGAACAATTATTGTTAGTAATTGTTTCATATATTATATATAATTTTTTTTTCTTTGTTATGTTATGTTATTTTCTACTTTACTAATTATCTTAGTTAATGAAATAATATGTAATTAAATTTAAGTAGCTTTTGCAATACTACCAAATTTCTATGTAGTCATGCAAATAAAGCTTGTTGTTGTTGTTGTGCCGCCATCACTTGTTGTGATTTTCAATTCTTGCATCCGAACATTGACAAAAGATCAAGGAGATTCTTGGCATTGAGACTTTTTAAAAATGCCAAAGATCTGCAGGGTATTTTTATGGTCGGATCAATAATTTTTTCTTCAGTGAGTCCGAAATTTTAGAAGCAAGGAAACAAAGAGTTACTAAAATGTGGAGAAGCACCCCGGAAGTGACGATGGAAGAGAGAGGAACTGCTAAACTCACGTGAGTAACATACTTTCTAACATGTTTTGTGTTCAACTTCCTTAAACTATGTTTGCATTCACTATAATCGTGTCTTGAGCATGTTTTGGGAAAATACTGTAGTCTGGCATATGAAGATGTTTGCATGAGGCAATAAATACGGATCATTTCAAGGGCTCTGCATCACAATCCACTGGAGTTGCCCAAGATTCATCGACCGTTTGTTCAACGTTGGACCAATTGCAAAGGTAATTAGGATACGTTCGAGCCAATATTTTCCTATTTATAAAAGACTTTTAGACCACTCGCTTTCTAGTAATTTTTCCCATAGCTTTCTTTGGCATGCAGGGATTATTATCGAGTAATATATTTTGTACTGTCCCACTGCAAATCTTTGGGGTTATTGCTCCTCGTACAGATAAAAATCTTTGTATTTAAGAATCAGGTTTATTCAATAGGCCAAATAATAATACTACAGGGCCATAGCCAAACTTTTAGTACAGACGAGGCAGGTGTTGCAAGCACCGAAGGCTCGAGCGTCTTAGGGGGGTCTAGGGGCATGCTCCCACAAATATTTTCAAGTCTACTGAGTCTGCAATGCTCTATTTGGCATTTTTAACGAGAAACCAAAAGGCCATCAGCAAAGGCCTTTTACTATCGCGACGCAAAACTTATCCAATCGACTTTGCGCATGAAAACTGAGAGAAAAAAACAAACTTTCTAGAAACCTATACTATTTTGTTCTTTTGCTTTTTTTCTTTTTCAGATTGCCATGAAGGGGAAGAAATTGGTTAACTTCATGTTTCTAATGATGGTATTGAATGTCCTGCTGCTTTATCCCTCTGTCACTGAGGGGTGGTTTTCAAGTAGAAGAAGAAGGTGGGAAGTTCGGTTTGGCAATCTTGGCGATAGTAGCCGTGGCTCCTCCTCTCAGTCACGTGCAACAAGTAAGTTTTCTTTACATTTTTTAGTTTATGGGATGCATCCAGTCACGAGGTTATCTATTTTCAGTTGTTGCGTTTGCATTTCACAGCTTTGGGGTTACAGAAACAACAAATGAGCAATCAGGAATAAGATTTTGCCTTCCTTGGTTAGGAAATAGATAAGAACTTGTTTTAAGAACAGAAAATACTTTGTATCGTAAAGTGACGATAACGAGGCTGACTGGTTTTACCAGTTCGGGTTGTTTTGCATGATGCAAAGGAAAGTCTTTACGAAGAATTTACAAGAGCTCAGAATCTTAGATAAAGTGTACGACCGACCAACCAGCCTATAACCTGCGAGCCAGCCAATCATTCGCCAAAACACCCACTAACTACCCAGCCAACGACCCTAGCGCTCACACACCTACCCACCTACCCAACAACCCAATCTATTCACCCACCTATCCACTTACCAACCAGCCAATTAACCCACCCAACCAGATACTGACCTACCCACCCTTGCACTTAACTAACCAGCCATCTACCCACCTACTCAACTGACCAACCAGCCAGCCAGCTAGCCACTCACAGGACTAAAAAGACTATATTACTCTCAGTTCGGATTTCTGTATGAAGAAGTAAAGTCATTCATGATTTAACTACATGTACGATAATTTTATTCTAAAGGATGCTTGCCTACATGTTTTTTTCAAATAACTTTTATAGTTCAGGGATCTGACGAGATACCAAATCGCGGAGAATCTGATGTTGCCTACAAGGAGCAAGAAAGACAGCCTGACCAGCAAGATGCTTTTTGAGGAAGGATGATTTGTTTAATCACTGTGAATTGCTAACACAAGCTGAATGGTGATGGGATAATAAAAGAGATTTTTAAAAACGATTTCGGCCTGTTTTGCATCTTGTTTTTATTTGAAAATTTGTTTTCCTTCTGTTTTCGACCGATTCTTAACCCTAACCCTATAAAAAAAGCAGTTTAAATTTCTTTTTTTTTTCTAAGAAACTACTGGGCAAGGACTCTGTAATTGTACACCATATAGTAGTTTGCCTTAGCTCCATCATATCGTGTACTACACATAAAGCGTCACAGAGGGTCCCTAACGTGTCCCTTTGCATGTTACACTCAATGTGAATTACACTGCGGAGCTGAGGGACCCTAGCGTGTCCCTCTGCAGGTGACACTCTATGTGAATTACACTGCGGAACTGAGGGTCCTTAACATGTCCCTTTGCAGGTGACACTATGTGAATTACACTGCGGAACTGAGGCATCGAGTCCTTACCAACCTTGCCTTGGAGGCACCAATAGCGCCGATTAATGTAATTTTAATCTTCCTTACGTCACTGTGAAGAGTAACTGTACTAACTAGCAGTTAAGAATGAACTTTACATTTATTTACATTTGAGGGGCTCACAAGCAAAGTTGGCTAACATAGAAAACTGTGAATTGTCCCTGGTCAAAAAACCTGCCAAATTACCTTATACATCATATTACAAATACCACAGCAAATCACTGCTCAACAGCCTCACTTGAATGGTCACGCTGTGGGATTTTGTCTACGGGCTCAAAAGTTAGAACAACCTTGTAACATAATCCCTACTTCCCACTTACTACCTTGTAAGATCCCTTGTAAGAGGCTTTGATTCGAATGGTCACACTATCAGTTTTACAATAACTGAGCGAATTCTCGAGCGCTGATTGGTTAATTTTTTATTGTCAATAAGAGTACAGACGGATGAAACACGTAACGCTGACGCAATCTGCAAAAGTTTTATCAAACTTTTCACTGCTGCATTCTCGGTGTGGGGAGAATTGTACCACAAATCTAACATTCTTCAATGAGGAAATCATCTAAAATATTTGGTTAAAAATGAGGAAGCCATTGCAACCTTAGAACGAAAAGATGACGATGTTTGTTGAGGATTCAGACGTGAAAATCGGTGGTGAGCGGGAATTAACCGGTTTTTTTTTTCTGAACCGTTTTTTAGCAAATTATTTTGTGAACAGTTTTCACTGGAATAAAGGTTAGTTTCGCAATTCGAATTTTTCCTAGTATTCCTGGCCTATTCTTACTGCACTTTTAATTTACGATCCTGTAATTCTCCGAATTACAGTTGTGATCCACTTTGACACTTTGACAATGTTATGACGCAATTTATCATCAGTAAGAGGACAGACTCATAAAAAACTGGCGTCCATTTGTTAACTAGAACTAACGTCACAAACGACTTTTCGTCTGTAGCATAAAAACGGCCAACTTTTTATTGCGATAACGTACGCTTGATTATCAGGCATTGCTTAAAAATGATAGCACATTTAATTCCCTTAACTACTTTCCGCTGATTGTTTGAATCTGCACTGCAGATTCTGCACTCACAAACTTGTCAGTTACATATTACAATAGTCTTTTGTCTTACTCTAAAGGACTGTTCACTGAGACCCGATTCTTGATGTTATTTTAGCGGCACTAGGATGCAATTGCCATTCTAAATACTACATCAAATTTTCCCTGCACAGGATCATTGGCAATGTGAACAGGACGCTTAGGGATTCTTGTCTGCGAAAGAAGTGCGGAAAGGTGAAAGCATCGCGGCTGATTTGTTCAAAGTTTTGTGAACTTTAGTAGATTGGAAAAGAGCTCGCAATCGCCGCCATTTTGTAATTTCGTTAGTTAGAGGGTGTAAAGGCGCAAGGAAGTTCCTTGCGGGATTCTCACACCCAGAGCTCCGCGGCTTTTTTAAACGGACCAAACAGATCGCAGGCTCAAGGTGTGAGATGTCCTTACTTCCTTGCTTATCATTTGCGTGTCGGCACATTCTATACAGTACAGTATGTATTTTGATTTTCATCAGCTTGTTAGACGATGTTTAGTTTCAAACGGTGGTTTACTTTAACGGTTCTGGCTTTTTTTTGCGGGAGAATTTCGCTAGGCGGACAAAATACAACTGGTGAGTGAAAAATAGCGCCGG
Source organism: Siderastrea radians (assembly GCA_964017195.1). Lineage (NCBI taxonomy): Eukaryota > Metazoa > Cnidaria > Anthozoa > Scleractinia > Rhizangiidae > Siderastrea > Siderastrea radians. The sequence continues at coordinate 50,928,076 of OZ024891.1, read as the reverse complement.
GTTGGAATGGCTATTATAAATGTTCAGTACTCGATCGCTAATTTAAAATTTTCTATCCAAGTTTTTATAAAAGAAAACTAAAAAAATTTTTAAGGTTGCAAGAGAATCCGTAACCGACCAGAATGCTTAGTAAAGGTTCATTAAAAGAAAATGGTCACTGAGTACAGACTGTGAGTACTATATATTAACATCAACCAAAGTGCTAGTTATGCTCAGTCTTCATTCTCTGCAATAACTTCCACAAGAGAAACAATTTTGCTCATGCGCATCTAAAATTGAGACCCTAAAACTGAGGCTACTGAATTAAAGAAGGAAGAATACTAGTTGATCGTTACGAGCGTTAATTTGCAAGCGAAAGTTTATTAAGGAGAGAGGTAAAGATGAAGATAAGGACAAGAACTACTCTTCAACTATCAAAACGTACAAGCCAGATTAGTTTTAAAAGTGTCTTTTAATCTCAAAAATCAGAATGGCAAAGAATTCGAAAGCTGATGACTTGCCGAGGTAAGATTGTGTGTTTACCATTAATAGCGAAATTAGTGATTTCTTGAAAATTCGCTAATTTAAGTTGCTCGCTAAATTTAAAAATTTGTTTTAAAATGTTACTGAGATTGTAATAGGTCGTAAAAGCTTTCCGTATTTAGTTACTATTTAGCAGCCTTTTTTATCAGCTACTCTCGGGGTGTCGTTGTTTTCATAAGATTCGCTACTCTGAGACAAACTTTGAGGCATACACCGCTTCATCTGAGAAAAACAGAAAGAAAATTAGGAAAATGCGCGAACAATATTTATTTTTGCAACACGTATTCATTGGTCGAGTTTTTCAAAGGAAGAGGTTCATATCATTTGCGTTGTTAACCGGGTATAAGAGGAAGTTGTAAATGAGGTAAGTTGGTACACAGTGTGTTCTTCCCCATTTCAACCCATTGGTTTCCTCACAGAAAACCAATGGTTGAGTTGCTTTAAGGTCGTTTCATTCAGCTCGTTACTTTCGGAGAGAAGTCGCCTATCTCGGAACTTGACGGTATGAGCTTGACGGTATAACACTAATGAGACCAATGTCTTTAAAAATTTATTCACTTGTATTTCAGATTTACCAACAACCGTCAAGTATTATTGCTACTGGTTAATGGCCGGGTCACTACATGCGGAACTTTACCGTATATTATGTATTAACTTGTATTTCAGACTCTTTTCTTTTGATTGCTTTCGGCATTCTGAATAAAACTAGCCTCAACTGAATTCTTGTTGGCCATTTGCTAAAAGAATATGAAACCATAAGAAAATGATAGGCAGCGGCCGTGAGTTATATTTCCGGGTTGTGATAACCTCATGCAAGTGGCCGGTCAAAGTAAGAGAGTAGCCGCTTAATACTCACATCGATCTGTTTGATTGTATTGTTAATCAGTCCAAGTCATTTAATTTTTATGGTATCCAGAACTGGTCTTAATACGGCCGGGGTTAAACATCGAGGTGAAAGCTTTTTTGACGGCGGGAATTTCTGAAGAAACTGCATAACAACGAGTTGGGAACTTCAGACACTGAAAAATAATTGTATCGTCGGGGAAAGCGCAGTTTTGCCTCCTTCTTTAATTCTAAACTTCCTTATAATTAGCATAATTTTCTTTTCCTGTGTTTACACAACAATTAGAGGGACGATCGGCATATTGAAGATCGGCATTATTGTAAATTAGAATCAATGGTGGAAAACTTGGCTAACTAATTGCCTTCCAATTCTAGATCTCAACTTCATCCCGATTAGCTTGTTCGAACTTTGCTTGGCGCACCACTCCAACTTTCGTTAAGGCCTTGAAAAACCTAACTCAATCAGCTGAATTAATGTTACAAGCCGAGGTCAAACACAAACGCAAGTAAACTGACAGTGTCTCATTTTGTCCAGATCCACTAAATTGTCCAAATTGAGGAAGTAAAGATTGTGCTCAATGTGATATCACTGTTTTGAGATTTTTTGAGATTTACAATGGGATGTTAGTTTTTTTCGAGTTCAACCAAAGTTATCACTTGAAAATAGTCTCTAGAAATACCATTGAGTCCGCGATTTTGAAAACAGAGCAAATATTGTTGGAAATTAAAAACTTGTTTGATGAGCCGTCAAATAGAATTTGAATTTCTGAAATTTTCACATTCCCTGTCTCCAACAAACGAGTTTACTAACGAATTTGTGGAATAAAGCTGTGCTTGAAAGTATACACTGAAGCACCTTGTAGATGATGCTGGCCTAATTAAAAAATAGTGCTTGGAAATTCGAAAGGTAAGTAAGCGGATTTCCCATAGGGCTTGTGTACATACAGTTAGCACTTATCGTAAAGCGACCTAAAAGACAACCGAAGCATATGTATCGAGTAAAATAAATCGTTATTTCGTTTTATTGTTCCATTAATTCGCGTCTTAGCGGCATCCAGTCTAATCCAGTATGTAGCTAACAGGGGATCTTAACTTGACTGATCTGGGAAATAGATTATAAATAAAATCGGATTATGTAGCAGCATTGAATGGTCAAAAGTAAGGAAGTAAAAAGTTGTGCAAACAGTAAACTCGCTGTTTTGCGGTTTGTTGAGATTTACAGCGAGTTTTGCCAGACGTTCTTCAAAATCAAAACCGATAACTTGTTATTGGATTCTTGCTAAGACCAGCTAAGATACTAAGACCACTTAGCGATGTCTTTTTCACCATTCTTTCTCTTTTTCAAAAGTGTTTTGTGGGGAAGGCGAGGTCAAATCATTTTAGTGACAGTACTAAAATCGGCGAATGATCTAGCGACAATTTTACATACTGTATGCTACAGTTATGGTCCGGAATAGCATCACATATTCTTGTTGTATATTAAAAAAACCTCCTAATCATAACAACTATTTCCCATACTTCAAGTAACGCCGACCATGGCAAAGATATAGTAGTAGCATGGATTTATTATTGTACCGCACCTTGTTTTGATTTTCAATTTTTCAGGCATCCGAACATTAAAAGATCGAAGAGACTTTTGGCATTAAGACTTTAAATGCCGCAAGTCTGTAGGATATTTTAATTTTATGCTGAGATCCTTCATCATTTTTTCAGAGCTCTGTCGGAAAGTTCTTAGAAGCAAAAAAACAAGGAGACTTGACTGAAATGTGGAGAGGCAACCGGGAAGTGATGATAGGAGAAAGAGGAACTGCTAAACTCACGTGAGTAACTTACTTTCTAACGTGTTTTGTGTTCGACTTCCTTAAACTGTGTTTGCATTCTGTACAATCGTGTCTTTAGCCTGTTGTGGGAAAATAGCCTGGCATACAATTATGTTTCCATGAGGCAATAAATAAGGATCATTTATATTGGTTCTTCATCACAATCCACTGAAGTTGTCCAAGATTCATCGATCGTTGTTCACCGCTGGACTAAGTGCAAAGGTGAGTAGAAACCGTTAGAGCCAACATTTTCGTATTTCCGTCGTCCAAACAACTTTTACACAACTTGCGTTCTAGTAATTTCTCTTATAGCTTTCTATGGCAGGGCTTGCGTGATGGATGTTTTCAATTCTTTGGGGTTATTGCTCCCCACACTCTGTATTTAATATTAGGTTTATTACAATTACTCAAATAATAATAATAATAATAATAATAATAATAATAATAATAATAATAATGATGATGATGATGATGATGATGATGATAACAATAATAATAATAAATAGACGTGGCTATACTTCAGGACAGACGAGGCAAGTGTTGCAGCACGAGCTTCTTGGGGTGTGTGTGGGGGGGGGGGGGAGTCTAGGGGCATGCTCCCACAAAAAAAAAAAATTAAGTCTACTGCCCTGCTCTGAACTGCTCTCTAGAAACCTATACTACATTGTTCTCTTTTTCTTTTTCAGATTGTCATGAAGGGGAAGAGGTTGGCTAACTACATGTTTCTAATGATGGTATTAAATCTGCTGCTGCTTTATCCCCCTGTCACTGAGGCGTGGTTTTCAAGTAGAAGAAGAAGGTGGCTTGATCCACCTCCTGTCAACCCCGACATTTACATTGGCGATAGTAGCCGTGGCTCCTCCTCTCAGTCCCGTGTAACAGGTACGTTTTCGTTGCATCTTTTAGTTTAGAGGATGCATCCAGTCACGAGGCTATTTATTTACAAGGTAGTGTTTGTATTTCCTAGCATAGGGATTACCAAAACAGTAAATGAGCAATCAGGAACATGATTTTGCGTCCCTTAGTAAGGAAATAGATAAGAACTAGTATTTTTTTTACCAGAGAGTATACAAAGTGACGATAACGAAGCTAACTGGTTTTGCCAGTTAGGGTAGTTTTGCATGAAGTAAAGGATTTTCCTCACGAAAAATTAAAATCTTTCAAGAGCCTCGAATCTGAGCTAACTTGTACGACCAACCAGCCAGTCTATAACCACCGAGCCAGCCAATCATTAGCCCAAACACACACGAACTACCCAGCCAACGACCCAAGCGCTCACACACCTACCCACCAACCCAACAACCCAATCTATCCACCCACCAACCAGACAAATATCTAAAGGTAACCAGCCACCCACCCAACCAACCAGATACCCAACTACAGCTGTACCTACCCTTGCACTTAACCAGCCAGTCATCTACCCAATTACTTGACTATTCTGCCAACCAACCAACCACCACCCAGCCACATACTCAATCGACCATCCAGCCACCCACATGATTGAGAAGACTATATTTCTCACAGCTCGATTTCTCTATGAAAGTTAAGTAACTCTTTTTCCTTGCGTTGTTATGGAATCACATCGCAGGGCGTTTTTGTTATTTGGACTAACGCTTTCACGCTTTCCTTTAAACTTAAATTAATAATCACACTTAAAAGTATTATAATTCAAATACATATGTACGATAATTTTATTCGGAAGGGTTGTTTGACTACATCACTTTTTTCCAATGACTTTTGTAGTTCAGGGATCTGACGAGATACCAAATCGCGGAGAATCTGATGTTGCCTACAAGGAGCAAGAAAGACAGCCTGACCAGCAAGATGCTTTTTGAGCAAGGAGATTTGTTTAATCACTGTGAATTGCTAATACAAGCTGAATGGTGATGGGATTATAAAGGAGCTTTTAAAAGTGATTTTAGCCTGTTACATATGTTGATTTTATTTTAAAATTTGTTTTTGTTCTTTTTCCGATCGATTCTTAACCCTTACCCTCTAACAAGGACTGTTATTGTACACCATATAGTAGTTTGCCTTAGCTCCATCGTGTACTACACATAAACCGTCACAGAGGTCCCTAACGTGTCCCTTTGCAGGTGACACTCATGTGAATTACACCGCTGAACTGAGGCAGGCGACTATATGGTGTGCTATCATCGAGTCCTTACCAACCGTGGCTCGGAGTGACCAACAGCGCTGATTAATGTAATTTGCATCGTTCTTACGTCAGTGTAAAATGTAACTATACTAACTGGCAGTTAAGAATGAATTTTATATTTATTTACATTTGAGGGGCTCACAAGGAAAGTTGGGTAACATACAAAACTGTGAATTGTCCCTCGTAAAAAAAACTGCCAAATTACCTTATACATCATATTACAAATACCACAGCAAATCACTGCTCAACAGCCTCACTTGAATGGCCACGCTGTGGGATTTTATCTACAGACTCAAAAGTTAGAACAACCTTGCAACATAATCCCCCAGTTCCCACTTACTCCCTTCTAAGATCCCTTGTAAGTGACTTTTATTTGAATGGTTACACTATGTTGTACAATAACTGAGCGAATTCTTGCGCGCTGATTGGCTAATCTTTATTGTCAATAAGAGTACAGGCAGATGAAATACGTAAAGCTGACGTAATCTACAAAAGTTTTGTCAAACTTTTCAGTGCTGCATTCTCGGTGTGGGGAGAATTGTACCCCAAATCTAGTATTCTTCAATGAGAAAATCATCTAAAATATTTGGTTGAAAATGAAGAAGTCATAGCCGCCTTAGAACGAAAAGATGAAGATTTTTATTGAGGGTTCAGACCTGAAAATTGGCGGTGAGCGGGAATTTGTGCTGTCGATGAAATCAAGCTAAACTGTGTTTTAGCAGATTATTTTGTGAACAGTTTTCACTAGTTTTTGCAATTTGAAATTTTCCTTGTATTTCTGGTCTATTCTAACTGCACTTTTCATTTACGATCTTATGATTCTCCGAATTACAGTTGTGGATCCACTTTGACATGAATTAATCTTCAATAAGAGCGTAGACCCATAAAAACCTGACGTCAATTTGTTAACTAGAGGTTAATGTCGTCTCTAGACGACATTAACGTCTGTAGCATAAAAGTAGCCAACTTTTTATTGCGATAACGTACGCTTGATTACCAGGCGTTGCTAAAAAATGTCGGCACAGTTATTTTCCTTTAACTACTTTCCGCTGTTTGTTTGAATCTGTATCTGCACTCACAAATTTGTCAGTCATATTGTAATATTCTTTTGTCTTACTCTAAAGGACTGTTTACTGAGACCCGACTCTTGATGCAATTTTAGCGGCACTAGAGTACAATTGCCATTCTAAATGCTATATTAAATTTTCTGTGAAACTGAATAGGATCATTGCCAATGCGAACAGGAAGCTTAAGTGGCTGTCCGCGTAAGAACGGATAAGGCAAATTTTGGCCCCAGTCCGATTTTCCTGAATTTTTCAGTGAAAGACAACCATCATACCCCACGGAACAAATATCACATTTATATCGCATTTTGCGAGGTGTTTTTCCAGGCCACCTCAAAACTACCAAATTTGCCTTCGGAAACTCTGCGATTTTGCTGTAAATGTCGAGCGCTGGCAAAACGTAAGTCCTAGTCCGAATAAACTGAATGTTTGTTATATTAAAGTTCCATTTTTCTTTAATAGTTTAAAGGTTTAATAATTGTATATTACAAAATTTTGACTGAGATATGGATTTTCTAAGATACCTGCAAAAAAACTCTGGAATGTATGGGAAATTTGCATAGCTGTACTTGAAGACCATTTTCGCAAAAGTGGGACCTGACTTAGAGTCAAGTCTGCTATAATTCAAACGTGCTAAGACCAGTCTACTAACTTATAGATTAAAACTTGTGGGCACTCTTAAATCCGCACCGTATCGAGCCCTGCGAATATCCCAAATTCGCCATTTTGCCCAAAAGCGAACGGCAATTAGCGGTCCGACCGATAATTATTCCGATTTCTAAACCAAAATGTTTGTAAGTCAGTTATTATAGCCAGGAAAGCGCGGACTGTGAATTGAACAAATATCACTTGTGTTTTTAACCTTTGTTGATGCGAACTTTGCTTGTTTTTGATATTCAGCAGTAACAGCAATGAATATATTTCGCTTTCTCTGGACATACAATTTAGATTCTGAATTTTTGTGTGTCATCTCATGTCTGTATCCGACCAAAACATTTTCGCTATAAAAATATGGCCAAACAATAGAATTATTTCTTATCGGGGTGGGGGGGGGGGGGTGGTTGTGTTAGACTTTCTTTGAAAGGTTTTCTTATTTGGCCTATTCTATTTTGAGTTCCCACGACGCGCTAACGCAGTGTTTGTTTTGCAAGCCTCACTTGCTCACTTCACGCTAATTCAATTAAGACCAAAATCAGAAATGCTTAATAAGTTTGTGTAATTTGTGAAACCAGCTCAGGTTCTGAGAAAGTCTGTTTACAAAACGTCTTCTTTTGCATTCCGCTGTTCTTCACAAGAAATCGTACAGACCGAATGTGGATCCAGTAGGGGCGAGGAGAGCCACGTTCAGTGCTTTCAGAGTGCGGCTCGGATATTTCATCACATCTGGTGAGCTGTCACTTATCGAAATGTGGCGACGTTACCAAATGCGAGCTCATCTTGGCGAGAGCTGGCATTTGCGGTTTTTCAGCAGCCCAGGTAGCTGGGATGACTATCTGTCCGAGGAATGCGAACCTTTTAGGAAGATTCTGGGGAGCACCAAAGTCGTGCCAATATGCCGGTCATGCTGGTAAAATTGCGACTGTGGTGGGAGGACACGTAGTGAACTTCCAAATGGCCGAAGAAATATATTTTTTATTCGGTGAAACTACAGCCGACACTAGTTGACCATTGTGCGTCTACAATCAAATTTAGATTTTTCGACCAGCTGTCTAAAACTCCTCTTAAATTTACCGATCAGTGCATGTCCCAAGATCGATCAAGAAGGGCAAATAGTCCTTCTAATCGTTTCGCGGGTGAGATAAATCAGTTAACGGGTCAATTAGCAAGGTCAGCTAGGGGCTTAGGGTGCACGGAATGCCAGGTTTTTTACTAGGTATACAGTCTTTTTACACAAAAACTAAACGCTTCCAACCGACGAAATGATACAGAGCATCAGGTTTGTGGGATAAAGAGATAGGGCATAAAGGACTCGAATTAGTCGCATACAGGTTAAGATAGCAAACTAAGACTCCATGGCACTGAGAGTTCGCAAACCTCTCTGTCATCTCTGGCCATGGGGTCATAGCCCCCAGTCCTCTCCGGGGGGTCATCATCCCCCGCGAGGGAGGTACTTATCCTATCAAAGTGTAGGTTGCTAAGGGAGAGATCATAATTCTCTCCAGCCAGGGGGAGGCATGGGAGCAAAATGCCCCCAAAAAGCCAAGCTTGTAAGGGGCAAAGGGTGAGCTGTATGGGAGCACCTCATCCTGAATACATGACTTATTTCAATTCTAAAACTCTTCATTGACTCAATCACTAATCAAGCCACATGATATGCTTGCCGCTTTAACGATGTTAATTAAGGTATTTGGCATAACTGATGAAATGTCACCACTGATGCGGGCTCTCTGCACAGTTCGTAACAGCATAAGCTGATTGACTGTAATTTTACATCTTGATAAAACATGATATACGGTTATATAAATGTTATCGAATATTGTTCAATAGCAGTTCATGATGTATAACTCCTTTAAATCCCCGATATCAGCGTGCAAGTTCTCCTTGCATATCACTGATAAGTGTGGACAATCTGTGTGAATAAACAAGGTTACGAGAATGAAACAGAAACTAGTTAGTTAATATGATGTTACTTCTCGCACGTAAAAGCCAGCATGTGATTGGCCAACTATATTTAGGATGGTGACCTTGACCTTTTAGCGTGAGACCAAAGCTTAGTCCGGATAGCACATCACAGGCAGAGTTTGTGTCCTGGCTATCGCATTAAGATTACAAATTGGCTTGATGATTATTTAGAGCAGTGGGTTATTTCACAAAAGAAATCTAAAGTTTCTGGTGTGCAGTATACAGTTGCCCTATTTTTCAGGGAAGCCTTTGGATATATCAAGTACTTTATTAAATGTACATGCTACACCCCACCCCACCCCACCCCCACTCACCCTGGCCACCCTGTCTTTGGCACCTATATTTTTTTTTGTTCGGCCCAAGTGGCTCCGTGTTGCGACAACAATGTTATTCGTGAAGTTTGGCTCAGCCGTGACCCATTAACTGCTGTTTATGAGGGGCGTGGCTCGTGATTTGACCGAAAACGTCCACGGAATAAAATCGGGACGAAGAGGGCGAGTAAAGTATCTCGCATACAACGTATTTGTAGTGGTATGCGGGGTGATTCGCGACTTTTTGAGAAAAAAATAAACTGTTGCGATACCCCTTCCATTCATCACTCTAGAATTCGAGCTTTAGAACGAGTGCTATGTTTTTTTTTTAGCTGTATAGGCTTTATTATTATTATTATAGGCTTTATTATTGTTAGTTTTCCGGGGAAGGGAAGGGTATCAGGATGAACTATTGGATGCAATTTTGTATCGCGTCTTCCGCACTGTGAGGTTTCAAAGTCTTCGATCAGATTATCGAAGAAAATTTACTCAATTTGTGACGGCTTTTAAGTGGTTTTCACGGAATACACAGCTTGGCAATTCGCAAGCACTTCTGATTTAAGGACTTCAGCACTGGGATGATTTCATCCCGGTGCTGAAGACATGAGTTATTTCATCCCGGGATGAGATTCAACCCGGGATGACTTTCATCTCATCCCGGACACCTCATGACCAGACACCGAGATGAAAGTCATCCCGGGATGAGATGAAGGTCATCCCGGGGTGAAACTCATCCCGGGATGAAATAACTCATGTAAACGGGGCCTTAAGGGTAAAACTTATTTCAGACTCTTTGACAAAGCATTTCTTTTGTGGGCTATTCTCATTCGACACAACGCGCTAACGCCCTTTTGTTTTTTCTTTTTTTTTCATTCTAATTCAATTAAAACTAAGGCCCCGTTTACATGATTGATTTCATCCTGGGATGAGTTTCATCCCGGGATGACTTTCATCTCATCCCGGGATGACTTTCATCTCGGTGTCTGGTTATTTACCTTTGAGTGTTTACATGATTTGGAGCAAAAATGTGTTCGCCCCGGGATGATTTCATCCCGGTCTTCAGCACCGAGATGAAATCATCCCGGGGCGAACACATTTTTGCTCCAAATCGTGTAAACACTTACAGGTAAATGACCAGACACCGAGTTGAAAGTCATCCCGGGATGAGAAATAACTCATGTAAACGGCGCCTAAGTGTTAACATGATTTGGAGCTAAAATATGCTCGCCCCGGGATGATTTCATTCCGGTCTTCATTCTAATTAAATTAAAACTAAGGCCTAATAGAAAGAATTCTTTATCCCAAACCTTAATTTTATTAATAGGAATAATGTTTTTGTAGGATGAAGACGTTCAGTCGCAAAGCGAACTTCTAAAGCTAATTTGCATATCAAGAAGGGACAATATTTATCGCTCTTACCATCGAATACCGAAAAAAGATGTACTTTTTTTCAAGAACTAAGGCTAAAAAGGCAAATGATACTCACTTGTATTCCATTTTGTGGTGATTATGATATTTTCATACAATTAGTTTAGAAATCGGAATAATTGTCAGTCGGCGCACCCTATCTTCGGTTTCGGTCAAAATGGCGACTGAGGGAGATTCGCGGGGCTCGGTACGGCGCGCAAAGGAGAGTGCCCACAAATTTTATTCTATAAGTTAGTAGACTGGTCTTAGTACTTTTGAATTGTTACAGATTTGACTCTAAGTCAGGTCCCACTTTTGAGAAAATAGTCGTTACTTCATATGTGTAAATTTTTCACGCATTCCGGAATATTTTTCCGATGTTTTCAAAAATTCATAACTCAGGCAAATTTTTATAGAATACAACTTTTAAGCCTTTAAACTATTGAAGAAAGATGAATCTTTAATATGTCAAATATTCAATCAATTCGGATAAGGAATTACGTCTTGCCAGCGCCCGACATTTACGGCAAAATCGTCGAGTTTCCGGAGGCAAATTTGGTCTTTTTAAGGTGACCTGGTAAACTGACTCGCAAATATGACAAAAAATAGAATTGAAACAAATAAATGTGATATTTGTTCATGGGATATAATGGTTGTCTTTCACTGAGAAAATTGGGGAAATCGGTGAAGGTCCAAAATTTGCCTTCTCCGTTCTTACGCGGACAGCCACTTAAGGATTCTTGTCTGCGAAAGAAGTCCGGAAAGCTGAAAGCATCGCAGCTATTTGTCCAAAGATTTGTCAACTTCAGAGCTCGCCATCGCCACCATTTTGTAATTCCGCTAGTTAGAGGGCGTACGGGCGCAAGGAATTTCCCAGAGCTCTGCAGCTTTTTTAAGCGGACCAAACAAATCGCAGGCTCAAGGTACGAGATGTCTTTGCTTAACATTTGCGTGTCTGTACATTCAATACAGTACAGTATGTATTTTGATTTTTATCAGCATGTTAGACGATATTTAGTTTCAAACTGTGGTTTACTTTAACGGCTCTGGCCTTTTTTCCAGGATAATTTTGCCAGGCGGACAAACTATAACCAGGTTATAGTTAAAGTTGATAACTGGAGAGTGAAAAATATAGCGAATTTAGCGACGGGTTGGAATGGCGATTATAAATGTTCAGTACTCGATCGCTAAATTTAAAATCTGCTATCCAAGTATTTATAAAAGGAAACTAAAAAATTTGTAAGGTGCAAGAGAATCCGTAACTGACCAGAATGCCTAACAAAGGTTCATTGAAAGCAAAATGGTCACTGAGTACAGAGTAGATGAAACTGGGAGTACTATATATACACAGACAAAGTTTCCCGTTACACTCAGTCTTCACAATAACTTCCCCAAGAGAAACAATTTTGCTCATGCATCTAAAATGGAGACCCTAAAACTGATGCGGCTGAATTAAAGAAGGAAGAATAATAGTGATTGTTATGAGCGTTCATTTGCAAGGAAAGAGGTAAAGATGAAGACAAGAACAAGAACTACTCTTTAACTCACACTCTGTCAGCGCTTCGGCTCCGGTCATTGGAATACTTTTTATCTTTCGATATGCATCTGGGTTCTTGAGTCTGTTCCAAGCTATAAAGTGTTCAGTTTAAACTAATAGGGAGCGAAGCTGCGAAGAATAGGCAAGAGACAATGAGTATCTGATTCTGTGCGGTAATAGAAAGCATGACGCACGCACTACGCTGTCGTTGTTTATTCCGAGCAGTGCATGAATTGCACCATCTTCCTAATTTATACTTTTTCTGTATTCCGACTCACAATATGTTTTCTTCGCGCTCAATCTTCCGTTGACGTTCCCCACCGGTGTAGACTGCGAGTAGACCTTTCCGCGCAGATAGTCGAGCGCGAAGAACATGCACGCGTACGAGAAAATTACCTGCAACACGCGCGTCGAGTTTCCAAGAGACTGATGATTCGTTTTAGTGAGCGTTCGCCTCTCTTATTCTTGCTCCACTTTCTCTTAGCGGAAGAAGGGTCCACTCTAAATCTAGCGCAATGTAAATGCCTCAAACATGCTGTTCGTGGCTAAAAGACATCGCTGATTAAAAAATATTTGCAGAGAACTAGTTAGGGAGTCTGCTCACTTCACCGCACTCCCACATTCACTTTAAAAATACCTACGAGGAAAAGGAGGCATGATGCGATGATTTGGAAGAAAAATCGAAAGAAACACACAGATGTTATCGAACGATAATCAGCCCCCAAATAAAGGAAATCGAAACCATGTCTCGATAGATATAACTTTTTTTTTTCAATTTTCCCACCAAACTTGTCGAGAATTTTTTTGTCGCCAAAATTAGACCGGGATCTCCTGAATTCTATAAACGGACGATCGTGATATCTCGTAGAGACTCACAAATCTTGCTTGTCAGTTTGGCCGAAAACTTAGAATTATGGAGCCCGTCGTTATAAATTTATGCTGTTACTCTAGAGAAATAACAAAGAATGCCGATAGGAAAAATAAGGCTGTAGTTCAACTGTGCAAAATGTTAGAGACGGAGCAGTATTCTTGGCTGAAATAACGCTTGGCGTTGAATACTAAAGCTTATTTCCTGCCGTGTGGACTGCGAACTTGACAAACCGATAACGTAGATTCGGCATTTGTTCAACGTTACTTCACTTAAAGGAAAGGAGAGCAATTGAAAGAGACAAATAAATCACAGCTAAGCTGATCGTTGCGCTGTTCAAGAAAAAGACAGAAAATGACTCCTGACATTCCAATCAATCTGCTAATATAATCTCAACTCAGACATTGATCAACTCCCATTCCTCCCAGATGAGAGTCCAAATATTGCTCACTAAATTACTGTCTTTATTTACGGCTGAGTTTTTCGCGACTTCTCCACGATAAAAGTAAATACTTTTCAGTGCTAGAAGTGAAAAGCAGTTGGCGAGTCCATCATGTAAACTTGCATGAGTTGTCGCACCAATATTTGCCTTAAAGTGAAGAAATGTTTAGTCACTGTTGAATGAAGTGCTAAGGCAAGAAAGAGACATTTTTTCGCTAACAACGCACCATAATTTAACACGATCCTCGATTGCAGATATCTTCTGATAGTCTCAGATGCAGAGTTGAATGTCATTGAATTACTCAAAAAATAAAACAAACATTGCCCAACTTTATTTGCCCATACAACTTTACTTGTTCAGTCGAACAAAATTCAAATTGACTTTTTGAATTTTTTGGACATTTCGTGGCAGTGAACGTCACAAAGGTCAGTTTTAATGGTTAATGACATGAAGTTGTTAGAAAAATATTTGCTTCCTTTTTTGTTGAAGCCAAAAAAATGTAAGGTTGCTATAGTGTACTATATGTTGTGTCGAGATGGGGCAAGTTATGGATCAGTAACAAATACTTGTAATTTATACAGAAAAGCTATTAATATATATAGCATTTCCGCGGAGCACATGTGAAATAAATAAGTCAAATAATTAAGCTTCAGTCAATTTTTTTCACCGGTTTGCATCGAGGTGAACTCAATTTTTGACGACGGAAGTTTTCGAAGAAATGGCAGGAAATGGATTAGGAAATTTTGGCAATCAAAACATTGTATAAATTCCGTACCGTCTCAAACTAATCGGTTTGACTTCCTTCACATCTGAACACGTCACCCAGAATTTCCCAAAAATTAACATAATTTTCTCATCCTGTGTTTACATGTTTAGGATATCAATAAAAAGGAACATTTCTATTTCAAGAACTAAAAACAATCTTTTATGGGGAAACATAACATTGCTGGAAATGTTGCAAAGTTTTTTTTAACTCTATTGATGCCGACTGACTTGTTCGATCTTTCACCCTTGCTTAGGTCACCGCTTGAAGAATAGCCTGTTCCAGGCGTTCAGATAGTGGAGCGCGAGCGAAAAATAAAGCGAGCGAAAGAGCGGGAAAAAGAAGAACCTTAATAAAATATACTCTATTATCCAAATTAATTTAACAGGCCGACAAAAGTTCAAACAAGAAAACTGACAGAATGACAGTAAGTAATCCGGCTATGGGTGTAGATCCATTGAACAGTTGAATGATCCAAGTTGAGGGGGTAAAACTGTGCAAACAGTACAATTGCTGCTTTGCATTTTGTTGACCATGAGGTAAGGAACGTTTTTGTTCAGTTCTTAATCAAAATTGAAAGTTATCAGCTGTGACTGGGTTCTAGCAATATACTAAGACCAGTTGGCGACGACGTTTTCTGTCATTTCAGAGAAGTAGCAAATGCCATTGTGGGAAATGTGGTGTTAGCTTGAAGAATGAGACGTCAATTTTTCGTAAAAATTACCGGCCACTCATGCGTCGTGTTACACGCGACAGTCGATTCTTGCGAGCGTTCGCGTGTGCTTCTCGCTCCACTATCCCTGAGCCGAAGGAAAGACGTCTGGTAGTCTCACAATGTAAACATGACCGGCTTAAAGACATTGCTATTGCTGAGTGAAAATTTTTAAAAAAATGCGGAAAAAATGAAGAAATGAAGACAATCTGTTTTTAGAAGGCAGCAAATCAGTTAAAATGTGTATGGAGGGGGACATTGGGGTTTGCGGTATTGCGGTAATGGCCAATTTTTCATGCGGTATTTCGGTAATTCTGATCTAAAATTGCGATATTGCGATATTCTCAAAACCTGCGGGATTCGGTTTTTAGCGTTTTGTTGGGTATTTAAAATTATCTCCCCGTAATTTTCGACCCTCTCAGATCTTTTTCCAGTTTCTTGTCGTTTCGGAAACAGTTGCGGAAACGTTTCGAAACAGCTCTAAGGTCCTCTGATCCGTCACGCGTATTTATATTAGTCATATTGACATGAAACGTAATTACAATTTGATCGCTTGGACAACCAATTAAAAGTCACGGCACTGACGTATGTCACGCACCGACTTTTAATATTTAATATCGATCGACCTTTGTTGACCCCACCAAGGGGTCCAAAATCATGTCCAAACCACGAGCTTTGCCAGACAGACCAGGCATTATTCAACATGGCTGTGGTAGCAACATCCGAGATCGCGACGAGAGAAGTCGAAGTGGCTGTCATCGATTGTGTGGCTCTGTTTTACGAAGAGGGAAAAGGCGGCGAGAATTACCGAAAAAAAAAAAACAAGTTCAGGTGTCGGGTGAACAAAGACGAAAAACGACTCGCCAAGTTTAGGGAGAGCATTAGGTAAGTTTAATTTGGATTGTTTCATTCAGTGCTCATCACCAGGCACATCAAAACGGAACCTGACCTGATTTGACATTATTCTGGCAATAAACGGTCTTAAACGTATCTAATAGCTCATAAGGACAAAGTCAACAAGCAAACAATTACAGTGGCTGCGAGGTTTGTCTGTGGTAATGCGTGGCTTTATTTGCTTTTATGTCTTTCAAAGTCTTTTCCCGGGAATGACTTCATGCTCTCGCGAGCGCGCGATGTGTTATGTATTAAGTAATTAAGACGGATTCCGCTCAACGTTCGAGCAATAAGTGCAAAAAATATTTACCAAAAAACTACTCATAGCACGGTAACATTTTAAATGCTATTTGAAACATCTCACTCTAGTTCACTTGCCCAAGTGACCCCGCGATTAAATTCTCAAGCATTCTCAAGAAAATTAATTTCAAATCTCGTAAAAGTATGCTAAAAACGGGCGCCATTTTGTTTTGAACTGACATGAAGCGTCTTTTTAATTGAAATATGGATAACTTCAAATCCAATTTTCTCTCGCGGGGTCAGCTTGGGAGCAAAAGTAACGATAAGTTCTTCTTATCTGTTCTCAAAATGTGACAGTGCTGCAAGTATTTTTTTGGTAACTTAATTTTTGCACTTACTGCTCGAACGTTGAGCGGAAATCGTCTTAAGTATTAAGTCGTCGCGTTAACCCTGGCTCCCAGCCCTGGACACGTTATTATGTCAATGAACGCTCCAATTGCCAATCTGTACACTTGGTTGGAGAAAGCCAGTGCATATACCGATGGGTCGTTTGGCTGGAGTAAAGCGGCTTGCCCAAGAACACAGCACAATATTCGACTAGTACTCGAACAGGGCCATTCACTCCGGAGTCTAAAGCACCAATCGACTCCTAATCGTTAGGCCATAGCGTCTAATACACCGCATCTCTCTAGAATGTAAATTCCTGATGAACGTTAAGCACTGACTTTGGAAGCAAAGAATTCAATTCCCTTCTATTGCAATCAGAAAAGTGAATCAATAAAGGTAAGTTTATCTTTGTTCGGCATACTGGACGGAAAGTACACGTTACTCATTTTCCTAAAACGAACCTAGCATGCCTTAATATTCGAAAAACCAATTAAGTTAATATTTGCCCGTAATTTTAAGATTATGCAAGGCAACAATTTCGTTATTTCATTGGTTTTTGACAAGGTTTTGGACGTCTTGCGGTATTTGGCGAATTCTTTTGCGATAATGCGGTAATTGTCAATTTTTTTTGCGGTTTTGCGGTATTCAGAACCCCCAATGTCCCCCTCTAATAGATATCTATCAGTTTTAGCTCATATTTGATAGTTCTGATGATTAATTAAATGGATCCAATTTTTATTTATGGCTCTTGATCAAAGGATTCTCTTATTTCATTTTCTTTCCCAGGGATCGTCGCTGGAGGTTTGAGATCTGTCAAATGACCAAATATCCGGGAAAATAAGGATGTCTCGAAACAAGCAAACAAGCAAAGGCAAAAGTGATATCTGAGCACCGAGCAGAGATGCCAATTGGTGAAGGGAAAGTTTATAAGGATTAAAAATCAGAGTTATATAGAATCGCTTTGCTGAGCTGAGCTGTATGGTGATGGGTAATAAAACAGCAGTTCAAAAATTTTCTTTGTATCTCACTTTGATTGTGAAGTTTCAGATCGATTTCAAAGATAACTAACAAAAATCTTAAGCCTGGAAAAATATTCTCATTTCAGTTTGCAATGCAAACTGTTGGTAAAAACAGAGACATACCCGGTAAACTTCAAAAAGTGTCGCTTAATGGTTTTCATATGAATAAACAACTGAGGATTTCACACCTTGCGTCATAATAAACGTAATAACAGGAACTGATAACTGTTTCATAACTTTCATTTGACTGGTCATACTTAAAGTATTTCATTCACAGGCGAAATCAGAACCACCTTGTTCAGCATAATAAACAGCACCACCGGGAAAGTACTGTTCAACAACTTCTTTTGAATGCTCAAACCTTAAGATTCCATCCACAGACTCAGAAATTGCAACCATCTTCTACAGCATAATAAACACTTACAGCACAACAGGAAAGAGCAGCTCAGTAGCTTTCATTAGACTGGCCACACTTTTAGCATCTCATCCACAGAACCTCCTTGTACAACATTATAAACATACAGCGCCACTGAAAGGAACGTACTGCTCAGTAGATTTCATTCGGATGCTCTCACTTAAGCATTTCATCCGCATGCTTAAAACTTAAAACCACTTTGTAAAGCGTAATAAACAGCACCACAGGAAAGTACTGCTCGGTAGCTTTCATTTGAATGTCACACTTTAGGATTTCATCCGCAGTCTCAAAACTTTAAACCACCTTGTAAAGCGTAATAAACAGCACCACAGAAACGTACTGCTCAGTGTTTCATTCGAATGGTCACACTTAAGCATTTCATCCACAGACTCAAAACTTAGAACCTCCTTGTACAGCATAATAAACGGCACCACAGAAAAGTACTGCTCAGTATTTCATTTGAATGGTCACACTTAAGCATTTCATCCACAGACTCAAAACTTAGAACCTCCTTGTACAGCATTATAAACATGCAGCGTCACTGACAGGAAAGTAATGTTCAATAGTTTTCATTTGAATGTCACACTTTAGGATTTCATCCGCATGCACACTTTAGGATTTCATCCGCATTATCAGAACTTAAATCCACTTTGTAAAGCGTAATAAACAGCACCACAGGAAATTACTGCTCAGTATTTCATTTGAATGGTCACACTTTAGAATTTCATACACAGAATCAAAACTTAGAACCTCCTTGTCAGCATTATAAACATGCAGCGCCACGGGAAAGTACTGCTCAATAGCTTTCATTTGAATAGTAACACTTTAGGATTTTATCCGCAGTCTCAAAACTTAGAACCACCTTGAAAGCATTATAACAGCGCCACAGAAAAGTACTGCTGGATGCTTTTATTCGAGGGGTGACACTGTAGAATTTCATCCACAGACGCAGAAGGATTTAATTCACAGATTCAAAACTTGGAACCACCTTGTACAGCATAATAAACATGCAGTGCCACGGGAAAGTTCTGCTCGGTAGCTTTAATTTGAGTCGTCACACGTCCCCCCCCCCCCTCTCTCTCTTATTCGAAAGGCAATTGTACAACAAGCTCCTCTAGTTAGTTTCTTCTTTTTTCTAGTCTTTTTTTCTCTTGCCAATAGGATGGTATTCCCTTGGAATACAGAAGATCTTTCGAAGGAAAACGGAGGATAATAAGGGCAAAATGACAGCCTTTAAATGAAAAATAAATCAACCAGCCAAGCGCTTCTAGTTACAAAAAGGAAACGACATTTTGTTCCACCAAAGCTTGTTTGGAAATAGACGCAAAAAAAAAAAAATAGTTTCACATAAGTATACCACCCGCTATCATATCGTGAAGCGCAAGTTAAGGTTCCAGGAACGCAACAGTTACATGGAAGCTGTTTCCAACATTTCCAGAACTTCATTCAAATTGAAGCAAATCAAATTTGCCTAAAATCAACTCGGTTAAGTTTGCGTGTTCGGCTTCGTTCTTCAATTGAATTTCGCTGTTGAATTTGCTGCCTGAATTTCTCTCCGCCCAATTTCGTCTGCCGGTGAAGTGTACCGATTTGAAAAGTGAATTTTTGCTCTAGATTTTCAAGGCTTTCCGTGTTACCCTTATTTTGTAGGGAAAGGCCGCAGACCGTCATGTGTTGGCTAGAATGATCAGGGAGATTGAAGTGTCGGGAGACTGGTTTGGATGCGTCCTTGCCATTTCTTTCGACGTCTCGTGCTAGTCTTCCCTGTTTCACCAATGTATATCTTTTTGCATAAAGTACATGTTATGCAATAGATAACATTTGCACATGTGCATGTAAAGCGAAAAGTGATTTTAATAGATCACTTGGGCCCTGTCATTTTGTCCTTGGTATGAATGAAAGGACATGTGTAGTAGCGTTTGATTTACGCACACTTCTAACTAGAAAGCGTCCTATGTTTTTCCCCATGTTCCCTATGTTTTTGTCGCGTTTGAATGAAATCAAAGCGATCTATTTAAATTACTAATCGCTCATTCACTGATCAAGGACATGATTCAAACTTGTCACTGGCTCGCGACAGTTACTTCTTTTATTTAGGTAAACATGCACATGAATGGAAAAAAATAAAAATGAAATAATTGCATTCCGTTTTTCTGCACATTGGAGGCCTTAATCACTGGATAAGCAGATATGTCCTGCTGGTTACATTGTGCCTAAAGTCAAACGGTTAGTGGCGTTTAACGAGCTTAGTTATTCCCGGTTTTACCTTGGAATTTCCTCGATTATACAATATTGGGTTAATACCCGAACACAAGGTAAACAAAGGAACTAAAACTGGATTCATGAGCTTGATGTAAGGCTTATTTGTAATTGCAGTGATAACTATAGTAAATGCAGTGGGAATGAAAACCAGAGCTAGCACCCCCGCAACATAAATTGTTTGTCTCTGGTCAGTTGGCACTCACTGGCGGCACCTGCAGAGTTGATAGGATTTGGATGGTTTACTTCCGCCATCTGCTCAGCAAAAGTGTTGTTATGGTGATGAAGAAGACGAAAGGTCATAATTTGGAGTGCGATGATAACAGCTGCTGTTAAGATGACAAAGCCAAAAGCCAGGAAACTGAGGGATTGTGACTGGACAACACCGACTTGTCTTAGAGTGCCAATGGTAACGGAAATCACCCAAACCACAGAACAAGCCAAAAGTGCGCGGCACCGGGTCACCAGGAGCTTGTACTGGACAAAACATTTGACTGCTAGGTAACGATCAATGCTTATGATAAAGAGGTGAGCAAACGTACCGACTAAGGACATCACAGTCGGTGCAAACAATGGAATCGCCATCATTTCCCCGTAAACTTCACAGACCTGACTGTTCATCAAATGTTTGATTCTAAAACCGGAATCCACAGATACAACAGTCGCTCCCCAAAGGAGGTCTGTAAATGAAAAGCTGCAGAGCAACAACAGCCCTGGACGAATGGACCTGATTCCACTTCTGAACAACGCAATGATGACGGCTGCATTGGACAAAACACACCAAACATTCAAACGCATTGTGAATGGGGCAATGTAGTTTGTGTAGTAGAAGTAACTCTGAAATTATAAATATATGAAATCCATATATTTGAACTGCGGAATGAAGAAATAAATTTAAAGAAGATCCTCGCAGTTATTAACGCAACTTATGCAGTTGCGAAAAGAAAGCCTGAAGTAACTCTCTTGGAATGACGTGGATATTTCTGGAACAAGACAGGACAGGTCGACTTGGTCTACCATTGTGTGGTTGAGTTACTCAGGTGTGATGTTGCGGTGTAAGTTACGAGAAACGTCAGAAAGAAGGTCATTTTATTTTACCCGGCTTTTTGTTGGTAACGCTTGCATTGCATAACTGGCGCCAGTGTTGTTCGCGTAAAGACAAAGGTTCACGATGGCGACTACTTCTCGAAACACAAGTGAGGAAGTGGCGCAAGGGGAATGGGGAGTAGGCGTTTGTTATGGCTTTGCTGCTCGAACTTTAAAGAGTGAAAGTTCAAAAAGGAATCCTTGCTATCCAGAGTTACTCATTGACTTCACGGGTTTGCAAAAAAAACAAACAAACAAAAAAAAGCAGAAGAAGAAGAAGAAGAAGAAGAAGAAGAAAAACCTTCCAATGCGTTCGAGACTCTGTCTCCCAAACGGAAAACAAATGAATGCAAATTCAGGCCGAAGAAATCTAAAAGCAGTTATATAACAGTATAATTTTCGTTTTGTTTATAGGTTTTGCAGCTGAAGGTTATTGAAAAACGAAAAAAATCATCTGTTACCATTAGAAATAATGCAAACATATTAGCAAAATATGTTTGCTTGTCTGAATGGTTGAAATTTTAAATTCTAGGATTTGGTGCGGTATAGATGAAATTCATTGACAGAAGGTACTTGAGAAAATTGCGTTTGGTGTCCTTGCAAGTTTTTACCATTTTCTCGGAACATGATCGGAACAGAATTGAGTTAAAATTTCACCAAAGGCAATTTATACAATGTTTTGCTTGAGTTTCAATAATAACCCCCCCCCCGCCCTAAAGTCAGTTGCTAGCGAAACGGGTATTAAAGATTTCCCCGTTGGAAACAAAATTGAACGTGCTTGGTGGAAAAAAAATGACATTTTACAGAAATAAACCCCGAATAATGGATGAGAATTGCCGAGTTTTAGCGTTAGTAGTAAAGGACGCTCATATGGGGAATTTGGCCTCGTTTTGATGTAAGGATGACGTCATAACCGGAACCGGAAGTCACGTGTTTTTAAGAGGGGAAACCGCTGACCAGGTGGAAAAAAGGATCGCGGGCTCATGGAACCGGAAGTCACGTGTTTTGGAAGGGGAAACCGCTGGCGAGTGTGAAAATAGGATCGTGGGCTCAAGGTGGGTTAAAACCGCTGAGAAAACGCGGGCTGAAAGTCTAAAGTCCAATTTCTGCAACGTGGGTAACCCTTGGAGTGAAAATAAGAAAAAAATTAATACATCACTTTTTATTGTTATAGTTTTGTTTTTACAATAACTGAGAAAATAGGAGGAGGGTTTCCGAAGAAGCTAAAATGAAATACATTCATGATTACTACGAAGGCATTGAATCAAGTGAGATATGGAGGGTTCCTATGAGTGTTCCTTTTGATGAGTTCTTTTGAAGAAGCTAAAATGAAGTACATCCATGATTACTACGAAGGCATTGAATGAAGTTCTATGACAGCAGCTCCTATGAGTGTTCCTTTTTGATATGAGTATTCCTTTTGATAATATGAGTGTTCCATGATGAGTGTTCCATTTTGATGATGAGTATTCCTTTTGATAGTATGAGTATTCCTTTTGATGAGTTCCTTTTAAGATGAGTGTTCCATTTTGATGAATTCCTTTTAAGATGAGTGTTGCTATTTCATGATGAGTATTGCTATTAGTTTCCTTTTAATAATATGAGTGTTCCATGATGTGTTCCATTTTGATAATATGAGTATTCCTTTTGATGAGTTCCTTTTAAGATGAGTGTTCCATTTTGATGAATTCCTTTTAAGATGAGTGTTCCAAGATGAGTGTTCCATGATGTGTTCCATTTTGATAATATGAGTATTCCTTTGGATGAGTTCCTTTTAAGATGAGTGTTCCATTTTTAGCGAAGGAAAAATTCAACTCAACTATAACATCAAAGCAAATGTCATCGATGAGCTTCAAAAGCCCCAAAACAATCCACGCCTAGGGGATGCGCATTAGGTTTTGACGAGGAGGATCACATTGTGGATTGCAGTCAAGTCACATATGGAGGCTTCGTACAGAGACTTGCATTACACTTTCGGTGATGACGTCACTCGAAGGCAGGCAAGCAGGTAAAGAGACCAAACAGGCGACCGCTACTCCCAAGCCAGGAAGCAGGCAAGCAAGCATACCACAGTCACAGATGACAGGGTTGTCGAAGGAAACTCTGGCCAAAAGAAAACCTTAATTTCCACTGGGTATAGGAAAGTGTCTCACTGGTACCCGTAGGGGTAGGTGTGGAAAGTGACAGGATCCACGACTCTCTTGTCGTACACCAGTTGGTAACGTTTGTAATCGGGGAAGGTGTGTAGTTCGTAGTGTTTGGGATTTCGCACGATCTGGTACGTTTTGACGACTTGGGTCTGGCGGGGTTTGAGGAGTGGCTTCTGGATTTCGTCGAGGACATTCCCACGCATGACATTGTAATTTAATTGAGTTTTCCCCTCACTGTTGAGACGGAAACCCCGCACTTTGCATTCGACGTGGCCATTCCGGGTTTCGTAGCCATAGTTCTTGGGACCGCCCGACACGAATTCCCGGATGTAATCGTGCTTGTCCAATTCACTCGTAAAGTCGCCGAGGTAATCGCCCAAGTCTGGGTCGTCTTGTCCCTCGCTTGTATAATAGATGACGGAGTCGGTGTCGTAGTAGAGGACACGTTGCTGCAGCTGCTCCAGGGCGGCATACAGTCGGAGTCGGGCCCAACAGGTAGTGAAACAGGCTACAAAGATGTTAAGGTTGGGTGACACGGGGATGTCTTCGTCCTGGTACTGATAATGTACCTCCACCATTTGGTCGTTGATCACGGAGACGTGTCGTACGTCCACGGTATCCGTCTTCAAGAAACGGTGGAAGGCTCGAGGATCGTCAAAGGTTTTGATTTGGGTTTTGTTGAGGCGTTGTCCAAACTTGCCCCACATGGAATTCAACATCATTTTGGCTAGGGTGCGCAAGCCGGGATTCTTCTCAATTTTGTCATACTCTAACTGGATGCCTTCATGCTCGAAGTACTTCTGGATGTAGTCCTGTTTGGCTTGCTCTGACATGTCGTCCTTAGGCCACCCACTGGCTTCTTGTTTGATTTTTAACCAAGTGTTGACGTAGTCTCTGAACAGCCCCTGACAGGTGTGGTCAAAATGCCACACCTCATAGATGTACTGGACTTGGTAGCCAAGCTCGACGGCTTTCTCTAATTCGGGGGTGCACCATGTTCCCGTCAGGACACGTTGCCGGTCCGTGTGCACGCATTCCGAGGACCTCTCTAATGGTCTTTTCGGCATCTCTTGTTCCACACAGGCGGCACAGAGGGGAAACAGGAGTTTGTCGTCATGGCGATAAGGCAGGACAGGATGATACAGTTGACGTGGAGGCAGGATTTGACATTGGATGAGACCAAAGTACTGGTGGATGTCGGTGTGACCCGGGTTGGAGATGATTCTCGGATGCCCTTTAGGGTACACACTGGTTTTGTTTACCCATGGGTACAAAGAGGTGACATCGATGTAATGGATCTTTTCACTGGGGGTGACGTGATGGTACAACTTGACGGCATTGGTACGGCCTCCGCAGAAGGCGTCTCGCGGATTGAGTGGCTCGATGAATTGAAGCTGGGTCACAAACGTACGGATGTCTAGGGAGGTGTCTTTGAGACGGTTCCATTCACATTCCCAGATTTGAACGACGGTGTACCCTTGCCGTTGTAACCGTTGGATCTTTTGTTGGGAGGTCTCGTAGACATCTTGCAGGCTTCGATCAAAATGGCGGACATGGGTTTCGTGGCGGTTTGGATAACAGGTCGGGCATCCATGGGTGAAACACCCTTGAAATTCGTACACGGTCCGGGTGTCGTGGCAGTAGCCATCGACGAAGCCAATGGCCGGGATGCGAACCTCGCCGGCATTGCGCACATGCTGAATGTTATTTTCTCGGGCACACCAGGTGAGCCATTCGAGGGCTACTCGTGATTGATTGATGGAGTTGCGCCAACCACGGACGGGTTCACTGGCGATGCTGTTGGGGATCATCCGGTTCATGCGTAAATCCCGGTTGCAGGCAGAGGCAATGGTGATATGCTCAAAGGGGTTGAAGCCCGTCAGGGTTTCAAACAAGCGTTTGAATGTCAGACAGCCTTGTTTCAAGAGGCGTACATCGGATTGGCAATAGGCGACCAATTCTTTCTGAAAGTCAAACACTTTGTTGCGTTGCTGTTGATGCCACGTTTCGAAGACTTGCTTCTCTTCGGGTGACATGGTTTCAGGCATGTAGTAATCGAGGGCTGGCACGGGTCCCACGTACGTTTGGTGATCGGGGTGGTTGAACAGGTGAGGGAAGTACCCTTTTTTCAATTCCGTTAATCCAAAGGTTTTGGGAAAGGCGGAGAGGGGCATCTGGAAAAAACTCATCGAGTCGATGAAACGTATCCGATCGTGTTTGACTTCCAAGAGTTTACATCCGTTCCGTAGCTGTTGGACGATTCGGTTGTCGTCATAGTATTGATGAATGACAAAATAGCCATCGTACCCCTGGAAGTTATGAGCGAGTACATTGACTTGTCTTGTGTCATAGTTGGTCAAGGTATCCAGCCATTCCAGGAAATCTCGGACGCAATGGTTGCCGTGGAAACACATGGGTTGGTCGTCGTCGTCGGTTTCGGCCACGACGAGATTGGCGATGTGTTTTTCCTTGGGTTGCATGGCTTCAATGTCAAAAAACACATGTAAAGGGGGCAGCTCGTCCTCCTCCTCCTCGGTTTCTGTGGTGTCTCGTTTCCTCTTTCTTTTGTTCTTGGTTTGAGGTTTGGGGGCTGTTTGAATAAAACAACGATGAGTTTCCCCGTTCACGTACTCGTGGCAGGAGGGACAATCGATATACCAGCATAGATGCTTTTCAATCTTGTCTAATCCCACGTCCAGTTTAAAACAAGTACGACAGCGACGGCGACGAAAGCAGACGGAGGAGTCTAGGTTGGTTGCAGGTTTGCCCGTGTGGTCCATGGTGACATGGGCTTGGAAACAAGTGTCTCCAAAAAAGTCCCGATGACAATGTTGGCACCGTTGGGTAGCTTTCTGGCCTCGAGGATAGGCTGCCTGGAAATCAGGACACTCTTTTTGACGACAGGCCCCGCATTGCTTTTTCTTATTGCATCGATGGCGATCTTCATGGTCATAGGGTTTCCAACAATGGGCACAGACGTAACTGGACCCGAAAAACCCCGGTAAGCGAGTAATGACGTCGTAATGGCCTTGGTGATGCAACAGAATCAATGATTTGTCTTGAGGGCCTCCAAAGGTCGTGATGTGAAAATGCCGGGCGGCATCCACCAACAGGATCTGGTAACCGGCCAGGGATGGGGCCTTGCTGAAGGCTGTCAAGGCGTCGTAACTGCATGGGCCGAATGGTACCTTGGCTTCGTGATGAAGCAAGAGAGCCATTTCTTTTTGAAGTTTGCCTCCTTTTCGAATCGATTCCCATTTCGGGTGTGGGTCCACGCGAGCTTTGGCGGTGACGAGGGCTCTGGCACAGCAGAGGTCATCATCATTTTGGATGCGGATGACCGACTTTTTCTTGGCCGTTAACATGGCCATGGTGGGGTGGCCGGGTTTGCCACGACGCCGTCTCCCGGTTCCTTGAGGTGCATGATGGACTTGAGTGATGGATACTTGAAAGGAGTCGTCCATTTCAAATTGTTCGTTGCTGTTGAGGGCTTGAGCTAAACGTTGGAACAGGGCCTCCACACGCTCTGTGTCTCG
The DNA here is from genome assembly GCA_964017195.1 of Siderastrea radians. NCBI lineage: Eukaryota > Metazoa > Cnidaria > Anthozoa > Scleractinia > Rhizangiidae > Siderastrea > Siderastrea radians. The sequence goes on along the minus strand of OZ024891.1, from coordinate 50,901,021 downwards.
ACGCCATTCACCTGCACGTAATCCCCACCCCTGGAAATTATTGTGGAGTCTGTCGGAGCTGATGGTAAAGTAAAGGCGATCTTGATCGTCGAGGCCAGGCGTGGTGGTCAACACTTGATTCACCGCTCGGCGTAAACCGTCTTGGAGAGCTTGCGTGATGTTTTGATCTGGAATCAAGTTGCCCCTTTGACGTAAACGGGTAGTGAAATGTCGTTCACGTACCCCCATGCGATCACTCTTCCGATCCACAAAGCGTTGGAGTTCAAAGTCAAACGTTCCTGCTCCACTTTGTTGAAGGAGATGAGTGGTTCCCTCATCCAAACCTCCTGCCCCACTTTGTTGAAGGAGGCGAGTTTGAAAGGTATGTTGTCTTTCGAAATGATCCATTGCCTCATGACAGAGGTCGTCGTCACTGTCCGGCATCTCTTCATGGGATAATAAAGGGCCATGACAGGAAGTCGTCTCGTTGTCTCTCATCTCCTCGGGATATAACAGATTTGTGTCTTCTTTTTCCGAGTCTGAACTCTCGAGACCTAGCATGGCTAAAACCTCATGGTGGGCGAGGCCGCTGGGCCCCGCGCCTTCGTCTTCTTGTTCTGGCTGAGAGGTCATGATCAGATGAACTGGCTGACGGTCGGGGCTCTGTTTTTATAGAGAACCAAAAGGGTCACGTGGGAGGGGAAGGAACCAATCACCAAGCATGGCCACGGTGGTCTCTGGGAGGGGTGGGACGGGGTGGGGGGACCCCCCTCCCCCCTCTCTAGTTAGGGTCCATGGGCATGATGGGAATGAATTAGAGACTATAAAACAGATCGCCCCTCGAGGTGAGTCATCTCAAAATGGAGGTTGCCCATGAGAATCTGTTGAAAGAGTTTGAGGCATTTCAAGTGGATATTATTTTAGATGAAGTTAAGGAGTGGAGTCTCGACGACGACGGAGAGATCCGGGCGTTTGGGGAAGCGCTGTTGGAGGAGGAGAGAAGGAAACGGAGGGAAGCAGCCCAGGCAGCCCAGGCAGCGCGAGCCGCCCACGTACGGACGAGTTGGAACCCGGGCTGCTACCCGCAATTCACCACCGAGTGGTACATCCGGGGCCTCGACTTCTGCTGCCCCTATTGGCGGTTTGAATTCAAGCGGCCCCAAACACCTCCGCCAGCCCCGCCGCCGCCGTCGCCCGAGGTCTGTCGAAAGCGGCAGCCGATGCAGCCGATGCAGTCGCCGAGACCCCACGAGCTCCCGACAAAACGACAGCGATGACGGCGAAGATAGCGACGACGGTATCATGGCCGAAGTAGCAGAGCTCAGGGCGAAAGAAACACGACGACTGGCGCTAAAACGAGCCTGCAGAGCTAGGTACCGGCTCCGACATCCTGAGCGAGTCGCCGAGTCTAAACGACGGTACTATGCCCAAAACCGCGAGCGAATAGCCGAGTCTAGACGGCAATATCGGGCCAGGAATGCTGAGCGAGTGGCCGAGCAGCAGCGAGTGTACCAAGCGAGGTATATCGCCAAACGTAAGGAGTTGATGAGACGGTACTATGCCAGCCATGCAGATCGACTCCGGGAGCAGAAACAATACTCCTCGAGAAAGCGTGAGAGCGCGGCCCTGTTACGTCAACAAAGAGGGCCCATGGTCCAAAAGGCAACGGAGGAGAAACGCCAAGCGTTAGGGCCCCTTCAATTGACTGTGACCGTCGAAGATTTTATGAAGGACTTTTGTAACTCCCTCTCGCCCAGCCCTGAGGATTCTATAGATCAATTTGTAATGGACATGTGGGATGAGGGGAAAGGATTTTTAGACAATTTACTCGATGACTTGCCGTCATCGGACGACTCGTTGTTGTTGGACCTTGATGACTTTTTAACTGACATGATGGAGGATTCTTCGTTTGATTTGGACGAGTTTGTTATGTAAAAAGAGACAGTGCTTTGACATTTTCATTTTTTATTGACACAACATGTAACTGGGGGTGTCATTAAATTTTACAATTTTAAACGTTTCTTGGCTTGCATGATTTTCTTGACCACCCGTTCCGTCTTGGTTTTCTTGCCGGGTAATCGATCAATGGCTTGGATCATCTTGGTATCGGCTTTCCATTTATCTTGCAAATTCTTGGCACGGCTGTAATCAATGTCGTGTTGTTTCGCAATTTGGTCCAAGCGATTGATCCCGGGATCCCCACGTTTGAGACGTTTGGCTAAATGCGTCCCAGGGCCCATGTACTGATAGCCAGGCCAATGAAATTCTTTGCCGGTTTTAGCAATCCATTTTTGTACATCCACTGCCCCTCCTCGTTGGGTGCGTTTCCGTTTGATACCCCTTCTCCTCTTGGGAGGCATGTTTAGTCACTGTCGTAATCCAACCGACGTCGTAACTTTTTGCCTTGGTACCAATCTTCCCAACCGGGTAAGGGTTTCAATCGTTCCACTTCTCGGGTAGGTCCTTTGCCTTTGCCTTTGCCTTTACCTTTGCCTTTCGTGAAACCACTTTCGGCTAAATGCTTTTCCCAAGTCTTGCGACGTTCTCGCACGGCTTCTAAACGCGATTGTAGATCCCCTCGACTAGTGGATGGACTCCCTTTCTTGACAATGGGAATCTTACTAGTGGTGGCTGCTCCTTTGCCTTTCTTGGTTGCAGGGGTAATGGTGGGTTTGGGAGTCGACGGACTTCCTTTTATCATGCGCTTCAACCATTGTTCCACGGGTCCCGTTACCAAATCCCCGGCTTCTTCTTCTTCTTCGCCTGGCGGGGCCCCCGGGGCACCGACCCCCACGCCTCCCGGAAATTGACGAATGCGTTTGGTTAACTTGATTAATTCTTGACTCAACGGTTTGGTTTGAGCATTGACCACGGCGGGGGGTAATTCGGGATTGGCTAACAAGACATGTTTTTTAGCGGCCAGCGTCGCGGCTTTGTTCAACAAGGCATTTTCGGTGAGTTCTCCTTTGTAATATTGAATGAGTTGCTTCAAGTCCTTCTGGGGAATCATGTAGACCTCGTCCATAGGGGTTGACTACAGTCGGGGCAAAGTTCCCCGTCTTCTATCTCACGGCAGCTCTCACAAAGACGGGTCCTCAACATATGTTGGTACTCTCGATACAACAGGTGATATTTATGCTTCCAATAATAACAGTCGTCTTTCCACTTGTCGGTGGCCCGATTGGCCTCTTGTAACAGGGTGATCCATGTGGCCAGGGTTAACGGGTCGGTCGAGCACATTGACATAACACCTCGTGAAGTCCTTGAAACAAACCGCGTCCTTTTTGTCGGACTAACCACGCACGCCGTTTTTTGATGGAATGTCGACGACGTCCCAAATCGCGTAGCACCTTTTTATAGGGTTGAAGTTTAGCCAGGATGGGGGGTGTGACGGGAATCTTGTTTTTTAAGAAGTTCAAAACCAATTCACTCACAGCATTGATTTGATCGGCATTGGCATGTTGTAACAACTCTTGACGTTTGGAGCCATTGGCTTCTTGTAACATGGACCGTAAAAACGGTAATTGACGTCGCAGACGTTGCATCCTTTATCGATGACGACGACGATAGCGTTGATTGGCTTTTTGGATCGTGCGTTTTATACGTTTATCCGTTTCCAAGGCCACGGCTTTCCCTAATCCTACCATGGCGGGGACCAATAGATTTAAAAAACCGCCTCGTTGACGACGACGTCGTCGTAATCTTCTTCTCCTCACCATGGACGGTTCGTCAATAGACGTTGAAGGGCTTTGTTTTGTTTGATCGCATCCTGCGTCTCTTTATAGCCTTGACGGGTATTGCGTTTGAAATCGGACCACCAACCCCCACCTCGTTGTCGTCGGTAATGTTGTACATTATCGGTAATGCCTTTTAAGGCTTGCCCGCCTAATTTGCCTAAAGCAAGTCCAAACCCAGGCGCGGGGCCTGAGAGAAACATACTCATGCCATGGGCAATTTTATCCACCAAACGGGGTTTGCGACGCATTAAAGCTCCTCCTCGTTGTTTCCTTTTTCTGCGTCGTCGTCGTCGGACGGCCATGGTTCTAAGAGTGTAGGACTGGGAGGGAGCGGCTTTTTATGGATCCAGTAGTCTTTGGGTTTCAAGGGACGAGGACATCCGTCTACATAGCATAGAGCTTCCAAGGGTTGGTACACAAAATGACGATGGTAATCTTGGAGACATCGTTTGGGTAACGGAGGGGTGAAATCCACAATGGTATCATCCAACGTTTGCATCTTGATTAAAAATCCTTCCAGGTCCTCCAAGGGGACACCTCTCACATAGGTTTTCAATTCGGTAAAGGCTTTGGCATAGGTGGTAAACGCAAACCGACTCATGGTCACTTTAAATCGATATTGTTTAAAATCATTCCATCCTTTGACCACGGTGCCCACCGCCGCCAAACACGCTACCAACGTGCTGTTGTCCAATAGCGGGCCAGCAATCATACCTGCAGCCATCAGGAGTAACGCCATGCCGTTGAACAAGGCATTGATACACTTGTAATGATTCAACATTTTTCGATAACACCACCATTGTTGATGGTAAAAGGCATACAAGGAATCCATTCGTTGTAACAATTCCGGCGGGAAGGGGATGCCAGGACGTCGAGATCCATTCAATAATGACACGACGGTTTTCATCCTCACGGCGATACCCGGGACGACGAGGTTTGTACGCTCGGGGCTCCTCCTTGTTTATAACTGGTCACAATGCTATTGGTCATGGTCACATTAGCAATTTCCCGTCCTTGGGCCAATTGTTCTTGATCTTGTAATAGCATCCGTAAACGTCGTTGTAAATCTGCTTGACGCAAGGTACGAGGTTGTCTGCCAGAACTCCCAGACGTCCAAGATCCTCGAGGGGTGGCTGGATTGGAAGCAGGTGTCAAAGGTGAACCGGGGAAAAGTCGTCGTCGTCGTCCGCGTCGTCCACCACGACGGCCACCACGACGTCCACCACCACCACCACCACCACGACCTCCTCCTCCACCTCCTCCTCCACCTCCACCACCACCACCACCAGCACCACCAGCAGCACCACCACCACCACCAGCACCACCAGCAGCAGCACCACCAGTACCACCACGCCCACCACTACCGCCACGTCCACCACGTCCATTACCACGCCCACCACGTCCGCCACGTCCATTACCATCACCTCCAGCACCCGCTGCTGTCCGACCCCCTCTCGCTGTTCGAGGAGTAGGCGTCAAGGTTGCACTTCCCCAACTAGGTGGAGTGTCCGGGGAAGACTCCGGGGTGGTCTGGGGGCTATGGAATGAGGGTGAACGGGATGGTTGACTTCCTACCCCGGCAGGGCTAGAGGTCCTAAACGCACTGGGGGAGGGCAGCTGTTCCACATACGCGATCATGTCCTCGACGGTCATTTGATCAAAGGCTTGGTCGATCAAGGTTGAGTCCCCTGTATCCAAAATTTCTTGGATGGTGCCTGGGGACACTTGGTTGCTGCCGGACGCCCCGACCCCGGCCGGGGCCACGGTATCGTACGATTGCGGAGGTTGACGGTCTTCATCGGCCATGCTGGCTTTTTCGAAAAGGTCGTTCAAGGATCTCGTCCCTTTATACTCGCTTTTGATAAGTGCGCGTCCATCCTTCGTCTTTTAACAGGTGACTCAACACACGTTGTTGATCGGAGGAGGCCGGGTGTAAATCCAACACCAAATAGCCATACGGGCGGGTGGTGGCTTGATGAAACGTCTCTAACGTGTCTTTCCAAGTCGTCGGAAACGATTGCAGCATGACGTTGCGTACCCCTAATTGATCTCGGGGATTCTTGAACGCCACAATGTAATGGGCATTGCGGGAAATACTTTTGGCATAGCGACCCACGGGAAACATGTCTTGACACAAGTACAACACCGTCACCCCTTGATGATGCGAATGTTTGGTGAATAAATCCAACACGCGTTTATCGTGACTCCCTTCGTCCATTAAATCATCCAAGACCAGGACCCCATGTCCTTGAGGAAACCATTGGACCAACGCGTCATGATCGGGAATCCCTTCGTGAAACACCACCCCATGATCTTGCATGCCTTGAAATCGATCTTGCCAAGCGCCATAACAATAATGTAGTTGGGTCGGCAGGGTTTCAAACAACTCGGGGTTGTCTACCAAGAGTTTTTCCGTAAACACGGTTTTGCCACATCCCGAAGGACCCACCACCAAGATAGAGGAGGGGGTATGAAAACGAAACGGTTTCCCCGTTTGCATGATGATGATACTACCCAGGGGAAAAAAAAGGCACCTTTTTATTGGAATCGGTGGGACTCGAACCCACGCACGATCCCCCAACACCTGTTTTTCGGGGGATCCAAAGGCTCTACCGACTGAGCTACGACTCTGACACCACGTTTTTCCAACGAATTTTATTTAACCATTACATTGATGATACGGATGACAACAAAGTTGATACCATCTGGCTTCTTGGCCTACAATCAATTGTTGAAGGCGTTGACCGGCTTGATGGTCATTGCTTACATAATCATGATCGGAAAACTCATTTAAAAAGTCTTGCAAGGTCCGTCCACGGGCTTTGGCTTTCAAGTACAACAAGGCGTAATCACCACAACTCTTGCTTGAAATGGCTTGCAGGGACTTGCCATTGGTCACCACATACTTCCAATATTGCACAATCCAATCTCGTAACGGGGTAGCTTGCACGTACGTGTCCATGGGTTAAGCATAACTGTCCAGGATTTCACACACGTTTCCATCCGTCCACACCGCTAACCAATGTTGTCCCGGTTGATCGTGTGGGTCGGTGTTCACAATGTAGCCTTGGGGTTGGGTCTTGACAGGACTCTTGGGTAAACGATCACAGGCCACCGTCCCGTAAAAGACAGGTTTCAATTGGGGGTCGTCTCGGGCTAAATAATCCAATTGCACATTATTCAAGGCCACGTGTTCCATCTTCAGTGCTGGTAAATGTTATACAACACGGCTCCGTTGCGGTCAATCTCCAGCAAGTTCTCAAATTCTCCATAGACGAGCACCGTTATATTGACACCGGGAGCGGCTCCAAATTCCAAGACCAATTGTAAATCGCCTGTTTGCTTGGGATTGAGGTTTTGACTGTCTGCACATCCATTGGCGACATTGTCAAACATGTACAAGGTACAATTTTTAGCTTCGCCCCAATCTCCTAGTTCCACCATATTGCCTTTCTTTTTACACCAAGCGCCACTGGCTTGCAGAAAACGGAAGTAGCCCAGGTTATCTCGGCTGCCATTGTCATGCACTAACTGTAGGGTTTCATAAGGGTATTCTTCGCCTTTGACAATCTGTTTAATGGACGTCAGTCCAAATTTCTGGAAGCAGAAAGGATCTCGGGTCACATCTCCATTGAAGGCTCGGCTGTCCAGTAACCCCACAATCAATCGGTCGGGTATTCTGTTTTGAAACAGGTTGGGGATATCAAAGCGGACCAGGTTGTTTTGCATGCTGAACGTGCGGATTTCGCTGCGAACGGTCGGGTAAGACGCCACTTGGCCTTCATTGTGTCTTTTTTCAGACAAACTCTGGTAGATGGCGTCATTCAAACGCAGTTAACAGAGATGAAACCGTAGTTTGACATCGCCTTCCATCAATCGGCCAGCTAGACCCACTCCATTGAAAAACAGGTTCGGACCATTGAAATGAAATTTCATCTTGATTTCGATGCCAGGCACTAACAGTTTGCCGGTATGAAAGACTTCCAGGTGGGGGGTAAACACCAGACTGTGGGTGACGCCTCCAGCATACTTGGCAGTTTCGGCTACCATGGCGGCCAAGGCTCCTTTGTGATTGGCACTGAGATTACGCCAATCTGCATGCGGTGTACCACTGTTGGTGTTGTTGGCCGTCCATGCGGGTGGGAAATCCACTTGATTGAAGCAGCCTTGGGGTCCTAACACGGTCTTGCCATCTTCTCGGTCATAATTCAGCAAGGTTTCCAGGTAAGCTTTGTAATGATAGGTGTCGGATTGTGGACTGATCAACGTGCCATTCAATTGCAAGTCAATTTGTTTGATGATGGAATGGGCCAAATTGTTGACGGGCCACAATTTCTGATTGGCCACCAAGTCATCGTTCGTACTTTTCTGCAATCTCAATTCCATGGTAAAGTAACTGCGTCCCAAATCCACAAAATCGTCTAATCCAGGAATGATGAATTCCATGGGATTGATACCCGTGGTGGTGGGTTGAATGGTAACCATGCGATAGGCATTGATGCTAATGTCCGTGGGCGGCACCTTGAAAATCCGTAACGCCGGGTTGACGGTCCCTTCGGAACGTGGGTGAGCCGGTGGGGTTTGCGTACTCACGTCAGGCATGTTTAACGTCGTCGTCGTCGTCGAGTGGTGGTACCCCGTCGTCGTGAGGGGTTTTTATACCGTCGTCGTCGTGCTAAGCGTTGTCTCAAATCAAACCCGGGCAGTCTCATCACCTCGGCACTTAACCAGCCACCACGTTGTCCTCTCCTGAGTTTCCAAAACGGATACAGTCCTCCCCATTGAGACAACCCTCGATTACTACGAATCCGTCGAGGTCGTGAATGCACGGGATCCATGTTCACACGCCCAAAATATCTCGCGCCCGTTTGGTTTGTTTGGGAAATAAGGCACTGGCTACCCGCACGGCGTCTTTCACGTTCTTCTGATTCAACGCTTTCTTGGCTTGTTTGGTGATTTCTTTTTTAATGACGTCTTCGGCTTTGCGTTTGATACCTCGTGATAACCCTGCGTTCAATCCGCGCAAGGTGTTACTAGGCAGTTTTAAAGGATTTCGCGTGCTTTTAAGGCCTTGGAACCCCCCACGCATGACCTCCCTTATCAACCCGCTGCCATGTTGATCATACCACTCGTCGGTCCGAAATCGTGTCAAACTTCCCCCTCGCATGGTTGTCTTCTTTGCTCTTTCACCAAGGACTATGCGTCACGTCACCCCCTTTGTCTTTTTATACCCCCTCTCATCGACCTTTCTTTTTCTTCCGAGTGGTCGCCGCTTCCATGGCTTTTTTGCCACCGTAACCCGCGGCACCACCCACCGCTCCCAACGCGGCGGCTTTCCCCACAGCGATCAAGGCTGGCACGAGAGCGGCCAGAGGCAAGAGACCGCCTCGTTGCCTTCTTCTTCTTCGACGTGCTCTTGTCTTTGGCATCTTTGACTGACCATCCCCTTTTTCCCTTTTTATGCCTTTTTGAAGTGCAAGGTGACCAGCGTGTTGCCTTTGCCAAACCTGACCAACTTATCCTCCGTGCCAGACGTTTCGGTGACTTGCATTTGAATGATTTCCACCACTTCATTACGAAGCGGTAGGTAATGAATGTGCAACGGTTCAAAGTACATGGTGCCTCTGCCTTCCCGCTTGTAGTGGATTTCTCGCAATAAATCGGTGACGCGATTGCCGACCATCATACTGCCTGCCACGTCCGAGTAGACGTGCAACGATCGCGAGGGATCTCCCACCACCGAACGAAACGCTACATTCAAGTTGGTGAATCGCCAACCACAACTCATACTCAATTGTAAATGATCCGGTAAAAAAGAACGCACCGTCCAAAAGACCGGGTTGTGCTGATCGTCGTTCACATCGTTCCAATCGTTGCCGGCGGGTTTTGTCATGTTAGGGATTTGATCCCCCATGAAGTCTTGTTGTAAGTTTGGGCCCAAAATCAACCCACTGCTAATTTTACGTAACCATCCCATCTTGACAGCTAACTTGGTGTAGATGTACAGGGCGGGCGTGTCGGTTTTGCAATGACAGATATTGGTGTTGTCAATGAGCAGATCTTCCCCTTCCCACTTGAACTTGACGTAGGTGTGTTTGCCTTGATCGTTGGCAAAACGACCGCCTTGAATCGCCGTTTCCTTGCGTTGTTGTTCCAAGTGAGCAATGGTGGCTTTCATGAAACTCACCCCATCCACCACCCAATCCAAATGTTGAATGTCATTGATGAGGGTTTCAGCCGTCCCTCCTCGCGAGGTCATTTCCCCAACACTTCCCCCCGGTTTGGGGTAGTCTTGGTCCCAGGACGTCGACATGATGAACCCATCTTTTTGCACCAACTCGTACAAATTGACGTGCGTATCCGGTAAGGAAATGGCACTCAACCCCACTTGCCACGAACCCCCTTGTAACCGTAATGGTTGAGGTAAACGAATCTTGAAGGCATTGGCTTGGTTGTTGGGAAATTCACGTCGGTTGGCATGACTGGGTAACGTCACGTAGAACGACATCTTTGTCTGCTTCACACCACCACTTCCCTTTTAAAGTGGAGGGTCAGGAGCGTATGCCCTTCGCCAAATGTCACGAGATCCCCATTGATTTCGGCCATCTGCGTTTCCACGATTTCCACCACTTCATTGCGTACTGGGACATATTGAATATGTCGAGGTTCAAAGTGCGTGGTTTCTTTGGGGTGGTACTTGATTTCTCGTAAGAGATCCGTGATACGCCCCCCTACCATACTGCTGGTCCCTACATCACAATACACGTGCAAAGGACGCGTGGAGGGAAATTCCAACGGGGTACGAAAGGCCCCGTTCAAATTCACAAACCGCCAAGGACACGATAGACTCAATTTCAGATAATCCCCTTGCACTTTCCAAAAGGTGGGGTTGTTGCTGCCATCGCGGATATCCGTCGGGTTCGGAATGGTAGAAATGCCATCCAATTCTTGCAAGAGATTCGGACCCAATCGATACTGGCCGGGGGACGGTTGTTCAATCCATCCCATTCTCAGGGCCAAGGTTCTGCCCCATGACACGCGTGCCACATGGGTTTTGTAATCCACTGGCTTGGTATTCAACAACAAATCCCCTTCGGTGGTCCATTCAAAGGTCGGGTACATTTTGACGCCATCGGGCCTCACCAACTTGTCTTTGGGTTTGATTCGTTTCGCCCGTTCTTGCCGGTAACGATACACCAGTTGGTGAAAAAATTGAACTCCCGTCAACGAGGTCATCTCCTTTCTCATGTCTTGAGCCTTCACGGTCCATTCCTGCTCTTCATACCACCATGCCTCCTGTCCCCAATCGTCTATTTTAAAGTCGTGTTCGTGCCATCGTACGTACAACAGAGGATGGGAATCACCCACGCCTCCTTCTTCCGCTATCACTGGAATGGTGGGTAAGGATAAACTCACCATACCCACCATCCATCCGCGTCCCATAAATCGAATGGGTTTCGGCAATCGGTTTCTGAAATGATGACTCTTGTTCCCAGGAAACTCTTTGGTACTCGCATGACTCATCAACGTCACGTAAAACGACGAGTTGGGCACCCACGTCATTGTTTAGCGTCGTCGGCGTCGTTTGCGCGGTCGAAGGGATGTCACGTCACCACGAGCAATCCAACTATTGTACTTGTCTGGCCACCCTTTCCACTTGACCAACCAACGATCTTTTTGACGCTTAAGTACTTTTTCGATGCGAAATACATCGGACACCTGGACTTTTTGTAAATCCTCCTCGTAAAACGTGCCTTTGATGGGGGTCTCATCCCATTCGTGAATCTTATACGTGGGCACGGGGCCCGGGATCACACGATGCACCACAAACACTTCTTCGGTCCAACCGGGGAGATAGCCTTTTTCAAAGGTACGATGAATCGTATTGAGACGGACCCGATCCCCGACTTTGAATTGGGGTTTTTTCCGACCTTTCAATCGTTTGCTGTACAATCGTTTCCACACGGCTTCTTCGTTGTCCCATGTCACGTCTTCGGGGGGCATACCAATACTTCGATGACGGGTGGCATTATAGCCTTGCACCAACTGGGGTAAGACATTGTCAAAGCGTAAGGTATTGGCCGTGATCAAATAACGGTACAACCGTTCTTTCAAGGTCCGATTAAATCGTTCCACCACACTGGCTTTCGCATCCCCTTCGGTGGAAAAATGTTGGATGTCTTGCTCCTCCACCCATCGTTGAAAGGTCCGATTGTAAAATTCTTTCCCTCGATCCGTTTGCAATCGGTTGGGGTGACGTCCTTGTCTCACAATCTTCTCAAAGGCTCGGACCAACGCCACGCCGGTTTTGGTTTTCAACGGTTGGACCCACGCGTACTTGGACAAGACATCCACGACGGTCAACAAGTAGCGTATACCCCGATTATGTTTGGCCAAACGTTGCACTTCCACTAAATCCGCAGCCCATTGATCGTCTAACCCCCCTACGACCACGGGTAAGGTAGCAAAACGACGACGTCGTGGTTTATGCAAGGTGTAGCCCACATCCTGTTCCAAGAGTCGTTGGGCTTTCTTCAAAGGGAGACCCTGGGCTTTGGCAAACCGTTGCACCCCACCTAAACTCCCCGGGGCGCTAGGATCGTGGTAACGGCTTAACCATTCTTGCGAGACATTGCTTTTCTTCTTCGTTGACGAGACAGGGCGTTTGGTTCTCTTCAACCCTGAGGACGACGAGACCCAGCGTTGAGTTTTCTTTCGAGGGGCCATACTTTTTGGCATTCATCCCATAAGGTCGGTATGGTGGGGACCGTGTGGGGATGCGCCTTTTGAATGATTCGATACCATCGCCATGCCTCTGGGTGAGCTTTTAACCATACGACAAACACCACCCATCGATACAGGTTACGGTCGACATGGGTTTCTTCAAAGATCTGGAGAGGATGCGTGTCCTCGGGACAAGGGGGAATGGGGATTTGGGTACCGGGTTGATGATCATATAAGACTTGACACAGGGTTTGATGACATTGCCATTGCCCCAGGGACAAGACAGACTCCCACGCATCACACACAGACTCCATGGACTAAATAAACAATATTTTATTCCTTCTCTCATTTAAAAGAGACCTAGACGTCCACAGCTGATGGTCTCTAGACCTTTCTGCCAGTTGTCAACACTGTCACTGTACTTGGGGGGTGGCGGCGCTGGGGCTACCATCATTTCTTGACGATTCTTGAGCTCTTGAATTTCTCGCAACAATTGTTTCTCATAGTCTGTCAGGGGTCGTTCTCGTTCCACGTCCTCTTTACTTTGGACTCGAGGGGGCGGACCAGGGATGTCCACGCCACGTTTGGGATATCCTTGCGCATCACGGGTAGACAAAGGAGATTCAGCTTGTTGGTCGGCTTTCTTGGGCGGGTTGTCATGAAACCAACTCCAGTACTTGGGACCCATGGGTTGATCGGCCCATCGGAAGAAGCCACACTTTTTCTTGGAACAATTCAGAAACAAGCGATCGGGGTTCTGGGTCGAATGACTTTGTTGCAGCGTGGCGGGTTCACGGCAAAAGCATTACAAACAAGTCCACATGTCCAACACTTCTACATGAGGTTGACTATACACGGCTTTCATATACTCTGGGGCTTGATCTTGTCCACAAAACAGCAAACAGGGTTGGATGGGACATTTCACATACTTCCATCCCTTTTGAGATTCTCGAGCCTCCAAACGCACGTCATGGCAAGGACATACCATATAGTCCACCGAACTAGCTAGGGCTCTTTCACTGTTGGCTTTCGCTTGAGCATAGTCCTCCACATTGTCATACACGGTCGTCAGAGTGAATTGAGGTGATGGTGGTGTAGATTGCTCCACCATGTCATTCAATTCTTTCATCATGTCTTCCACGGCAGCTCGGGTATCTTCCACCACTTCGCGCACCACAGGATCACAGTCCACGGGCGTCATCGTTTGAATGGTGTTCTTCTTCTTCTTGTTCCCCGCAGGGTGTACGCTTGGCTTTCTCTTCCGTTCGACCGACATCGTGCTCAAGATTTTCACCCCTACTACCGAGGCCTTTTTATACCTTAGACCCTTGACTGTCATTGGTCAGCTTGTCCTGACCTTATAAGGACTTGGTATCTTCCCATTGGTCAGCTTTTCCCTATCCCCTCTCGTGTTCCCATTGGTCCGTTGTCCCTATTTAAGGAGCTCCCTTGGTCCCTGAATCGTCATTCCAAGTAGATGGACTACTACCAAGATCTCAACCGAGACGACTTTGCTTCCACCAACGACTATTTGGCTGAACGGGTCAAACGAGGTCTGGCAGCGGGATTCACGTTCCAACAGTGCCGACAGCACCACGTCATTGATTTCGGTTTGGCCTTAGGGTTGACTCCCACCGAGATTCTAGCTATTGTTGGTCCTGACACCGGGTACGTATTTCCCAACGAATGCCTCCCAACATCGACATGATCGGAGAACAAGATCTCGGTGCCTTGGAACTGCAAGTGGGTCATGGTCATGTGGTCTACACAGGGGGAGCCAAAGGTACGGATGCACTCGTCGAAGAACATGCTAAACAGTTTGGGATGCAACTCGAAGTCCTCGTCCCCCCGAACCATCCTCGAGCCACTTTCATCACCCCGTCCACCGTGGAAGTCCTGATGCTGGTCAATCCCCATCTTCACCAGGCAGCGGAGAAACTAGGCAAACAAATGCCCAGTCATTTTTACACCCTGCAATTGCTGCAACGCAATTATCAAATTGCCAAGAAAGCCCATACCATCTATGCCTTTGGCATCTTGGAACCGGATCATAAACGCGTGAAAGGAGGGACCGGTTGGACCGTGCAATTGGCTATGGATTTAGGCAAACCCGTCTACCTGTTTGACATCCCCAGTCAATCGTGGTACCGCTCGGACCATTACTACCAAGTCAACGAGAATGCCGCCACCCTAGTCACTGGCAGTCAATTTGTTCCTTGGGGGCCCAAAAAGCCCACCCTTCATCAAAGCAGTGCTATTGTGGGATCCCGGGATGTGGACGAGAAAACCCGAGCCGAAATTCAAGCCTTATTCAACCGCACGTTCTGTCTACCCGAGAACATTGATCAATTAAGGATGGAACTGGAAGACTTTCATTTGTAATGTTTCTTAATTTTTATTTTTCAATCTGTACATAGCTTTCTTTTCAATTCTTTTAGTTTTTATTTTTTCCAATTGTACATAGCTTTTTTTCAATTTTTATTTTTTCAAATTGTAGATAGCTTTTTTCCAATTGTAAATAGACTCGCCCCACCCGCGTGGCAAAGAAGACCAACCACCATTTGTAAAAAAACATCAACTCTTCTTTTTAATTACAAAATAAAAAACTTCGCTTACAAAATGTCCTCTGCTTCTTGACTCACAAATAAAAATGTTCAAAGTCTATTTACACAAACAAAACACGTCGTACACGATTGGCTCGTTCCCGTCTTTCCCGTTCTTCCACTTTCTTCACTTCACGATAAAAATGGCTGATTGTTAACCAAGCATTTCCGCAGTACACTTCAGACAAATGGGCCGCCATAAAAAAGTCAAGTTCCTCAAACAGTCGCATGCTAATCGGCCAATATTTTTCCTCCCTGGTTGGTACTATACGGCGCTCGATAAAAGGGATGATCCGGTGGGTTAGCACTCTCTTTAACTTGCGGTACGTCACTGCTTGAAGGGGTAGCCCATTTTCCGGCTCCACAAAGCACAGTAGAAACAAACGAAGGAACGCCTCCACGCGTTGTCTTGTAAGGGGGCGCCATGACTCCTCCCTCCTGGCGTACATGCCCGTAATTTGGCGCTGGATGGCCGATTGCTCCGGCCCAACACGTCTCCTCAACACCTCCTCTCCACTCACATTCACCTCGCTGACAAGGGAACCCAAGGGCCTTCTCGTTTCCGACATTTTTGGCTCAACTGACATAAGTCACACAGACCAGACTCAAAGCTAGGAATGGCGTCCTGTGGCCTCCCTTGACTTATATACCTCGATCCGCGCATTGCCTGATGGGTTATCTAAGGAGGGGGGAGGGGGGTCCCCCCACCTCTTCCCCTCCCAAAGCATGATGGGCCTTTGTCTCATTGGCCCATTCCCTCCCACGTGACCCTTTTGTTTCTGTATAAAAAAAACCACACACGAAAGATCAATAAAAGATGTTGGCATCTTTATTGATTCTCTACATAATCATGTTCGTTGACTTTTTCTGACAAGAGGCCATCTTGGGATGACTCACCTCGAGGTGCGATCTGTTTTATAGTCTCTGGGATCATTCCCCGCAAAGCCTGATGGCCTATCTAGAGAGGGAGGAGGGAGGTCCCTGCACCCTAGTTGACCCACAATACTTTGCGAGGATCTCTATAAAAAACCGACTCCACTCCCCGTTTTTTCACTCCCAAGCCAGCAAGCAGTCAAGCAAGCAAGCAAGCAAGCAAGCAAGCAGTCAAGCAAGCAACACCCACGGATAGCGGTAAGCCATTTTATTCCTCATCTCTTTTCAAAAAAGCAATCTAAGTAGTTAGCCTGTTCTGGAGCTAACCGGGCTAGGTCCCACGTGCTCCAGGATTTAATTAATGATTCGCTTTCTGTATAAAAAAAAACAACCACGTCATGTCCGTTGACTTTTTCTGGAGAGTTGAAGAGTGATGATGGTTCGCCCTTGTTTAAACGGAGCCGGCTGTCCATTCGCTGTTTGAATGTCTATCTCAATGCTGTCAAAGATGGTCTTGCCTACAGGAAAATACATCCGTTGCGTCGTATCAAATTGATGGTCGGTATTGCCCGCATCCAAGGTACGTAAAAACCCTTTTTGTTGATTTCCCACAATGCTCGGTGCCACCAAGTCCGTGTAAATCATCAATTGTTGTTGTCCTTGTTGCGGTTTGACCGTCGGCGTACTGGGAAAGGGTTGTCGACTCAGATTCGGACCCAAGAACAACTCATACTCGAAATCGGGGTGGGTAAAGCTGACGGAGACATGACCCAACGGGGGATATTTAGCTACAGGACCAGTGGTTGGTGTCCATTTATGGCGATCGTTGTAATCCACAATATGTTTCACCAGATAATTCTTTTCTTGGACAATGCGTTCCGTGGGCGTTCCATCTTTCACCAATCCCATCAGGCCAGCGAATTTCCATTCCATTTCAAATTCCATATTGGCCGGTATGAGTACATACAACGAATCTAATTCGGGGGCGACGCTCGTATTGGTGATTTTCACATAGGGTTGAGCCAGGTTGAGAGCCGCGAGTTGTTTGCGTTTGGCTTGATCGTCCACATCCATTTTAGCTATATCCATCATAACGTCCATGTGTTGTTTTTCTATTTCGTACCCAATGGCAATCCAGGCTTCTTTCAAATTGTGGTAATACCCGGGCGGTAAATAGATTTGTTTGGTCACTTGAAGGGGGGCCGTTCCATCCGCACCTTTTGGGATGTATCTAACATCTGTTTTCATCCAATGTTTTTGACTATCCTCTTGCGTCCAATTCTCCTTGCTTTGATCTTCCAAGGATTGATTAAACCCCGGGTGGGAAATATGTACCAACGCTGCTTCCCAATCATCTTCCACCAAATAATGGGAACGAGGCAGTCGCGCCGTAAATTTTTGACCCGTGCCTTGTGCTTGATCACTGAGCAGAGTGATGTAAAAACTCATCGTGACTACTCCCTCACCTTAGGGTTTACCCTTTTATACCTACCCACGTTGCAGAAATTGGACTTTGGACTTTGAGCCCGCGTTTTCTCCGCGGTTTTAACCCACCCTGCGCCCACGATCCTTTTTTCATACTGCTCAGCGGTTTTCCTTTCCAAACCACGTGACTTCCGGTTCCATGAGCCCACGATCCGTTTTTCCAACTGCTCAGCGGTTTTCCATTCCAAACCACGTGACTTCCGGTTCCATGAGCCCGCGATCCTTTTTTCCACCTGGTCAGCGGTTTCCCCTCTTAAAAACACGTGACTTCCGGTTCCGGTTATGACGTCATCCTTACATCAAAACGAGGCCAAATTCCCCATATGAGCGTCCTTTACTACTAGCGTTCAGCCTTGTTTTCATAATATCGTTTCCTATTTGAAAACGTTGTTTTGAAGGAACACGCAACCTTATTCTAGGCAGTTTTTTCCTTTGTGTGCAAGTTCTGAGTCCATATACTGCGTAATTATTCTCAATTTACCTTAAGAGAAGACGAGGCACAGATCAAATTAAAACGACTGGCTTCCCACCTGACAACTCGACAATTGGTAAACAATCTGTCCAGCAGTGTCCGATCCTAGGCTACAATCTCTTGACAGAGGCCAATTGTCATTTTAATATTCCTCATTACGACCATTGGGACCTTAAGTAATATGCGGAGAGAAACTCTTCATAAAATATTATTATTTCACTGATAAGAAAGAGCTCAGTATTTTTTTTGTTCGGCACCCAACAACAAAATTTTAGCAAACTACTACAATTTTCTACTTTCTTACATTGTTTCAGAGCTTTTTAAAGGCATATTTGTGTGAGCTAGCACAGGTTAATCTGTTCGGAGATTTTAGCTGATAATTTAGGTGGCAGAAAATTTCAGGAAACAGAATCCTATCGGCCGAATTTCCAAGCTGCTGATAGCTCTCCGAAAATGCTAGCTGACCTTATTTTACACTCAAGACGACATAATTGTCCCTCCGAAAACAATAAGAATTAATCAGTCCCCTGGTTAAAAAAGTCTGAGGTGATGTTTGGCCATAGAAATCTCTAGTAGTTTTCACGCCATTTAAATCCTAATATCTCAGGCGATTTATGTTAGCCTTCGGAACAGATATTCCTCCGAAACTAACGGCCACGAACCGTTGGGTGCCCCTGTCTTAATGTTATCAGTTAAGAAAGAACTACTTTTACTTGATGATAAAACGACAAAATAGCTGTTTGTTAATGAAAAAATCTAATTAAATTGTAGAAATTTATTGGATTGAGCTAAAGGTAAAACAACATTAAAGTCGACTGATGGGTGAAAGTTTTTAGCTATACAGACCTTCGTGTTTAATTTTTGTTTACTTGAATGATTTTATAATTAGTGCTTTAAGTTATGCTTTTTTGGAGCCAGGCCTATTTACAGGCCTTTCAGCTGATAAACAGAGAACAAATGCCAAATGAAACAGAAACATGTTTTGCAAGATATGTGCTCAACTATCGCAAGAAAACCAACGAGAGCTGCAAAAATCTTATAGCAATGTTTATCAGTAAGCTTTATTTGTCGCAAAATGTTTACTTATTAAAAGGTGCAGCTCCAAACTCGGCTGCCTTTGAAATTGTATTTGGATTAATACGTGGTATTGGTATTAAAATTCAATTTAATTGAAAGGACGATAATGTTAAAAAACGTTAGGACGCTTAAGTTCGGCTGCTTGAAGGCCCATTTTAACAATGTTTTGGCTTCTTTAGACCATACCAATTGTTTAGCTGTCGCATCATCGCGTCGTTTTGACACAAATTGCACGAAACCTTTACCAAAGACTGTTGGACCAAGAAACGCCTGAAAAAGATATCCGATTTTCAATGACTCAACAATCTTTACACAAAGGGTTTCCAGTCCAATGACACGTATAATGTTGCTGCTACTAGCTGCAATAAAATTGCAAGTTTTTGGGAATCGACGTCACTATCAATGCAAGTGGCAAGTGAAAAACTCAATTTATCCTGAAATTATCAAGATTTAATTATATCGAAGTAGAGCACCGCACCGGTGTCGCAGGGTCATGGGTTCGAATCCCGATCAAGCCTGAATTTTTTCCAGGGTGTTCTTTTTCGACTGCTTAGGTTGATGTCTTTAATTGCGATGAGGTCTCATTTCATATTTCATCCCCGGTTCATGGTTATTTCATATTTTTTTACTCTTACGTATAAAAAGACTTTACTCTGTAGGTTAAATGGTCAAGTTGAAGGTTTTCACCAGAAATTCAAAGATTGGAAAAAAAAATCACCTTAACTTAACTCGCAAGGTGGGGGAGAAAGCCTCTAACACTGAGGATACCACTAAACCTCCTTAAAAATGAGTTGCTTTTTTCACAAATTAAACCCGTTTACTGACAATTTGGATTTAAATGCAAGGATTTGTTTTTAATTATATCGCAGAAAACCTTCGTTGGAGCGTGAATAATAGTTTAGCTAACTGAAAATAAGTACCTTCAACTTACACGTGATTTGACAGCGTCAGTTGTTTTGTAATACTTCAGTTCCTGGCATACTATCTCCATAAAAAGAACTTTACTGGATGATACTAAGATAACGACAACACTGCTATAGCACTGCGCGGTTTGCTTAAGTGTGCAACTTAAGAAAGCGCAGATGGATTAATTTCCAACACTATTATTACAAGCAAGGCCTTGAGTCGAAATTTACATATCTGTTTAAAGGAAGGAAAGAAGTTTATTTCCAGATGTTCAGCACTCGGAGAGAGCGAAATGAAAGCGGAATGTTTATTTAGCTCATGTCCACCTTTGTGTGTTTCCAAACTGAAGCACCTTAGCCGTTTTTGGCGTTTGGCCTAAACTGCGCCAACGTATTTGTGTAACATCCCAGTTTCCGATCTAAACTAGCTCGCCAAAAAGCAAGAAAATATCGGAATCTTTGTCTGCGAATAAGCTTGTGTGAATAGAGACGCCGCAAAAAACAGCTAGTCTTTTCCTCAAAAAAGAAAGAAAGAAAGGAATCAGTGGTAGACTTTTGTTGTACGCTCTCGAAGGAAGAAATCCTAAGGTTTAACCATCAGTCAAATGGAAGCTATCAAGCAGTGCTTTTTCCCTCAAGTACTGTTTAAATCATGCTTTGCTGTACAAGGTGGTTCTAACTTTTGTGTCTTTGCAAAAATCCTAGAGTGTGAGTATTCAATTAAAAGCCAATGAGCAGCACTTTGTTGTGGTGCTGTTTATTATGCTGTGCAAGGTGGTTCCAAGTTTTGAGACCGTGGCTGATATCTTAAAGTGCAACCATTTAAATAAAAGCCATTGAGCAGCACTCTCCTGCGTTACTGTTTATTACACTACTTTACACTATACATAGCTCTGCTGAGACTGTGAATGTGATCCAAATTATATCTCAAATAAAACAATGCATTGAGCAGCACTTTGCTGTGGTGCTGTTTCTTATGCTGTACAAGATGGTTCTAACTTCTGAGTCTGTGGATCAAATCCCAAAGTGCAACAATTCAAATGAAAGCTACTGACTAGTAATTTTATTTCCTGTGGCGCTGTTAATTGTGTTGAACAAGGCGGTTCTACCTTTTGAGTCTGTGTGATGAGCAATCCTTTTCTATGGTGCTGTTTACTATGCTGTACAAGGTGGTTTTTACTTTTGAGACTGTGGATGAAATTTTAAAATGCAACCATTCAAATAAAAGCCATTGAGCAACATTTTTCTGCGTTACTGTTTATTACGCTGGTTTACACTATACGTAGCTATGCTTAGTCTGTCGATGTGATCCAAATTATTACCTCAAATAAAACCATGAATTGAGCAGACACTAGGGGACAAAATTTGCTTTAAAATTTTTTTTTTATTATCCCATCACCATGCAGCTTGACAAAGCATGTTACTTTCGTCTGTATATAAGGTTGATGTTTGTTACATTCAAAAAAGTAAAAAAAGAAAAAACTGAATCCCTTTTAATTAATTTTCCCTTCACCAATCAGATATTAGGAATTCTTTTCGTTCCTTGCTCAGCGGAGAGCATTTTTGTTTGTACTTGCTTCAGGTCGCTTTCATTTTCCACACTCACACATTTTGACGATTTTGCAGAACTCAAACTTCCAGCGACGATCCCTGGAAAAAATAAAAATTGTAGAAACCTTTGGTCAAGAGCTATAACAAAGCAAAGGTTGTATCTGTTTGATCAAGCACCAGCTCCCACAACATTTAAGAATTTCTATGAAATAACTAAACCCAAATTAATTAGTAAGTAGTAACCCTTAACGTAGAACAAATAATTAGAAAACATAGGAATTATATATAGTGCTCTTATAAAAGTAAGCGTTAACTCTAAGCTGAAAAAAAATTGTTTAGGGAAAAACATTTGCTTGTTAGAGTTGAATAAAGGAAACATTAAATTTCAATTTAGCGCTTCGAACATTTTATCCAGGACAGGAAAAGCGCCATTTTGTCGATGGAAGTGACAGGGTATGTTAATTTACAGTAGTAAAAAAAAAGGCCATAATTCCTCCTGAACGTCCCTTGTAATCAAATGAAAAGTAGTAAAACCGCAAGAGGTGAATACTTGACCCTCAAAATAACCATGAGAACAGAAAAGTTTAAATTGCTACTCATTTCGATTTTGTGAAGAAAAAAAAACATGTACACTAGAACATTTGCGGCTTCAATATTTTTGGGATTATTGTCTTGTTCCTTTTTCAGGCGATGCATGATTCAACAGTAGCATTGTATGGTGATTGTAGAGAAGTCCTTGGCAACGGAGTTGACAGTACTAAAACATACTTACGCATAGTTGTTGTCATGGTAACTGTGTGCTCCAACCAGGTAGTAGCCGGAAGGAACCCCGTAGTACACTGTCTGATCCCAGTTGTTCAGATACAGGGTATGTTGGCAGGAGTGCTGAAAATAACCAGCGAAATGACAACAACGGAAGCCAAACCTAAAACAGAAAAAGAGAGGGAAAATAAAAAATACAATTAGGCTGCAAGTCGAGAGGATGAGCAATGCTTTTCAATGCGGGGTGAAGTCTTGATGTCTAACGTAAACTTTTGATTCTTTGGTTGAAACACAATCTATGGAGGTCCAAAAGAATCGAGAACTACTTAACAGTGATTTTCCGTCTGTTTTTACGCTATACGTTGGATTCGTTTTTTATGAGCCAGGAAACGGTTTAGTGAGTAAAAAATAATCAAGTGAAATAACTTCAAGAACAATAAGAAATGTCGTTGCTGTCTTTTCTAAGGATTGGTGGGAGAGGCGAGAAGAAGTTATGCGGAAATGAATGCAAAAATTGATATTTATATGGTAGATTGGTTAATGGATGGAATTTAAAAGTTTATAAGTTAAAAAGCCATATTAAAAAGATACGTTATTTATCCTGGTTTTTAATGAACTACTGACTGATTACATCTTATTGACTCTACGTCACTTACTTGCGATCTTTGTGGCTGTCGTCGTAAAAGCTTGCGACGCCACTGATAAATCCATTGTGAGGGCATCTGAAAAACAGTGGCTGGTCATAGTCGTGCTGATAACTGGTCCAAGCACAGCTTCCCTCACTGTTCGGAACCGGACCATATCCACACATGAAGTTATGGATGCGATCCCCCTTGCAGTCTCGGTGCAAGCTGTACCAACGCTTCAGAGAAGGGTGGCCTTAGAGATGCAATAAAATACTATTTGGACAATGCACAAAATGACAAGATGAATGTCTCCTGTTGTTTTTTCCCCTATTTCCAGCACAGTTAATTGAAATAAAATCTTTTCTTCGTCTTTTTATCATTGTCTGTTGAGGGTTGTCCAATACTCCGACAAATTTATGCATGGCATTGTATTGTATTCACTTCACAGAGCAATACTGTACAAAAGCATAACAATAAAGAATGAAGCGAAACAATAAGAAATTTAACAATGCTATGCATAAATTTGTCGGAGTATTGGACAAGTATGTGTCTGTTGCGCACAGAACAAGCCGTTGTATCCGTGCTGTTTTTGTTGTTTGAGTGAATGAGTAAAATGGGTGCCGGAGTGAGGTGAGTGCGTAAATGAGTGTGTGAATGAGTGAATGAGTAACTGAGTAGGTAAACGAGCGAGTGAACGAGTGAGGTAATGAGTGTGTGTGTAAATGAGTAATAGAGGAAACAGTTGCGTGAGTGTGAAAGCGATTGAACATAGGATTGCGTTGGTAAATGTGTGCGTGAATTCATCCTTGTTTCCGAACATCTTTGAGTATTTGGGTGAGAGAATTGAGTGACTTAATTAATTAAATAAATAAATATTTAGTACTAACACTACTTATAATAATAATTTACTTACTGCTTGGACATTTGGCAGAGAAAGACCGGTGCCAGTTGTTGGCCCATGTTACTCCTGCTGGAGTGGACGAATCACATGAAGGGCCGGGGAGGAGAGGGGTTATGCCGGCGGCGTCGGCTTCGCGGAGCCAGGCCTCAGTGGTAGAAAACAGCAGCAGTTCAAAGCTCACCACCAATAACAGAAATGTGACCAACTTTTTTCCTTTCATGGCAATTCTAAAGACAAAAGAACAAATAAATTAATTTCTGTCAATCCTTCGAAACCAAGCAATGCCATTAATACTATTGGAACGCACTGCATGTTGCACGGCCGTTTCTTCCAAGTAAAAAAAGAGTAGCCATTCATGATAAAACCTTAAATTTTTCCTTGAAAGTGCAGTCTCCTTACTGGCGAAATTTCAAGAATTGAATGGCTTCCATGATGTGCAAAGTTAGTGCTAGAAACAAACTTGCTTTCCAGAACCGCTAAAAAGATTTTTGTATGTATTGCAAAATTCTCATGACGCTTATTGATTGCTAATCGCCATCATCTCTGAAAGTAAGTCGCCACACTTATACGATCGCGTGTAGGCCATTAAAAACCAGAGAGTACGGGCTGCTATAAGAAAAGCTGGCAATCTTTTGACAGCACGGAATATTAATTCCACCAGTCAGGTTACTAGGCTATCAGAACTTCTTTGTCATCACTGTCATGCCGAGAGTCTCTTAAATGATGCTCAATCTTAGAAACAAGCGCGGTTGAACCTAGAATTTTCATTTGACGCTAGGCTAATTGCCCCCGACTCCATACTCAAGTGAAGGAAAAACAGCTGAAAGGAAAAAAAATATATGGTCACGTTCACTTAGCTTGGCTTTGACTTACTAAGCGATACCCACCTGAACAACTCTAGACGATTTGTTTGAGTTCTTCGCTTTTAAAAAAGATAAAATAAGTTGAAATCCGAACTCGAGAGGAATCGAATGAACTTAACTGTCGAATGGTAGATCGAAAGGCAATGCACTGGGCTCTATCATGTCTATCATTACGTGTCGTTTCAGTTCATCGTAACATGTTCAAAACAAGTTTGTTTCAAAGAAGATATTTTTAAACACTAGTATTTTTTTTTAAACAGTATAATGATTTATGCCACTGTAGCACAGAGAATTATTAACAAATAAATTGGCTTTGAATTCTCTCCTTTTCGGTTTGGCCATGGCGGAAATTTGTTCGTAGATATCGATGATTTGAATTTTTTTCGCATATTTGCAAAAGCTTCACACACACTGTCCTTGATTATATAGCCTGTTTCAAGTACTAATATACTAAGAACTTTTAAAATAATACATGTAGAACATATAGAGATGTTTGTCTTTCTGCTATTATCGATGTAACATTGCTGTCATTGACCCATACTGAGAATAAACGGACCTCCACAAAAGCCGAAAGACTGACTCAAAACAATTTCTTTAATTCAATTGGAACGATGTCAATGGGGCTTTGTTATCACTAGGCAAAAATTAAGTAAAAAGGCGAAAGTATATTTAATTTACATTGTTGGTGTAAACACACTTTCATGCAAACAAAGTAATAATAAGTCAAGCAATTTTTTTTCTGACATTGTTTGTCTCCAGCTTAGGTGATTCACTTGTTTAATTTACTTTAATATTCAGCTAAACCGGATCCGAACAGATCGACTTGTATTCATGAGTCTTTACTGAATATCCCTAAAGGGCCCAAAGACGATATCAACGCGGAAATCGATGGGTGCCCGTCTCTGTCGGTAGAACGGTTTTGCACTCAACTAATTGTTTGGCGAGTACGTGCATGAGCTCAAAAAAATGAAAGAAACCTTACGGCTCCGGCCTCAATTTTAAGCGTCGATTTGTGCAAGTCAAACTTTTAATTGATCCTGTTTATATTTGCCGAAATCTAGCTTAGCGAAATCCTTTCAGTCTTACTGAAATCACTTTTTTCTTCAAAACCTATACCACTGAGTTCCGCTAACCACTTGTTGGTGGAAATCTATTGAAAAGTGATTTACGCTGGTATATATGGGTATATTATCCAGTGCCCTCAATATTCAACGTTTCATGTGATCACGTAGCATCTGTACTCTGAGCTCAAATGTTTAATTTGTTTTCAGGTTTACTTTTATGCTGCTTTCGCTAAAAATTGCTGCCCAGATATATATTGATTTTAATTCAGGAGTTAATTTCTGCTGCTCGGGGTGACAAGAGGATTGACTCAGAGATTGATTATTGATAAATACTGCTACAACGACGGATGCTCAGTACATGCACTATAAAACCAGAAATAAGGAAGTAAAAATTGTCGTAAAATAAAATAAAGGCAGTCTCTGCCATTTTTCTCTATAGTGGCGCAGATTGACCTAAATTATTGGAGTGACCGAGTTTTGTAAAAAGCTGCTTAGGCCTGCTTACTGTCCAGATCGGCTCAAATGAATTAGGTTTGTCAACCGATGAAAACAGTGTTAAATCGTCGTTATATTTGTTTGAACATGTTGTTGATTATAACTGTGTACGTTCTCAGCCGAGGACAGAGTTTTCGGAGAGTTTGCTCCGGTATCACAATACTGTGTGAAACCAATTACGGTCTTGCACGGAGATTGAGCCTAAATATTTTTCGGTCCATTTTGAAATATGAATCAACTGCTTTTTACTCTTCCACTGAGATAGTCCGGCAGTTTTGTTCGCAACTCTTTCATTTATTCGTACAGACGGATTTACCGGTCCTGTGCGCTATTTATCTTTTGTTTAAAGCACAATTCACAGAGAGAATTTGGGTTGCATACGATAATAGTTACGTACCTTTTAACTCGTCTAGGACTGTCTTTCAACATATTACCTAAATCAATTTGTTGATTTACATGTTATGCATTTATTACTAGACGTCCACTTTACTAACCTCGTAGCACATCGCAATATTTTCTTCCGGGTTGACGTAGTATGACTGAATCTGAAAGGTTTTCTTCAGTTCACGTTACTATTTATGAGCGGGTCACTACCCGACATCCATTTAATGGACTCAGTGATAATATCAGTCTTGTCCAAGGTCGCGATTTTTTTTTCTTTTTTTCTCTTTACAGATTTCGCTAGCCTGGCGCGTCTTTTGAAACAAACAAGAAAAAAATTCTAATCCAAAGAGAAAAGCACCCTTAGGCTAGAACTCCTAATTGAATGATACGAGACCTTTCCTAGAGAACAAAAATCAAATCTTATTGTTATCAAAGTTGAAGTATTTCATTTAAAATGACTGACGGATAATAACTTCGGCCGCAGATTTCGCTAGCCTGGCGCGTCTTTTGAAACAAACAAGAAAAAAATTCTAATCCAAAGAGAAAAGCACCCTTAGGCTAGAACTCCTAATTGAATGATACGAGACCTTTCCTAGAGAACAAAAATCAAATCTTATTGTTATCAAAGTTGAAGTATTTCATTTAAAATGACTGACGGATAATAACTTCGGCCGCAATTCATTCTCCTAAAACATCTTGTCTTTCTAAAATGCGGACATCGCGGAAACGGTAGTGTATTTGCAGTTTCACTCAGAATATTTTGTCTAGGGAGTCTTAGTTATTTTCGTTATTCATATCGGTCTAAACCATGATGCAACAGGAAGCGCTCGTTCAAGCGAATTTTAAAATGGCTAAACAGTGGTCTGAAGGAACGAGTTGACGAAATTCCGTGAACTCTAGCAGAGGTTAGACATGCCTGGTATGTGATGTGTGTTACTTTATAAGGCGTTGTTATAAGGAAAATTTGTAATAACCCAAGGGCAAAAAACACTGAAATTTGCATAAAGCAAAGAAATTTCCTTTTAATACCGAAACTCCGGGCTGCAATTTACTAGTCTTTCAAATATGTTTCAGTTCCGTAGCGTAAAAAGATGGCGCGAATCGTGGCGTCCCGAGCAGCCAAACCGCCAAGTGCGCAGGTTCCTACATCTCCGCTCGCGTGTAGGATTAGGGGAATTGAAGAAAAAGAACGACTGTTCGCGGTGCATCATTTTGGAGGACCAAAATAAAAGCGTGCTCGCAAATTATATTGAAGTTAATTTCTTTTAGCTAATGTCAATGGGGCAGTTCACGGCAGCAATGTCAGTGTATCGCACAACAACGTATGCTTAAAATTCACCATCTTTCTTTATTTATCACCTAGAGGGCACTTCGACATTACGGATCCTAGCAGTATGCAAGACGCGTGTCACCACGAACTCAGTAAATATGACCTATGCTCCCCACGAGTCTCCCAGTAGCTCAGTGGTAAGAGCGTCCGTCCGGTGTACGGAAGGTCATGGGTTCGATTCCCGTCGGGGACTCAGACTTTTTCTTTGTCCCACGCTCGCGACATGCTGAATATTCCATCTTTTCTTAATGTATGATGATAGTTATTGGCATAAAAAATATTGATCCGCACATTGTGTAATAAACAATATCAATAAACTCTGCAGTCTAAAGAAAGTGCTCTTCACAAGCATATCAAGGTAGTAAATTTAATAACTTAAGGAGGCTCGCAACAGTTTTTTTGGCCTTGGAGTGTATCCTTTGAAGTCAAAATTTCGCATAGAAGGTAAACTTCGATTTCCTTAATACTACACCACCTTTTCAACATGTGATCAAAGTTTATTTTCTCGCTGGTTTCCTAGCAACATTTGTCACCATAGCAACGGTAAAGGACAACCCCTCATTTTAAATAATCTCGAATATCTCGAAAACTGGTCAGACACTTTATGACGAAACTTGAACTATTTGAACTACTCAACCTACGCAACTTGTATGCGAAATTAGGGAAAAATCTGTAAGAGCGTTTTCGAGTAAATCTTATCATGATTCAATTTTTACGGGCTGATTTTGGTCATTCCTGCAATTTTCTCCAATATTTCAAGAAAGATAAAACTTAACACTTTCTCTTTTCAGTTGAAGGATCTTTCATGATATCAAAACATTCTTAATGTACATTGAGCTTTCTAGGTGGCTGGGATTTTAAGATATTTATATTTAAAAACTGCTAAAATGCAGCACAAATCAGCCAAAAAGTTCGTAATCTGCATAAATAGAAATATTTCTAAATTGTCCTTACAGTTTCCTCTCTTAAACTGATTGCCGTTAGAATAATAATTCTTTTTGACGTTCCAGTGAGTTTTAGGCTGAATAAACATTTCTGTTATTAGATAAGAAGGCTGAATCTCGGTCAAGTTTCAGTCGTTATTAACTTTCAACGAGCAACAGTTTTATTTTGTTTTTCCTGGTCTATTTCACGGTTATTCACGTGCAATGAATATTTATACACGCTGCGCTTGTGTCCTCTCGTGCATTTATAATTCTTTCTCATAATAATAAAAGATTTTCGTCTTCTGCGCTTCTTCCTGGAGACTCTTTTCCATTATCCTTTAAATACTGACTGACGTTTTAGCATTTTTAATTACGGATTTAATTACACTGGGGCCGAAAAATGAAGAGAAACAAGCTCAGAAGAC
Organism: Siderastrea radians; assembly: GCA_964017195.1. NCBI lineage: Eukaryota > Metazoa > Cnidaria > Anthozoa > Scleractinia > Rhizangiidae > Siderastrea > Siderastrea radians. The sequence goes on along the minus strand of OZ024891.1, from coordinate 50,871,839 downwards.
GAATATATTTTTTTATTATGAGAAGGAATTATAAGCGCACGAGAGGACACAAGCGCAGCGTGTATAAATATTCATTGCACGTGAATAACCGTGAAATAGACCAGGAAAAACAAAATAAAACTGTTGCTCGTTGAAAGTTAATAACGACTGAAACTTGACCGAGATTCAGCCTTCTTATCTAATAACAGAAATGTTTATTCAGCCTAAAACTCACTGAAACATCAAAAAGAATTATTATTCTAACGGCAATCAATTTAAGAGAAAAATCTGTAAGGGCAGTTTAGAAATATTTCTATTTATGTAAATTACAAACTTTTTGACTGATTTCTGCCGCATTTTAGCAGTTTTTAAATATAAATATCTTAAAATCGCAGCCATCTAGAAAGCTCAATGTACATTAAGAATGTTTTGATATCATAAAAGATCCTTCAACTGAAAAGAGAAAGTGTTAAGTTTTATCTTTCTTGAAATAGTGGAGAAATTGCAGGAATGACCAAAATCAGCCCGTAAAAAATGAATCATGATTTACATGAAAACGCTGTTACAGATTTTTCCCTAATTTCGCATACAAGTTGTGTAGGTTGAGTAGTTCAAATAGTTCAAGTTTCGTCACAGAGTGTCTGACTAGTTTTCGAGATATTCGATATTATTTAAAATGAGGGGTGGTCCATTACCGTTGCCATGGTGACAGCTGTTGCTAGGAAACCAGTGAGAAAATAAACTTTGATCATATGTTGAAAAGGTGGTGTAGTATCAAGGAAATCGAAGTTTACCTTCTATGCGAAATTTTGACTTCAAAAGATACACCCCAAGGCCAAAAAAACTGTTGCGAGCCTCCTTAAGAACGAGAAGTAAAACAATAAGTGAAGCGACCATGAAAACAGTTTTATGTTCACAGCTTCTTGTCCCCAGAACTGACCTTATTATCAATTGAAATAAAAACAATAAACTTTACACTAATCATTGGATGACAATTTTGTGATATTCAGAGGTTTTTTTTATTTTAAAAATTTTGGCATATTATTATAAGGATCAGTGAGTGCTCTTCACAGAGTTTAGATGGATGATGAATTGTTGTAAGGCATTCACTATTCTGTTAGCAGATTACACCTTACAGGAGTTGTGTGCATTGACTGCCAACTTTTAACTGTAGAGACACAGCCAACGAGAAAATTGACAGTGGGTACAATGCACAAAATATAGGTATCTATAATAATTATACTGTTTAAAAAAATAAAAATACTGCATGTCACGCCACCAACATTCTTTCTGAGTTAGGAGTTTGAAATCAATATTTGCATTTGGTGACTTTACTGTGGAATCGTACTGTCTAAAACTTGGTATATCAAACCACTTCCAGCAGAAACCTGTTTCCCTTTGATAATGTTGTACATTTACTTGCAGTCATTTCTTACTGGATATCTTGTTTTCCTTTAGGGCCAATTTAGATGCTTGCAACATGCTGATGAACAGCCAACAACGCTATTTGTTTTGTGTAAATCAAAGCGACAACTTGCTCAAAATTGCCATGCACGACATAAAAAATGTATGATTGTGTTCACACGACATGTTTTAAAACCCTATGACATCCGTAGCCAGATAGACTACGAGCAGTCCCTCTTTCCCCTCAGGGATAGTCAAGGAAAATGAACAAGGCAGCGAGCATAAAAATCGTCTGCCACATGGGCACATGCATGTGATGCGTGTGGACAATGTCAAATTATGTGAGTTGTGTACGATTTTTTCCATGACACAAGCAGCACAATTACAAAAGTTGCATGTGATGGTAGTAGTAATCAAAATCCAACATCTACAGTGTAAATTGGCCCTTAGTGTTTGAGAAAATTCTATTGTAATCCTGATGCCAGATTCTCAAAGCACTCCTAAGTTAGGATATGTCCTATATACCGTCGATAAACAAAGGCCTCTTGTTAAAAAACAATTCTTAGGAGTCATTCTAACTTAGGACGACTTCATGCATTCAGCCACCATACTTGGTCAACAGATTCAGTTACGTGAATGCAAGGAAGCGTAATAAACTTCTTAAGTTTGCACAGTTGGAAAGTCTCTGTACCGATAGAGTACCATCAACAGTCAAAGGTTTCACTACAATCAATAGGCGGATCCTTGCTGACGTCATTGTTTACATCTTGAAAATTGAAATTCATCTGAAACACAACAAAGATTATAACTAGAAAGAGCATATAACATTTAGTTAACATGCAAAGTTTGAAAGAAAAAGGATGGAAACTGGTTTCAAATGATGCTTTCAAACTTTACAACATTTACAGACGTTTGTAAATTTGACCTTTTTCAAAAAGGAATATCTCCTTCAATTTTCAACATTCTCCTCTCATATTTTGTTATTTTTACTAATTGTGCCAGTCTCTTTCAATTTTCATGTTTTCATTTGCCAAGCTAACAATAAAATTTTTGATAATTTATGATAATGCTTAGATCAAAGACAAGGATCCGCCTATATAATGCTAAGTAAAGCTACCTCCATGCCCAGTCCAACTGACTGAATGTGCCAAGTGGTTCAATGATGCTGATGTATAAATCGTTCAGAATATGATGGATCTGAGCAAATTACTCCTCCTTGCTTTTAGTTGTGGATTCCTTTTCCAAAGCTCTGTTTGAGGTCGTTCTCTTTTCATCCAACTCTTTGAAGAAATTTCTCCATCCATAGTAACTACATTCAATAATCATGGTTGTCAGGGGACGAGGGTATCTATTGTATATCTTTCTTGTATCCACCAATGCCTGTTTGTAATCATCTTTACTAGAATTTGTCCAGACATTATAGATTGGTGTCGGGAATGGAGTAAATGAAGATAGTGAATAGCTACAGAGGATGCGACAAAGCCTACCATTTCCATCTGAAAATGGGTGCAGATCTAGAAGCTCAAATAGCAGCCATGCACATATCTTGAACAGACTGTAATAGTCAGCAGAACTCTTCAGTCCATTTTTGGTGCAAGAATCAAACAAGAAGTTATATTTGTCAAGTAAATTGTTCACAGCAGTTTTCATATCTTCAGGCTTTTGATACTCGTATATTTCTCCTTTAAATTCTGCTATCCTACGTCTGTTACTGAACTGACCCGGTTTTGTGTAATCCTTGGCTGGAGGTGGAATATCTTCAAGAATAATTCGGTGAGTTTCTTCAAGCAAACTTACTTCCAAGAGTCCATAATCACCAGACTCTTCTTCTCTTTGAATTTTCCCCAGCAAATAAATGTAAGCTTTTTCTAAGTTTATAGTTTCTTTTTCCTCAGTCGACTGGGAACGTCTCAAGCCAAAATCCGACACATAATTTCTGAGAACGTTTGTCGTTTCCTCGAGAGTTGAAAACCCATGTTCTTCTTCTCTGTTAACGTGGGTAATGAACTCGAGAAAAAACTTGTCTTTCACCTCTTCAATGAGTTTTTTATCATACTCACTCTGTTCTTTACTCCACCTCTCGTGATACTTCATTATTTCTGAAATCATTATTTCCACCGTCGCATTCTGAGACGAGGAATCCTTTGTCCGCCATGTTGGGTTTTCCAAAGCGTCGAATGCAATAAGATTTTTAACGGGATAGTCAACCTTTCCAGCCATGTAGAAACGTTCATTGAGCTCAAATCAATTTGAAGGGGTTAAGTTTAACGAAACGGATTAAACTGCGACGCAAAACGACGCCTCAAATTTGAAAAGAGGCGCCTAGATGATCCAATGTTTGATTTGAATCCAAAAGCGCAACTGACGTCAGTGTGGAACTTTGGACACATTATGAGTTATAAATGACGTCATACAAGTTTAGCTGCTCACACAAAGAACATAAGAAAAGAACGTCATGTAACAGTCATCAAATCACTGGACCACATGCTTCTTTCAACATGGCGGATACTAGAGCTAAAGCTATTCGCCAGAGCCAGCTAGAGAAAAAACAGGTTTGCCACAGTTAAGAACCTAACAACTCATCGTAGCTGTAGGGTTATGGGTTATAACTTCTCATAACTGTTCAGATCTTTAAAGTTTACTCTACATTCCGTGTGTTTTTTGTTTCCTCTTTATAGGTTGAACTGGCCGTTCCTGCTCTTGTGAAATACGTTGGTGAGAAAAAAGGCAAACAACTTCATCTGTTGAATGAACACGATACTATCCTGTTGCTTTTAGCTTTGAAGAAAATTCCTAATCCCGACAAGAAGCCTAGAAAAATGTAAGTGTTTGATTGCGTCAACAGTGCTTAGAAAGGAAAGTCTGCAAAAGTTTGACCTACATGTACATGTAATCGATGGAAAATCGATAATCACAAAAGTTTGATGTTATGAAATGCTTTACCTCAGGTAAGTTGCAAACTCTCAATGGTGCAAACCTCCGTAATTTGCTTTTCTACCTTGGGCAACCTCAAAACTTACCTTTGCCGAGATGTCCATCTGTATTGCCTGTTCTTTTCCCTGTTTTTCCTAAATTTTTTTCCAGGATTATTGAGGAACCTCTATAGAGGGGGGTTTTACAGGATTCTGACAAATTCATGACTGGAGTCAGCTGCAGTTCAGGCTCGGTACAGAGACATATCGCCGTGGCGATTAACATTGGAAAACCATGCTTATTTATGGGCAAGAATCCTAGAAATGATGTCTAAAGTACATAAAAGTGACGAAATTGTCCATCCTCAAAGACTTAAAACAATACGGAAAAATACTAGCACATTGTTGCTTGCTTGTTGCTTGCGCGCGGGAAGTGTAACAAAGTGACATGATCTTCACCCATTTTTATGTTTTCGATATTTTTTTATCAAAATCAATCGCTTATTACAAAAATCGATCAAAACCGATAATCACTAAAAGGCAACTGATTGACTTTTATCGATTTCTGATTTTACTCTATTAATTAGTACCGATTATGATAGATTAATATGGCTTTTTATCGAGTATCGAAAATGTTGATTAGATACACCTACTAAGCTTACATATAAGTGACAAAAGCAGAAATTGCCCACAGATCTGGAATATATAAAACTGAAGCTTATCAACACAGGTATGCAACTGGGCAAAATCAGCATCGGGCTAAACTACGGAACACACATGATGGCAACTTTTTCAGGTTTACACCTATGCTGTCTTGGCTTGGTGTCTTGGCACCTTGGCATGCCTTGCCAGTCCCTGTCAAGCTGCCAGGCCACTAATTTATATACCTTTCTTATTGTATAAAGCTCAAAATCAGCTAACAAGCCATTCACCCACTAAATTCCGTATAATTATTATTATATCTCAGGGTTTGAGCCAGAACGCGAAGTTGCAACATTCTCGCGTTTCAGTGCGGATTTGTCCCTTAAAATTTGGCGACTGCGCCAAAATTGTCCCCCACCATAAAAATTTCTGGTGTGTAAAATTCAAATGCTGTTTTGAACTTTCCTTCACATTTTCTTATCTTTGGATAAAGTGAATATCAATGATCAAATAAAGTTATTGTCCATAAAATATAAAAAAAAACATCAGCTAAAGTTGATTTGCCATTGAAGAATACTCCACAGACGCGACAGGAAAAGGTTGTAAAACATGACCATATTTGGAAATACCACAAAAATTTGCATGAAAGCCAGCTTCACGCTTGACTGACTTTTTGCTGTAACACAACGTGCAGACCTTTTGTGACCTTTTAATAAAATGTCTAAGCGGAAAATCTCTAGCTATTTTGGCAGCGAAAGAAATGAAGAAACTGAAAAAGGCAAAGATCAGAATGACTTGAGGGTTGGAGAAGCTGAAGGCGATGGTAACACGAATCCTAAAGGGGCAAAAACGTCTAACGAAAGCCGCAATTTTCAGGTGAAATGGCTAAAAGAACACACGCGGTTGAGATACGAAAATCAAGCTATGTTTTGTCATTTTTGTCGCTTGGGTGAAAAGAGCAACTCTAACCAGGCATTTATCATCACGTGGACATCAAGATGCCACTACGGAAGCTCGATTACGGCAGACCTTTGCAATAATAATACAAAAGTTTTGTCCCCTAATTGTTCCCGTTTGTCCCCTTCCAAAGGCCTTGAAGGGAGAAATTGTCTCCTAAGGACGGAGAGCTGGCTCAAACCCTGATATCTTCCACATTCTATCAAAAACTTACTCAACTGTGCCACTAGACCCCCAAGCTACTGAAACATATACGTTTTCACATTCTGTAAAGGGCAAAGTCAAGTGTGAGTCGCAAAACCACCAATTCTGTTATCTTCCTTATTTTATAACTGGTTTGGTCAACTAGTGAGTTACTGACCACTAAAGTGTGTTCTTCCATTTTCCATAAAGCACTGCATGCTCTGTGGAAATCACTTTGGATGGTTATGGCATGTACTCCCATGAGTCATGAGCCATGTGTACGTTGCTGTGGTCAATCAAAATCTAAATATGAATTTGTGCTTGAAGTGAACAATGTTGCATACGTGGCACACTGGTGTAGACCAGGCAATTTGAATTGTGTAATACAAATCACAATCTAGTACGTGTTTTCTTTATCTGTTTTGCCTTTTTTCTTTGTTTTAGTTAGACTTTGTATAAATTTGCTTTTTTTGTAATTATCTTAATTTGCAAGTGTACAACAATATTTTTATCTTATTTCTTTTTATAATGTTTATATTGATATAATAATTTATTTGTTGGCTATTATTTTTTTGTGATTTTTGTTATGTACAGCTAGCTCGACTATTAGGCTACCCTAGCTATGTATATTAGTTTCCTTTTCACTAACGTGACAGTGTAGCTGGGTGCACTACAGTGCATCTAGAGTTTCAAGGTATTCAGTCTGCTTTTTCAATTGATAGTATTGGTACACAAATGTATTACCGGTAGCAAATCAATTGTACAAAAGCTACCCATCATTTTGCAGGGTTTACAATAATTGTTTTTTGTTTATACATAATTATGCTTTCATTGCATTTTATGATTAGCCAGTGAATACTTGCAGAAATATAGTTATTTGTCAACTTCAAACTTCAACTTTGTGTTCTTCTTATTGGTTTCAGACCATTGCCACACTCGCTGCACTCAGACAATGTAGAGGCTTGTTTATTTACTAAAGAAGAAAGTTCAAAGGCAAAGGAGATGTTAAAAGCCAAAGGGGTGACAGTTAAAAAGGTATGCTTGATACATTTATGTTTCTTGTATTTTTTTTGTCACATAAATTTGATGCTGTGAATTACTAGGACTCACACATTACAGTTACTATTAATAGCTCATTTTGGGGCCATGATTTTTAGGGTGGATTAATTTGATGCATGTGCAGGAATGGGAATTTTTTTGCTTTTATTTGTTAATATAATAATAATAATTATAACAATAATAATAATAATAATAATAATAATAATAATAACAAATTTGCATGTGCTAAAGCAATAGCTAAATTCATGTACCACAAATGAATCCACTCTTACCAAGTTCCATAATGGCCACATTTTTTTCAGGAGGTTTTTTGGTAACTTTTTGGGGAGCCTTACTCCTGTCCATAACTTGAGATGCTTGTAAAAGTGATGTTCCTTGACTTCAGAACAGTCCTGTATTTTTGTGTGAGCTAATTGACCAAAAAGAATGGAATGAGCCTGAAAACTAAAAGTGGGGTTGAGAAAAAATCCTGAAATATATATATTTTTTCTATATCACTCATCCTACAGGTTCATGCATAAGCTTACATTAAATGCTGGTAGGGGTCTCACATCAAAATTTGCCATGATGTCTTCTGGGAAAAACGAGAGCAAAAAGAGACTGTTTTACAGTCTATGTTAATCCCTGCAGCAAGATGGAAGTTTGATTTTAGTCAGTTAAGTTTGTACTATTCACATTTATGTGTGGTTACCTCTGTGTTGACAAAGATCCAAACAAGGTTGGCCTTTGTATGACAGGTTGCAAGCTTGTTGGTGGCTCATTCTATTCAGTGGATGTATTCGTTATTCGTGATAAGAAGGTGAAAAGGGGACAGGAATGGAAGAAAATTGCTTTTATGAGATGCTGAGATGCAGAGGAAATGGGAAAAATTGCAGAAAGCTGTGTTGTATTTTGTAACAGAAGTGGAAACAAGTAGAAACGAAGTGGGGAGCTCAGACTCAGGGTTTATTTCATAGGAACATATGTGTAGATTTCCTTGGACTCACAAGTTTTATGCACCATTAATATTACTTGTTTTTCCGTTTTTCGTTAAGGTTATTTCCCTGAACAAGCTTCACAAGAATTATCATTCGTTTGAAGCTAAACGGCAACTGTGTTCCTTGTATGATGTATTTCTCTGTGATGATGCAATCTACCATTTATTACCCAAAGTACTCGGAAAAACTTTCTTTTCAAAGAAAAAGTAAGTGATGCACAATGCACTTGTATAGTGGTTCTCACTATTGCTGGTTTTCACGTGACATATAAAATTCTAAAATCATAAATTGCGAGGTCTTCAGATTTACATGTATATCCCCACCAGGTTGAAGATGACTTCTTCAATGATTAGCTTCGCCACATAAGAAAGCAAAAAGAAGAACAAGTAACAGTAGATGAATAAATAACAATAGAGAAAGCAAAACACAAAACTCTACTAAATACGGCAGGGTAACCACAACAGCGGGTAGCCAATTACTGTGGGCCCAATTTGTAATAATAATAATAATAATAATAAAATAATAAATAAGCTAAGATGGATACACTTAACAGCAACATGTTACTGGACGAGGAAGACTTCGAGAACGGTTGCATTTAAGACATATAGTTTTAAAAGTACGGGGGTTATCACAGTCGTAGTTATCTAAGGCAGTGAAATAGTATTTTGACATTACAGATTTAAAAGAAGTGTTGTCCATATTCAAGTTTAGTTTGTTGGCTGAAGTGTTCTATACTCTAGTAGATCTGTTATATATGAGACAGAGTCATATAGCTAGTTGAAGTTGCAAGCAAAAACTGTCTCTGAGTTACATGTTAAAAGAAACAACAGTTTTCAAATTATGATGTAAATGGATTACGTGTTTTCCTGTCCTGTTTGCATAGATTTCCTGTACCAGTTGATTTAAAGAAAACCAACCTAAAGAAGGAGATAGACAAAGTACTTCAGTGTTCTCTGCTGAGCTTAGGACACGGACCATGCAGGTACTATTCAATTAGTAAACACAAAGAAAACACTGCAGAAAAGTTTGGGGCAAAAAACAAACTTTATTGGAAAAAGAAATGTGAGAAAAATTAACCCCCCCTGGGATAGGAGGGTGGGTAAAACAATCGAGAGACCGCAAATGACCTTTGAAACAAATGTGACCCAGAGGAAACTTGACTATCAAAAGACATCACCCATGAGTAAAAAGGGGGTGTGTTCCTAATTAAGCGCTTTGAAAAAGCCAAAACCACCAACTTATTTTTGCGTTGATGGTCACTGCTTTGCAACACGTACTCTCTATGCACATGCTATTTTTCACAGAAACAACTTAATGAAACCCACCTATTAGGTTTATCGAAACATAATTATACATTGTGTATTGTGAGTTCCATAAGGTATAAAACCGAAGCATTATTTCCACTGGTATTTTATGGAAGCGCTCGTGAAAGTGTGGAACAATTTAGACCTGCCATGCCCATGACGTTTTGCTTTGGCTCTCACATATAGCTCACAACTCTTTCCTTTGCCGTTACAGTGCAATCAAGGTGGCTCATACCGGACAAACAGTACAACAAGCTGTGGAGAATGTGATTGCTGTAGTTGCTGAAATCACTAAGATTGTCCCAAGAGGGTGGAAAAACATCCAGTCTTTAAACCTGAAAACAACTGACTCTATATCTCTTCCAATCTACACTTCACTGCCTGAAAAATCTCTTGCAATAGAAACCTCTGAACCACCAAAGAAAAAGAGAAAAAAGGCGTGAGAATTGATCCTTTCAAGTCCTTGAAATCCTATGTAATGAGAGGAGAGGCTCAACGTGGAATATTGAATGATAAAGTGGTGTTGAGTGGCTCTTAACAGATTTTTAAGCTTGACATAGAACTCACACTTATACGAGAAACTGTAAAAGCATCATTGGATTGCTGGCCGCCTTTTTACTGTTGCAGCAACAATAATAATATCAACAAGAGCAGCAACAACAACAATTAACAACTTACAATAACAGCAGCGCCAGTACCAGCGACAACAACATAAAATCAGTTGTCAGCTATTATAGTTTTATGGAACCATGAGTTTCAGTTTTTTGTTAGTATTCAAGCTGGATTAAGAACAGATGATAATCTTGTTCTTTTTGGGACATGTTTCTTTTCCAGAATGAATGGAGAAGTATTCCGTCTGTTCTACTCGAATACTGGTGGACGGAAAATGGCTTACTTGGAACAGATGGAACTGCGTTCTTTTGAGATCTAGGGGGAATGAGTGCGGGCTCATTTTCCCGAACAGCGGCTGGTAATCGAGCCTAGATGTACTCTGGTTAGACGGTTATTCCTAATCTGAAATAAAAATAGCTAGCCAAGAATACCCTGACTTAAGAGGAGCATTCCCTGTTCTTGTAGTTGATTTGCCATAAAAATTAATCATTTCTAGTTCTCTGAAAGGATATTTATTTTTTGTTTTTCTTCGCGTTGTATGATCCTACACAAAAATGACCCTGTAAAGAATAACAATGAACACTTCTTTGCTTTACTGAATTGTGCCATTTTGTGGAATACATTTTGCTGGTAAACTGTTTTTCCCTCTCTGGGCGCGCACATTGACACTGAAAGCTTTAGCAGCTTGAGAAAACACATTCCAGATCCCCTATATAAACAGTGTTAAACGGAAATTGTCAAAGGGCCTAAAATTCATTAGGCAACCGTCTATAGTAAGTAATTTTACGGACAAACCGTTCACGAAGCAGTTATTTCAAGTTGTCAGCCGCTTCTCTAGGCCTATTATGTAAAAACGCAAAAGGCAAACTTGAAGATGAGGGATGTATGCAAAAGTTTGACCGGTAGAAGACCATAGAATGATATGTCTATAAATAACCATCAACTATCAAAATGCCTGAAATTCAACCTAGAAACTCAACCGTCAAGGCTAGCCCAGCCCCCCAGAATTCCAGTAACTTGGAGTAAGCTGCTTTCACAGAAGGTATCGGAAGTAAAGCGCGATTAGTATAGCTAGGTAAGCGTAACACCACTCTATCAAACTAATTGTTTTCTTTCGTGGAAACCTTAGACCTGGGACAAACAGACACCACATTCCCATTCAACGACGTTCAACATTGTTGAATTCAACATGTTATACACGTTTGGTTACCCTGTGGAGTGGTGTTGGATAATGGTGAATGATGTTGGATGGCGTGGAACGGAAGTTGGTTGCCATGACACGTTGAACCTAACAATGATGGACGTTTTTGAAAGGGAATGTGGCATTTGTTTGCCCGGGGCCATACATGAACTGCAGTTAGATTTGCATAAAGCTAATTTATTGACTACGTTCAGAAATCTGTTGATCTATAGGCATGAAAAATGATTTATAGTATAACACTGGTAAAATTAGAGGAAGAGACTGGTCTACAATGCTTGTCAGTACTGAAAAGAAAAATCTAATTAGTGTAATCTTTGGTCTGTGACTTTATGAGCACAATTAAGAGGAACGCTTGTCTTTGGATCTAAGTAGTACAACATTTTTTTTGTTTCTCTCTTTTTTAAAACTACATACCAGGCTAGGGAAAGATCCATCACCTGGGGGAATGAAAAGAGCCCGACAGATTCTTCCATTTCTCGCAAGAAATTTTTTTACTTCGTCCGTCCGACTTCTACTGGCTACGGTGTAGCGCTTGATTAATGCTTGCGAAGGTTCGTTTGCAGTGATGTGACCGTCAAAACATTTCACAGTGAAATTGTAAGATTTGGTTACATTTTGTTTCGTCAGTCGAGGACCCTTTTTCAGTTCCGGTGCAGCTTTCCTGCTCCATAACAACCCCAAAGGTTCAACTCCGATATAAGACCCTCCGAGGCGGGGACGGATCACGGCCAACAGTGACTTCACCATCATCAAGTTTATCTGTCCATGGTGCTGTAGTGAGCATGTGATTAAAACACTTCGCCTTCTACGCCCACAGTTCTTGGTGCTAGCGTGACTTGCTGTCTTGTTTGGTTCATGTCCCAATACGTAGATTTTGATTTTGCCGTCGATAAATAAGGATACTGGTTCCACGCACACAAATAACCGATCGTGTCATTTTGGAAAACTCTTGCAGTGTTTCATGACCCGTGAATCAAAGTTGCCCTCGGGGACCTGCCAGGTGGTCCGGTATAAATTATTAAAATAATTCATTAACGTCTCTTTGATTATTTTTGTCGCTTCTTTTCTTCAGTCGTTGTATTTGGTATATTCTGATTCCCTGACATTGCTCTATTCATGTAAAGTCCTCATTACAAGTTATAAAGGAAGCGTCAGTTTGCTCGCTAAACCGGTAACAAATCATTTGATGCTCTACAACGGCTGATAAAATATAGAATAGAGTGCATGCAAAAACACGTCTTTCGCTGACCCTGTGTAATTTGTGTGTCCAAAAACGCGCCAGCAATATTAATTGATGATGATGTACTTGCCACGCACCAAGCGCCCCAGTTTTTTTCGCCTCATTTTTCGGTATCGGATATTTGTATTAATATCCACTGTTTTGCTTTGCATACTGTATGTTAAGTTTTATCGATCGTATGCGACAACACTGCACAAGTTTTCGACAGTTTCAACATCAAAAATTCACATTATCAATCCAAGGTTGTCAACGACTAAAGATATGATAAACGTTCTCGTTAAAGCGAATGGCTTTCTCGCGGCAACCAAGAAAAACAGAGGTAAAATAACAGCTTCTGCCGTCTGTGTTGTAGATCCAGCGCTCACAGAATGTAATGTTATGGGATTTGCAGCTTTTCTCCTTCAAACTTTGGATCAAATTATGTTATGTATTGCTTTGGGAAGTAACCGACCAGTTGTTTATTGGCGATCGTGTTATTCAGCTTGCTCAAGGGATCCCAGAGTGAATTCATGGGACTGGTATTTCGAACCTGTTAATCGTGGACTGGAGTCACAGGTTGAAAGAGTATTATGCCCTGTGTTTGCAGATCAAGATCAAGAGGAACTATTTCAACGTCGTCCTGATTTAAGACCGATCCTGAACAACAGTTTTAAGAATCGCACCAAAGTTACAGTATTTGAAAATAGTGAGATAATAACCAGAGAGGTGCGATTGAGAATAAACACACTTATTAAACAGTATGTTAAACCTAATTCAAGGATAACGGAAAAAGTCGAGACATTTTACCACCGACATCTTGCTGGCTACACCATTTTAGGAGTCCATGTTCGAGGCACAGATCACTCGGAAGAAACAAATGGACATAGGCTGCCACCGTTGATGAGCTGGGTAAAGAGCGCTAAAACGATTTTTAATACTTTGCCACATCCAAAGAAAATTTTCATTGCCAGTGATAACAATGAAGTTATTAAAAAATTTGTCACGTTTTTCGGAAAAGAAGCGGTGAGTTTTAATCTGCAATTTTTATTCTTCATGTGTTTTATTTCATCTAAAGTAAGTAAGTAAATAAAACTTTATTTAACACGGAAAATCATCAGTTAAATTAAGTAAATAACTAAAACTAATTACAACTGCTTTACATGATTGCCGTGTGGGAATCCGATATATCAGCTATCTTCTTAATAATTTGCTTAAAATTATTAACAGATACAGCATTTTTTGAGGCATTTGGGCAAGTTATTCCATAACATAGCCCCGCTGTAAGAGAAGCTTCGTTTCAAATAATTGGTGTTTGGTTTGGGTAGCGTCCGGCTTTCCCTCAGAGTCTCTCAAGTTATAAACAGAGTGACGCTGAGAGAAAAGACTTTGAAGATAATCTGGGGCAAGTACAGTCCATTCATAGTTTTAAACATCAAGGCTTGCTGTTTCTTTCGTCGAGGAAATAGCCTCTCCCAGTCGAGGGAGAGGATATATGATTATATATTTTTTATTATTACTGTTTTAAAAATGTTATGTTTAGTAGACGTTGAGCTATCAAGGAGTCAAAAAGGTGATGCAATAATCGCCCGATGAGTAAAATCGCGTCAAATTGCAGCGGCATGAGTTTTCTTCAATTGATACTGTCTTTTGATCGGTTATTTTACCGCAGTTTAAAACTCCGAGAAAGCCAATTCGGCAAGTGTCTAGGGCAAAGATATACGGCAGAAAAATTCTCCTGTTAAAAAGAGCAGTCACACACTTTCCTCGCCGAAAAATGATCCAATGTAACTGACAGCTAAGTTTTCTCGTCATGATACGGGGGACTTAAGGTAATCTATTTTGGACATTCTCGTCTTCAGTGCCAAACGGTGGCAAACCACCCAATCATTACAAATAAGTGTTTTGTTTTGTTTCCAGACTGTTTTCACCGAGGCTATCAGAGCGAAGAGCTACCACAGCCAGGATGCGCCGCATCATTCCCGCTTCAATTACATACACACCGGCGGTGACCCATATGAGCGAGTTGTGGGGACTCAAGTGCTGCTAGATACTCTATTGCTAGCCAAGTGTGATCACTTTTTACACGCCGAGTCCAGTGTAGCCTCTCTTGCAAGTTACTTCAACCCATATATGAAAAGCTACTTCATGGAACCAGGAAAATATGAAAAGGTTTGTTTGTTTGTTTGTTTCTTCAATCTGCCTAAGAAGAGTTACCGTGAATCAAACATCAGAAAAGGCACCATTTTGTCTCTTTCAATGATGAAAATCATCGGGAAGGAAAAAGAAAAATAGAATTTCTATCGCGTGCTTGATTGCTTTAAGTTTTGCGTCCGATATCACAAACTTTTTAGTGGAGGTCAGAATTGTCATTTCTCTCACCAGTTATGTTCCCTGAGCCATCACAGATTCCTGCCTGTTGGTGACCAGCAGAGAAAGAGGTTCTAGAAAAGCATGCGTAGTGAAAAGATCTTTCCTGCGACATATTGGCTGGAGTGCAAACATGGCGCGAAAACTGAAATAACTGGAATTTAACGTCAAATAAATTCAATTCCGCAAAATTTCAATATTATAAAAAATCTATATTATTAAAAATCTACTGCGAATTGTAAACTTAATATACTAGGCTAAAAAGTTTATTCAATTCAATAGGGACAAACGTGCTAGTCGAGTCGTAGGACCATTCGTAATACAATTATAATAACTCCCAGAGCCTCACTTTCCCCAGTGATCTAATAATGCTTCTATGGCAGTGCTGTTCCTATATAATACAGGTAATAACGTTTACGTTTCCTGCTGATACCAAAAACCAAGTAACTTCCATCTACAGAAACAAGGAAAAGTTCGTAAAAAGACTGGATTCAGTGACATCAGGAGACAGGAACAAGAAGATCGAGTAGGGCGTGACCAACAGGAAGAAAATGAAGACGATGACGATGATATGGCCAATGTGCTGCACTGTTTTCTGAGAAATTCTGGAGCAAGTGCGTGTCCAAATGCCGCAAAGGGGATATTCGTTAATTTGGAAGAAGCACGAGGTTTCTTGAAAGGTCACTGAAAGGCTGCGCACAGATGCCGTTGAAAAAAAAAAAAGATCATTTAGCCGAGAACTGGACAGTGCACTTTGAGAGGGTCTCAATAGAGTTAACCGTTAGCTGTAAAACGGCCGAAATTTCGTCGTTAAGCGTGAAAATTTAATAATAATAATAATAATAATAATAATAATAATAATAAATAACCGATAGTCGTAAAAAAATTTTTCAGCCGCAATTTGTCATTTCAAGATCTCTTGTTAGGTCTGTTATGTGTCTTGTCAGGAGCCCATGCCTGGTTTTGTCTCGTCGTTAATAATAGGGAGCTTAACAACCACGACGGCAACGCGAAGGAAAACGACACTTTAAAATTACTTCACCATCTTTTAAACTTCTTCGTGGTTATTCGGCCGACTCGTTTAATCTGTCTAATGTAGCCGAACTATCCAGGAAGCTGAATTTGTAACGACGGCTACATATTCTGCCCTAATACCGAAAAAAAAAAGCACTGAGTTGGCTCAGGCCCCTTTGGAATCGTTACCGGACCTGGGAGTCTTATCTGGTTTGCTTTTCATAGGACGAGTTGACAGGCCTCTTTACAGCTCTTTGCTTAGACTATTTTACATCTTTCTTGGTTCTTCATCCAGTGTGTATTTTTGATAATATAAAAAGAGTTGATAATATGCACTCTGTCCACACAGGGTCTCATCGACAGAGACTTGGAGAGGGGTAGAATGTTTCGTGTCGTTATGAACCTTGACTATATTTCAAAAAAAATATATAGGAAGACTCTCTGTACCCGTATCGGAGTCAGTTTGCTCGAAAATAGTTAAGTAACCAGAATCAGTGTTTGCTCCCGTTCAGGCATCTTAGGGTTCTCTCTCTATCCCGAAGGATTAAGCTTGTTGCTCAAGAGCAGTTACCTTTTTTCTCGTGTGTAAGACAAATTTGGAGACTTTTTCTTTTAATAGTCTGACTCCTTGCTCGGGAAACCGTCGGAGCAGTTTTGAAACAAGGAGTACCCGGCTTTGCCAAGGACACTTATCTTTAAAGCTTGCTTCCGTACAAAAGGCCGTGTTGCGGTGAACGATGAAAACTTGTGAAGAAACTTTTCTAATCGTTTGTGCACGATCAAATATCACTTGTTAAGGATACGTAGTCAAGTAAACTTTGTTTATCATAAAGCACAACTTTCTTAACATGCCAGCTAAGCTAGATATCAGCTTAGCTGCCGGAATTTAAATAAAGAGGGATTTTAGAAACTGAGTGGAGAACTTTATCAAGGACCGTGCTGGGCTAATCAGTTTCTTTTTTTGCCCACTCAAGATAGCGGACTTTTGCGTTTTTAATATCTTGAACAACCTGTAACGTTTTCAAGTTCATAAAGCGTCGAACATTCAAAATTAAGCACTCTTTTACTGTTTGGGTTTAGCACTAGATCGCACTTTATGTTTGGACAAATATTTGGTCGATTGCTGTTGGAAAACTACTAGTGTTCGCACATACAAAGTGACACGATATACACGTCACAAAAAGGACTAGTTCGAGAAACAAACATTTCTGTAGCGTAAATTTAGAGAAGCAGCAGAGAATTGGTTTGAATCCAACCAACTTTGAATTGTTTAAACAATTGTTTTCTTTCTTTTAGGCTTAAAGCGTTTATGGTTCTCCATCTTAAAGTGGGAGTAAAAAGAAAATTAGCCCGTGCCAGACATTTTCAACCATGTCAACCTACCCTATACGTCGATTATTACATTATGTATTGTGGATTTCTAGAAACGGGTTCTAGATGTTGCTTAACCTGAGCTAATTCAAACGTACTCAAAATTTATATATGTTTGCGTAATTCCATTGTAGCCTAGTTCCTTAATTGGCCTCCTCTTCCTTCCAGCGAAGTGCGCACGGGAGCTCAGAAACGCGTTGCATGTCGGCTGGAGGGCGTCATTCGATAACGTCATGAAAGTTTTGCGTCAAAACGAGTAAGTGGGAACAAAACTCCTGGTTAAGAAATTGGGGCCATTCCATTTTCTGTTTGTTTGTTTGTTTGCTTGCTTTTTTCTGGCCTATACTATCGCTGATCAGCCTCCGCCGATCGACTTTTGCATATTTTGGAAGACATACTGTAAATGACGGGACTGCTACTAGGAGGCACGGTAGCTCAGTATTATTAGAAACCTTAAGATCCCAGCACGCGAACAAAATAAGTATAAACTCGCACGAGTTTTCACAAAGATCCATGGGAAATACTGAACCATGGGCTCAGGAATGAAACTAGCAGTAACCAAGGAAAGTGCCGCAAGTAATACACCACAGGCTTTGCTTTCTGAAACCAATACTTTGGCCATTCATCACCTCCATTATTCACCTACACTTCGGTGAATATTGTATTAGTAACTACGTATTACAATAGAATGAAAGGAAAGCTGTAAAAATTACAACAGTCGGCGGGGGGGAAGAAAAACTATGACAAAAAGTAAGGTGAGAAAACAACAGTGTGCAAAAAATGTGGATAGAAAGAAAAAAGACAAATTTGCATGATGCAATTGTTGATTAAACGACGGACTCTCTGCACCCGAAGGCCGCAGAGCGGAGCACCATGGATAAGGAAGTTTGGTAACCTATTGATCCGAGAAATTTTGGTTCTGACTTCAGTGTACGTCCGCCAGTACATACTCTGGGGGAAGGGGAGGGGAGTCCCCAGGCACCCTTACGTGGGTTGGAGAATGCCATCTTTTCTTGACGGGAAATCGCGCGGTGCTCTTTGGCAACTGGTGTTTTTCTTGGCGAGATATCACATGACCAACGTTGCTTTTGAAAAGAGGTTTCTTGGAAAGCTTAAGGTTGTTTAGCAAAACGATTGTTCGAAGTTCCAGACAATACTCAGTTGTTTTTTTGGTGAAAGGCGAAAAGTTTAAGTTACGAAATTTGCCTTCGAGGACTTCATCTTTGTTGTGTTCTGCTGCAAACAGTCGGCACATCGCTTGAGTTTGCAGCACTTGGCAGCGGTCCCGACGCCAAATATATCAGAGCTAGTCCATTCTGGTTTTTTCTGTCCACAAGCATGGTTTTTGTGGTGGTCCGAACACATTTCCCTAGGAAAAACACCCACGTGTTTATCGATCGAGCTGCTATCGATAAACCGCTGGATAAGTCGAGCGTGTTTCCTCTAGATCCAGCGGACCGGGGTTCGAATCCCAAGGGGGGCCAAGGAATTTTTTTCTTTTCTTTTTTTTTTTTTTACTACTTCCATGAGAGTTAGCCTCCTCCCGTCCTCCGCAGGCGTCTTTGTGGCTGGCTCCTTTACCTATTTTCGAGTCAAATTCGGAATTGGTCCTCCTGTGGTATCATTTTTTCGCACACTCAGTCTTCTCTCTCCCGTTCCGATAACAGCGGAGTTCATTCACCGGATTCGTGCTTTCCCTCTTTTCCTCTTATAAGAGATGCCTGCGGAGGAGGCAGCATGAGAGTTTTAATTTTTTGGGAATTTTTTTGAGTCGCAGCGAAAAAGATTCGGTCAGCGGAAACTTCTCTTTAGCCGGTAGGTACGTGGTGTAACTATCATATAGTGGTTTGACTTTATCCAATATAGGCATAAACATAGGAAGCAATATACATAGCTATACACAGCCATACACAGCTATACATGGCTATACATGGCTATACATGGCTATACACAGATGTACATAGACATATATAGCTATACACAGCTATACACAGCTATACATAACTATACATAGCTATACACAGCTATACACAGCTATACATGGCTATACACAGCTATACATGACTATACACAGCTATACATGGCTATACACAGCTATACACAGCTATACATGGCTATACACAGCTATACATGGCTATACATAGCTATACATGGAAATACACAGCTATACATAACTATACACAGCTATACACAGCTATACACAGCAATACACAGCTATACATGACTATACACAGCTATACATAACTATACATAGCTATACACAGCTATACACAGCTATACATGGCTATACACAGCTATACATGACTATACACAGCTATACATGCCTATACACAGCTATACACAGCTATACATGGCTATACACAGATATACATAGCCATACATAGCTATACACAGCTATACATAGCTATACATGGCTATACACAGCTATACATGGCTATACATAGCTATACACAGCTATACATAGCTATACATGGCTATACACAGCTATACATGGCAATACACAGCTATACATAACTATACACAGCTATACACAGCTATACACAGCAATACACAGCTATACATGACTATACACAGCTATACATAACTATACATAGCTATACACAGCTATACACAGCTATACATGGCTATACACAGCTATACATGACTATACACAGCTATACATGGCTATACACAGCTATACACAGATATACATGGCTATACACAGATATACACAGCCATACATAGCTATACACAGCTATACATAGCTATACATGGCTATACAAAGCTATACATGGCTATACACAGCTATACACAGCTATACATGGCTATACACAGATATACATGACTATACACAGCTATACATGGCTATACACAGCTATACACAGCTATACACAGCTATACATGACTATACACAGCTATACATGGCTATACACAGCTATACACAGCTATACATGGCTATACACAGATATACATGACTATACACAGCTATACATGGCTATACACAGCTATACACAGCTATACATGGCTATACACAGATATACATAGCCATACATAGCTATACACGGCTATACATAGCTATACATGGCTATACACAGCTATACATGACTATACATAGCTATACATGGCAATACACAGCTATACATAACTATACACAGCTATACACAGCTATACACAGCTATACACAGCAATACACAGCTATACATGACTATACACAGCTATACATAACTATACATAGCTATACACAGCTATACACAGCTATACATGGCTATACACAGCTATACATGACTATACACAGCTATACATGGCTATACACAGCTATACATAGCTATACATGGCTATACACCGCTATACATGGCAATACACAGCTATACATAACTATACACAGCTATACACAGCTATACACAGCAATACACAGCTATACATGACTATACACAGCTATACATAACTATACATAGCTATACACAGCTATACACAGCTATACATAACTATACACAGCTATACACAGCTATACACAGCTATACACAGCAATACACAGCTATACATGACTATACACAGCTATACATAACTATACATAGCTATACACAGCTATACACAGCTATACATGGCTATACACAGCTATACATGACTATACACAGCTATACATGGCTATACACAGCTATACACAGATATACATGGCTATACACAGATATACATAGCCATACATAGCTATACACAGCTATACATAGCTATACATGGCTATACACAGCTATACATGGCTATACATAGCTATACACAGCTATACATAGCTATACATGGCTATACACAGCTATACATGGCAATACACAGCTATACATAACTATACACAGCTATACACAGCTATACACAGCTATACACAGCAATACACAGCTATACATGACTATACACAGCTATACATAACTATACATAGCTATACACAGCTATACACAGCTATACATGGCTATACACAGCTATACATGACTATACACAGCTATACATGGCTATACACAGCTATACACAGATATACATGGCTATACACAGATATACATAGCCATACATAGCTATACACAGCTATACATAGCTATACATGGCTATACACAGCTATACATGGCTATACATAGCTATACACAGCTATACATAGCTATACATGGCTATACACAGCTATACATGGCAATACACAGCTATACATAACTATACACAGCTATACACAGCTATACACAGCTATACACAGCAATACACAGCTATACATGACTATACACAGCTATACATAACTATACATAGCTATACACAGCTATACACAGCTATACATGGCTATACACTGCTATACATGACTATACACAGCTATACATGGCTATACACAGCTATACACAGCTATACATGGCTATACACAGATATACATAGCCATACATAGCTATACACAGCTATACATAGCTATACATGGCTATACACAGCTAGACATGGCTATACATGGCTATACATGGATATACACGGCTATACATGGCTATACATGGCTATACACAGCTATACACAGCTATACATGGCAATACACAGTTATACATAACTATACACAGCTATACACAGCTATACACAGCAATACACAGCTATACATGACTATACACAGCTATACATGGCTATACACAGCTATACACAGATATATATAACTATACATAGCTATACACAGCTATACACAGCTATACATGGCTATATACAGCTATACACAGCTATACATGGCTATACACAGATATACATAGCCATACATAGCTATACACAGCTATACACAGCTATACATAGCTATACATAGCTATACACAGCTATACATGGCAATACACAGCTATACATAACTATACACAGCTATATACAGCTATACACAGCAATACACAGCAACACACAGCTATACATGACTATACACAGCTATACACAGCTATACATGGCTATACATGGCTGTACACGGCTATACATGGCTATACACAGCTATACATGGCTATACATGGCTATACACAGTTAAACATAGACATACATAGCTATACACAACTATACACAGCTATACATGGCTATACACAGATATACATAGCCATACATAGCTATACACAGCTATACATGACTATACACAGCTATACATGGCAATACATGGCTATACATGACTATACACAGCTATACATAGACATACATAGCTATACACAGCTATACATGGCTATACACAGCTATACATAGCCATACATAGCTATACACAGCTATACATAGCTATACATGGCTATACATGGCTATACATGGCTGTACATGGCTATACACAGCTATACACAGCTATACATGGCTATACACAGATATACATAGCCATACATAGCTATACACAGCTATACACAGGTATACATGACTATACACAGATATACATAGCCATACATAGCTATACTCAGCTATACTTAACTATACACAGCTATACACAGCTATACACAGCTATACACAGCAATACACAGCCATACACGACTATACACAGCTATACATGGGTATACACAGCTATACATAACTATACACAGCTATACACAGCAATACACAGCCATACACGACTATACACAGCTATACATGGGTATACACAGCTATACATAACTATACACCGCCATACATGGCTATACACAGCTATACATAGCTATACACAGTCGTACATAGCTATACACAGCTATACATGCCTATACACAGCTATACATGGCTATACACAGATATACATAGACATACATAGCTATACACAGCTATACACAGCTATACATAGCTATACATGGCTATACACAGCTATACATGGCTATACACAGATATACATAGCCATACATAGCTATACACAGCTATACACCTGGCTATACACAGCTATACATGGCTGTACATGGCTATACACAGATATACATAGCCATACATAGCTATACACAGCTATACACCTGGCTATACACAGCTATACATGGCTATACATGGCTATACACAGATATACATAGCCATACATAGCTATACACAGCTATACACCTGGCTATACACAGCTATACATGGCTATACATGGTGAGTGCTATCGAGGTTAACAAATCACAGGCAAAAACGATAAGCAAATCCACCGTACGTTTCTTCTACATCAGACTTCAGTTGTTTTTGTTGTTGTTATTGGTTAATAAAGTTGTATTTTGCTGCTTCTTTGTGTCATGTCACCATATCAATCATAAAAAAAGTAATTTCATGGGTCCGCGTTTTGAAATTTTTAGGTGTCCTCATTTGGTTAATAAAAGTTTGACTGACGTATGTACATACCATCTCCATACATTTGTTACTCTGAGTTCGAACCACTAATTTTAACGAAGACAGGTGAAGTCAGTGACGTGCACAAATTGCAGAAAACCATTATTAGTCACAGAATTGGTACAAAGTGTTGCAACTTCTTGACAGTGTACCAAAATGACTCGGACTCGGACTATTATTGAACGAATGGATTCCATTTGGACGTGCGTGTGTACTCTGATAATGAACACACAGATGACTTCAAAATGTGGTAAAAACACAGAAGTACGCTAGGAGCCGTGTTTACTGTAATAACAAACTCCTCTAGTTAAAAGAGAGGGGTTTTCGTAATTACGAAAACGAAGACCCCCTCTTTTTTAACTAGAGGAGTTTGTTTTTACAAATATTACACACGGCTCCTAGCAATTCGAATTCTTCATTGTGCGGACTTTTAAAAAGTCTACATCTGGTAATCATGGGGTTCTTGTTTTTGTTTTCTTCATTTGAAAATCAGTCATATAAAAAAACAAATTGAAGGCGAGTGAATCCACAACCCTTTACTTCCTGTGCGAATTACAGCGGTAAACGGAAGCTTAACCACACAGTTTTGTGTTACTTTCAAATGCCCGTTTAGATATCTTCTTGCCATTATATTACTCTGTCTGTTTTTCGTTTCCCTCTGGTTAAAAATGAGGGGATTTCGTTTTCGTAATGGGTCTTCGTTTTCGAAAGGGGTCTTCGTTTTCGTACGGGTCTTCGTTTTCGTAATGGATCTTCGATATCGTAAGGGTCTTCGTTTTCGTAATGGGTCTTCGGGTCGTCGTTTTCGGGGTCTTCGTTTTCAAAACTAACGACGACAGTTGCTGCTGTGATTCCTATTGTTCAGCTCAGCTTGCCCCACCAAGCACTACGGCGTCTTTGATGTTGTTGTCGATTTTCAAAGTTTTTGCGAACTTGCGAAAAATTAGGGTCGCACTAGGAAAATTACGCTATTGATAGATTTTAACTGCAAAGCCAGTGAACTTTCGCAAAAATTTGCCAAGTGCGACCCATGGCTGATAAAATAATATCACCGGGTACATAAGTGAACGTTTGTTGTCGATAGATCTCAGGCAAGGAAGATCAACTTACCTTTGATTGACGTATCCACTACTCTCACAATTTCAGGAATTTCCTGCCCAGGCACTCAGGCCCACTTTGTGGATGAATCTGGACAAGATTTCGGTTGCAGAGCAGATTTTGACTCGACTTGTGAAAATATTCCAAGCGATTCCACCGTAATCGTTAAAACCACCAAAATTTTTCCACTGTACCAAGAATATCGGTAGCTACGAAGGCTAACTCTTATCTTCTTCATTGGCACTTTCACAATGCCTGCTTAATATCTTGTTAACTGTGAAACTAACCGTCATTCAAGTTCACTATTGACACGTTTTCATCAAATCATATCACTTATTTTTTGGTAACAACGGCGTATTGTTTTGTTTTCACAACTTACAAACACGTGTAAGATCGTGTACACTCTGAGTGCATTTCACTCCGTTTAAAATGGCGGAAGGATCACAAAACTCAGAAGCGGGGCCTTCCCAGGAAAAAAAAGACGCCGAAATCGATGTGGGCCTTGTTGAGAAAGATGGTGCGATAGGGTACTACAAGAATCGTACTTTTCAGGCCCTTACAAACTTCAGTATTGCCTGTAAAGGCTTCGTCTCATCTGGAAGTGCAGTTGAAGGATATCTGATTGAAGTAATTCCGGCTAGCTGCCAATGTCTTGACGGAGGCTCCTCTAAAAGGTATGGGTTGAGCTAAGTTATTCACTTGTTTTAACTAGGTATATTCACTGGTTCTGGTTCCCTTATTTGTTGTTAAGTTTTCACTAATTGGAGCCTGTTCTTAACCATCAGCTCCACTCATTACCTCACCCTACGAGAGATGTCCTCGCAGCTGTCCATTTTAGCAAAGATTCCAGGCAAGGGTTTGTGGACGGCTCCAAGCAGAGATCAATACCTGCCAGCTTACTTCAAGGAAGTATGCGACAACTACTTGCGTGAACCAGACGCCCGCGAGCTTATTCCCGTTAAGGTATGCATGTTGTTAAAGAACTATTTCTCCTAAAATGAAATTTCATTCTCCAATGCATTTCTGAGACAAATAAGCAGAATCAATAACTTAAAGAAAGGAAACCAAAAATTGTTTCAGATAATTGGACCACCTAGTAGTCTTATACTTAGCCGAGAGTAGATGAAATTCAGGCAAGCTCGCTCGTGTGTTTCGCCCACGTGTTTGGTTCACTCGAAGTTTTTATCATATTAAAAACTCTATCAGACAAAGAGCGTGTGGCAGAAAACGCCACTTTACTTTGACTTATTCAATAGCATCAGTGAATTCGGATTACATGCGGACGGACCCTAACGGAGGTACACTGGGACGGGGAAGGGGTGAGTGGGTCCGGCAATTGACAAAATGGCGGCCGGCGGTGATTCGCTCGAGACAACCTACAAAAGGGGGGAATGATTAGCAATTTCCCGTTTGTAGTCGATGAAGGATCAAAGGAGCATTACAGAAATTTCTTCAAGAGTGGGTTTTATAAAGGTAAATCTCTAGAGATCGTAACTAAGATTGTAGAATCATCTGCATATTTAAATAAAGATATCTCTTCGTGTCCAACTATTTCCAAGTCATTCAGGAATAAGTTGAAAAGGTATGGGCCACTAATACTACCCTGAGTTGTACCTTTTTACCCCTGTATAGCTATGTATAGCTGTGAGTGTGGAAGCGAACTAAATGAGGGTGGTACATGCACTGTCTGTGAAGAATGTGCTGAAATTTTAGTTTGTGCTAGGGATCAGAGAAACTTACAGATGTTTTACTTAGAATTTTAAGGCCTTCATTATTCTGGATATCCTGACTAATAATTGCTTAAAAGCTGACTGAGCTAACACAAAATAACAAGCGGTGACCCGTCGTCACTACATGATTCTAGATTAATTTTCTGAGCGAGCACTGACCAAAAAAAAGTTGTTTCAAACCGGTTAACTGGGGCAGCTAAATAGACAGGGACCGTGCGGCCTATTTTAGAGTCTGAGGGGGCTAATTGGTGATCGCTCATGTAAAGCAGGTGGGGGGAAATCTCACGCAAAAACTTTCTCTTTTCAAGTAATTAGCAATGTATCTAGAGCAGCCAAGTGTGATAAAAGTTGTCAGTTAAAACAGTCCCAAAATAATGCTCCTTGACAGGTTCTTTGGTCGGCTCTACTCGAAAGATGAAACCGGCAAGCTATGAACCTTATCGTATTCGCATTTTTAAAGATCTCAACCATGAAAACATTTTCCTTTAAAAAAAACTTGTACAAGCAGACCTGTAGAATATTAAATCACTACTGAGTTTAGTATCATGAAACGTACATTTCTACCAAAGTCAGTCCGTAGCGGCCTAATTAAGGACTGAACGCCTTATTTCTTATCGATAGAACTGAGGAAATGACATCTTTTGGCAACTATATATCCTAGACGAAACGTTTACATTTGTAGATTAGCTTGATAAAGTAACGGTCCTAATGTATAATGCCCGGACAACACAAGAACAAAAGTCAACTAAAGTTTAAACTCTTCAACAACAGGAAAGAGTCGATGACAGTACGCGCAGAGTTAATGGACCGACAAGAGCGAGAGCGACAGTTTCAACTTCCATCGATTCAAGTGACTTGAAAAGTCTGAACAGGTCCAGACTCTTCGAGATTCCCCAAGAGCGCGTGAGAATTTCAAATAATCAAGCCAAATGAAGGAAAGGCGATTTCAACACGGAGTTATAGTATTCAGTTCCTGTTTGGTCTAAATTAAAAATTATATTTAACTGGTAAACCGAAAACTGATTAACTCTGAAACAAAGAAATTGTCCAACTTTTTCATTTATTTTTTAATGGCACCAAAAAAGGGAAAGGGGGTAAAAGCCCCCTCAGCCCACCCCTCGCGCGGTCCCTGATAGAAAGACCGCAAACAATAAATAAATTATTACAAAGAACAGCAGATTTCGAGAGAAGGGATAGGGAAAACAAACGCAGTGTATAGCTGTGTATAGCCATTTATAGCTGGGCATAGCCACGTATGGCTGTATATATCCATGTATAGCTGTTAATAGCTGTGTATAGCCATGTATGGATGTGTAGAGCTAAGTATACCTCTGTATAGCCATGTATAGCTGTTTGTAGCTATGTATGTCTGTGTATAGCCATGTATAGCCATGTATAGCCATGTATAGTCATGTATAGCCATGTATACCCATGTATACCCGTGTATAGCCATGTATAGTCATGTATAGCCATGTATAGCCATGTATAGCTGTGTATAGCTGTGTATAGCTATGTATAGCTATGTATATCTGTGTATAGCCATGTATAGCTGTGTATAGCTGTGTATAGTTATGTACAGCCATGTATAGGCATGTATAGCCATGTATAGCTGTGTATAGCTGTGTATAGCTGTGTATATCAATGTATACCCATGTATAGCCATGTATAGCCATGTATAGCCATGTATAGCTGTGTATAGCCATGTATAGCTGTGTATAGCAGTGTATAGTTATGTACAGCCATGTATAGGCATGTATAGCCATGTATAGCTGTGTATAGCTGTGTATATCAATGCATACCCATGTATAGCCATGTATAGCCATGTATAGCCATGTATAGCTGTGTATAGCCATGTATAGCTGTGTATAGCTGTGTATAGCTATGTATGGCTATGTATATCTGTGTATAGCCATGTATAGCTGTGTATAGCTGTGTATAGTTATGTACAGCCATGTATAGCCATGTATGGCTGTGTATAGCCATGTATAGCTATGTATAGCTGTGTATAGCTGTGTATAGCTATGTATGGCTATGTATATCTGTGTATAGCCATGTATAGCTGTGTATAGTTATGTAGAGCCATGTATAGCCATGTATAGCCATGTATAGCTGTGTATAGCTGTGTATATCAATGTATACCCATGTATAGCCATGTATACCCATGTATAGCCATGTATAGCCATGTATAGCTGTGTATAGCCACGTATAGCTGTGTATAGCTGTGTATAGCTATGTATGGCTATGTATATCTGTGTATAGCCATGTATAGCTGTGTATAGCTGTGTATAGTTATGTACAGCAATGTATAGCCATGTATGGCTGTGTATAGCCATGTATAGCTATGTATAGCTGTGTATAGCTGTGTATAGCTGTGTATAGCTGTATATAGTTATGTATAGCTGTGTATTGCCATGTATAGCTGTGTATAGCCATGTATAGCTATGTATAGCTGTGTATAGCTATGTATAGCCATGTATAGCTGTGTATATCCATGTATAGCTATGTATAGCTGTGTATAGCTATGTATGGCTATGTATATCTGTGTATAGCCATGTATAGCTGTGTATAGCTGTGTATAGCCATGTATAGCTGTGTATATTCATGTATAGCTGTGTATAGCCATGTATAGCTGTGTATAGCTGTGTATAGTTATGTATAGCTGTGTATAGCCATGTATAGCTGTGTATAGCTGTGTATAGCCATGTATAGCTGTGTATATTCATGTATAGCTGTGTATAGCCATGTATAGCTGTGTATAGCTGTGTATAGTTATGTATAGCTGTGTATTGCCATGTATAGCTGTGTATAGCCATGTATAGCTATGTATAGCTGTGTATAGCTATGTATAGCCATGTATAGCTGTGTACAGCCATGTATAGCTATGTATAGCTGTGTATAGCTATGTATGGCTATGTATATCTGTGTATAGCCATGTATAGCTGTGTATAGCTGTGTATAGCCATGTATAGCTGTGTATAGTCATGTATAGCTGTGTATAGCCATGTATAGCTGTGTATAGCTGTGTATAGCTATGTATAGTTATGTATAGCTGTGTATAGTCATGTATAGCTGTGTATTGCTGTGTATAGCTGTGTATAGCTGTGTATAGCTGTGTATAGTTATGTATAGCTGTGTATTGCCATGTATAGCTGTGTATAGCTATGTATAGTTATGTATAGCTGTGTATAGTCATGTATAGCTGTGTATTGCTGTGTATAGCTGTGTATAGCTGTGTATAGCTGTGTATTGCCATGTATAGCTGTGTATAGCCATTTATAGCTATGTATAGCTGTGTATAGCTATGTATAGCCATGTATAGCTGTGTATAGCCATGTATAGCTATGTGTAGCTGTGTATAGCTATGTATGGCTATGTATATCTGTGTATAGCCATGTATAGCTGTGTATAGCTGTGTATAGCCATGTATAGCTGTGAATAGTCATGTATAGCTGTGTATAGCCATGTATAGCTGTGTATAGCTGTGTATAGCTATGTATCGTTATGTATAGCTGTGTATAGTCATGTATAGCTGTGTATTGCTGTGTATAGCTGTGTATAGCTGTGTATAGTTGTGTATAGTTATGTATAGCTGTGTATTGCCATGTATAGCTGTGTATAGCCATGTATAGCTATGTATAGCTGTGTATAGCTATGTATAGCCATGTATAGCTGTGTATAGCCATGTATAGCTATGTATAGCTGTGTATAGCTATGTATGGCTATGTATATCTGTGTATAGCCATGTATAGCTGTGTATAGCTGTGTCTAGCCATGTATAGCTGTGTATAGTCATGTATAGCTGTGTATAGCCATGTATAGCTGTGTGTAGCTGTGTATAGCTATGTATAGTTATGTATAGCTGTGTATAGTCATGTATAGCTGTGTATTGCTGTGTATAGCTGTGTATAGCTGTGTATAGTTATGTATAGCTGTGTATAGTCATGTATAGCTGTGTATAGCCATGTATAGCTGTGGATAGCTGTGGATAGCTATGTATAGCTATGTATAGTTATGTATAGCTGTGTATAGTCATGTATAGCTGTGTATTGCTGTGTATAGCTGTGTATAGCTGTGTATAGTTGTGTATAGTTATGTATAGCTGTGTATTGCCATGTATAGCTGTGTATAGCCATGTATAGCTATGTATAGCTGTGTATAGCTATGTATAGCCATGTATAGCTGTGTATATCCATGTATAGCTATGTATAGCTGTGTATAGCTATGTATGGCTATGTATAGCTGTGTATAGCCATGTATAGCTGTGTATAGCTGTGTATAGCCATGTATAGCTGTGTATAGTCATGTATAGCTGTGTATAGCCATGTATAGCTGTGTATAGCTGTGTATAGTATGTATAGCTGTGTATTGCCATGTATAGCTATGTATAGCCATGTATAGCTGTGTATAGCCATGTATAGCTGTGTATAGCTATGTATGGCTATGTATATCTGTGTATAGCCATGTATAGCTGTGTATAGCTGTGTATAGCTGTGTATAGTCATGTATAGCTGTGTATAGCCATGTATAGCTGTGTATAGCCATGTATAGCTGTGTATAGTTATGTATAGCTGTGTATTGCCATGTATAGCTGTGTATAGCTATGTATGGCTATGTATATCTGTGTATAGCCATGTATAGCTGTGTATAGCTGTGTATAGTCATGTATAGCTGTGTATAGTTATGTATAGCTGTGTATAGCCATGTATAGCTGTGTATAGCTGTGTATAGTTATGTATAGCTGTGTATTGCCATGTATAGCTATGTATAGCCATGTATAGCTGTGTATAGCCATGTATAGCTGTGTATAGCTATGTATGGCTATGTATATCTGTGTATAGCCATGTATAGCTGTGTATAGCTGTGTATAGCTGTGTATAGCTGTGTATAGCTGTGTATAGTCATGTATAGCTGTGTATAGCCATGTATAGCTGTGTATAGCTGTGTATAGCTATGTATAGTTATGTATAGCTGTGTATAGTCATGTATAGCTGTGTATTGCTGTGTATAGCTGTGTATAGCTGTGTATAGTTATGTATAGATGTGTATTGCCATGTATAGCTGTGTATAGCCATGTATAGCTATGTATAGCTGTGTATAGCTATGTATAGCCATGTATAGCTGTGTATAGCCATGTATAGCTATGTATAGCTGTGTATAGCCATGTATAGCTATGTATAGCTGTGTATAGCTGTGTATAGCTATATATGTCTATGTACATCTGTGTATAGCCATGTATAGCCATGTATAGCCATGTATAGCTGTGTATGGCTGTGTATAGCTATGTATATTGCTTCCTATGTTTATGCCTATATTGGATAAAGTCAAACCACTATATGATTGTTACACCACGTATCTACGCTTTAGCCTCGTTCCCATGCAGTCTCTATCCCATGAGGCTCTCGCTCGATTCTGCAGTCGTCCATGTTGAAATCCGCGTGAAAAGTCGACGATAAAACTTCGAAGCTTTGAACAATTATTATGGCAGCAGTTGATGAAAATGGATTCAAGTTAGAGGATGACATTGGAGCTAAGATAAGTGGACTTCGCAAGGAATATGACAATGATCGCGATAGTAGAGATGAATATGGTATGTGGAACATTTTAATTGCTTCATGATCGTCAGTAAGTTTACAATTTGTAATACACGGATAGCTCAAGCGTTTTATTTTCTACAGTGTATATATATATATATATATATATATATATATATATATATATATATATATATATATATATATATATATATATATATATATATATTTCTTGCAGTCTGTAATATTATCAAAGCCTGTATATGTACTATTAGTGTCTATTGTGGTAAGTACTTATACCACGTTCTGCAAAGAGTTCCGACACATGTAAGTGAGGTGGACTAAACTGGCGCTGCGTTAATTCTGTACTCGTTCCAAAGCCAGTTTCACTTTTTCATATTCGTCTTTAGCACAACTTGTGGATTGTTTTTCTCACTAGCCAAGAGACAAATTACATTTGAGCCTTGCTTCTATCAGAGAGCTGCTTCATTCAAGGTTGATTTTTAATACTCTTATCGTTAATCATTACATTTTAGTGAACTTTGTGGTAGTTGATTCCTTTATTCACAGCTTACAGTGCAAACCTAACACAAGTTCTCTTTTGGTAGGCGGCGGAAATGACAGAGCGAGAGATAGAGATAGAGGTCGTGATCGACGGCGGAGATCAAGGTCAAGATCAAGATCAAGGAGTCCTCAGAATCGTAGAAATTTTGGTGGTGGAAGAGACAGATATAATAGATACAGGTAAAAGTAATAATCACCAGAATCTGTATGATTTTCTCAGAAAATTAGACCTAACCACTCAACGATATAGAACATTGGTAACAGTAATGATTCGCTCTGACGAAGGAGGAACACTTACATATGAAACCTCAGCTTTTATTTTCTCTATGGTAGCCAAATTACATCAGTGTACCTTATCAGTTCAGTTGATAAATCCAAAATTTTATGAAAAATGCATTTTTTGAATGTTAATATGTAAAATAATCATATAGTTGAATTGCAAATTAAAGAGAGAAATTGATATCGCAGAGGTCATGGGTTCGATTCCTGTTCAAGCCTGAATTTTTTCAGGTTTCTTTTTCAACTGCTTAAGTTGAAATATCGTCACTGCGAAGGTCTACAGATATTTCTAATGTATTAGTTGTCTCACAGTGTACTCACGTGAGGTGAAGTACATGTACGTACTGCTATAGTACAGCTCAGTAATGAGCATCTGTAAAGATGTGCTTGCTCGCAACACTTCAGTGCATGTGCACCATTGATGCACATTTCAGAAACATGCCGCAGTACCCGGTTTTTGGAGGCATCATAGGCGGTGAGACACCACAAACAGCAAGCTTCTAAAAAAACAACTGCAGGATTTGGTTGGTTCTGTGGCTTGAGATATTTCTTTTATCATATTTTCTTTTTCTTTTTACTGCCTATAGGTCCCCTTCTCCACCCAGAAGAAGAAGAAAGAGGTATAAATTGATTTTCATGAGTTTGTAGTCTTTATGTTCATGTAGTACTATACTGTTTTTTTAATGATGTGGGAGTTTGTTTGTGCCCTCTTTTACATTTTGGGAAAAGTTTTAATGTTTAACACCTCAAAGACTTTTTTTGCATAGAATATAGTTTTAAAATGTAGATTTTTTTGCAGAGAAAGTTTGTGGGATAGACCTCCTATTGGATATGAGCATTTGACACCAATGCAGTATAAAGCTATGAGAGGTAATTACATTAACCCTTTCACGCATACTTTTTCCAGAAAAACCCGTAATTTTTACTGTTAAATGTTTTTCTTGGGTGCTGTGTTGCTAAATTGCACTACGTTTTGCTAGAAAAGCAATATTTTATATTTCAGCTAAATGTTCTACTAGTTTCTATTTCACTTAAGCGCATGCGCATCAGCCAAAATTTAAACTTGTTTTTTTTTTCTTTTTTCGGATACATTTTGATTTTTCTGCTGCCTCCTTTTCCTTTCCTTTTTTCTCTCTTTCTCTTCTCGCTATCTTCTACTTGTTATTCCCTTTCTATCAGCTGGAAAAGGTTTGCTATTAACCGTTCAAAAAACCTAGAAAGGAGACATTGATCAATTATGGGGGTAATGGCCTATTTTACCGTGAATTTTGCACCAATAGTTGAACATGTGTTTTTCCAGTAGCTCTGTCAGCATTTAGTCAATATTCAAAATGGACACACGTATGGAAAGCTCTGATCCTCCTGTGTTAGTTGGTTATAGAAACCATCTGCTGTCGTAGAAATTGATGACGTCACAAGTGGTTCTTTGTCTACTTCTCCAAATGTTGTCTGTAAACTCTGATGGTTATTGAAGCTGAGATCTGGTGAATGCTTTATCCACAATGCATTGGTGCACAGTGTAAAAGGAACATGCATACATGCACTATTCACTGACAATCATTACAGCACAATGTGCAAAAGTGTGATCACTTCTTACCACCAAAACAGGTAGACTGTGAATTTAAAGGTGTGACTAATGGTTGGCTTTGGCACCAAATGCTAATGATTTAGGTCACATAGCTCACCCCCAACATTCTAAAATGTAAACCAGGGTTTATTTTAGAGAGCAGCTTTGCAGGATTTCCATAATTCAAAAAAAAAAATGCCACATAAAATTTATGCTGGCATGTCAAATGGGGTGCACAAAATTGTGTATCCTTAGGAGACAATTCAAGGCCTTTGGAAGGGGACAAATGGGAACAATTGGGGGGCAAAATTTTTTTATCACTATAGCAAAGGTCTGCCGTAATCGAGCTTCCATGGTGGCATTTTGATGTTCACGTGATGATAAATGCCTGGTTAGAGTTGTTCTTTTTACCCAAGCAACAAAAATGACAAAACATAGCTTGATTTTCGTATCTCAACCACGTGTGTTCTTTTAGCCATTTCAACTGAAAATTGTGGCTTTCGTTAGACGTTTTTGCCACTTTAGGATTTGTATTACCATCGCCATCAGCTACTTCAACCCTCAAGTCGTTCTGATCTTTGTCTTTTTCAGTTTCTTCATTTCTTTCGCCACCTAAATAGCTGGAGATTTTCCGCTTAGACATTTTATTAAAAGGTCACAAAAGGACCGCACGTTGTGTTACAGCACAAAGTCAGTCAAGCGTGAAGCTGGCAATCATGCAAATTTTCGTGGTATTTCCAAATATGGTCATGTTTTACAACCTTTTCCTGTCGCGTCTGTGTAGTATTCTTCATTGGCAAATCAACTTTATCTGATGTTCTTTATATTTTATGGACAATATATTTATTTCATCATTGATATTCACTTTATCCAAAGATGGGAAAATGTGAAGGAAAGTTCAAAACAGCACTTAAATTTTACACACTGGAAATTTTTACGGTGGGGGAGAATTTTGGCGCAGTTGCCAAATTTTAAGGGACAAATTGTCACTGAAGCGCGAGAATGTCGCAACTTCGCGTTCTGGCTCAAACCCTGGATAAGTACTAATTTTCTGAAATAAAGTATTCCAAAACATCATTGATAATAAGATTGATATGACTGCCACATGTACTTCAAGGTTTATAACCTGCACTTTCTTGAGTTGCTTCTGAGTTATTCTTTTTTCTTCCATGCATATATAATGATGATGATGATGATGATGATGATGATGATGATGATGATGATGATGATGATGATGATGATGATGATGATAATAATAATAAACAGCAAAAGTCACTGTCTGCAAGCGACGAGAGCCATTATTATTTTTGCTAGACAAACATCTGGGATTCTGCAGTTACTTCAGTCCAGGCCTTCTCAGTCACCCCCTAAGATTACAGAAGGGTGTCCACTGGGCCCTCATTGGTCAATTTCTAGAATAAACCCTGTAACCATGTGGTCATATTCCTGAGCATCCATTGAAGTGTTAGTGTCACAAATCTCCATTAACAACAAAGGAAGAACATTAAATTTTATTCCCAGGAAATCTAAAGAAGAAAGCCACAACTGTGGGAAGGCTTTTGTCTGTATATTTTCTACTAATTATCATGCTGCCTTTTCTGTTATATGAGATTTATGACATTAAAATTTCATGAACACTCAGGAATGTGACCACGTGCGTTAACGGTTTTGAATGCTGGGACTAAGCCACACGACCTAAATTGTTTGCATTTGGCGAATTCTTCATCTCATGCTGGTTATGATTTCTAACGATATTCTTTTGTGTTTGTTGTTAATCACAATAGCCGCAGGACAGATCCCTGTGAATGCAGGTGGACCTGTACCTGGGGGTACAGTCAGTAGTTTGCCACAAGGAAGTCAGATGACAAGACAGGCCCGTAGATTGTATGTTGGAAACATACCATTTGGAATAACAGAGGTGGGTGAAGTTATGTTTGTCAAGCTGGTAGTGATGGAAATGATAAATCATTTCTCTTACATAGTAAAACACATGTCCTGTAACAACATCCCTGTCCTATATTACCATCGTGATACTTAGAACCACAGTTACTATGATTGCTTGTTTAAAATGCTTGAACTTGCTGCTTTGTAAAGTAATAAGAACTTGTAAACAGTAATAATAATTATACATAATTATATGGTAAGTACTTTACAAATATATCCATTTTAGCCAGTTAATGTGTTACAGTGTGTGTTTGTTGTTGGTTACTTGATAATTCCTTTAGTTGTCCTTGCAGAGCCTGATGATAGAATTCTTCAATGCAAAGATGCAAGAAGCAAAACTGAACACTGCTCCTGGTAACCCTGTTATTGCTGCACAAATCAACTTAGAACAGAACTTTGCCTTCATTGAGGTAATACATTTTGTATCATTTACTATGTTTTTTCAGTTCATCATTGAAAAGTAATTCTCTGGAAATGTGCTCTATTCTGCATTGATGTTGAGGCATGTTACATAGTTATGTGAAATCTTATGTAAGTTCGCATTATCTTTATATCAATATACGTAAGTTGTGCTGAATTTTGACAAACCCACAGGGCAAATCAAACCAAACATTTTAATACAGACATCAAGTACAAAATTTTCAACTACGTAGCTATTTCTGCAAATATTGTGTGATATATGAAAAGAAAAGAAAATTAATTGTCATGTATTCAACAAATATTTGTTGCATGGTGTTACTAGTCGTGGCACAGTTTATTTTCATGTACTGTATATCTATATTTCTGCAAATTGTTTTCAGCTTCGTTCAGTTGAAGAGACAACCCAGGCAATGGCTTTTGATGGGATCATTTTAGAGGTACGGCACTTCACAATAGCTCGTTGTGATTAGAAAAAAGGAATGTATTCAGTGCATGTAGGTCACAAACATGGAACAAAGAAAGAAATAGAATCCTTGATATTCAATCCCCAAATCCACTGATCTCAAAGATGGGACAATCACAAGAATGGAACACAGAAACAAAAAGAACCCTTGATAAGTGATCCCCAAATCCTCCAGTTCCTGTGTTTGGACAGTCACAAGCATGGAACAAAGGAAGAAAAGGAATCCTTGATACCCAACCCCCGAATCCACCGTTCCCTGAATTACAACAATTGCTAGCTTACATGTAAGACAAAGAAAAAGAATTCTTGATACTTTATCCCGGAATCCACGCAGCGATCCCCAAGTTGAACCCATGACCTTCCACATATTAATTATTATTATTTTGTGAGATGCTTTTATCGTTAAGCTACTGGGAGACCTGTGGGGAGCTTGGCCATCTGTGAGTTTCCCTGTGGCATGTTGCTAGGATGACCTGGACACTTTCAACTTTTGTTCGTTACTGATCCTAGCAGTATTCAGCTACCCTATGACCTGAAAATCTCAAAACAAGTTGTTAAGCACATCTTGCATGATCCTACCAGGTAATTTGTTTTAACATCCCAATGGATGTTCTGGCTAGGGTTTGATTTGAACATGTAGTCTACAGCTTTTGAATCTGTTTCCCTTCTACTGAGCCAACCATTCAGTGATAAGAACATACAATATGTATTTACAGTGCACCAATGTCTTGTATTTACACTGAGTGATTTTGACATGTTTTGATGTGCTTTAGGGCCAGTCACTGAAGATTAGAAGACCCAAGGACTACCAACCTATTCCTGGAATGTCAGGTAATGACTATTGTTCACTCTCACTCACAGGCAAGTGCAGGAGGGGTTGCCTATTGGTTATTGTAGGTTGTCTAGAAGATTGAAGGTCGGTAGTGTGAGCATCTAGTCTTTGCCATTGAGCCATTTGCATAGAGTGTTTCGTTCACTTCCCAGAACACCCTACACGCCTCGTCTCACTTGTTTCCAATCTCTGTTCACCACAAAATCAAATAATACCCAAAATCTTCTTTCTAATAAGCAACTGAGTGAGTATATTCATGTGCATATTAAGTGTATTGTAATGACAACCTTCCAACTTTACCTACAGCTGTATATAATTTCTGCCTGACCAACTTCCACTGACAGTGAATCCTATTTGGTTTTACAGAAACAGCAACTATTCATGTCCCAGGTGTGGTTTCAACTGTCGTGCCAGATTCTCCTCACAAGATATTCATCGGGGGATTACCAAACTACTTGAATGAAGATCAGGTAAGAATGTTAGAATAACATCCAAGGATTGGAGGCTGTAAAGGACTGTGTCCTGCATTTGTGTGTATCTGCTATCATGACTTTGTCAACAATAAGACCTCATCCTTGATCACATGACTGTTTGACTCATCACAGATGATCTTGATTTGTTAACAAGTTCTGAGAGAGAAGGGAATTGCTTTATTTAAACTAAAATAGATTGGATTTCTATGGTAAATTGGAGATTCGTGGCTGTATTAGATTTCTCAGTGGCTTAAACTACTAATTTAGTTTAGGTAATTTCTTCTCTCTCCTGCTTTTCTGAGATATGTTGTGCTGGAAGGTAAGGAGATGCTATCATGTATTTCTTGGCATTTCTAGCAGGAATGAAAACAAAATTGAACTACCGTATTTCCCCGCGTATAGGCCGCACTTTTTTCAAGGAAAAAACGTTCGAAATTTGGGGTGCGGCTAATACGCGGGTACAAGAGTTTTGAGCTCATTAATATGCAAAATTTCCCGACACACACAGAGTCAACAAAGTTACTGGATGCTTGACAGTTTGATTGAATTTATCGTATGAGGTCAAGTTAATCCATGTCTTCAAAGAATTTTGCTTCTCTCCGCTGCAATGAGTGTATCTAGTTTCCGAATATGTTTGTCATTGGATGAAGTCCAAAGAAGTTTGCATGTCAAGCCGCGAAGCCCTTTAGATGCCGTTCACGTGAAACCGCGTTTGTTTATTTGCCAAACTACACGAAAAATACGCAGAACCCGTCATAAGAAAAAGTCATAAATGAAACTGATATGAAATATCACAGTTTCGAAGTTTAATACACATTGTCAGGTCTTTAGCGATAAATAAGAGGTGATTTATTTTTACCCTACGCACGTTAATTTGCATACGTCAAAAGCGAAATTTGAAACCTTTAAATACACCTTGCGTAACGCAACGATGCTTTTGATACAACTCTCACTCTCGACAGACGTTTTGCCTTCCTGTTTCACGTGTAAATGTGTAAATTCTTAAACAATCGGAAATTTAGCATCGCTTATACAAAGCTTGTCACTACGCTGAGCCCATGAAATGCCTGTTTTACGCAACAACAAGGAAACGCTTGAGTTTTTTCGAGTGACTTTACGTTAGAGCGTTTTGTCAAATAGCCGTTTTGAGAATTATCGCAACAATTTCCGTAACATTAAAAACTTAAAGTGGATAATTTACCCTATGAGGAAAGGAGTGGCGAATTCTCGTCATTTGTCATTCTTATCATTTGTCATTATTTGATCGCACAAAACGGCGATGATTGCACCTCATTTTTCGACACACTTGTTGGATGTGTAAACAATAAAGCTCGCGATCAAGTACGGTCCGTTTGTCCGATTCATTTCTCGCTAGATCATTCAAGCGACAAGCTCATTACTTTCTGGACTCGAAACTCGATTCTTCTTCTTGTATAGTTAAGAAATTATTTTTTTTCCCCAAGACTAGGTCACAAGTTTGGGGTGTGGCCTATACGCGGGTGCGGCCTATACGCGGGTAAATACGGTATATCGTCTCACTATCGCCTACCCACAGAGAAAATATATCATGTTCTGTAATTGTCACACAGTCAACTAAACAGAATGACAATGGAGCTGAAAATGTTAGGTACAAAAAATGTATAAATGTTCTTGCACTGTGCACAGAAGGTAGAGATTTGTCCACAGCTAAAAGTAGACATTTGGAATCAACGGATGGCTCATGAAGGAGAGTTGAGATCGGATCGTTTTGCAGGAATTTCAGTCATCAAACTAATGCCGAAATCCTACTTTTGTTTTTTTCAGCCATTTCCTTTCAGCCATTCTTTTTTTCTAGATCATCATACCACCTTTGGCTTATCAAAGACACCAATCTCGGCACCTTTCTCTTTCAGCTTTTCTTTTTTAGGAAATCAGCGTGCAATAGCCCTCTGTCGTAGGGGCAAGCTTGGACCTATCGAAAATAATCTTCTTACATGTATCTCTTGTTTTTTTGTTTGTTTGTTTGTTTGCTTGTTGTTCTTGTTTTCACCAAAACAGTCCCTGGAATTGATTCGGAGTTCACATAACATTTCCATAGAAGTTATCATTACTTTTGTCAAAACACATGATGACCAGTCTTTCATCTTTTGGCGGGAAATTGAAATCGTTCTTTTTTCCAAATTTCGAGTCTTTTCATTGAACGTAAAAAGAATGGGCTAATATATGTAACAATACTTCCAATGCATTTATTTACTTAGTACTACAAAATTTGCTATTTATTAAATTATATATATGTATGCAAGTAATGCAAGTAATGCAAGTAATATATATGTATGCAATTAATGAGCCTGTGTACCACAGCACAATGTTCATGAAAACAGTGTTAGAAATCAGTGATGCAATTTGTGATTTTTGCAGCTTTGGTAAATTCATTTACATGTAGTTTGCACGCACTCTTTTCGTAAAACTTTTGAAGAGGGTGTATGGATGGAGAAACAAAATTCCCCTCTTAATGTGTTTAACTACAGATAACAGAAATTCCAGTCTTTAGCAACCACTGTTATAAATAACACCAAACAACTTCACAGATGACAGTATGAAAATTCAACCATTTCCTAAAGGTGCCCAGGAGGAGAATAACAGGCATCCTCTGTGCTGGCTGTTACCACAAATACATTTGTTAGAATGTTTGGGAAGACATTTGAAAATGAAAGTAAGCAATAAAATTAGTCACAACATGTTGACATCTTTATGACATGACTGCCAAGTGTTACAATGCATAAAAATGTAGGCAAACATAAAATTGATGTTCCTTGGTCATCTTTTTCCCATTATACTGAATGAATGGGTTTGCTTAGATAGATTCTGATATGTAACGGGTGTTACAAAGCACGAAGCCGGAAAATCATTTCCTTATCCAGTTTGCATGGTGATTTCGTAGGAATCAAAAACACGTTTGGTCCCATGTTTGTCTGTAGTAGAACTTGGGGTGTTCCTCAATTTTGGCGCTTGAACTGTAGGCATTGAAATGTTGTTTGCTAATTTTATCGCTAATTTTCATTTTGAAGGAGTGAAACTCGTCAGATTTAATCAGTAGTGACTCAAGCAAGACTGACATGTTTGAATTTTATTTCCCCCTCATTTGATCCCTAGCTTAGGGGGGCCTAAAATGGTCATCAAATCTGGCTAAAGACAAGTTCTTCTGCATCAAGTGTGTGGAAGGAGGGCTTGAAAGAGTGATGTATGCACTGCTAAATTCAAATAAAATCTTACAACAACCTCTGGCAGACAGGAAGCACCTTCACATTCTCTTGTAGGGGAAGTCAGATTGAATTGTTTTTAGCTCAGCAGGCTTGACTCCAAAATGGTGGCCACAAATTCAAACAGCTTTAAATTTGAAATCAGTAACAGCCTCAGATGTAGAGCATCTTTTCATTTGTAATATTGTGATGTTTCTTTTGTTCGGGTTTTGTTGTAGCCAAGAAAGTTTAAACTAAATTTTGAAGAAACCTTTACAGAGTATTTTTGTCTGTGTGTTTGTTACAATACAAACACCTGCAAATTTGAAACATTTCAGACTGGTGTCTTGGAGAAATTGTGGAATATTTGAGTTGAGACCCATCTAGTCATGTACTGTTCTCTAAACTTTTTTTCTCTATGCTACTGTTTATTCTGTAGACTAGCCAGCTGGTTGCCATTTTGGGAAATGGTCAAATTAACCTGACCTTTTAAGCCCCAACATAAACACATTATTTTTACTGATCCTCATATGGTACTAGTTTGAAATTTATTTTATGATTTTGTTTTGATACTACAAGGAGAAATTAGTTGGTGTTCCCTTTAGGGGCTTAAAGGGTTTAATGTTGTGACACCTCTTGCAAGAGGAACTCGTTGAAGGTGCCTCATGTCTGTTGACAAAATGGCTTTGATTTTATGGGTTAGATGACAAAAGAAGCAATAATCAGTTCTCTGCAGATCAATAATGTTCCTACTTGGTGTGATTAAATTGAAGGTTGCTCTTTGACATTTGATTCACTCCATGTTTCTATGAATGACTATTCAAGTGTTAACCCTTTCACTCCCAAGAGTGCCTAAAATGAAATCCAAGACAAATCCCAAATTTTCATTTTGTAAAATACTTTTGTTTTTTTTTACCGTTTTGCCTTTCCTAACACTTGTCTAACAGAATTTGAACACCTTGCCCATAATTTCAAAGTCATTTTAGAGTTGCTAATCTCTTGAGATGTTGTGTTGATCTCATAAACACCTCATGTCATCATCTGAGCAAATTTCGCTTGAGCACTTGTTAAAGCTCTCATAGTGAAGTCTAGGGTGTGCACATGTACATGAGTAAATGCCACTTTGTAGCCAGGGTAATTTGCCTGGTACTTTGTGTAACCCTTATCCTCCTTTAAGCCTGTGGATGAAATCTTTAAGTGTGGCTATTATTTTGAGTTAGAGAGGGCAATACTGCATCATACTGACGGTTACCGGAAAAGACAAATATAATTATGCCAATGTATTTGTGACAGAGCCCAATACAGACAATACTGGTATATTTTCTTTCGATGCCATCATTATATTGTGATAGTACCATCACAAAATCTCAAAATTGCTTTTATAGGGCAAAAAAAGGAGAACTGAGAATTTTTCGTAGAAGTTGGAAGAAAATTTCTTCCAAGTAGTAAGGCATCGTGATATTTGTATCTGAAGTTAACACAGACTTTCGTCACTACAAATTGGAATTTGGAATTGGAATTGTAAATAAGTTTTTTAAAGTTCAACCCATCAACAACACAGGTAAACAGCACTTCAGCAAGTGTGGAAGAACTCAAAAAAGCAATGAAAGCACTCATCCGCGACAGGATTTTGTTTGTTTCTTTACATGCAACTTTAAAGAAACATGGAAAATGCTATTTAAAAATGCAACGTAATTCAAACTTTTGAGTCTGGAGACACAATTCTGTGATGTGATCGTTCAAATGCTGCTGAGAGGAACCCTTTAAACAAATTTTGCTATAAAAATTGTGAAAGTTGATGTGTTTTCCTGTTGTTGTTGTTTTTCTTGCTTATTAGGAGTGAAAATCTTGAGGCACAAAACCCTTTCCTATATGCAGTTCATGAACTTGCTAGGCAAATTAGCTTGGTTACGAGTTGCTGTTTGCATCAGAATATCTGAATTGCACAAATGAACTAAAGTTTGGTTGGTTCTGCTTTTTCCTGACAGGTTAAAGAGCTTTTGGCTTCGTTTGGTGAACTCAAAGCCTTTAATTTAGTGAAAGACAGTGCCACTGGCCTTTCTAAAGGTTATGCCTTCTGTGAATACGTGGACCTCACAATTACTGATGTGGTGAGTAACATGATTGAATCTACCATTCTTACCCTACTTGCTCTCTTACTTGCAGCGATTGTCATAATTATTATGTATGACCACCTGTTGTGGAATAAGCATGTTATTTTGTTTATTTATCATTTGATGTTGAACTTTGTTACTGCCGATTGTGAAGGTGAAGTCTAAGATATATACACCTTATTCAAGGGTACACGCAGGTTTTGATGAGGACTCCCAAAACTACGGCTAAATGGAGTCAAAATTGCATTATCTGAAGGTAGATGAGCAGGTGTCCATGAAGACCACTTTCAGATTTTATCTATCAAGTGTGGCTATTGTTTTGACCATAATTCACGGAAGAAAGACTACTGTTTTGACATTGTCTTCTTTTAACAAAAGACTGTGAATGATTTGAACCCAGGAGTCATGTCATAAGTTGGTGAAATATGATTGTTGGGGAGAGTGTAGTCCCGAGGAGAACTGTTTGTGATGACATTGATTGGAGTCTGACAAATCGAGTGGCAGTCATCATCAGAGTCAACTGAATTGTGAATCTTTAGTAGGTGGTTGTGTGGAAATATCTTCAAACAATTCACTTAAGTTGGTTATGGGAATTAGAAAAATGGGCTTAAGCATCCAT
This sequence comes from Siderastrea radians, assembly GCA_964017195.1. Classification (NCBI taxonomy): domain Eukaryota; kingdom Metazoa; phylum Cnidaria; class Anthozoa; order Scleractinia; family Rhizangiidae; genus Siderastrea; species Siderastrea radians. Next base: position 50,827,546 of record OZ024891.1, on the reverse strand, counting down.
TAGAAACAACTTAGGGTTGTAGGAAAGAAACATCTGAAAGTCCAAGCAAAGAAATACGATGGCCCCTTAGGGTGAAACTAAAAGGTATAAGAGGGTTGAACGACATCTAAATCTACTTGTGAGCAGGCCTAACTAGCTATTGTTTGTTAGTCTACGGTTAAACTTGATTCAGATGCGGCCTAAGGTAGACATTGTCCAAATTATCAAAATTCTAGGCTAAACCCTGGTTTGCTTTGGTAAATTCTTTAGTCATAAAATTTCTTTCATGTTAATCCCAATTCAGGCCATCACAGGACTTAACGGAATGCAGCTTGGAGAAAAGAAGTTAATTGTACAGAGGGCGAGTGTTGGAGCCAAGACCAATATGAATAATGTGAGTAAAGCATACTATAATTGTATTAGCATTTCATAACAAAAAAGTACCCTTAATTGGCTGTCGCAATTACTGCCAAGCCCAGAAGAGCAAATCCGAAAGTTTGCAAGTGAATGAAAACTCATTTTCATATGAAAGGTTGTTCACCTAGCCTCACTTTGATAGGGAGGTTAAAAGCAATTCGGAAATGGCCTGTTAATTGTCTCCTTCAATTTTAACAATTTCCTCTCCTATTTGCTACATTCATCAAACGTGACAGTCTCCTTCAACTTACATGCATTGCATCTTATCGACTGCCAAGGTTAATTAAATTTTTGACAATTTCTGATAATGCAGAGTTGAAAGACTGCTGATGTTAAGAAAGATTGGCCTAGTTATTGTTGTGGTCCTAAATCAAGTGAAATGATCCATCACAAAATAATTCAGCTGGCCATTTACAGATATATGTAACCTAAACATGGAACTGCTGTGTTAACAAACGAAGTAGTTGTTGATAACAAACGAGCTCAAGTTGTAGAAATGTTGGTCAAGTTCTCTCTTTGTTCACATGCGGACAGAGACATGATAAAGCAATTTGTGTACTTGCAGCCGGATGCAATGAACATGATTCCAGCTCAGATGCAGATCCCAGGACTGGACTTATCAGCAAACCTTCAAAACACTGCTACAGAAGTGCTATGTCTTATGAACATGGTGGAGATTGAGGAACTTATGGATGATGAGGAATATGAAGGTAACAAACCGGCAGGTTCTGTGGTGAAGATTCAGAACAGAAAGAAAAACTCAGTCTGAAGGTGTTGGTGCGGGAAGGGGCGAACTGAAACTCGTCCTTTCGGAGAAGAATGAAGCAAGCTCTTCTGCTGCACACACTTATGTGCCATAGTACCACCACGGGCCGCCAGAATGGCAGTCTTCAATTCTAGGCAGCTCTAATAAGAGATTTACAAGTGTAGTATGATTTCTTGAGCAGCGAACCCCTCACACAGTCACCAGAATTCACCAGAATGTGTTAAGTCAGATGAAAAAGTGCTGACCTGCACTTAATTATTGTAAACCTCCGTTAAGTAGTTTTTCATTTGTTTATTTATTTATTTACTTATTTATTGGCAGAAATTTACGATGATGTTCGCAACGAGTGTTCTAAGTATGGAAAAGTCGTGAGCTTGGAAATACCAAGGCCTGTGGAAGATTTCCAACCACCTGGCTGTGGAAAGGTAAACCATTAATCGCTAATATTTGGAAGGAATTGTCTGTGATAAGCTCCCAACAAGTGGACGTTGTAGTCTTGTCATTTACAATAAACGAACCAAAACAAAAGGAAAAAAGTCAGGGAAATTTTCTTCACAAATATGGTGATGGTGACCAACGTTTTCCTGGAGGTCGAAAAATTTTTTGTTGTTTTTTGTCTTCTTGGCCAGTTGTTTCTACACCTGGGTGGAGAGTGAGAAAATTATTTATATCTTATTCTTGCATCGTTGTCGCTAAAGATCAGAATTTGCCCGCGAGACGGAGTACATGTTCAAAGCTCTCCCTTTTTCCTGTTTTCGACCAGTATTATTTATGATCATCTACAGCATGCACACTAACTTAAAAGAGTCGCTCCTACATGGGAAGGAGAGCGAAGTTAGTTGCCATCCGTTAACTGACTGTCATCTGTTTTCAGATTTACGTTGAATTTGGATCAAACGATGACTCGAAGAATGCTGCCCAGGCCCTTGCGGGTCGCAAGTTCGCCAACCGCGTTGTTGTGACATCATTCTTTTCCCCCGAAATGTACCACAGGAAAGAGTTCCTTTAACTGACGCCTTTACGTTTTCAGCGATTCTTATCGCCTTTTATAACGATCGTAATAATTTATGTAGAACTGTACTAGACTTCTGCTATCCCAAACACCAGCCATGTTGAACTTTTCGCTCCCTGGAAGAGATACTCGTCTCCCGTGAATACTGTTTTACAGTACTGGTTCAGTTCCCTTGGTTTTTGAGATAGCAAGAGCCTGATGTGGTAAAGCGATTCCTCCCTCTGCTCTTGTAAAATATTATCTGGGATTGGGCTCCCCTGGTGTCCTTTCCCAGAGTAAGAGAGATAAAAGAAATAAGAGGTAAAGAAAGGTAACGAGACAGACCATTTCTGCTGCCTGTGTGTGTGTTTTCTTTTTTTGTTTTGTTTTGTTTTTTTCATGCGCAAAAGTGTAACCACTAATTTCATAAGATCGGCTGTCCCTTGAATATAGGATAGTTTCCACGAAACCAACTAAAGGCCACAGAGGAACCAACTGAAGGTCAGAGGTTAACTCACTGTAGGTTACAGATAATGACCAAGTGAAGGTCACAAGCAAAGTTGAGACACTTGTGGGATATGGCTAAAATGTCAGAGACTTGGTTCCTCTCAGTTGGTTCCTCTCAGCTGTTATAAGGAAGGGACCATTATATTGTTGAGGGGGCGTGGGTTGAACAAATACCAAGGCTTTTGCAGCGTGCTGCTCGTTAGCTTTCAGATTTTAATGGTCACACTTTTGAATTTTATCCACAACCTCACAACCTGGAACCACCTTGTGCAGCATAACAAGTAGCACCACAGGAAAATACTGCTCAGTAGCTTTCATTTGAATGTTCGCACTTGAGGATCTATCCACGGACTCAAAGAAATTTTAACTAATTCAGTGTTTGATTGTAGGAGGGAAATGGTTAACCAACGAAAACCAATCACTGCGAAAAGAAACAGCATTCCAACATCAACAAATTGAGTATTACAAGCGCAATGTTTCAACTTGTGGGATTATCGATCAAGTGTGCTTTTGTTCTGCAGTTGCTGGTTTCCGTTGTCCGAGTGATCTAGGGCACAATAGTCTTACTCGCGTATTAGTGTTGCTCTACATTTCTGTACTCGCATAATTATGTTGATGCCTTTAGTCTTGCAGGTGTATTAGTCAGGCCGCCTAAGAAGATTTTTTATTGGCAGATTTTAATTGATAGTCAAGCGCCGTTTTCCGAGCTTTCGTGGGCGCAGAATGTTCCCGTATTTTCATTTTCTTTTCTATTAATATTGTATGCCTTTTGGATCTCCAAGCCTGGTTTTCCTTAAGAAAACTTGTATGTCTATAGTTATTCTGTCTGTGCTTGATTTGTACTTTGTTATTGTCGTAAATTAAAACTAAAACGGCCGTCCTGTGTGCTGATTCTGTTATTAATAAACATGAACACCGCCTAATGCGTCCTCGGAATTGCTCTTTCGTTTTCAGTCGCTTCGATGGTGTTTTTCTTTTTCGTTACAGAGGCTAGCCTTATTCTCGCACACTCCGAGTTTGCTCGCCTGAGAGGAGGTTAAAGGTATAGTGGGCTGACAGCGAACTTTGCTGATACGCGTTTCTCGAAAGCCCCGCAGACATTCCAGCCCCGAAAATCATAATCGTAAACCACTCATTCTACAAAGCTGTTATTTTAACATGTCCTCAAGATAAGAAATGATTAACTTAACAGTTTCAGCAAGGTTTCGTGCTTCGAAACTTTTTTGTTATCAAGGTACAGTATGAATAATCGTGCCTGAAATCGGCCCGAAAAGTTTCGGAGCTTTCGAAAGACGAACCACAGGCCCCCAAATGCGGGATGTTTGCGAACCGCGGGCCAGAGCTATTAGCAGGCTTGTGTAGAACGTGTAAAATAAAAAATTACAAGTTACTTGTACTTTGGAAATGATGAATGTGGACAGTGGTGACATTATTATTCGAGCTGAAAAAGCCTGAGGCTCTTTCCATGTCGTCAGCAACAAGTTAAATGGGCATTGTTGGGGGGATTTTCTTTGCCATATTTACATAAATGAAAACCTGAAAATAATGCTCCATTAACCACAGTAACTCAGTGACTCAATAGTGTCTTGGGCAACGGATGACGAGGATGGAAATGGATTACAACTTAACGTTCGCCCAAAGTTTAGTTCTGTGCCTGTATCTTGCCCAAAATCATTGAAAAAAAACTTACTATTGTTTGCTCTCCTTGCGAAGTTTCACTTGATACCTTCCTCTTGGTGTTCCAGGAAGATTTTATGTGAGCGAAGGCATTAAGGTGATTCCATTCAATTGCATTGCGCATCCTTTCTGCGCATCATTTCTTGCGTGATTAGCGCGCGCGCGTTCGGAGCTTGATAGGTTTTCTATAGAGGCCGAGCTGTTCAGAGAAATAAATGGTCGTTTTCTCCTAAACTAACTCGGTGACCCCATTTTTTTATTCCATTTATTTAAGGAAAATACGACTTTACATGATATATTCAAATTTGAAGAACTTTTCGTTATTCAATTTTGAAATATTCCGGTTGATTCACTACTACAGCCAGATTTTAGGCGTTTTACTGGAACCGTGCGGACGCTCGATTTGCCTATTATTTCAAATTAGTTTCATTGTTACGGCAATTTTAAGACGTTTTACTGTAACATTGTACTTCTATCATAAGAATAATGCTTATATCTCATTGCTAGTTATAACTTTGTTGAAGTAATGGGTGTCTCTAGTACAAGGATAGGTTTTTTTAATATTGCTGTCTAAAGATAGCAAAGTACCTGTATACTACAGCCCCGTAGCGTGAAATCAGACACGGTGAACCCCTCGTTTTATTTTATTTTTTTTAATGTAGTAGGTGTAATTAGTAACTGTGCAAAGTTTCAACAAATTCTCATTACAACTTCTTTTTCGATGGAATCACCTTAAATAATAATTTTAGCAAATTTTTGACGAAACGCGAGCAAAGTCCACTTGACACAGCCGCTTTAATTAATCCGTAATCGGTAACCTATCGGCAGACTAAAACTACGCGCTCGTAGTCATTGGTACCAGGGTTCATGTAAACGATCACCATCAGTCAATTTTATAGGACTAGAAGCCATGGGACGTCGACGAGCAGAAAGTTTCCCAATCGGTTCGCGATGCGTACAAGTTAAAACTTAAGGGTGACTCGGTTGATGAAGCGAGACAAATGAGGCGGGGATCCTATTCCAGACCGGTTTCCACCGTCTTCCGAGTACAGACGCAAAACTCCTTAACACACTTTATCGAAATGATACCCTTCCTTCAGTACCTAGAAAAATACCTCAAAAAAAAGGGAAGCCAAAAACAGTTGATTACCGCGATCTTGACTTTCTGCCTCTGGACGGCCCGAAGTGTTCATAAATTTTTGTCCTGTTATTTCCCCTACGAAAAATTTTGCAACCCTTTTCTGAATGCTTATACTTAGCTGCTTAGTCAATACATGCTTCAGCAACTCTTTAAAAGAAAAAATTCTCTACCCTTTCTTTCCTTTCGGGCGGAGCATCCCCGCAGGGAATTGATTAGGGAATATCCACCCCTCCCCCGTGGATACGGTATCACTTGGTCAGAAAACGTGCAATTAGAAATTAAATTCCCTCGGTGCAAGGAAAGGATTCCTTACGGGTTCAGTTGCATCCTGCAGTTTCTAGGCTTGGAAAAATGGAGCCCGGAGCCCTGTTTGAGTTCATTTCACTTGAGTTTTTCGAACGCTCATTTTGAAATAATCAGTCAAAACACATTTGTTTTAAGTACGGCAACCCTTAATGTAGGCACACAGACCCGGCCTACATTCATGGACAAAAGTCCTTGGGATAGTGATGTAATGCTATGAATTTTCTCTGTTTTACAACCGAAGTTTTAAAGAGCTTTGCTGTCCTTTCAAAAATGCGTAAGTTTCCCCCCCCCCCACCCCTCCTCCCCCTCCCAATACAAGTTGAAACTCTGAGCAAATGGCAGGTACACTTGACCAATACTGTAGGAGGGAGGGAGGAGGGGAAGGGCAAGTATAGTTTCAGTCGCACGCGACTGTTTGTTTTGCGTGTGTGAAAGAGCGCGAAAAGTTCCAATTTGTCCCAAGACTTTCGTCCATGAATGTCGTTTAAGGCACGGCAAGCGTAAAAGTTGTCCTGTAAATTAAAATTGCATAGGCAAGCGTACCTGAAGCGAAGGCGGGCCAAGACCAACTCTGGGGGTAGTCTAAGGTCTCCCTAAAACTAGCCTGCGTAGCAGGCGTAAACGGGGAAGGGGAAGGGGAGCAAGAACGCAGGAAAAAAATGGGGGACTGGGGGCTACCCTAAAACCGGCTTACGTACCCAAATTTCAGCTGCTCATTCACAGGCGCTCTTTACTGAGCAAACAAAAATGGTGTCGTCAGTGAACTCAATAACACTGAATTCCTCAAAAACCAAGAAAACATTGGTTATTCAAAGCGGCGACAACAGTGATCAGTCTTTGGTCGCAACTATAAACGTTCAAGAAAAAGCAGCAAAGTGTATGAAACGTTTCAGATAAGTAAAGTAAACGTATCTCTTTTGTGACCCTACGCACAGGTTATTCAGCAGAGCCAGAGCGAAGACAGTCTCGGTGTAAAATGAGGCCATGATGCATACCGCATCATACCGCTGATTAATACGACAAAAGGCTCAAGTCTAAGACTGCCTTCAGTATCCCTTGGTGTATATATAGATGTCCCTATTTACATCTTCTATACAACAACACAATGGAATCATTCGTAACAGTATAGTAGGATTTCAGTTATTTCTATTAATGAAACTGGTATCCCTGATTGGATGCTTAGAGAAAAGTTTCTTTGTTCAAAGTTTATAAGGTGTTTGGAATTGAAAAGATTTGTTGATAAACATTACGTGAGAAGAAATCCGCTTATTTGGCTGATAAAGTAAAGTTTCATGTGCAAAAAAATTTCCGGAAAACACAATGCGGCTAAATCGAGATGCAAATGACTCAAACAAACTCTTACACGTATAAGTGTTTTAATATGACTTCAAAGTGCACTGTTAGATACACAAACACAGCAGAATCGAAAGCTGCTTATTTTTTTGTGAATATTGCAGTTAGAGCAAGATTTACAATTGCTTAACTAGCAAACATTACACCTTTAGTATTATCAGTTTTACGCTGAAACGTTTCACCATTGTATTTTCCCCTTACACTGAAATAAATCAAAGAAACGTAAGCTCGATTTGTAACGCATGTGCTGGTTTAAAGTTACAAACAATGGACTAGCTAGGCCTGAACTCCATTCGGTATCCATCGTGGAATGAGATACGGATAGGTCAGGTAGCCTTCTTCCTTTCGCTGTCGGTTCATTTCTTGCATACGAGGCTGAACAACGTTCATCAGGTAACTATAGTAACCATTAATAAGGTTGGCAGCCTTGTTGTCCTGTAGTTCGTTGCCATAGTCAATAAAGGAATCCAAACGGAATGCCGCCAGGGATATGCCAAAGGCTGCCTCGATCTGAAAATATCAAAAGCCAAGCAACGTATTTTCTATAAGAAAACTGTCTTTACAAATCGAATTAAAACATGCACAAAAGCATTTACGGCGACCAACTTTCTTTTGGACAAAGGAACCAAACAAGCAAACTGAGTGACTGTCGGATTGACTGATCAACAACAACAAAACAACAAACTTTGTTTCACATGGTATATGGATGAACATATACAAGTGAAATAGTGATACGCAAAATAGCTAAGGCTAATCGGGGCGGTTACTGAGAAATAAATTGACATAAAGCTCACAAGAATAAAAACAAAATAAATGAAACAAGAGGATTAGCCTATGGAGAACACAAATTAACTAATGAGTGACTGATTGCCTGACTGACTGACTGACTGACTGACTGACGGACTGACGGACAGACGGACGGACGGAATGACTGACTGACTGACTGACTGGCTGATTCACTAAATGACCGACCGACTCAGTGACAGACTACGGTCTGACCTGCACCTTCATCTCTCACGCAAGATGTACTGTCTATTACAAATTTCCATCCCATTTCCTTTAGAAGCACAATGCAAATGAAACTCACAGCGGAGGTCAGCCTGTTTGGCAGCCTATAAACAGAGAATTCCCCTTCTTTGACTCGTGTGTCATTGTACAGTTTAGTAGGATTGTTGGGCGTGTACAGGGGGTAGTCTGCCAGAAGGTAGTGAACAGCAGCGTGTTGGATGGTTAGATATGAAATGAGCCGGCTCACGATATCACACAGTTCCTCCGTGGAATCGATACTTGCAGGAAAGCCTTGAATCTATTGAAAAGATTAAGGAAGTTTAAATTTACGTTGATACAAACAGCAAACAAAAATAAGTCACTCCTGTTGCTTGTAATGTCAGTAAAGTGAACTTGTGTTGTAGTTCATTTCGCCCCTGATAACAACACATAAGCAAAGCCAAGCTGAGAGTTGCATAATCAACAGCTTTTCTGTGAGTTCTGTTTTGTGCTCCTCAATAATCGCTCTTCTGGGAGAATAACCATGTTATTATATATAACCATCTTAACGTCTGACGTTTTTTCTCACCTTATAACGGGTAGCAAGCTACAACTTATACTTTTCAGGGAAAATATTATTCAAAAATTACTTCCTGTTGGTGCAAAAGGTTCCACCATATCTAAACAATGGTCCATGGATATGCAAGTTACTAGTCAATCGAATTAACAGATATGTTTAAGACATTACAAGTTTAAGTTTTCTGACTTGATTTTGATGTTCGTAATAGAGCAAATAAGTATAAATGAATGTCATGTTTACCCGTCCAATGCCGCCGTTTGGCCCCGTTCCGTTAAGAGACAATTCGTTAAGGTAAGCTTGAAGTTCCTTGTCTTGCTGGACGTCTTTATCCTCCTTGTAATACCTAACCATTAAAATTTGCACTTTATCATCTACAAAATATAATTACCAGCCGGGCACCAGGCCGCATGGGTTTTGACACTGGGTAAACGCTGTTGTCAAAACAAAATTACTCTCAAGTTTCTCTGAAATTTTTTATTGTTTCAGTTTGTTTCAATGATACTAGAAGACCCCAGACCTTTAGACAACTACTGCAAAAACCAGTGTTCTTTTAAATTGACTCCCTTGTCTATCAATCTGAAGCACGCGCCTTTTTTTTTGGGGGGGGGGGGGGAAGGACGGGGGTAAAATACATGTTTTGCAGCAAAAATCCCCAGCATGGGGTTTACGAAACCTAAAATCCAGTAACCAATTTGGTCGTGTGACGTCATCAGAATTCTAAAACATAAACTTAGGCCACCACAAAGCTGCTCTTTCATCAACCAGTCTGCAAACTTTTTATTTTTCCTTTTCATGTCTGCAAACAATTTATTTGGGCTTTTTTGCTTTTGCAAACAATTTTTTTCAGGATTTTTCATCCCCCCCCCCCTCCAAAAAAATAATGGTCCGTCCCTAAGAACGCGTAAAATTGGCTGAGCCTGAGGATGTTCTTGTTTTAGCCCATACTTTTTCTTAAATTTTGGGGCAAATCTCAGCCGCAACGTTCTTATAAAAATGGTTCTTATAAAAAAAAGAGTGTATCGTAATAACGCAAAAATGCCATCTCCATAAGTGTGAAGAGAAACTAGGTATGTTGATTTTATTAGCTGCCTCACTTCTTGTACGGACTTTGTTGGCCGCCAAATTGGTACCGCAAAGAGGAACACCAACATGGCGGACGCATACTGTGTCTTGTAATGATAACTTTGTTCTGAGGAGTGCTATAGACCCAGAATTGTTGTTGTTGTTTGATTTTACTTAGTGTTTTACTCTAATGCTTCACTCTAATCTCACCTTAATGATGAAAACCAAGAATTGAAAACTCTCGACTTGCCTCACACAAAATATGGAGTTCATCTCATGAAACTTACTCACTGGCGTGTTTGTGTCTCTGATAGATAATTTATGAGGCGCACAATTCGTATTCTGTTAGGTTGTTACTGACTGTCGAGTGTCTTAGTAAGACCAAGGAACGATTTTTAAGTGGCTTTTATGGAAATAAGCTCGATCATTCTGACTTTTGAAAATACATGCGAGTAGATTTTATTTTATTGTATATGTTCTATTTTGTCGGCATACTCACAAGTTGACGTAATTCGTAACCATGTGTTCGATAACTCCTAAGATTTGCGCACCATCATCTCGGTAAGGAAAGTATGGAATAAGTTTCCTGTCATGTAGTCCACGTTTCTATTGAATCAAAGTTAACACCAAAGCTCATTATGGCGGACAAAGATCAAACACAAAAAGTAATGTTTTCACATCTGGACTCTCTGGGTGAAATCCTAGCGTGTTATCATTCAAATTAAAGTCACTGAACAGTACTAGCTATCCTGTAGTGTTGTTTATTATGCTGTACAAGGTGGTTGTGATGTTTAATTCTGTGGATGGAATCCTACAAGGTGACCATGAAAACTGCTAATGACAGTACTTTTATTTTCTTCTGTCAAATTGTTTGCGATTTGTTTGTTTTTTATGTTTTTATTGTTTTGGAAACTTACATTGGGACGCTCTGAGGACGTCAGGAGCCGTTACGAGCCTTGATCGAGAAAAGCCGACAAGTACCTTAATTTCTGCTCTCAAATCTGTTATTTCCCATGTGGACAATGCATGTCCAGCTCGGAGGAGCCTAAATGTTCCAACTCTTCCATGTGGGAAAAGTTGGTCAAAAACATGAGCCTCTTCGTGTAGCGTAGGAAACCCCAGCGTGTTTGGGACGACCAGCTCTCTGCAGTGGTACTTGAGTATTTGGTTCAGCGGATGCAGGGACGACAGGGTCCTTTTTAAGATGACACAGAATGGTTCCATGAAAATATGAACCTTAGAAAAAGAATATACTTTAATCAAAAGCGTATTAAAACCTACATAGCCCTACATGCAGAGAAAGGGGACGATCTTCCATTTCGAAACTTACTTATGTTTACCTCTTGATCTGATTTAAGTACCAGAGCAAAACTTTCATTACATTTCCTGTTAAATCGGTCCACTAAGTGAAACGCTATATATATCAGTTTGACAACTGTAAATTATGATCGTCCGGGTGAGTGTAGTCCTGAGAAGGACTGTTTGTGGTGACATTGACTGACGTTTCGACAACCTGAGCGGAAGTCATCATCAGAGTCAAGTGAGCTGTGAATCGTCAGTAGATGTTATAGGTCTCTGGTCGTTGTCCTGATTGGTCGACGATCAAACCATTTACAATTTAGATCATGTTTTTAAAAGCAATTCATTGCTGACCAAAATAGATCGTCACACAATTAAAAGATTTGCAGTAAAGCATCTTCAAAACCCTCTAACTACCATATTTATACCTGAAAGTTTCAACCGTAGCCTGCGAATACAGCCGCTTCTCATCGCAAACGTCCCTAGCGGCGGGGAGCGATGAGAGGCTATTACAACTGTGGTTTAACAGGTGTACTAAGGTCACGTGGACTCAGGTTTTCTTTGTCTCATGCTTGTGACATTATAAGCATGGACAAACTGGATTGATCTTTTCTATAAGCGCAAAGGTCTAGTTTCCAGCAATGCCGAGTGAAAAAGGCTATGAGTCTTCTCCTTGGCCTCTGAGTCACGGTTAATGAAGCATTCTGTCACAGTCTGTTAGGCCTTGTTTAGGGCACGATTAAATCATTGTTAAGTAATTTTTGCACCAGTGCTCTTTTCTAGTTTTTTTTTTCGGCCTTCTGAGCTCCACAAAATAAATTTCGTATTTTTTGGAGCGCAGAAAAAACCGAAAAAAATCTCTTCTCTCCCTTTGGGGTGTCTGAAGAGAATGAGTATTGCCATCCATCTTTCTTGTTTAATTACAAAGCTTAAAATTTACCATCTTTTTTTCTTCATCATCACGTAGGACGCATGCGACATTCCTGATCCTAAGAGTAGGCAGGACGCGTGGCGCAACAAGCTTCGAAAATATGACCCAACTCGTGGATAAAATTTAGGTTAATATGTTGTTGACATTACAAATATTTAAGAGCAGTTTTCTGAGAAAGTGTAGCAAAGTTGGAAATGAAAAATTTTAAGCCCCCTTCTTTTTTTGTCTGAAGTTAGGTTGCCTGGGGGGATGAACAAAAAAAGCCATATAAAGGTCAGGAGATGTGTCGTTGCCATGGTAACCGCAATCAATCATGCTACCCTCAAAGTCTTTTTTTCAACAAAAATTTTACCCTTCAAAAGCAAAACTAAACTGGTCTGGTTCTCGGGTGAATGTGAACCAATTAAGACAAAAATTCCCCAGGTTAAAGAAGCTCCATTCCTCTAGTTTTCAAAACTTGATCGCTGAACCAGGTTACCTTTCGGCCATTTTGAGAATCCGCCAAAACACGCACAACCTTTTTCGCAATTTCTCCCAAAGTGTTCTTTTCCCAGGAACCAAATTAGCACCAGAGTTAACATGGATACTAAAGATTTTAAATATCATACAATCTTTTTGGGGAAAACTATACTATGGCCATGGCCGTTGAGCACATTTGAGTAAAATTTGGATGAATGCCAAAATTGGCCATTTTCAGGCTCCATTGTTTCGCCCAGAAAAGCTTTGGATAGACCTTTCAAACTTCAAAGGTATTCTTTACAATCTTGTCTGTAAACTTACTTTGATGTATAAGGTTTTCGTTACACGAGTTTGGATGAAATAGGAATTGTGCTCAACGGCCATGGCCATAATATAGTTTTCCCCAAAAAGATTTTATAACATATTACATGTTTTAGTATTATTTCTTGCATTGCATCTAAAAACGGCACGGGAATCACTCGTGCGTGTCGATACGATTCTGAAAATGGGACCTGATTGAATGTCTAACAAGAGACACGGCTGAAGGGAATCATCCTCCTGACCAGTTTGATGCGAAAGTGTTGGACGGAGCTGTTATTGTCCGTGCTGTCCCTACTTCATCGGCAGTCACTTTTGCTGAGTACGCAAGGGACTTCTTTGTGCCTTTTGCCGGACGCACTCTTACCAATGCATCAAGGACTGATATTGTGTGGGACGATCACAGGCCAGCAATTTTAAAGGAAAGCCCTCGCAATAAGAGAGGGAAAGGGAGCCGAAAGAAGGTAGCTGCAAACGTGAAGATGCCTCGCAACTGGAAAGCCTTTCTGGAGGACTCTTCCAACAAGATGGAGTTGTTTGCCCTCCTAACGCCCGAGATCAGCAGCACCATCTTCCCAGATGACAAGCTCGTAATAATAACTTCCGACAAGTATCACATTTGAAAGTACCTCTAAACCTCCTACCCCTTTGCAATATCTTCAGGTGAAAGAGTCAATATTAGCCAACCACATCAAGGAATGACGCTTTGTAACCACGAGGAGGCGGACACACGTCTCCTTGTCCATGTTCAACACGCTGTTGAGAGTGGCGCCAAGGCAGTAATGATCAGCGCAGTCGATAATGACGTGATTGTTATCACTCACTTGGGAACATACTGCCCACAAAGGTCTCTCTCCTTAACCATTTCAACCGATCTGTATGAATCAGGCTAGCGGGTGGGTTTCCTTGCAACCTCAGCAAGAGCTTCTAGAACCTTCCAGCTTTGGTTGGATGTAGAGCGATAGCCGTTGGGCACCAGTGTGGACCACCCTTCCTGAAGCATCAAAAGTCTGCCGTGAATAACTCAAATGCGAATGTTAGAGTCGATACTCCAGCGCGCGCTGTAAGTGTCGCAAAGGTAACCTTCTCTGTACAGAACTCTGCACCTGCTCAGGAGGCTGCCAGAATACGAAGTAAGTTTCTTTAACGTACAGTATACTCTGAGTTATATGAAAGTAATATATTTATTATATTTGTCTGAGCTGGAAAGCTTAACGTTAGTCGATTTATAAGACCTTTGCCACTTGTCCATTTCCGTAGTATGTGTTGTTTCAATGGTATAGTGAGCGCACAAACCGGTCCGAATGGTTTTTCGCAGAGAATCTGACATGTGGTATTCTGATAAAAGCTACAAATGCAGGGTAGGCTTGTATTAATTGTTTTAACATCTTTAATGGCATAGAAGCAACCTCCTGCCCGTTCGAAATTGTGCTATCAGCCATAGGTTATGTTTTCTGCCATTAAATACATTAAAATATAAACTGATAAAGTTGTTATGATATTCCCTTGCAGAGTTTGTAATGAAATCTACGTTACTATCATATTTTTATAACGAAAATAGGATAAACCCCTCCCCCTCCCCCTTAATGGCGGAATTTTTTTGGCACCCCTTTGGAACATTTGTAAATAGTTGGGGATCTCTACTAAAAAGGTCTTGTTCAAAAATATTTTTAATTACTGTCCCATAACCAAAGATATGAGTTGGACATAATTACCCCCCCCCCCCCAGTGGTGGAATTTTGTGGCATCTCTTCTGAAACCGTTTGGTGTCACTCAAGAAACATCTGTGCTACGGAAATAGTACGCGTCAAAACAACTCCCGATTATCCGTCTTATAGCCATAGTTATGAGTTGGACATAATTGTCCCTCCTCTCCCCCCACCCCCCAGGGTAGTCGAATATAGGGGCACCCTTCTGAATCTGTTTGGTGTCACCCAAGGAACATCTGTGCCAAGTTTGGTGATTGTACGCAAAAATGCACGATAAATCACTAAGCGACCCTACTAATGAGAATGAGTGATCTGGGTGTTCTGTGTTTGCCTAGTTCTAATTGTTTGTTTATGTCATTTAGTTTAGATCGGACTTTCACCATTGTATGTTTGTCCACAACCTCATCTCCCTTTTTATATAATAAGCTCAATTATAGACGCATTTTGACTGGTTCTCACTTATGATCTATTACAGAACAGATGCATACATGACGTCACCATTAAAAACGTTTTCCTTCTGGTTTTTAAGATGGCGGAAAGTTTTTAAAATTTAGATAATATTTAACCTGACTGGGCGAACGAAGATGTAGAAAAAAGTCTTGCCGTGGCTGTGGACAGGTCCTAGAAGCCGGAAGCCTGAATTTCTATCAGGTGTAACAGTTTGTTAGTTTGTTTGTTTGTTTGTTTGTAATCGAATTTTCATCGGAGATAACATATACAATGACATAAAAAAGCCTTAATATTTTCCCAGGCTGTCTTATTACGCGTGGTTCGAAAGTCACTTGACAAGCTTCGAACGGTGACAAACATGTCAATTGAGAAGGCCCAGAGAGTGTGATTTTCCGGGATTTCTCCACGAAATGTTTCACGGTTTATACCTTAACAAGGTGCTCCACAATTTGCGAATATCCCATATCCGTGATTTGAACATTGAGTTTGGCAATCATCCAGTTGTCGCCATCTTTGGGTGTGTACACGGCTGAATCTAAAGATAAGAGTGTTACTAAAGGTTAAAAACATGGCGGTGCTTGAAAACAAATGTGCCACATATAAAGTTTGAAAAGAACTGTTGAAATGTGTTCGAGTCTTATTAGTTAATATAAATAACAATAGTACAAGCTTTTTTATCTTTACCAAAGTCACGTTCTATATCAGGGGCACCCAACGATTCATTTCGGCGGAATGTCTGTTCGGAAGGCCTGAATCGCCTGAGATATTCGGATTTAATTGTGTTGAAAACTCGGAGAATGCACCAAATCATGTAGATGTAAACAACACCTCAGATTTTCGTAACAAGGGAACTGATTAATTCCTTTTGTTTTCGGAGGGAATAATATGTCGTTTTGAGTGTAAAACAAGGTCAGCTAGCATTTTCGGACACTTACTAGTAGCTCGGAAATTCGGCGGATAGGATTCCGTTTGCTAAAATTTTCTGGGGCCGAAAGTTTCTGCTAAAAACGCCGAACAGATCAACCTGTATCAGCTTGCACAAATATGCTTTTAAAAAGCTCTGAAACAATCAAAGAAAGCAGAACATGACGTTTTAAGTATTTTGCTAAAATTTTCTCGTTGGGTACCCCTGCTATATAGTTATCATGTACATGTATGTTGCGAACAGAGCTACATCAGTGTGATCCATCGCAGCCTTGTTTTCAACGACGTTTCCCCTAAACAGCCAGCAGAAAATTCGTTGTAAGCAGTTTTTGATTTAAACAGACTGAACCGAACAGGAACGCCGAGAACACAACCGCTTTTTGATCAACTCGATCCATGATCCCACGCCACTTGTAAATATCAGTCTCATGAGGCAGCAAAACCTAAGTTAGGGGCCGATTACATGAGCCGGGCTGGCTCGGTAGCAGGGCTGGCAAGGTCTACCGAGATGACTGCTCAGCCCGGTATTACATGAGGCGGGCCAGCCCGCCTGCGGCTAAATTTAGAAACTGTCGTGTGAAAAGATGGCTACATCAAAGAGCATGAATCGAGTGCTTACTTTCGCTAATCCATTAATTTGGTGTATTATTTTCAGTTTTACGTAGCTTTATGGTCTGATAAACCTTTATGTGATATATAGACAGAGAAATATCGATCTTCTGGTGAGCCATTTTGCTTTGAAGCGAAATTTAGTGACGAGAAAGTGCTGGCCCGGCTTGCCGGGCTGGCTCGGCAATCGCGATTACATGGTAAATTTTCAGCCCGGCTAGCCGAGATCCCGGCATCCCCAGCTAGCCGGGCTGAGATTTTTCCATGTAATCGCAAAGTTGATTTTTAATGAGTTTCACAGACGTGCCGAGTTCCCAGCAAACCGAGCCAGTCCGGCTAACCGGGCCAGCCCGCCTCATGTAATCGGCCCCTTTCAAGTGGTGGTGGTGGTATTTCTGACTAACCGAGATTTGACTCATCATACGAAGATCAGTCTAGGTAAACGATTCACGGAAGATATTTTAATTTGTCATAACAAAGAGACGATCGCGGGAAAAAAAAGCAATAGCTGTGCTGGTTCAAGTAAGTGTTGGTACAAATGAATATTTTTTTTCATTTACTGAACCTGGTTTGTAGTCCATTTGAATGGCCACAGGGACAAGTTCATTGCTATATTCCCCATGAACTTTCGCTGATGCAAACAGAGCAATGGGAGAGAGAAAGTTCCACATGGTCCGTCGAGGGTCTCTATCAGTGAGGTCCGGTAATCTGGGCATGTCGTCACACAACTCATAGCGAAGAGCATAAATGCGGCCCTGATTAATGGCCTGAAAATTAACCGTCAAAATTTTATGGTCACGTTATTGCTTTTACAATAATTTCCTGGATCTCTATTTCCTCGATCTGTCAGTGCTGGTTTATTTTTGTTGTGAATCTTGACGTGGTGAATACAGATGCATACACTAATGATAATAATAGTAATATGACTTTATTTAATGAGGGTAACATAATTTACTGGTTGCCCAGTAGTTTACGGCAATGACAACGTTATTGTTTTCAGATGGACTTGTGTAACTCAACTCAACTAAAATAAGACACTCTTAACACGGCAAATTTAAACTTTATAAATAGAATAAAATCCAATTAGGAAACTCGAACATACCTCTTCTAAAGAGTCGTCAGTTTTTAAAGCCGCTTTTACAGCGGCTTCCCAGTCAAACTTGGGATTCAGCGTTGCATTCAATTTGTTCCAGTCCAGTCCTATCGGTCCTACTTAAAAAAAAAAGAAAAGAAAGCCCGGTGAGTTGCATTTTTATTATCGAGAAAAACTGTACCTTGTGTTGACTGGTCTTAAAAGTTCACCTTTGAAAGAAACTTGACGCCCTTGAGATGAATAGTACGTTTCACAGAGCTTTAAAGAAAATGTCTGTCATTTCGAGTGTTCGCCCCTCTTTGAAGGAAGCAACGGTAAATTGCTTTTCGTTTTAAATCAATGAAGTACTCGCAAGTTTTCTGCTACGTCCACAGACTGTGCAGAGAGGGCTCATGTGTTCCTGGCAGAGTCATCTATTACACCATGCACTAATCTATAGTGGCTCAAATGTTACTGCATTTGTTTTGCATTTGTTACTGTAAATGTTATTACACCGAACAAAAGGCGTCATAGGTCAACCGCCACGGAAGCTTTTGGCAGCAGCTACATAATCTTTTCAACCGAGCATAAACACAGAAAACGTATCGAACACTAGGCAACAAGAAAAACGATTTTCGGTGTGCATTTTTCAACCTACCTTCTTCTTGTTCTTTCTCTTCTTTTTCTAATTATAAAGAAGAAAAAACCTACATCAGTCTAAACAGAATCTCGTTTACATACTCAGCTGTAAGTTTTCTGAGACTAAGGTCAGTCAACTTCATGAATGCCGATAATGGCGGATGCATACTCTCAATGGGTGATCATTGATATCTCAGGGAAACGACGAGAACTGTGTAATCCAAAAGAAATAGTCCTGTAATCTCTAGCGTGAACCAACGCCAACTTGCGACTTTGTTGTGGAACACGATGATAGGAAATAGCCCTGCATTAATATATGGTAAACTTTGCTTTTACCTTTACAGTTTCCCCATTTTCTTTTGAAAACTTTTGTTGTTGAACACCAGGGCCTATGATGGTCAACATTGGTACACTTGTCGTAAACTTTATCACGGTAGGTAAATGGGAAGTGGCACCATTCACCTCTTGTTGTCTTAACACTGCAGTCCTCAACTTCTGAAATGGGCAAAGCAGTTCGTCTCGTTATTAACAACACAGACAGTGGTCGCAAAGATGAAAGTTTAAAATGGTATAAAAATGAGATAAATACCATAAGATGGGCATAACAGATTCCAAGCATTCCTCGTTAACATTAGAGCGATGCGTCAAGTTTATCATGAGTGATACTGAATGATTGGGCACATGACAAACTTCCCTTTTTATCATAAGTGACCAATGCTGTCTGGTAACAACTTTAGTATCTTGACTTTTGACTGCAACGTTTTCTACGAGATCATCTACACCCATTTTTTTTTACCCTATTTCATGTACTACTTAATTTGGTGATAGAGTTAATCCTCAGAAACACACCCGGACACCTTCCGCCTAACAAGTCACACTGGTAACAGATGTAAATTCAAAATGCCATTTTCATTTTTTTTGTTTTTGTTTGAAAGAAAACCTTTTTACAACAGACTGTTTATGTTTCCAATTCCTCGATCTGACAGCTTCCCTTGCGATGCTTCGCGTCTCAGGTTTTTGAGAACATCAAATTTTCAGGAGCAACTATCAACCGTGCGTCAAAAAACCTCATCTACATGATCCAATGCCGCAAATGCAAAAACACCCCAAATACTCCGGCAGACTACATCGGACAAATAAAACGCGCACAACGTGACAGATTTGAAGAGCACCGTAGAGCCATACAGAACAAGACCACCGACGCAGTACCGTAACACTTACAGCAGAAGGGGCACAGACTCACAGACGTACAGCTCGTGAATCATTTTATGTAGACAAGGCCAAAACCAGGCGACCACATGAGATAAATAGAGAAGATGACTATAACTTTTTCTACACTTCCCTATTTTTATCCCATTATATTACCCGTTTCATTCATTTCGTCCCCATTAGCTTGTTTAAATGTTAATTTCAAAAACTTGTATCATACGTCTATCTGTAACGGTTTTACTACATGTTGCAACGACGTTCCGTATTTTCTTTAAATCCCGGCCCCCAGAAGGATCGAGGACGGCTTGACTTTTCTTTGCTTTTTTTTTTCATTATAGCGGAGCTCGCGGAGCACCATGGGTAAGCAAATTTGGTAACCCGTTGATCCAAAACATTTTGGTTCTGACGTCAGCGTACGTCCGTCCGTCCGTACAGACTCTGGGGGAGGGTGAGGGGAGTCCTAAGACAATCTGACCGGGGGAGGCGGAACGCCATCTTTTCTTGTAGCTGAAGTAGACAATATGGCGGCTGGTTCCTCGTAGACGCTCGATTTTCAATACGGCAATTGTAATACATTCTTGGAATGAAGACTTGTAACAGTTTATCATGAAGAGGAAAAGGATTGCTTCAATCTCGATGGCGCATATAGAAGATATTGGAGAGCAGTCTGTGTTGTTTTTTTTCAATGTAGGTTGTTTTTCTTCGGCAACGCATATGCATTGGGTTGTTTTGACGAATTCGTAATTTAGTATTCAACACCTGAAGAATCGCTCTGTCGTCATTTTTAAGTTTATAGATTTATAGTCTTAGTGTAAAGTTCCTTATGTTTATTTTGTTCAGTTGTAGAATATTTTCCTTCCTTATATTGTTATATTTTTTGGTTTCCTCGTTTGAAGTGAATGACATTTCTGTCCCAATCTAGCGACTAAAAATAGAGTTAAATCGAGAAATGCTTTGCTTATAGTTACGTAAATAAAGATTTCATTTCGATCTGTAACTAAAGACACACTGAAATGGCTTACCGGTTAAAAACAAAACGAACACGAAAACATGCCACACTGAACTCACTCACTGAAACGGCGATTTTAAAATGAGACTCTAAAAGCTTCCTAATATTAGTTCAGGGTGTGCTCTTGAAAGTGCCCGATTAATACTTCGCGGTTGAAAAACTTGTGCCATTTTCTCTTGAAAATTATACGTGTGCTTGAAAGTTTCCGAAAACATTTTTTGGGTAATTTTCGTCAGTAAACGGTTTGATGCCGGAAAAATATTATCTATTTAAAAAAAAATTGATTTCGAGAAATGTTTCATGGTTAACAGAACTAAGTAGCCAGAGGGATGAATTGGAATCAGTGAGAAATGTGTATTTGCATGGAAAAGTCGGTCGAGTCGCTACCGGAAGCAAATTAAGCTGTTTTTTCCCTTTTTGCAATTGTAGTTTTACAAGTACTCTTCTTGAACTTAATTAGCTAGCTTTCGAAAGAATGCTACAAGAAGAGCTGTCGGTGAAAGTCGTGTTGAAGTCTTCTCTTTGAAGAAAAATAAGCCAACTCACAGTTTCCTCGGCGGTCTGCATGTTTTCCCTTGCTGTTTTTAACCTCTTGGGGAATAATTACACAACTAAAATTTACTGTATTTTACGGACCAATAAGCATGAAAGAGAAAATGTGGAGCTCCGCTTTTAGGCTTGGCTAAATCTATATATTAGTTTATGGCCAGTACCTTTCGCACGCAGGACATCACCTGGGCAGTGGCTTCCCAGGTTAAGAGCTGGACAAAGACACGGCGTATCTCATGCCCTTTACTGCTGAAGTGAGTGCAAAGCACTCCTTTAAGCGCCCGCTTCACCGTAAACATGTCTTATCTCTTTGGCTGGGGACCGCACGGCAGTCCTTGCACGACATGCGTATGAAGAGGCAGACAGCATTTTTGCGGATCAGTGAGCCCGGAAGTTTTAAAGAAGCAATAAAATAGCACGCACTATCTATGTGAATATCTTTGGTGGGGACACATCGGGATGCTTTTACATGAACGATAGTGCGCCGTCGTTGTCGTCGTCGTCGTACGGGAATGACCATCAAAGCCACTCGCATGGATATACACGTTTCATGAGTATGGGGTTCCGCTCTCGCGGGCCTTCGGCCCGTGAAGGAGCTCCGCTGTGACAGCCTAGATTATGGCAGAATAAATACCCGAAGGAGAAAAACAAAACAAAACTAATGAATGCATGCATGCAGATTTGCATTCTTTTGAAAGTAAGAAATTATTACACGCGTTTACTGAGTCCTCATTTAATGTACCATTACCTTCGTTCGCGTTACTGTTATCTATAAACAATGAGACAAAAAAAATATATGTGATGAATGAAATAAGTCTAAATATCCAAGCCTCGGTAACAGTTGTGAATTAAATCTAATCAATGCTTTATCTTCCCAGAACGCAAGTAGTAAAATAATTCTACGAAATTGAGAAGAGCAAGTGTCCGCTACATTTCACCAGATGATCACGATCTCAGTCACTCCTTCAACTCGTCAAGGGATGCATAAGGCCTCCACAGTTTCTTTACAATGAACATGATCTGGTGCCGCCCTTCTGACCTCCCCCAACGAGAGACAAACTGCCTAAGTTCCTTCTGAGCTGATATTCTCCAATTAATTTTATGCCATCCCGGTTATCTTTTTCTTTCAGATGTTCAGAATAAACATTCCTTGCAAATGGTGCTACTCTCCTGTCCAATAACATGTCCAGTTCATGTCCATTTCCTTCGGTTTGAGTCGACCAAGGTCAGCCTTCTTGTTCATAGTTGTTTCGAACAACTTCATTTAAAATCTTCGGTGGCCATCATATATTACAGTATAATTCGGAATTACTGAGTAAAAGCCCTAAGCGTTTTAACTATTGCCTGAATTGTTATGAATACCTTCCTTTCCGAATCTGTGCTTTTTTAAAAATCACTAACCGGTAAAAGCTATCTTTTAGGCGCCTTTAGCCTCCCCTCGAGATATGGCGTCAGGGACCGAAAGTGCTTTAAAGCTGCCCTCTTAACTGCCGATAATAATCTATCTTCCAGCCACCATGCACATGTCTGACAAGAAGGCGTTTAATTCCGGATGCAAAGCTTTCTAACGAAGAGTTTGAGCCGTAAGTGAGTAAGTGGTGTTGGTAACTCAGTTGTGGAATCGCGATTCAATGAGTCAATTCAATGGTTCTACTCACAAGACAACTTCTCTTTAGTCAAGGGATGTTGAATTTGGATTCAATCATTTATTTTATGTAATTAATGACTCCAGCAGAACGCCTGACCTTAAAGACCATATTGATCGCTCTAAAGGTAGGTAGAGAAATCTAGCGGTTTTTTCTTACCTTCACAGTTTCCCCATCTCCCATAATTATTTCTGCCTGAGAATTTTTCTGTTGTTGAACACCAGGGCTTCTTATGGTCTGCATCGGTACACTTGTGGTAAACTTTACCACGGTACGTAAATGGGAAATGACACCATAGTCCTTCAGTTGTCTTTACTGTACATCTCTTCTTTTCTGTTTAAACAAGCGCAACTTAGAAATATTGTTACAACAACAACGACAACAGTCGTTATGATGACCATCATTACCACCACTGTCGCTGGACGACTTTAAACACAAAGCGCTGGTTCGATAAACTCTCGCAAAACAAAATAAGACGCACTAAACTCGAGAGAGCTTTTTTCTACTTGCTCTCAGTCCCATGTTTTTCATTCTAGACTCGCACATGTTCATAGCGACTGTAAATCAACGCGTCAATCACAGTAACCGGAACCGGAAACTTGGGTAGCCGGAGGCACAACCACGCCCCTAGTCCAAACACGACGTTAAGGCGATTTAATTTTCTAGCCCCCTGCTTCCTCTAACAAACACAGTTTCGTGATTGGTCTTTTGTACTCCCCACAATGGGTACGAACCGTGACCGCTAACTTTTCCATCCTGCCCAAGATGAGTAGACACGATCCTTTCCAGTAGTCTAACGCCTCGCAACTGGTTCGGTTCAGCAGCTAACGCCACATCTCCCTCTTTCAATTTAACCTTCTTCTCTTCCCACTTCTTTCTCTCTATCAAGCTAGAGAGGTACTCTTTGGTAAAATGTTTCCAAAAGAAGTTAGCCAACGCTTAGGACTGTTGCCTTAAGTTCTTGGAGTTGATCTTTCTATCACTAAGGTCCGCGTCTTCATAACTAGGATTTGCCCTTAGTAATGAGAAATGATTTGGCGTAAGCGCCTCAATGTCATCCGCATCGCTCGACACGTGGATAACAGGTGGACTGTTTAGTATCCCTTTCGGCTCAACTAAAGCAGTCCTCAGCACTTCTCTAGGAACGATCCTGTTTGCCAATATTGCTTTCAGCGTTCTCTTCGTACACTGGACTAGTCTCTCCGAGGCACCTCCAAAGAGAGGAGCACTCGGTGGATAAAAGTTCGATTTGATCTCTTTGGGCACGCAAAAGTTTTGTACCCTCTCCTCATTCAGCTGTCTAATGAACTGCTACAGCTCGTTATTCGCCCCTACAGAGTTCGACCCGTTGTCATTGTATGTGTTCTGCGGCCGTCCACTCTGCGCAATAAATCCCTTCAGTGCCATGATGAAATTATCTGTTGAAAGATCGTCAAAAAACTCGCGATGGCATGCTCTAATACTCACGCAAACAAACAACCATACACCTTAACTTCGATGCATCTTTCTTTAATTAGCAGAGGCCCGAAAAAGTCAACTCCAGTGTTCCTGAACACTATTCCTGGTTCAATTCTGCCCTCTGGTAGATTTCCCATGTGCTGCTCTTGAGGCTTTACTGTCCGGCGATAACAGTAGTTACACTTCAACTTCAAGTTCCGCACGGCCTGACGACCATGGATGTTCCAATACTTTTTCCTAATCAGATTCATCAAGTGCTCAGTTGGTGGATGATGGCAGGTACGGTGCATTTCCTCGATAACGAGCTGTGCGAGCTCATGATGCGAGTCGATTATCTTCGGATGCTGCATCTTGTATGGTAGAGATTGTGCTTTCTCTAGCCTTCCACCAACGACTAGAAATCCACCTTCCATCCTCGGGTCAAAAGTCTTGATTCTGCTCTGCTTATGGATCTCCTGGCCCCTCTTCAGACACTTTATCTCCTGGCCGAATGACTCAACTTGTGCTCTCTTCACTAGATAATTCTAAGCAGCTCTGAGCTCCGTCGACGTAAGCGGACCCGTCAGACGCTCCTGCTCCCTCAATCTTGTATTGTGCATCACATATGCTGTAACTCTTCTAAGTTTGCCTAGGGACGAATACTTCTTCCATCCGAGAATGACTTCAATTTCTTGGGACGCTCCGGCCCATCTCTCCTTCTTCTTCTCACTCTCATCATCTCTCTCTAATGACGCGTTAACTTTGTTTTCTGGCCACAGTTCTGCAGATTCATACAGAAACTCGGCCCCGTCGTTATTGCGGAGGCCCACCCTAAGCTCTGCAGGGCGTATTCCTCGAGTGATGTCACCAGCAGGATTGTACTCCATCGGCACGTATCTCCAGCTCACCATGCCCGCCCCTAGCGTGGCCTCCAGGTCGCTCTTGATTGTGTGAATCTCAGAAACTAGATTGCCAACAAACGCCTTGTAGTTAGAACTCGTCTGGTGGATCCAATGTAGCGGAGTCACACCAGAAGATTATCTTCTCTATTTTTGTTATCATCTCTGCTACCAGTGTTTCAGCTAAACGCGCTGCTACAAGAGCTCCCATGAGCTCAAGCCTGCAAATAGACTGTGCTGTCAAAGGCGGGACTTTCCCTTTCCCTGCAACACGCCTGCACTCCACCATTTTGTCTTCAGATCTCGACTCAGGTAGGCAAATGCGGCATAGGAGTTTTCACTAGCATCACAGAACACGTGCAGCTCTGTTTCTAGGATAACTTTGCCGCAATTCAGGAGCGCTCTCGGAATCTTCACCTCATGGACTTCTTCAGCTTAGAACTCTTCTTCAGCTTAGAACTTAGTCTTAGACCAGTAGTCTAAGACTACTGGTGCGCTCGTCTCCAGAGATCCACCTTGTGTACCACAAGTGTTGGATCACTGAGGTGGGAGAAATAAGAACTTTTCTCCCATTACCACCATGCCTTACGCAGTGCTGACGAGTCCCAAAGAGGACGAAACAGCTGTCCACTGCTAGGCTGGTGTGTTACCTCAGTCTGGAGATGAGCAAAGTGCACACACCTGAGCGTAGTGAGTCCAGTTCACTAATAAACATAATTTTCTTCAGCTTCCTTGCACAGTTCACGCCACTCTCGACGATCAGCGTCTTCAGTTCGTAATCCCACCCATACGGTTAAGAATATGTAGGATGATCTTACTTGTGATTGAGAATGAAAGGAGGAGTCCTCGCGGATCCCAGACTGAGAACACTTGGCTTACGTCTTTCCTCTTTGTTGTGCCTGGATCACCTTTGAGTCAAGTAAACTTGAGCGTATCTTTATGAGCATCCCATGTGATGCCCAAGGCTCTATGGGTCGGTAACTTATTCTCACTCAGCTCGAGAGATCGCGGCGATCTGTATTGCTTAGGGATGGTCGCTAAGACTTCTGGATCATTTGTCAGCCGTTTGTGTAGGTGAAAACCTCCACGACGCAGTAACTCCGTCATCTTCTTCCGCATTTCGATGGCTTAGCTTCTTCTCGAGAATCGGTAGACGGTAGGCCATCATCCATGTAAAAATAAGAGTCTCGTAGCTGATTTATCACTTTCAGGTACTAGGCGTAACATGTGGCACATTTCCTTCACGTCTGCCGCCACCGCAATTCTTCCTTCGCAGAACCTAAGGAAAACTCCAAACAGAGAGGACAGAAGGTCTGGCTCTGGGTAGATCTTATCATTTAGACTTTGACACATGAATTTCGCATATGTATCGTACATTCTTCTGAGACGATCGCGTTTCTTGGGATTGATGACAAATCTGTGAGGTAGGTACCAAGTCATTTTACTACCGTTCTGCGCTTCCCCTTTACTGCGTCTCTTTACGTAGCCTTTCTCAACGTCATCCTGGATCGACTTGGCATATCTGTCTCTTACTTCAGGATTATTTTCAAACTTCTTTTCCAATGACTTAAGCCTCGTCTTGGCCATGTCGTAATTGTTGGGTAGTGATGGCTTCTCGTCTCTCCAGAGAAGCCCTGAGACATATACATGTTCTCCCTCAATCTTAACGGTTGTTCGCTCCATCAGTGACAGAAGACACAATTGAACGGGTCGGATTCGCTACGCCCAAGATTTCTATCTCTGACTGAGCCATTACTAGTCTCGTGAACTCCTCATCTTCACATGCATTTCTCTCACACAATTTAAATGCACTGCATGGCGAGGCTTCGCGTTGTTCCACCGGCAACCAGTTATTCACTGCCCATCCGAGTGGGGTCTCAACTGCATATGGTACTCTATAAACACCCGATTGACCCGAGGGTTTCACAATCCTCTATAGTTTTAAATCTGAGTTGTCAGTTCCAGCAATCACTTCTACTGCACCCGTGTCCGAGTCCTGCCAGTCTATCTCTTTCAGGTAGCAATACTCATGCTTCATTGATGACCACTTTAACTTCTGGTCAGGACCATTCAGGCTATGAATCGCCTTTACATCTCGCAATACGTACTTGACTTCTTCTTTTCCAACTCGTGCGACATGACATCTCTTGATGCCCTGAGAAGTTAACACCTTCTGTGCATTAACTCCTTGAATTTCGAGATCTATCTCTCTGCCTTTAAGCCCCAGTGTCAGTGCTAAACTTTCTTCGATAAGCGTTGTGCTGCCGCCTGAGTCATTCAACGCCATCACTTGCTGTGTCCCTGTTTCTCCAAAGATGATTACAGGTAGCGCTTCAACTAAAGCGCGACCACCACTTTCACGAGTTGAGTACGCTGAGTGATAGTACTGCTCGCGTACGGCCTGATTTTGAGGTGCGTTCTCGCCCTCCTGATGAGGGGGAGGCGCCTGGCCCCCCACGGTCTCTGCAACTCTCTCCTGTTGGTGCTTCGCCCTCGCTCGTTCAATAAACTTTAAGTCAACTTCATGGACGAGAGTATGATGGCGCATCCCACAGTTCTCAATTGTGCATCTGTTTCTACTACGACACTGGCTCAGGCGATGGCCTGGTAACAGAAAAGATAAGCAGAGATTGTGGTCACCCACGAGGTTCTCTTTCTCGCTTGTCGACATTCCCTCAAACTTTTGGCACTCTTGAAACGTGTGGTGAGACTTGTGAATTGGACACTTCTTTGCCACATCTTCAGTACGTGAAGGATGTTCTCCTGTTGCTCCTGCCAGCCCAGGCCCAGAGCGACCAGTGATCTTACGTCCATCACCTTTAGACGAAACAGACCTCTTCCATTCTTTCTTATTTGGCATCCACCGCTGACTAGACTCACTGTTTTTCGCCTCTTTTTCCAACCAGTTTTTAAACGACTGCCAAGTTGATAACTTGGGCTTTCCTTTGATGGGCTCGCTCCATCTCCTGCATAGGCGCATCGGAAGTTTGGCAGCAATTGTTTATCTGATTTGGGATTTGGGATTCGCTACGCCCAAGATTTCTATCTCTGACTGAGCCATTACTAGTCTCGTCAACTCCTCATCTTCACATGCATTTCTCTCACACAATTTAAATGCACTGTATGGCGAGGCTTCGCGTTGTTCCACCGGCAACCAGTTATTCACTGCCCATCCGAGTGGGATGGCATCGGAAGTTTGGCAGCAATTGTTTATCTGATTTGGGATTTAAGCTATACGCCTATCAGTTCCGCAACTACCTCTTGATACTGTTTGATCTGTTCACTATTTTCTTTTGCTATGACGGAAAATTTCTACAAGGGCTTTTTAGCCGCTGACACAACTTTGTCCACACGACCAAAACGATCGTCAAGTGCAGTCCATGCCTTCCTTATATTTATCGGAACCTGGCATGAATTTAGACAGACACGTCTAAAGTTTGTTTTGTTTTGTTTTGTTTGTTTGTTTTACTTACGTTTGTTTCGTCCACAAGTTGATCATCAGCAACAGACTTCTTAGTATCAGGAGCAAAACTCGGGTCTAGGCGAGCAACGCGATCCTTTAGAGTATCGATCGATCGGTATCTCACTCAACTCTTTACCATCTCTCGGCGAAATATTAGATAAGCAATCTTCTTGGGCCATGGCATCCTCGTACTCCTATTCTAACTTCGATTCGTCGGCTCTCTTTCTAATTTTCAACAGCTTCTTACGCTGCAGACAACAACAACAACTCCACCATAGTCACCATCATCAGTGTCATCACCATCAACTGCATCCTCCTCCTGGTACAGGGCAAGGCATAGTTCTATAGTTGTCTCTCCACATTCCAAACATTTTCCCAGGTCAGTCACTTAAAAGCTTAGCAAAGGGAGCTGATACAAACAAATCTTTGACTTTTCTAGGTGACCCAACTCTTTAGATATAGAAACATGTCAGCAATTTATATCTAAAACACACAGCACTGGTTTCCCAGGCTAAAGCCTACCTTGTCCATGAATGGTCACTCGTTTCAGCGACATAGGGTTTTGTCCTGCTAGCCGCTGCTGAGTGAAATACTTGTCATTGATCCATGCAGTTTTATCGTCAATGAAAGCCTCGTATCTTGATGGCCGTCTGGCATATTGCTAAAACGAAACCATGGCGTTTCTAATGTTATTGACTTCAATGGTCTTTTGACTGTTTGGAGATGAAAGAGGGATAACTATAATGTTATCAAAGAGCATTGCCTACTAAAGAGTTAAACTGCCTGTATCAGCGTATGACGTTTGGGGGGGGGGGGGAGAGCGTCAATTCTTGAATAACGGTTAATATAAGGCATGTCCTCTGCAAAAATGATCATGTAGTTTAGAAATAAATTTAAAAAATCTATTTACCCCTACTGCTGGCTCCATAGCTGACTCGAAAAATTCTGCCAACTTGAGATAATCTGATATGTCTGTGATCTCCTTCCCGGCAGTGATATTCTTGTAAAGATTTAAAGATGTTTTGCTTGCTTGTATAGTTTGAGAATACGCTGTAAAATAATATCTCGTGAAGGGATCTCTCAGTTCAATGGCTTCCAGCTGCTTCGGGGTCATATTCAAACGGACGAAGCCAAACAAAGCCGGGATATATCTTAAAGTCCAGGTCTTCCTGGCCTTAGCGAGAGCAGTATTCCTCAGCACTGTACAAGCTGGAGTGGACTCCTGGGGAAGTGAGACTTCACACTGAAAGGCTGACGCATACCTTGAATAAAAAGTGAATTCCTTGTTATCATAATACTTAATTCCTCTTATATTATTTAAATTTTATTCGGGCAAGTACATTACAAATTGATAACATGTATATATTTTGTGGTCACCAGAGTTTAGAGTCTAGCTTTTGAGTCCGTAGATAAAATCCTTAATTTAGTGAAAGCTATTTAGGCAGCATTAGTCTTCTGTGGTATTGTTTAATATTCTGTGCAAGGTGCCGAAAACTAAGGTGAGATGAGTCTGCGGATAAGATCCTAAAAATTTTCCCATTCAAGTAAAATCTATTGAGCTATAATTTGCTGTGATACTGTTTAATAAGCTGATTGTATTAAAAGTCTTAGGATAAATAATTAAGTGACCATTTAAATAATAGCGATGCTGTAGTAAAAAAACGAGTACAGGTAGACATTCAACGTTATACAGCCTTCAACATTCCACAGCTTCCAACGTTTCATAAACAATATCAACAACAATGGCACACAATTGCAAAAATCACAAAACTTCTTGGCTTGGAAGTCCAGGAGAGATGGTTTAGTCTTTCGCCTTCAACTTTTCTCTGAGCACTTGAACTCTCTTCAGTAGTCTCCCGAGTAGTTTCGGTTTAGTAGTGATCCTTTTTCTTTGAGAATTTTCAAAAACGTTTATCTTGTTAACACAATCAGGTCTTCCAGCAGCATGTAATCCGAGTAGACACCGCTGGCCATCCCCGTAACGTTCCTGTGACTTTCTGGGACAAAGAGGGTGTAGGCTTGTCTTAGCAGGGAATAAGAATATGCTAATGGGGATAACGATGATGTGGGCGTAGGCTTCTCACTGGACTGGTTAGCAGGCTCCAGATCCTCAGAGGGGTGGTGTGAACTTTCTGTTCTCTCTCCGATGTTGTCTTAACACATTTAATAATAACCATCTTCTGTCCTCCTGGGGCTTGGTTCACTCGGTAGTTTAACTTTGTGGACATTCTGCCCACCGCACGAAACCGATTTTTGGCTACTAATACGCCACAGGACGTAAGTGTTTTTCTGATCACTGCCTGCAGGTCTACCATCTGACACCTACTTTCCTTTTGTACAGTCTGAAGCTATTGAAGTGAACTACTGATGAATTCCTGGATGGAGGGCCGTTACCTCGTATCCAGAAGGTTACTTGGATAACACGTTTTACATTTTTAAAGGGAAGTTTCCACTAATCATGATGATGGAACATGTTCGGTTCGCGGGGCTTCAACTGTGGACTAAACCTTAAGACCAAGTCACTACATTGATAGACTTTTGTCGGAGTTGGGCTACGTTCAGCTTTTCCTCAAATTTTGGTGGATTGTCATCAGCTTGTCGCGAATATCAACAACAAAGTCTGCAAAAGTGGTTTCACAATTCAAGCCGAAACAGAAGTTTAGTTCTTTGTTTGCACGTTACGTCATCGCCGCCACGTTGATGTACCATTTAATGTTGGTTGATCTCTCATTAGCTGCTTTTGTTGTGGTACACCAACATGGTCGCCACGCCATTGTCATTTTAATCTCTCGCGATTGGTTGCAAACCACCAATACGGGCGCTTGCAATCGGTGAGTGAGCACTGCTACGATATGCCATTATGCAGAAGTGCAGCAGCAGAAATGCAGATCTGTCCATTGCCTTCAGGGTGGTAAGCCGCAGATAGTGTCTCATTGATTCCCAGAGACTGTGTCCTCGTTCCGAATGTTTACTATCAGGAACTTTCCTGGTCCTCGTTCCGAATGTATGCTATCAGGAGCTCCAAACCTGCAGGTCCAATTCTTGACCAGGACTCGGAAGCCCGCTGGATCGCTATAGCGTATGGTTCTGCCCATTTCTAAAAGCTGCATTGTACAGTCAGGATAGAACACCCTCTCTTTCTGCTCGTGGTAGTGGTCTCACTGTATCTTTATGCAGCCGCTGCATATGATAACTTGAAGCAATTGCTTTGGCTGTAATATATGGTGCCTTTAGATGCTTTTGGAGTCCATCAATCGCAATCCAAGTAGTGACTGTCAGTCTTGGACAGCCTGGTTGCCAGGAGCGAGTCTTTATCTTCTGGAGAGTTTTCTCACTCTTAAGGTGATCCCCTGCCAAACCATCGTGACATTCCTTAAGTGCCAGGTGGACAAACCTCACTTCACCTCACCAAACAAGACGATGTTTCCTGGGTGAGCTACTCTTATAAAAAAGAACACAAAGCACAAAGTCCACAACCTCCATGGCTCCACACTCGGCCCAGTTGCTCTTGAAATGCTGCTTAGGGACTGCAATTCCCTCTGGTATGCGTATTTTAATGGTCCTGGATTGCAAGACAGACATTCTCGATGAAAAATCGTTGCCATAAGATTTGCAGAACGATGCTACGCTTCGTATTCCGATTGTTGAAGTAGCTCTGGTCATCGCGCAATCTAGATCTACCCTTTAATCCCGGCTTTCGAAATGACATGAGACATATTTCTAACCCCGTGGTACAGTATTTTCTCTAGTTCCTGCTCTTGCAAAGAACGGCTATCACAGGTTGAAATTGGGAAAGAACAGCACTACTTCTGAGTCGCTGGATGGCTTAGTACTGATTGAACCTGTTTCGTTTAACCGAACCTTTGCAGTATGATTTAAATGAAACGAATTTATAAAAGGGTGTTTCATCTTGTGTTTAAAAAGAACTGGCCGCGGAAAATTGTTTCCGGTTTTATTTCCATAAAAGGCGTGTTTGAATTGTTTTCACACTGTTAGCGAAATAAGAGATAAGGTTGTTATTTTATCAACTGCTAAAGTTAATATCTTTAACTGCCAGGGTCATCATCATTTCTTATTTCATCCGAAGTTCACATATATAACTATTTCATATGTTTCTCTCATTTGTTTCCCCACCTGCGGGATCACTACGAGTTCGCAAATGACCAGCTCCCAGATCGCTCAATTCATTGGTTTGAGCGCTGCTCCAGTATCGCAGAGGTCATGGGTTCGAATCCCGTTCAAGCAATTAATATTTCCTTGCTATTTCCATTCTTTTATGAACAGCTTAAGCATATATCCTAAACTGCAAGGGTCACCGTCATTTTTCCTGCTTTCACGTTATAAGAAAACCAATCAGCCGTATCCCTTAAACCATGCAAATTTATCCCCGTATTTGCCTTGTTTTCCTCCTAAACCTCCAGGGGCGTAGCCAGCCATTTTTTCCGTTTAAGCCCGGCCGGAGATGTAAAGCGAAAATTGCGTATATCAACTTCTGTTGGAGGTCAACTTAGGAACAGGCTGTACCAGTTTTACCGCCGACGATCGATGATCTAATCCTTTGCATTGTTAAAAAGCACAGCTGATCTCTTTTCCTTGACAGAGTTTTTGAATTTTAATAGAAAATTTTAAATAACAGTTAATTAAACGGGCTTAGTTGATGAAGAATGCCGTGATCAGCAGGCTTTTCAGGAATATTTAAAGTACCAGATTCATAGGTGAAGCAAGTGAACGTGAGCGCCGTAGGTGCGAACATTAGTGCCGAAGGCGCGAACTTCTAGTGGAGTCCGGGGGCATGTCCCCCGGAAAAGTTTTGAAATTGGACTCTCCGTAACGCCGTTCTCTGGACCGGTAGTGGTTAAACGGGAAGGGTCTTTTAAAGCATTAAAACGCTCACAAAAAATTAAATGATGGTTTCATTAAAAATGACAAGAATGAACATTCGTTTTGGATTGTATGAGTTACATAAGTAAAATATTTACACTTCAGAAAGTAATTATTTCGTGTGAAAGTACCGGACCTTACATGTCAAACGACAGGAGGTTACGTTCGGCCTCCGGCCTCAAACGAAACCCATGGTTGATGATCAGCATCCAGGAGCAAGATCATGAGCTGACTATTACTGACTATCTGTTACGAAAATGAAGCCCCTCTTGGCTTCTTTGCACAGGAATCTCTGATGACTTTCTCGGGGTCAACAGGCACAAGAGCCGCTCTGTCAGCTTGGTAAATCGCATGTATTTTCTTACTTTTCTCACGCTACTGAATCAGATCTCTCCTGTTGCAGTGAACACTGGCATGGTTAGGAGAATGATGAGCACAGTGGCGACGCTCAGGTTAAGGTCTTCACTTGTGCAGCTCAGTGTGTCCTGTAGGTTCTTCGCCAGGCGCCCAACTCGTTTCATACCGTAAACTGTTATCTGTGAAAGATTCGCATTCTCTGCTAATGGTGTACTTTGTTCTATTGCCAAATGAAGGAAACTATTTGGTACTTTTGCTAACTGACTCAGAACAATCACTTGGTTTTCGTTTGGGGCATAACCTCTCTCTCTGAAAATTACGAACGCACAAGTGTCAAAACCAAGGGAAAAACGCCGGTTGGATGCTCAGACTTGCCGACCCCAAACTATTTCAAGGTTTTAGACTAAAGCCTTTTCTTTTTTTGGAGCGTATAATCTATTAGCACTTTTAACACATATTGTTTTGAAAGTCATGGCTTCAAGAGTTCTTAAGGTGAGGATTAACTGTAGAATAGCAGCAACGAAAACAGTAGAAGAAGTAATAATAGCTTTTTGGATACCGAAAATAAAACATCAAAGAAATTCCTGTTAAGCCCGGGCTTAATGGCTTAAAGGCTAGCTACGCCCCTGATCTCCTATAGCTAACTGTCGTTTCTTTATCATTTTTTTCAATGACAACAAAATTGAGGAACCTTGTTCTTTTCATCTAGCGAATTTTTGTCGTTCGCCGCATTGAAGATTCACTTTTCACTCTTATACCGCCAATAATCTTGGTTATGTTCGCTTTTATAGCTTCCAAAAGGTGATCCTCGTTACACTGAAAAGATTTGCTCGGTGTTTGCAATTTGTAATGATCGTGCTAGACCAACGTTGTTGTTGTTGCTGTTTCGCTTAACTTTTTCTGTTTCTTTTTTTTTTTCAATCATTTCAGTTTTTTATAAGAATATACCTTTTGAACTTTGGC
Organism: Siderastrea radians; assembly: GCA_964017195.1. Classification (NCBI taxonomy): domain Eukaryota; kingdom Metazoa; phylum Cnidaria; class Anthozoa; order Scleractinia; family Rhizangiidae; genus Siderastrea; species Siderastrea radians. The sequence goes on along the minus strand of OZ024891.1, from coordinate 50,792,957 downwards.
ATATAGCATTTTGCCATTTCGCCAGTTTTAAACACGCATGGGTGATGCGTATACGTCACCGCTTGAAAATATAGAAATCACTTAGCGATTTTGCGCGACTAAATGTTTCCAGTATTTGCCTAAGAAATATTAGAGTTTGGTGGCGTTAATCGTGACGAGACCTGAGAGAGGTGAGAAGAATTTCCGTATGCTTTAGAGTTCATAGCTTGAAAATCGTGAAAACGTTTTTGCTTACTTTGACCAGTGTTAACAAGGAATCGACAAGGTTTAACAGGAGTGGATCCTGTGACAAAATTGACCATTGTAAGAGACAAAAAACGTTTAAGCAGGAGTCGAAGCAACGGGACTTGTTCCGTTTGTAAAACTGTCAAACAAACAAACTCAGTTTCTACCTTGAGAGTTGCATGTCGCGAATTTGAGTGCTACTTTTTGCAGCATTGACGAGCTTATAGATACTTTCATTTGTTGGGCAGCTGGATGATCGTTTCACGGGTGAGACTGATACGAAGTAGGGTTGCAGCGAGAAATTCGTGTTGTGTTTTTTATATCTCTTAATGGACTGAATTGGGTTGATTTGAAGCAATCTGTGGGCAACATTTTGCATTTTATCTACATCTGATATGTATTGAGCCGGTAATAATCCAAGATATCACACCAACTATTATTAAAGGAACATTCATCCACCACGTGAAAGCTTTCCGTGACATTGGCTTCAATTCCACGCACCTCTGGGTAAACAGTAAATGCGTGACGGATACGCCTTCAAAGGCTTCGCAGTCAAATTACATCAGGCATTTAACGCCTTGAGATATAAATTTACATTTTTACTCTCCAATGAGCTTAATTACAAATTAGAAATTTCAGCTGTTCAAACAAAAGCTCGCGTCTTGCATAAGACTCGAACATGAAGAAAATTAAACAAGCTCTTTATACGTTTTGCTTCAGGTCCGATATGTTCTTCTTTTACTTAAAACGGCCCAAATGGTGATACTTTCTTGATCATCTTGAGATCAGAAAATAACAGATATAAATATCAGTGCAGAACGAACTTTGTTCCATGAGTACCGTAACCTCTTGGAGAAGATTTCAGAATTCTAAAGCTTAGATATTTATCGCAGGTATAAACTGGCAGTTTCAAAAGATATGTGTTATTTATTATCTTGCGTAGCACCACACTGCCAAAATGGGAAAATATTGATTTGAGTCACTTTGAATGGTCGTGATTTTCTCTGCTACAATAAGCTGATTGCTGGGAGTTCCGCTGTTAGTACAGCCTATTGATATACATTTTTACCACTTCGTTGGTTTTCCTCCGCCGAAAGCATGAAACAAACGTGAGGTACCGCGTAACACTTGTCTAACGAAAGTAGCCTTAGTCTCCTACGCAGCCGTTTTTAGTGGCGTCGCGCAACGTTCGTGACGCCACTAAAAACGGCTGCGTAGGAGACTAGAGAGTCCTATGAAGTGAGCAAACGCACTATTGAATTCCCCCGGCCACACCACCTTGAAAACAAAATTACAGGTTTATACTGAGGAACAAAGAAAAAGCTTTGACCCCGACGGGATTTGAACCAGCCACATTCGGATCAGAGACTGGATCAGATCTATATAGTCGCAGATTTGTATCCGTATCACGTTATTTGTAATCAGCTAATTTCGTTGTATGCCTTAAGTACTGTGTAATATTTTCACAGATTTGTACTCGCATCGCGTTTTTTTGTAATCAGCTAATTTCTACAAGTTATAGTTAGGAATTCCTTGTTATCAACTTTATATATAGCTACAAATTTGTAAACAGCCTTGACCGACCAATTTAAATGTAAACTGAAAACTCATTTGTTTCGTATCGCGTGATTTTTAACCTTCTGTTGATTTGACATGGCACTTTTCTGATCGTTATTATTTTCTGATTATAGCTTTTTAGCTATTGTCATGACAAGATTTATCGATTTCTAGCAAACCTTTTTTTCGTTTTTAATCATTTTATAGTTTATATTTCCTGTTAAGCTCAGTAGAGCTTTAGTATGAAGCGCTCTAGAAATAACTAATTAGTATCAATTAGTATTTTTAACTGACGATGGATACTGAAGTATACGAAACATGTTTTCTAAACTCGTGTTTTTATAATGTTTAATAACTACATTACACTGTTTAAGTGCAAAAAAGAGTTTACCATACCTTGAAGTTGTTATAAAGCCTCCGATTAATGCCACCAGTGTCACCAAAAGTTCCATGTTCGGAGCTGACACTAGTAAATCTTGAATGGCATTGACTAGGTTTATAGCTGCGGCCCGTTGCTTCAGGGCGTTGACTGATTGAGCCTAATTTAATACAAACTGGGGCTATATAGCGAGGCGTAGTTCTTAAATATGCAAACAGGAAAATAAACAGTATAATAACATTCGGCAGAATTGACGTGCAAAATAATTGATACTGCGCAGTTATTTCAAGTCACCGTAAATGGTTTGAACCCAGGAGGATCATACTTTACTAACTTATGATGTTATTTCAAGTAAGTGAACCACAAAAATGACGCTCATTACACCAATCCTAAGGGAGTTACTTGCCTGTTCGGTGCTCAAAGCTTAGCGTGGGACGAAGTGAAATAAAATTACTTTTGTTCTCTTTGCTAGCAAGTTTATGATGACTAACAATGACTAAGCAATTTATTTTTCTCCTATAGTCTTGTTCTGCTTTGTTTTTCTCAACATGTAAAATGGGACTACTGATTACTGACTTCAGCAAATAAAGAGTGGAAAAGAGAAAATTATATTTTTCCATGCGAACATATCAGAAAACATAATTTCAATCCTCCACATACGTGATAAAATTGACTAACTTCTATACTAGAAGAAATTGAGCAAGCTAGCTTTTTCGTAAATTTGAAATGCATTACAGTAGTGTAATTTCAAGTTCAGTTACAAGTAGAACAATCCGTACAAACTAGCAAAAACCATTTCGCGTTTACGAAGAGAGATACGTTCTCTTGTTAATTGGAGCGCATTTTAATTAGTTACATTACAATAAATTCTTTTTGATATGCACTTGAGCCTGGCTTTCACAAGCGAAGCAAGCACATGCAAGACCAAGCACAAGAGTTAAAAAAAAACCTGAAACGCAAGCGTTAGAACAAAGAACATTACACAACGGTTCGTTTCGGCGAAATTGTATCTGTTCAGAAAGCCTAGATCGCATATTTAAGATACTCGTATTAAGTTGCGTAAAAACTTGAGTACTCTTTGGGGAAATGTAACCTCAAACTTTTATTTTGTTTTCGGAGGGAAAAATGTATCGTTTCGAGTGCGAAATCGATTACGGGTCATTTTCGGAAGCCAACAGCAGCTCGAAAACTTAAGTAAAAGACAAAATCATCGTTCCGTTCCCTAAAATTTTCTGTGGCAAATCCGAACAGATCAACCGTGACAGGTTACCCAAATATGTTTTTAAAGGCCCTAAAATGACGGTCTATGTGACCAAGAAACGGCATTTTGAGTATTTTTCATAAGTTAACTTGTTAGCTGATACTGCATTTTTGCCATCTCAAACTCAAAGTTTATTTGTCATTCAGATCTACCGTGTGGCATGAAATTTTCGCGGGAACTAATTTTCGCGGATTTTCCTCGATCCGAGAAAAATTTATCCCGAGAAACTCCAAAATCTCTCTAAAAAATAATCCACAAAAATTTACTCCATGTATTTAGTTCCTGAATTTCGGTTAACTTGAGTAATATTACGACCTTCCTCTTTACAATTGCAACATCACGAGTAGTGTCTGCGGTCTCTGGGTTGATAACATCCGTAGACGAGACCATTTCCTGCCAAAGAGCAAGCAATAGTTTACTACGTGTTCTCCCAGTCCACAAGGCAGACGAAATCACACCTTTCGGTAGTTCTGAGTTGTAATCGACGACTCACTACCTGAGCAAAGTAAATAAGTAAAATATAACAAGACGATATTACATCCCTTGATGCTGTATACAAGTTTCATACGTTAAATACCGGAGAGAAAATTGCCCGATACCCGCGAAAATTTCTTCCCAGTGACGTGATGAAATTCGCAAAAATTTGTTCCCGTGAAACACAAAAAATCGGCAATCCGAGAAATTAAACTCCCGTGAAAATTTCATGCTACACGGTGTTAATTTTTTTTTCATCCTTTGTGTGTTTGCTTTTATAGGCCGACAAGCCGCCGCGGTAGCTGTTGTAGTTGTTGTTGTCGTTGTTGATTTCGGTTGAAACTAATGCTAATATACTGATAACCAAGGAGGTGTGTAGCACCGAGTTGGTTACAATCATATGATATTCAGCAAGCCGCGGTGGGAGAATTGTTTTATCAAGAACGCGACCACAAATATTTACGGGTAAATGCCTGGTACCTTGGTTTATAACAAAATATCTCATGCTTGCTTTTGTCACAGCGGCTTATTTATTATTATTATTATTATTATTATTATTATTATTATTATTATTATTATTTTATTTTTTTTTATTTTTTTTGGCTTTTAAAATCATTTTTGCTTTACATCAATTCTACAAACGTCTTTTACAGCACATCAAAGGTTTTCAATCAAAGGAAATATTGAAAAAACAGCAAAAATCCAGGTGAGGGGTTCCATCACCCCTTATCCCCCCCTGTACCCCGGTGGGGGTGTGACTTTGCTTGTACTTCGGAGGGTTAAACCTTTGAATTGCATTTTCACTATTTTGCAATACAGTAAAAAAAAAAACCTTGCGTTTCATAAAATTGCGTTTCCTGTATATTTGCGTGACTTCTTGTCGAAAAGTGATCTCCTGCTAAAACGCCCGGGTTAAAGGTTGTCACGAAAAACAAATATTTTGCATTTTGTCCAAGTCTAAGTTTGTTTTCACTATTTCACCATTTTACAATACAGTACTGAAAAAAAATTGCATACGTTTTATAAAACTGTGTGACTTTGCTTGTACGTCCGAGGGTTAAACCTTTGAATTGCGTTTTCGCTATTTTGTAATACAGTAAAAAGAAGCAAGCGTCGAAAGGTAATCTCCAGCTAAAACGCCGAGTTAAAAAGGTTGTCATGAAAAACAAATATTTTGCATTTTATTCAAGTCTTAGTTTTTTTCACCGCTAAATGGTTTGTTTCCACGAAATTAACTCCGTGTAGATTCTAGCGTTTTTGTTCCCTCCTTTTATGAGCTAGATTTCAAATGCGTGAATTGCACTGGTATATTCGGTTTAAGCTCAACAACAGACTTTTCAATGACACAGTCACAACAAAACAATTTCATAATCACACATATAATTTACCTTCCTGTTTTATCCAGGAAAAGCTTCAAAAAGCCTCAGGAAGTTCAAAGTCCGAAATATATGTATGCCCCATTTATGCCTGAAATTTTCGTTGCCGTGGTGGATGAATTGGAATAACCTAGCCATCATCCCCGGTGTCCCCAAGAAATCAAGGTCAAACATAAGCGCCCTTCCGTTCCCATCCCCTTAAAATATCCCTAATCAATCAATCAATCAATCAATCAATCAATCAATCAATCAATCAATCAATCAATCAATCAATCAATCAATCAATCAATCAATCATCGTGACCTTGAATATAACCTACTACGACGAATTCGACGAAACGTTTTAGAACTAAAAACGGCGCCCAGGCCATGGCAGCCTTCGCACAGTGTCCGCGGTAAAACAAATTAAAATAAGTACACCGGAGACATCGTTGAAACCAACTAGTGGTATTCATACACTCGAGTTCCATGGTCGAAAGAGCTGCTCGTCTTTTCATACGAAATTAAGAGACAGACCAGAGCACTACATACAAATTCACATACCTTGGAGTTAGAGAGATCTAGCTTTCTCTGTCTGCCGCTGTATCTTTTATACTAATATTTTACTCGATGGGTGGTTCGTTTCTATTTCGAAAAGGACTTTTTGACGAATTTTAACATAAAATTAGTCCCTGACACTGAACTTCAGGGTTAATCCCTTACTGAAAATTTTAACATGATTATCGCAAGGCCCTATCAGTGTTTCCAAACGTTTCCTAAGCCCATGGTTCGCCTTTCTTTCCAGCGCTACTAATATTATCCGCTAACCGACGCCAAATGGTAAACAAAGTGGCGATCGTACAATTTGCAGGAGAAACAGAAAAAATTTTAATAAAGGACTTTAAAAAAAGTTCTAAATGTCAAAACCTTTGCAAGGAGGCGCTCACGTCAAACAAATTCACCCTCCATAACTTCTGAAAAAGTCAGTCAGATAGCTACGATTGAGCGCGTCACGCCTCTTTTTTAACGAAAGCTTTGTTAAAACTAAAAACATGGTTAAACAGTCACTAAAGTTTTCCATAAATGGAGATCCTCGTTGACGAGGCCACAAGATCTCTGCTTTGGAGGCTAATCTTGGCCAGTTTCACTCTGGTCACCAATTGTTATAATATTCTCTTTTCAAATTTATGAACATACAGGAGCTTTGCATGCAAATTCATGTAGTGCAGTCAGGAGTGCAGTCTTTAATAGGAGGTGCGAACCAAATGAGTAAATTCTACTTGTGGAGTAACATAGCTACATAACACAATAAAATTACAGACTTGTATTTGCGTGATCTTGAAATATATTGACGTGCCTTAACAGTAGGTCAACTTTTGTTTATTCTGAAAAGGCATTATCATCGTGTATTTGCTTAAACTTAAATTTATTAAATCAATTTCTGGAATTAAAAGTTATCAAACGTTGATTAATTTGTAAGAAACACTCTGAAGGAAACTTCATGGTACCAAGAACATTAAGTCTTTAAAACTGAGATTGCGTGAAGGCAAACATTTCTCATCACTAAATTTATCCAATTTCCTTCCTGATCGGTCGCTGGTTATTCTCACCTCGTATCCTTTAAGCTGCTGTTTGAGTGGGTCGTGCGAATTTTTTAAATAGCATTTGCTGACACCAGACTTACCTCTTCAGTAACCAATAACTCGATATCTCTGGCACGTTTGTTCTGTAGTTCTTCAGCCTTTGAGGAGTGAGCACCCAAGTGATGTGTTGCCTGTGCATGAGTTGTATTACATAAGTGTAGACAGTTTCAAAACCAACATGCCTCTTTGGGTGGATGCGGTTCAGTGAAGGGTGGGATAAAAAAATCATTCTTACTAGTTGGTGCAATGAAAACGACTGAAGGTGGATAGACCGACAAGAAAAACCTACTCCATTGGCTGTGATCAAAAATTACTTTTCATCCTAGCACACCACTGTTAGCTGATTTCATGACAAATGTCATAATGTCATGCAATGTCAGAAGAATAACAGGTGATGGGTACGTGGGGGCGAAGTACAATAAAAATTCATGCAAGGGGAAATTGAGTGAAAAAATTCATGCACAGCGAGTAGCCCAGAAAAAAGTTCTTGCATACGGAAAAAATATATTCCTGCAAGGGAAATGCTGACGAAAAAAATTAGTGCAGCTCGAAAGTTCCCCACCCCCTCCCCCATAGCTTTCCTAATGGTCCGTCCCCAAACATAAACTGTTTTTGACCGGAAGGCACTGTTGGATGGTTGGTGCGGCAAAATATTTTTACCCTTTTGAGATACATTTAACAAGAACCCTTTTAAAGCTGTACCTGCCTCCACCGCGGTAAACGTCTGACGCAGTTTTTTCGTTTTAATTCGTAAGATTTATTCACGATGCAGTCGAAACATGAGCAAGGATATATAAATTAGTGGGTGAGTGTAAACATATTTTCATTTCTCTCAAATAAACGAGTTTCTTTGCTATTTAAATGTTCCACACCTGAACAAAATTACTCTTAGAAATGGCGTCGAAAAGTCCGTTTACCATTTTCAAACACTTACAACTTTTTTAGTAAATTTCAAAACATTTTAGCAAATCAACAGGATACTGGTTTAGTATCAAATTTTAAACAGTGAAAATAATTCCCTTATCTCGTTTGACTGCGCTGAAGTACTTGCCTCATGAATGTTTGTTCCGCTTTTGAACGACCGCTGTTTAAAAATGCTCTACGGGAATTAAAATTGGAAATCAGTCAAACAAATAGCAGTTACCGCTGCTTAGAACTACAAATGATTCAATACGTACCGAACCACACAGCAGTCAAACGCGCGACGCATGCGCAGTTCCCGCCATAATTTTACAAAAGAAAATAGAGACAAATGTCGAAAGTTTCACTTTACCCGAAAAACTTAACGCCATTTCTGAATACTTAAGCTTTTTGCTTTGAGAATCTGTTCAGATGAAGTAACTGGCATCCACAAGTTTTATCGGCGAGAAATTTGGTTTATTGAGACATTTTACGTATCGTTTTCATACGAACTTCGCGCTCGTAAGAGTCTGAACTGATTCAAACTTCAAGACTCTGAAAAACCGGAAGGGACGTCGTTTTTTGCGTTTGACCGCTGTGAAGTACCGAGTAGCTTAATGGGAGATGTACTCGTGACCAAACACAACCTGCCCATCAGCTAACTGCTACTGTTTTAGTGCGAAGCGGACCTTTTGCAAAAGCATTCCGTTACGTGCTTCATTTTTACCTGGAAACACAATCAATAAACACCGCTCTACTCACGAAAACCATTAAATTTTCCATAAACAAGCTTGTTCTGGTTAATCAAGGCAAATTAATTAGGCGCCAATTTATACCTACCACTTTTGTAATAAACTTAATTCAATTTCTGCCAAACAAGTCCCACATCTCAGTCATATATTGTTGAAACAAGACGTACATATTATTGGGTGTTTACCAACAGGTTTTTGGCGGAATCCTTATTCGGAGTTCTCGCTACGTCAAGGTTTATTTCCTTATTTAGTGGTAGTTATATAGCATATCAGCCAACTGAGTAATGCGCATACTCTTCTCCAGCTAGTTTGGAATTGAAAGGGTTACGAACGTGCGAGGAATGGTGCGTTTTAAATTATTATTGTTGTTAAAATGATCGATGATGATTGAATGTGTTTATGACTTAAATTCATACGAAGTGCGAGAGAGTTAAAGAATTGATCGTTGAAGAGAGAGATCATCGCAGTGTAATAAGCAAATTAAGAGAATGTAATGGGAGCCTTAAAGAAACAAGCGTTAACTGAACGCAATTCGTGAAGTTAAGGCGTGCCAAGACCAACACTGGGTGTAGTTTCGGCCCATCCTAAACAGACTCTTTCTACTGAGCAAACAAGTATGGCGTCATCTGACTAATACTGGATCCACGAAAAACCGAGGACAATTTGGTCATTCCAAGTGACAACAATGATCGATCTTTGGTCGGACGTTTGTATTCTGGTATCCTTAGGGAACTGAAAACGTTCAAGGAAAAGCAGCAAAGTGTATAAAAAGCTTTAGACAAGTAAACGTAACTCCTTCATGCGGGTTATTCCTTCAGCAGGGCCGGAGCGAAAAAAGTGTCCATGAGTGTCGCACTAACCTTCGCAATTATTGCCTAACGCTGTTTAATTTGACAAAAAGCTAAAGTTTAAGAGTGGCCTACATGCGAATACCTCCTCCTCTCATCGCCCCCGGCCGCTAGCGGCAGTGTCCCTAGCGGCCGGGAGCGATGAGAGGAGGAGGTTTTCGTAGGCTAGTTTAACAGGGTCACCCAACTTGGGGTGTCTTACCAGAAATTGAAACCTGTTTTACCTTGTAAATGCGGAGTGCCGTGCCTTTAAATATGGGCCCGCGTACCAAAATGTCCCCGTCTACATCTTATATGAAACAATAAAATGGAATCATTTGTTTGCCATCAGCAAAAGTATAGGAGAAATTAAGTTATTCCTATTAATGAATCCGTGGTATTTCTTGATTTTTTATTGGTCGGTGCTCGAGAACAATTTTCCTTTATGAAAGGTTTCTTTGTTCAAAGTTTAAGGGGTGTTTGGAATTGTTGATAAGTATTAATTACGTCAGCAGAAATCCGCTTACCTGGATGAGGAAGTAAAGCTTCATTTAAATTACCGGAAAACACAGTACGGTCAAAAAGAGATGCAAATGACTCAAACTATTACACGCACAAGTTATTTAATATGACTTTAAACTGAGCTATTAGATGCACACAGAGCAGAAAGCTGATCATTTTTAGTGACGTTTGCAGTGACTGCAAGTTTTACAACTGCTTAGCTACCAACCATTACACCCTTTGTATTATCTGTTTTACACAATTTTCACTCTTGTCATGTCCCCTTACACTGATATAAATCAAAGAAACGTAACTAGGCTTGTTGCTGGTTTAACGTTACAAACAGTGCACTGAAGTTAGGTCTGAATTCCATTCGGTATCCATCGTGGAATGAGGTAGGGATAGGTCAGGTAACCCTTTTCCTTTCGCTGGCGGTTCATTTCTTGCATGCGAGGCTGAACAACGTTCATCAGGTAACTATAGTAACCATTAATAAGGTTGGCAGCCTTGTTGTCCTGTAGCTCGTTGCCGTAGTCAAACAAAGAATCGAAACGGAATGCCGCCAGGGAGTTGCTAAAGCTGGCCTCAATCTGAAAATGTCAAAAGCCAAACAATGTAGTAATGTAGAAATTATTCTCAAAATCACCATTGCAACTGACTGACTGTCTCACTGCCTGACTGACAAGTTGATTGATTAGCTAGGGCACGACTACCAGACTCTTTGACTGTCCGACTGTCTAACTAACTGACTGACTGACTGACTGACTGACTGACTGACTGATTGATTGAATTAGCGACTGGTTGACAGGTGAACTAACTGAACTTTCGGTCGCATGGTTACCCTCCTTATGAATTTTTCTGTCTGCAATTCAGGAAGAAACATTTCCTTTTAAAATCTTTGTTGTTGCTGTTAAATCAAAATATACCTTTTCAAATGTGAAAATTAAAGCGAGTTGGGAATAGTGTCTATTTCGTCCTTTACAGTGAATTTACTTAAATAACTGTAACTATCACCAAAAATATATAAAGAACTGCTTGAGAAGCTGCGGTGCTTCTTGCTTTGAAATTGCATCGAGATTAATTTGTTTCAGCCATGTTTTTCCTTGAACCAAGACCACAAACGGCGTATGGATGTACTTGTACTTTTTTTAGTGTTTTCTGAAACCATATTGTCCTTAAAAGAGACCAGTTCGTCATCTGTATAGGTCACAATGGTTTGCTTTTCCGGAATAGATGCTTGACTATTTTCGGCATTGATACCTGTTTGGTTTTCGTTCGCGGCGCTTGTTTGGTTTTCCTCGGTAAGAACTTTAGTTTGGCTTCCTTCCCTAGTCTCTGCCATTTTGTTTTTTTCTTCAATGCGTTTTCTCGTACTTTTGAGTGAGTGGTTTCCTCAAATTTTCTAAAAATTTAAATTTCAATTCAAAATTTAGCAGACATTCATTTTCTGTAAATTTGTTCATTTCCAAGGTGTTTTTTTCCTAGCACGAGTTGCATTTTTGTTTTCACGATAGCAACAATTTTTGGTCGCGAGTCACGTCAGCAATATCCCTTCATGCACAAGTGCAATTCCACGCTAAATACCCTCTCTTCGATAGCCAATCAGACCGCGAGTTTACCTTTAGCTATGCGATTCTGTAGCATATCAATCAACTGAGTGATGCGCATACTCTTCTCCAGCTAGTTTGGAATTGAAAGGGTTACGAACGTGCGAGGAATGGTGCTTTTCAAATTATTATTGTTGTTAAAATGATCGATGATGATTGAATGTGTTTATGACTTAAATTCATACGAAGTGCGAGAGAGTTAAAGAATTGATCGTTGAAGAGAGAGATCATCGCAGTTAATAAGCAAATTAAGAGAATGTAATGGGAGCCTTAAAGAAACAAGCATTAACTGAACGCGATTCGTGAAGTTAAGGCGTGCCAAGACCAACACTAGTACTGGATGTAGTTTCGACCCATCCTAAATAGGCCCTTTTTACTGAGCAAACAAATATGGCGTCATCTGACTAATACTGGATCCATGAAAAACCGAGGACAATTTGGTCATTCCAAGTGACAACGATGATCGGTCTTTGGTCGGACGTTTGTATTCTGGTATCCTTAGGGAACTGAAAACGTTCAAGGAAAAGCAGCAAAGTGTATAAAAAGCTTTAGACAAGTAAACGCAACTCCTTCATGCTACTCGCGGGTTATTCAGCAGGGCCGGAGCGAAAAAAGTGTCCATGAGTGTCGCACTAACCTTCGCAATTATTGCCTAACGCTGTTTAATTTGACAAAAAGCTAAAGTTTAAGAGTGGCCTACATGCGAATACCTCCTCCTCTCATCGCCCCCGGCCGCTAGCGGCAGTGTCCCTAGCGGCCGGGAGCGATGAGAGGAGGAGGTTTTCGTAGGCTAGTTTAACAGGGTCACCCAACTTGGGGTGTCTTACAAGAAATGAACACGAAACGGAATGCCGCCAGGGAGTTGCTAAAGCTGGCCTCAATCTGAAAATGTCAAAAGCCAAAAAGCCAAAAGCTCCCAACAAGTGGACGTTGTAGTCTTGTCATTTACAATAAACGAACCAAAACAAAAGGAAAAAAGTCAGGGAAATTTTCTTCACAAATATGGTGATGGTGACCAACGTTTTCCTGGAGGTCGAAAAATTTTTGGTTGTTTTTTGTCTCCTTGGCCAGTTGTTTCTACACCTGGGTGGAGAGTGAGAAAATTATTTATATCTTATTCTTGCATCGTTGTCGCTAAAGATCAGAATTTGCCCGTGAGACGGAGTACATGTTCAAAGCTCTCCCTTTTTCCTGTTTTCGACCAGTATTATTTATGATCATCTACAGCATGCACACTAACTTAAAAGAGTCGCTCCTACGTGGGAAGGAGAGCGAAGTTAGTTGCCATCCGTTAACTGACTGTCATCTGTTTTCAGATTTACGTTGAATTTGGATCAAACGATGACTCGAAGAATGCTGCCCAGGCCCTTGCGGGTCGCAAGTTCGCCAACCGCGTTGTTGTGACATCATTCTTTTCTCCCGAAATGTACCACAGGAAAGAGTTCCTTTAACTGACGCCTTTACGTTTTCAGCGATTCTTATCGCCTTTTATAACGATCGTAATAATTTATGTAGAACTGTACTAGACTTCTGCTATCCCAAACACCAGCCATGTTGAACTTTTCGCTCCCTGGAAGAGATACTCGTCTCCCGTGGATACTGTTTTACAGTACTGGTTTCCCTTGGTTTTTGAGATAGCAAGAGCCTGATGTGGTAAAGCGATTCCTCCCTCTGCTCTTGTAAAATATTATCTGGGATTGGGCTCTCCTGGTGTCCTTTCCCAGAGTAAGAGAGATAAAAGAAATAAGAGGTAAAGAAAGGTAACGAGACAGACCATTTCTGCTGCCTGTGTGTGTGTTTTCTTTTTTTGTTTTGTTTTGTTTTTTTCATGCGCAAAAGTGTAACCACTAATTTCATAAGATCGGCTGTCCCTTGAATATAGGATAGTTTCCACGAAACCAACTAAAGGCCACAGGGGAACCAACTGAAGGTCAGAGGTTAACTCACTGTAGGTTACAGATAATGACCAAGTGAAGGTCACAAGCAAACTTGAGACACTTGTGGGATATGGCTAAAATGTCAAAGAGACTTGGTTCCTCTCAGTTGGTTCCTCTCAGCTGTTATAAGGAAGGGACCATTATTTTGTTGAGGGGGCGTGGGTTGAACAAATACCAAGGCTTTTGCAGCGTGCTGCTCGTTAGCTTTCAGATTTTAATGGTCACACTTTTGGATTTTATCCACAACCTCACAACCTGGAACCACCGTGTGCAGCATAACAAGTAGCACCACAGGAAAATACTGCTCAGTAGCTTTCATTTGAATGTTCGCACTTGAGGATCTATCCACGGACTCAAAGAAATTTTAACTAATTCAGTGTTTGATTGTAGGAGGGAAATGGTTAACCAACGAAAACCAATCACTGCGAAAAGAAACAGCATTCCAACATCAACAAATTGAGTATTAAAAGCGCAATGTTTCAACTTGTGGGATTATCGATCAAGTGTGCTTTTGTTCTGCAGTTGCTGGTTTCCGTTGTCCGAGTGATCTAGGGCACAATAGTCTTACTCGCGTATTAATGTTGCTCTACATTTCTGTACTCGCATAATTATGTTGATGCCTTTAGTCTTGCAGGTGTATTAGTCAGGCCGCCTAAGAAGATTTTTTATTGGCAGTTTTTAATTGATAGCCAAGCGCCGTTGTCCGAGCTTTCGTGGGCGCAGAATGTTCCAGTATTTTCATTTTCTTTTCTATTAATATTGTATGCCTTTTGGATCTCCAAGCCTGGTTTTCCTTAAGAAAACTTGTATGTCTATAGTTATTCTGTCTGTGCTTGATTTGTACTTTGTTATTGTCGTAAATTAAAACTAAAACGGCCGTCCTGTGTGCTGATTCTGTTATTAATAAACATGAACACCGCCTAATGCGTCCTCGGAATTGCTCTTTCGTTTTCAGTCGCTTCGATGGTGTTTTTCTTTTTCTTTACAGAGGCTAGCCTTATTCTCGCACACTCTGAGTTTGCTCGCCTGAGAGGAGGTTAAAGGTATAGTGGGCTGACAGCGAACTTTGCTGATACGCGTTTCTCGAAAGCCCCGCAGACATTCCAGCCCCGAAAATCATAATCGTAAACCACTCATTCTACAAAGCTGTTATTTTAACATGTCCTCAAGATAAGAAATGATTAACTTAACAGTTTCAGCAAGGTTTCGTGCTTCGAAACTTTTTTGTTATCAAGGTACAGTATGAATAATCGTGCCTGAAATCGGCCCGAAAAGTTTCGGGGCTTTCGAAAGACGAACCACAGGCCCCCAAATGCGGGATGTTTGCGAACCGCGGGCCAGAGCTATTAGCAGGCTTGTGTAGAACGTGTAAAATAAAAAATTACAAGTTACTTGTACTTTGGAAATGATGAATGTGGACAGTGGTGACTCATTATTATTCGAGGAATCGGGGAGAAACAGGGATATTTGCAGAAGATGATGTAGAAATCAAAGACACAGAACAACAGAACTAACGGTAACGTGATAATTTTATTGAAGCTTCGACATCTTTCAGCGCTGTTTCCTTGAAACAACTTTCGATTCGAACTCCATGTTTCCTATAGCTCATGGTTTCAGATAAGTAAAGTAAACGTATCTCTTTTGTGACCCTACGCACAGGTTCTTCAGCAGAGCCAGAGCGAAACAGTCTCCATGTAAATTGCGGCCATGATGACCTACGCGATAACTGCATACCGCTGATTAATACGACAAAAGGCTCAAGTCTAAGACTGCCTTCAGTATCCCTTGGTGTATATATAGATGTCCCTGTTTACATCTTCTATACAACAACACAATGGAATCATTCGTAACAGTATAGTAGGATTTCAGTTATTTGTATTAATGAAACTGGTATCCCTGATTGGATGCTTAGAGAAAAGTTTCTTTGTTCAAAGTTTGTAAGGTGTTTGGAATTGAAAAGATTTGTTGATAAACATTACGTGAGAAGAAATCCGCTTATTTGGCTGATAAAGTAAAGTTTCATGTGCAAAAAAATTTCCGGAAAACACAATGCGGCTAAATCGAGATGCAAATGACTCAAACAAACTCTTACACGCATAAATGTTTTAATATGACTTCAAAGTGCACTGTTAGATACACACACACAGCAGAATTGAAAGCTGCGTATTTTTTTTGTGAATTTTGCAGTTAGAGCAAGATTTACAATTGCTTAACTAGCAAACATTACACCTTTAGTATTATCAGTTTTACGCTGAAACGTTTCACCATTGTATTTTCCCCTTACACTGAAATAAATCAAAGAAACGTAAGTACGATTTGTAACGCATGTGCTGGTTTAAAGTTACAAGCAATGGACTAGCTAGGCCTGAACTCCATTCGGTATCCATCGTGGAATGAGATACGGATAGGTCAGGTAGCCTTCTTCCTTTCGCTGTCGGTTCATTTCTTGCATACGAGGCTGAACAACGTTCATCAGGTAACTATAGTAACCATTAATAAGGTTGGCAGCCTTGTTGTCCTGTAGTTCGTTGCCATAGTCAATAAAGGAATCCAAACGGAATGCCGCCAGGGATATGCCAAAGGCTGCCTCGATCTGAAAATATCAAAAGCCAAGCAACTTAATTTCTATAAGAAAACTGTCTTTACAAATCGAATTAAAACATGCACAAAAGCATTTATGGCGACCAACTTTCTTTTGGACAAAGAAACAAACAAGCAAACTGAGTGACTGTCGGATTGACTGATCAACAACAACAAAACAACAAACTTTGTTTCACATGGTATATGGATGAACATATACAAGTGAAATAGTGATACGCAAAATAGCTAAGGCTAATCGGGGCGGTTACTGAGAAATAAATTGACATAAAGCTCACAAGAATAAAAACAAAATAAATGAAACAAGAGGATTAGCCTATGGAGAACACAAATTAACTAATGAGTGACTGATTGCCTGACTGACTGACTGACTGACTGACGGACTGACTGACTGACGGACGGACGGACGGACGGACGGACGGACGGACGGACTGACTGACTGACTGACTGACTGACTGACTGACTGACTGACTGGCTGATTCATGAAATGCCGGACCGACCGACTCAGTGACAGACTACGGTCTGACCTGCACCTTCATCTCTCACGCAAGATGTACTGTCTTATTACAAATTTCCATCCCATTTCCTTTAGAAGCACAATGCAAATGAAACTCACAGTGGAGGTCAGCCTGTTTGGCAGCCTATAAACAGAGAATTCCCCTTCTTTGACTCGTGTGTCATTGTACAGTTTAGTAGGATTGTTGGGCGTGTACAGGGGGTAGTCTGCCAGAAGGTAGTGAACAGCAGCGTGTTGGATGGTTAGATATGAGATGAGCCGGCTCACGATATCACACAGTTCCTCCGTGGAATCGATACTTGCAGGAAAGCCTTGAATCTATTGAAAAGATTAAGGAAGTTTAAATTTACGTTGATACAAACAGCAAACAAAAATAAGTCACTCCTGTTGCTTGTAATGTCAGTGAAGTGAACTTGTGTTGTAGTTCATTTCGCCCCTGATAACAACACATAAGCAAAGCCAAGCTGAGAGTTGCATAATCAACAGCTTTTCTGTGAGTTCTGTTTTGTGCTCCTCAATAATCGCTCTTCTGGGAGAATAACTATGTTGTTATATATAACCATCTTAACGCCTGACGTTTTTTCTCACCTTATAACGGATAGCAAGCTACAACTTATACTTTTCAGGGAAAATATTATTCAAAAATTACTTCCTGTTGGTGCAAAAGGTTCCACCATATCTAAACAATGGTCCATGGATATGCAAGTTACTAGTCAATCGAATTAACAGATATTTTTAAGACATTACAAGTTTAAGTTTTCTAACTTGATTTTGATGTTCGTAATAGAGCAAATAAGTATAAATGAATGTCATGTTTACCCGTCCAATGCCGCCGTTTGGCCCTGTTCCGTTAAGAGACAATTCGTTAAGGTAAGCTTGAAGTTCCTTGTCTTGCTGGACGTCTTTATCCTCCTTGTAATACCTAACCATTAAAATTTGCATTTTATCATCTACAAAATATAATTACCAGCCGGGCACCAGGCCGCATGGGTTTTGACACTGGGTAAACGCCGTTGTCAAAACAAAATTACTCTCAAGTTTCTCTGAAATTTTTTATTGTTTCAGTTTGTTTCAATGATACTAGAAGACCCCAGACCTTTAGACATCTACTGCAAAAACCAGTGTTCTTTTAAATTGACTCCCTTGTCTATCAATCTGAAGCACGCGCCTTTTTTTTGGGGGGGGGGGGAAGGACGGGGGTAAAATAAAATTTTTTGCAGCAAAAATCCCCAGCATGGGGTTTACGAAACCTAAAATCCAGTAACCAATTTGGTCGTGTGACGTCATCAGAATTCTAAAACATTAACTTAGGCCACCACAAAGCTGCTCTTTCATCAACCAGTCTGCAAACTTTTCATTTTTCCTTTTCATGTCTGCAAACAATTTATTTGGGCTTTGTTGCTTTTGCAAACAATTTTTTTCAGGATTTTTCATTCCCCCCCCTCCAAAAAAATAATGGTCCGTCCCTAAGAACGCGTAAAATTGGCGGAGCCTGAGGATGTTCTTATTTTAGCCCATACTTTTTCCTTAAATTTTGGGACAAATCTCAGCCTCAACGTTCTTATAAAAATGGTTCTTATAAAAAAAAAGAGTGTATCGTAATAACGCAAAAATGCCATCTCCATAAGTGTGAAGAGAAACTAGGTATGTTGATTTTATTAGCTGCCTCACCTCTTGTACGGACTTTGTTGGCCGCCAAATTGGTAGCGCAAAGAGGAACATCCAACATGGCGGACGCATACTGTGTCTTGTAATGATAACTTTGTTCTGAGGAGTGCTATAGACCCAGAATTGTTGTTGTTGTTTGATTTTACTTACTGTTTTACTCTAATGCTTCACTCTAATCTCACCTTAATGATGAAAACCAAGAATTGAAAACTCTCCACTTGCCTCACACAAAATATGGAGTTCATCTCATGAAACTTACTCACTGGCGTGTTTGTGTCTCTGATAGATAATTTATGAGGCGCACAATTCGTATTCTGTTAGGTTGTTACTGACTGTCGAGTGTCTTAGTAAGACCAAGGAACGATTTTTAAGTGGCTTTTACGGAAATAAGCTCGATCATTCTGACTTTTGAAAATACATGCGAGTAGATTTTATTTTATTGTATATGTTCTATTTTGTCGGCATACTCACAAGTTGACGTAATTCGTAACCATGTGTTCGATGACTCCTAAGATTTGCGCACCATCATCTCGGTAAGGAAAGTATGGAATAAGTTTCCTGTCATGTAGTCCACGTTTCTATTGAATCAAAGTTAACACCAAAGCTCATTATGGCGGACAAAGATCAAACACAAAAAGTAATGTTTTCACATCTGGACTCTCTGGGTGAAATCCTAGCGTGTTATCATTCAAATTAAAGTCACTGAACAGTACTAGCTATCCTGTAGTGTTGTTTATTATGCTGTACAAGGTGGTTGTGATGTTTAATTCTGTGGATGGAATCCTACAAGGTGACCATGAAAACTGCTAATGACAGTTCTTTTATTTTCTTCTGTCAAATTGTTTGCGATTTGTTTGTTTTTTATGTTTTTATTGTTTTGGAAACTTACATTGGGGCGTTCTGAGGACGTCAGGAGCCGTTACGAGCCTTGATCGAGAAAAGCCGACAAGTACCTTAATTTCTGCTCTCAAATCTGTTATTTCCCATGTGGACAATGCATGTCCAGCTCGGAGGAGCCTAAATGTTCCAACTCTTCCATGTGGGAAAAGTTGGTCAAAAACATGAGCCTCTTCGTGTAGCGTAGGAAACCCCAGCGTGTTTGGGACGACCAGCTCTCTGCAGTGGTACTTGAGTATTTGGTTCAGCGGATGCAGGGACGACAGGGTCCTTTTTAAGATGACACAGAATGGTTCCATGAAAATATGAACCTTAGAAAAAGAATATACTTTAATCAAAAGCGTATTAAAACCTACATAGCCCTACATGCAGAGAAAGGGGACGATCTTCCATTTCGAAACTTACTTATGTTTACCTCTTGATCTGATTTAAGTACCAGAGCAAAACTTTCATTACATTTCCTGTTAAATCGGTCCACTAAGTGAAACGCTATATATATCAGTTTGACAACTGTAAATTATGATCGTCCGGGTGAGTGTAGTCCTGAGAAGGACTGTTTGTGGTGACATTGACTGACGTTTCGACAACCTGAGCGGAAGTCATCATCAGAGTCAAGTGAGCTGTGAATCGTCAGTAGATGTTATAGGTCTCTGGTCGTTGTCCTGATTGGTCGACGATCAAACCATTTACAATTTAGATCATGTTTTTAAAAGCAATTCATTGCTGACCAAAATAGATCGTCACACAATTAAAAGATTTGCAGTAAAGCATCTTCAAAACCCTCTAACTACCATATTTATACCTGAAAGTTTCAACCGTAGCCTGCGAATACAGCCGCTTCTCATCGCAAACGTCCCTAGCGGCGGGGAGCGATGAGAGGCTATTACAACTGTGGTTTAACAGGTGTACTGAAGGTCACGTGGACTCAGGTTTTCTTTGTCTCATGCTTGTGACATTATAAGCATGGACAAACTGGATTGATCTTTTCTATAAGCGCAAAGGTCTAGTTTCCAGCAATGCCGAGTGAAAAAGGCTATGAGTCTTCTCCTTGGCCTCTGAGTCACGGTTAATGAAGCATTCTGTCACAGTCTGTTAGGCCTTGTTTAGGGCACGATTAAATCATTGTTAAGTAATTTTTGCACCAGTGCTCTTTTCTAGTTTTTTTTTTTCGGCCTTCTGAGGTCCACAAAATAAATTTCGTATTTTTTGGAGCGCAGAAAAAACCGAAAAAAATCTCTTCTCTCCCTTTGGGGTGTCTGAAGAGAATGAGTATTGCCATCCATCTTTCTTGTTTAATTACAAAGCTTAAAATTTACCATCTTTTTTTCTTCATCATCACGTAGGACGCATGCGACATTCCTGATCCTAAGAGTAGGCAGGACGTGTGACGCAACAAGCTTCGCAAATATGACCCAACTCGTGGATAAAATTTAGGTTAATATGTTGTTGACATTACAAATATTTAAGAGCAGTTTTCTGAGAAAGTGTAGCAAAGTTGGAAATGAAAAATTTTAAGCCCCCTTCTTTTTTTGTCTGAAGTTAGGTTGCCTGGGGGGATGAACAAAAAAAGCCATATAAAGGTCAGGAGATGTGTCGTTGCCATGGTAACCGCAATCAATCATGCTACCCTCAAAGTCTTTTTTTCAACAAAAATTTTACCCTTCAAAAGCAAAACTAAACTGGTCTGGTTCTCGGGTGAATGTGAACCAATTAAGACAAAAATTCCCCAGGTAGAAGCTCCATTCCTCTAGTTTTCAAAACTTGATCGCTGAACCAGGTTACCTTTCGGCCATTTTGAGAATCCGCCAAAACACGCACAACCTTTTTCGCAATTTCTCCCAAAGTGTTCTTTTCCCAGGAACCAAATTAGCACCAGAGTTAACATGGATACTAAAGATTTTAAATATCATACAATCTTTTTGGGGAAAACTATACTATGGCCATGGCCGTTGAGCACATTTGAGTAAAATTTGGATGAATGCCAAAATTGGCCATTTTCAGGCTCCATTGTTTCGCCCAGAAAAGCTTTGGATAGACCTTTCAAACTTCAAAGGTATTCTTTACAATCTTGTCTGTAAACTTACTTTGATGTATAAGGTTTTCGTTACACGAGTTTGGATGAAATAGGAATTGTGCTCAACGGCCATGGCCATAATATAGTTTTCCCCAAAAAGATTTTATAACATATTACATGTTTTAGTATTATTTCTTGCATTGCATCTAAAAACGGCACGGGAATCACTCGTGCGTGTCGATACGATTCTGAAAATGGGACCTGATTGAATGTCTAACAAGAGACACGGCTGAAGGGAATCATCCTCCTGACCAGTTTGATGCGAAAGTGTTGGACGGAGCTGTTATTGTCCGTGCTGTCCCTACTTCATCGGCAGTCACTTTTGCTGAGTACGCAAGGGACTTCTTTGTGCCTTTTGCCGGACGCACTCTTACCAATGCATCAAGGACTGATATTGTGTGGGACGATCACAGGCCAGCAATTTTAAAGGAAAGCCCTCGCAATAAGAGAGGGAAAGGGAGCCGAAAGAAGGTAGCTGCAAACGTGAAGATGCCTCGCAACTGGAAAGCCTTTCTGGAGGACTCTTCCAACAAGATGGAGTTGTTTGCCCTCCTAACGCCCGAGATCAGCAGCACCATCTTCCCAGATGACAAGCTCGTAATAATAACTTCCGACAAGTATCACATTTGAAAGTACCTCTAAACCTCCTACCCCTTTGCAATATCTTCAGGTGAAAGAGTCAATATTAGCCAACCACATCAAGGAATGACGCTTTGTAACCACGAGGAGGCGGACACACGTCTCCTTGTCCATGTTCAACACGCTGTTGAGAGTGGCGCCAAGGCAGTAATGATCAGCGCAGTCGATAATGACGTGGTTGTTATCACTCACTTGGGAACATACTGCCCACAAAGGTCTCTCTCCTTAACCATTTCAACCGATCTGTATGAATCAGGCTAGCGGGTGGGTTTCCTTGCAACCTCAGCAAGAGCTTCTAGAACCTTCCAGCTTTGGTTGGATGTAGAGCGATAGCCGTTGGGCACCAGTGTGGACCACCCTTCCTGAAGCATCAAAAGTCTGCCGTGAATAACTCAAATGCGAATGTTAGAGTCGATACTCCAGCGCGCGCTGTAAGTGTCGCAAAGGTAACCTTCTCTGTACAGAACTCTGCACCTGCTCAGGAGGCTGCCAGAATACGAAGTGAAGTTTCTTTAACGTACAGTATACTCTGAGTTATATGAAAGTAATATATTTATTATATTTGTCTGAGCTGGAAAGCTTAACGTTAGTCGATTTATAAGACCTTTGCCACTTGTCCATTTCCGTAGTATGTGTTGTTTCAATGGTATAGTGAGCGCACAAACCGGTCCGAATGGTTTTTCGCAGAGAATCTGACATGTGGTATTCTGATAAAAGCTACAAATGCAGGGTAGGCTTGTATTAATTGTTTTAACATCTTTAATGGCATAGAAGCAACCTCCTGCCCGTTCGAAATTGTGCTATCAGCCATAGGTTATGTTTTCTGCCATTAAATACGTTAAAATATAAACTGATAAAGTTGTTATGATATTCCCTTGCAGAGTTTGTAATGAAATCTACGTTACTATCATATTTTTATAACGAAAATAGGATAAACCCCTCCCCCTCCGCCTTAATGGCGGAATTTTTTTGGCACCCCTTTGGAACATTTGTAAATAGTTGGGGATCTCTACTAAAAAAGTCTTGTTCAAAAATATTTTTAATTACTGTCCCATAACCAAAGATATGAGTTGGACATAATTACCCCCCCCCCCCCCAGTGGTGGAATTTTGTGGCATCTCTTCTGAAACCGTTTGGTGTCACTCAAGAAACATCTGTGCTACGGAAATAGTACGCGTCAAAACAACTCCCGATTATCCGTCTTATAGCCATAGTTATGAGTTGGACATAATTGCCCCTCCTCTCCCCCCACCCCCCAGGGTAGTCGAATATAGGGGCACCCTTCTGAATCTGTTTGGTGTCACCCAAGGAACATCTGTGCCAAGTTTGGTGATTGTACGCAAAAATGCACGATAAATCACTAAGCGACCCTACTAATGAGAATGAGTGATCTGGGTGTTCTGTGTTTGCCTAGTTCTAATTGTTTGTTTATGTCATTTAGTTTAGATCGGACTTTCACCATTGTATGTTTGTCCACAACCTCATCTCCCTTTTTATATAATAAGCTCAATTATAGACGCATTTTGACTGGTTCTCACTTATGATCTATTACAGAACAGATGCATACATGACGTCACCATTAAAAACGTTTTCCTTCTGGTTTTTAAAGTGCATATGACAGATTTTTTTTTATTTGCCTGATCGAATCTAAATGACATCCTGATATGAATATCAAAAATTATTTTTCGATTTCGATTTTCCTTCCCTGCGCTTTTGCCGTTTAAAAACGTGAAATTTTACTTCCGGTCATGTCAAAAACCGCGCAAAGGGAGACCTGGGCATAGTCACGTTGTGACGTCATACCAGGAACGGAGTCAATGCCAAAACAAGCTACGTGGGCCGCATTGCGGAGATCTATTACATTTTGTTTTTCTTTATTCCGCAACTGCCAAATTAAGCACGAAATTATGTGAAACTGCTAGTGTTACAAGTAATATGGGCAGTGATTTGGAGGTTTTAGAGTCCATAGAATGCGAATCGCCAACCTCTGAAGTTGAAAGCAAAACAGATTTCGAGATCGAGAAAGAAGCTATTCAGAACCAGAAGATCCTTACATAGACAAGGCGCTTGCCGATGAATACTGACTTAGAGAATACTATCAAGAGAAAAAGGAGGTAGAACTAATAATTCACAGCTAGAAAACCTATTTGATGGCACCGAAGCGCTGGAGACATAGCAAGAAATGCGACGATTTCTCATCTCTAGGTGTAAATATTACAGCGAAAGAGAACTTGGGAACGAGAAGGAAGACTATTCAGAACCAGAAGGTCCTTACACAGACAAGCCGCTTGCCGATTAAAATTGACTTAGATAATTCTATCAAGAGATAGAGGAGGCAGAACGAAGGAAACAGAATCTAGAAAACCTATGTGATGGTACCGAAGCGCTCGAGACGCGGGAAGAAATGGCACGATTGCTCATCTCCTGGTGTAAATATTATAATCGTGCTCGGCTAAATAAACGCCTGTTATGCAGGTCAGATACTTTCATACTCTTACCTGTGTAGATGTAGTAACTGTGCCTTAAACCATCTGCAAAACGCCGTAGATTGGCTTTGCTGCAAAGAAGTTCAGAAATGTGTCGAATCTCCCGAAGCGCTGTTGTCTCGCGCGAAGCTGCGTACTTGACACAACAACAGGATGTGAAACAATGCACCCGGGATTCAGTGTTGTCTGAACAGATGGCCGCTACGATCAGATGCAGCACAATATAATACAATAGACGGAAGAAATTGTTGTCAAATTAGTTCGGAAGGGAAGTGAGAGTTTGTCTGCGTTCTTGTGGACTCTCTGAAACATTCGTGTTGTATTTAATACGTGTAGGCAAATTGACACTCGAAATTTCTGCACTGTTTACTTCCGATATACTGACCAGTGTTGATTCATAACTGAGGTAAAGATTATAACATCCATCATTTTTGCACAACTGGATTACGGATAATTATAAAATTATGATGAAAACATGTCTGACTAAGTTTTGAAAGGAATGAGCAAACTCTTATCTTCATTTAATAATCTTACTGCAGCTTATTCTTATTGAAAGACCTGAAATATCAATCAGATTTGCTATTGCACAATTTGCATAGACATAAAACAACAACGTTTCAGAGAGTCCACAAGAACGCAGAGAATTACTCACTTCTCTTCCGAACCAATCTACTGAACGATACTTTCTTCCATCTATCGTATTATATTTTCTGCATCTGATCGTAGCGACCATCAGCTTTAAAGTCAGACAACACTGAACAGTGCCGGGTAGGTTGTTACACATCCTGTTGTTGTGTTAAGTTTGCGGCTTCGCGCGAAACATACCGACGGCGCTTCTAGAGATTCGACACATTTCTGAATTTCTTTGAAGCAAAGACAATCTACGGCGTTTTGCAGATGGTTTAAAGCACAGTTACCACATCTACACCTGTAGGAGTATGAAAGTATAACCTGCATAACAGGCGTTTATTTAGCCGAGCGCGAACAAGGTTTATTTAGCCGAGCATAATTATAATATTTACACCGGGAGATGAGAAATCGAGGCACTTCTTACTACGTCTCGAGCGCTACGGTACCATCAAATAGGTTTTTCTAGATTCTGTTTTCTTCGTTCTGTCTCCTCTACCTCTTGATAGTATTCTCTAAGTCAATTTTCATCGGCAAGCGGATTGTCTATTTAAGGACCCTTCGGTCCTGAATAGCTTCTTTCTCGCTCTCGAGTTCTGTTTCGCTTTCAACTTCAGAAGTTAGCGATTTGCTTTCGATGGACTCTAAAAGCTCCAAATCACTGCCCAGATTACTTGTAACATCAGCAGTTTCACATAATTTCGTGCTCAATTTGGCGGTTGCGGAATAAAGAAAAATAAAATGAATTAGATCTCCGCAATGCGGCCCACGTAGCTTGTTTTGGCATTGACTCCGTTCCTGGTATGACGTCACAACGTGACTATGCCCAGGTCTCCCTTTGCGCGGTTTTTGACATGACCGGAAGTAAAATTTCACGTTTTTAAACGGCAAAAGCGCGGGGAAGGAAAATCGAAATCGAAAAATAATTTTTGATATTCATATCAGGATGTCATTTAGATTCGATCAGGCAAATAAAAAAAAATCTGTCATATGCACTTTAAGATGGCGGAAAGTTTTTAAAATTTAGATAATATTTAACCTGACTGGGCGAACGAAGATGTAGAAAAAAGTCTTGCCGTGGCTGTGGACAGGTCCTAGAAGCCGGAAGCCTGAATTTCTATCAGGTGTAACAGTTTGTTTGTTTGTTTGTTTGTTTGTAATCGAATTTTCATCGGAGATAACATATACAATGACATAAAAAAGCCTTAATATTTTCCCAGGCTGTCTTATTACGCGTGGTTCGAAAGTCACTTGACAAGCTTCGAAGGGTGACAAAAATGTCAATTGAGAAGGCCCAGAGAGTGTGATTTTCGGGGATTTCTCCACGAAATGTTTCACGGTTTATACCTTAACAAGGTGCTCCACAATTTGCGAATATCCCATATCCGTGATTTGAACATTGAGTTTGGCAATCATCCAGTTGTCGCCATCTTTGGGTGTGTACACGGCTGAATCTAAAGATAAGAGTGTTACTAAAGGTTAAAAACATGGCGGTGCTTGAAAACAAATGTGCCACATATAAAGTTTGAAAAGAACTGTTGAAATGTGTTCGAGTCTTATTAGTTAATATAAATAACAATAGTACAAGCTTTTTTATCTTTACCAAAGTCACGTTCTATATCAGGGGCACCCAACGATTCATTTCGGCGGAATGTCTGTTCGGAAGGCCTGAATCGCCTGAGATATTCGGATTTAATTGTGTTGAAAACTCGGAGAATGCACCAAATCATGTAGATGTAAACAACACCTCAGATTTTCGTAACAAGGGAACTGATTAATTCCTTTTGTTTTCGGAGGGAATAATATGTCGTTTTGAGTGTAAAACAAGGTCAGCTAGCATTTTCGGACACTTACTAGTAGCTCGGAAATTCGGCGGATAGGATTCCGTTTGCTAAAATTTCCTGGGGCCGAAAGTTTCTGCTAAAAACGCCGAACAGATCAACCTGTATCAGCTTGCACAAATATGCTTTTAAAAAGCTCTGAAACAATCAAAGAAAGCAGAACATGACGTTTTAAGTATTTTGCTAAAATTTTCTCGTTGGGTGCCCCTGCTATATAGTTATCATGTACATGTATGTTGCGAACAGAGCTACATCAGTGTGATCCATCGCAGCCTTGTTTTCAACGACGTTTCCCCTAAACAGCCAGCAGAAAATTCGTTGTAAGCAGTTTTTGATTTAAACAGACTGAACCGAACAGGAACGCCGAGAACACAACCGCTTTTTGATCAACTCGATCCATGATCCCACGCCACTTGTAAATATCAGTCTCATGAGGCAGCAAAACCTAAGTTAGGGGCCGATTACATGAGCCGGGCTGGCTCGGTAGCAGGGCTGGCAAGGTCTACCGAGATGACTGCTTAGCCCGGTATTACATGAGGCGGGCCAGCCCGCCTGCGGCTAAATTTAGAAGCTGTCGTGTGAAAAGATGGCTACATCAAAGAGCATGAATCGAGTGCTTACTTTCGCTAATCCATTAATTTGGTGTATTATTTTCAGTTTTACGTAGCTTTATGGTCTGATAAACCTTTATGTGATATATAGACAGAGAAATATCGATCTTCTGGTGAGCCATTTTGCTTTGAGAGCCCGGCTTGCCGGGCTGGCTCGGCAATCGCGATTACATGGTAAATTTTCAGCCCGGCTAGCCGAGATCCCGGCATCCCCAGCTAGCCGGGCTGAGATTTTTCCATGTAATCGCAAAGTTGATTTTTAATGAGTTTCACAGACGTGCCGAGTTCCCAGCAAACCGAGCCAGTCCGGCTAACCGGGCCAGCCCGCCTCATGTAATCGGCCCCTTTCAAGTGGTGGTGGTGGTATTTCTGACTAACCGAGATTTGACTCATCATACGAAGATCAGTCTAGGTAAACGATTCACGGAAGATATTTTAATTTGTCATGTCAGATGCAGGCGAAGAGGCAAAGAGACGATCGTGGGAAAAAAAAGCAATAGCTGTGCTGGTTCAAGTAAGTGTTGGTACAAATGAATATTTTTTTCATTTACTGAACCTGGTTTGTAGTCCATTTGAATGGCCACAGGGACAAGTTCATTGCTATATTCCCCATGAACTTTCGCTGATGCAAACAGAGCAATGGGAGAGAGAAAGTTCCACATGGTCCGTCGAGGGTCTCTATCAGTGAGGTCCGGTAATCTGGGCATGTCGTCACACAACTCATAGCGAAGAGCATAAATGCGGCCCTGATTAATGGCCTGAAAATTAACCGTCAAAATTTTATGGTCACGTTATTGCTTTTACAATAATTTCCTGGATCTCTATTTCCTCGATCTGTCAGTGCTGGTTTATTTTTGTTGTGAATCTTGACGTGGTGAATACAGATGCATACACTAATGATAATAATAGTAATATGACTTTATTTAATGAGGGTAACATAATTTACTGGTTGCCCAGTAGTTTACGGCAATGACAACGTTATTGTTTTCAGATGGACTTGTGTAACTCAACTCAACTAAAATAAGACACTCTTAACACGGCAAATTTAAACTTTATAAATAGAATAAAATCCAATTAGGAAACTCGAACATACCTCTTCTAAAGAGTCGTCAGTTTTTAAAGCCGCTTTTACAGCGGCTTCCCAGTCAAACTTGGGATTCAGCGTTGCATTCAATTTGTTCCAGTCCAGTCCTATCGGACCTACTTAAAAAAAAAAGAAAAGAAAGCCCGGTGAGTTGCATTTTTATTATCGAGAAAAACTGTACCTTGTGTTGACTGGTCTTAAAAGTTCACCTTTGAAAGAAACTTGACGCCCTTGAGATGAATAGTACGTTTCACAGAGCTTTAAAGAAAATGTCTGTCATTTCGAGTGTTCGCCCCTCTTTGAAGGAAGCAACGGTAAATTGCTTTTCGTTTTAAATCAATGAAGTACTCGCAAGTTTTCTGCTACGTCCACAGACTGTGCAGAGAGGGCTCATGTGTTCCTGGCAGAGTCATCTATTACACCATGCACTAATCAATTGTGATACATATAGTGGCTCAAATGTTACTGCATTTGTTTTGCATTTGTTACTGTAAATGTTATTACACCGAACAAAAGGCGTCATAGGTCAACCGCCACGGAAGCTTTTGGCAGCAGCTACATAATCTTTTCAACCGAGCATAAACACAGAAAACGTATCGAACACTAGGCAACAAGAAAAACGATTTTCGGTGTGCATTTTTCAACCTACCTTCTTCTTGTTCTTTCTCTTCTTTTTCTAATTATAAAGAAGAAAAAACCTACATCAGTCTAAACAGAATCTTGTTTACATACTCAGCTGTAAGTTTTCTGAGACTAAGGTCAGTCAACTTCATGAATGCCGATAATGGCGGATGCATACTCTCAATGGGTGATCATTGATATCTCAGGGAAACGACGAGAACTGTGTAATCCAAAAGAAATAGTCCTGTAATCTCTAGCGTGAACCAACGCCAACTTGCGACTTTGTTGTGGAACACGATGATAGGAAATAGCCCTGCATTAATATATGGTAAACTTTGCTTTTACCTTTACAGTTTCCCCATTTTCTTTTGAAAACTTTTGTTGTTGAACACCAGGGCCTATGATGGTCAACATTGGTACACTTGTCGTAAACTTTATCACGGTAGGTAAATGGGAAGTGGCACCATTCACCTCTTGTTGTCTTAACACTGCAGTCCTCAACTTCTGAAATGGGCAAAGCAGTTCGTCTCGTTATTAACAACACAGACAGTGGTCGCAAAGATGAAAGTTTAAAATGGTATAAAAATGAGATAAATACCATAAGATGGGCATAACAGATTCCAAGCATTCCTCGTTAACATTAGAGCGATGCGTCAAGTTTATCATGAGTGATACTGAATGATTGGGCACATGACAAACTTCCCTTTTTATCATAAGTGACCAATGCTGTCTGGTAACAACTTTAGTATCTTGACTTTTGACTGCAACGTTTTCTACGAGATCATCTACACCCATTTTTTTTTACCCTATTTCATGTACTACTTAATTTGGTGATAGAGTTAATCCTCAGAAACACACCCGGACACCTTCCGCCTAACAAGTCACACTGGTAACAGATGTAAATTCAAAATGCCATTTTCATTTTTTTTGTTTTTGTTTGAAAGAAAACCTTTTTACAACAGACTGTTTATGTTTCCAATTCCTCGATCTGACAGCTTCCCTTGCGATGCTTCGCGTCTCAGGTTTTTGAGAACATCAAATTTTCAGGAGCAACTATCAACCGTGCGTCAAAAAACCTCATCTACATGATCCAATGCCGCAAATGCAAAAACACCCCAAATACTCCGGCAGACTACATCGGACAAATAAAACGCGCACAACGTGACAGATTTGAAGAGCACCGTAGAGCCATACAGAACAAGACCACCGACGCAGTACCGTAACACTTACAGCAGAAGGGGCACAGACTCACAGACGTACAGCTCGTGAATCATTCGGACACCCGGACACCTTCCGCCTAACAAGTCACACTGGTAACAGATGTAAATTCAAAATGCCATTTTCATTTTTTTTGTTTTTGTTTGAAAGAAAACCTTTTTACAACAGACTGTTTATGTTTCCAATTCCTCGATCTGACAGCTTCCCTTGCGATGCTTCGCGTCTCAGGTTTTTGAGAACATCAAATTTTCAGGAGCAACTATCAACCGTGCGTCAAAAAACCTCATCTACATGATCCAATGCCGCAAATGCAAAAACACCCCAAATACTCCGGCAGACTACATCGGACAAATAAAACGCGCACAACGTGACAGATTTGAAGAGCACCGTAGAGCCATACAGAACAAGACCACCGACGCAGTACCGTAACACTTACAGCAGAAGGGGCACAGACTCACAGACGTACAGCTCGTGAATCATTTTATGTAGACAAGGCCAAAACCAGGCGACCACATGAGATAAATAGAGAAGATGACTATAACTTTTTCTACACTTCCCTATTTTTATCCCATTATATTACCCGTTTCATTCATTTCGTCCCCATTAGCTTGTTTAAATGTTAATTTCAAAAACTTGTATCATACGTCTATCTGTAACGGTTTTACTACATGTTGCAACGACGTTCCGTATTTTCTTTAAATCCCGGCCCCCAGAAGGATCGAGGACGGCTTGACTTTTCTTTGCTTTTTTTTTTCATTATAGCGGAGCTCGCGGAGCACCATGGGTAAGCAAATTTGGTAACCCGTTGATCCAAAAAATTTTGGTTCTGACGTCAGCGTACGTCCGTCCGTCCGTACAGACTCTGGGGGAGGGTGAGGGGAGTCCTAAGACAATCTGACCGGGGGAGGCGGAACGCCATCTTTTCTTGTAGCTGAAGTAGACAATATGGCGGCTGGTTCCTCGTAGACGCTCGATTTTCAATACGGCAATTGTAATACATTCTTGGAATGAAGACTTGTAACAGTTTATCATGAAGAGGAAAAGGATTGCTTCAATCTCGATGGCGCATATAGAAGATATTGGAGAGCAGTCTGTGTTGTTTTTTTTCAATGTAGGTTGTTTTTCTTCGGCAACGCATATGCATTGGGTTGTTTTGACGAATTCGTAATTTAGTATTCAACACCTGAAGAATCGCTCTGTCGTCATTTTTAAGTTTATAGATTTATAGTCTTAGTGTAAAGTTCCTTATGTTTATTTTGTTCAGTTGTAGAATATTTTCCTTCCTTATATTGTTATATTTTTTGGTTTCCTCGTTTGAAGTGAATGACATTTCTGTCCCAATCTAGCGACTAAAAATAGAGTTAAATCGAGAAATGCTTTGCTTATAGTTACGTAAATAAAGATTTCATTTCGATCTGTAACTAAAGACACACTGAAATGGCTTACCGGTTTAAAACAAAACGAACACGAAAACATGCCACACTGAACTCACTCACTGAAACGGCGATTTTAAAATGAGACTCTAAAAGCTTCCTAATATTAGTTCAGGGTGTGCTCTTGAAAGTGCCCGATTAATACTTCGCGGTTGAAAAACTTGTGCCATTTTCTCTTGAAAATTATACGTGTGCTTGAAAGTTTCCGAAAACATTTTTTGGGTAATTTTCGTCAGTAAACGGTTTGATGCCGGAAAAATATTATCTATTAAAAAAAAAATTGATTTCGAGAAATGTTTCATGGTTAACAGAACTAAGTAGCCAGAGGAATGAATTGGAATCAGTGACAAATGTGTATTTGCATGGAAAAGTCGGTCGAGTCGCTACCGGAAGCAAATTAAGCTGTTTTTTCCCTTTTTGCAATTGTAGTTTTACAAGTACTCTTCTTGAACTTAATTAGCTAGCTTTCGAAAGAATGCTACAAGAAGAGCTGTCGGTGAAAGTCGTGTTGAAGTCTTCTCTTTGAAGAAAAATAAGCCAACTCACAGTTTCCTCGGCGGTCTGCATGTTTTCCCTTGCTGTTTTTAACCTCTTGGGGAATAACTACACAACTAAAATTTACTGTATTTTACGGACCAATAAGCATGAAAGAGAAAATGTGGAGCTCCGCTTTTAGGCTTGGCTAAATCTATATATTAGTTTATGGCCAGTACCTTTCGCATGCAGGACATCACCTGGGTAGTGGCTTCCCAGGTTAAGAGCTGGACAAAGACACGGCGTATCTCATGCCCTTTACTGCTGAAGTGAGTGCAAAGCACTCCTTTAAGCGCCCGCTTCACCGTAAACATGTCTTATCTCTTTGGCTGGGGACCGCACGGCAGTCCTTGCACGACATGCGTATGAAGAGGCAGACAGCATTTTTGCGGATCAGTGCGCCCGGAAGTTATAAAGAAACAATAAAATAGCACGCACTATCTATGTGAATATCTTTGGTGGGGACACATCGGGATGCTTTTACATGAACGATAGTGCGCCGTCGTTGTCGTCGTCGTCGTACGGGAATGACCATCAAAGCCACTCGCATGGATATACACGTTTCATGAGTATGGGGTTCCGCTCTCGCGGGCCTTCGGCCCGTGAAGGAGCTCCGCTGTGACAGCCTAGATTATGGCAGAATAAATACCCGAAGGAGAAAAACAAAACAAAACTAATGAATGCATGCATGCAGATTTGCATTCTTTTGAAAGTAAGAAATTATTACACGCGTTTACTGAGTCCTCATTTAATGTACCCTTACCTTCCTTCGCGTTACTGTTATCTATAAACAATGAGACAAAAAAAATATATGTAATGAATGAAATAAGTCTAAATATCCAAGCCTCGGTAACAGTTGTGAATTAAATCTAATCAATGCTTTATCTTCCCAGAACGCAAGTAGTAAAATAATTCTACGAAATTGAGAAGAGCAAGTGTCCGCTACATTTCACCAGATGATCACGATCTCAGTCACTCCTTCAACTCGTCAAGGGATGCATAAGGCCTCCACAGTTTCTTTACAATGAACATGATCTGGTGCCGCCCTTCTGACCTCCCCCAACGAGAGACAAACTGCCTAAGTTCCTTCTGAGCTGATATTCTCCAATTAATTTTATGCCATCCCGGTTATCTTTTTCTTTCAGATGTTCAGAATAAACATTCCTTGCAAATGGTGCTACTCTCCTGTCCAATAACATGTCCAGTTCATGTCCATTTCCTTCGGTTTGAGTCGACCAAGGTCAGCCTTCTTGTTCATAGTTGTTTCGAACAACTTCATTTAAAATCTTCGGTGGCCATCATATATTACAGTATAATTCGGAATTACTGAGTAAAAGCCCTAAGAGTTTTAACTATTGCCTGAATTGTTATGAATACCTTCCTTTCCGAATCTGTGCTTTTTTAAAAATCACTAACCGGTAAAAGCTATCTTTTAGGCGCCTTTAGCCTCCCCTCGAGATATGGCGTCAGGGACCGAAAGTGCTTTAAAGCTGCCCTCTTAACTGCCGATAATAATCTATCTTCCAGCCGCCACGCACACGTCTGACAAGAAGGCGTTTAATTCCGGATGCAAAACTTTCTAACGAGGAGTTTGAGCCGTAAGTGAGTAAGTGGCGTTGGTAACTCAGTTGTGGAATCGCGATTCAATGAGTCAATTCAATGGTTCTACTCACAAGACAACTTCTCTTTAGCCAAGGGATGTTGAATTTGGATTCAATCATTTATTTTATGTAATTAATGACTCCAGCAGAACGCCTGACCTTAAAGACCATATTGATCGCTCTAAAGGTAGGTAGAGAAATCTAGCGGTTTTTTCTTACCTTCACAGTTTCCCCATCTCCCATAATTATTTCTGCCTGAGAATTTTTCTGTTGTTGAACACCAGGGCTTGTTATGGTCTGCATCGGTACACTTGTGGTAAACTTTACCACGGTACGTAAATGGGAAATGACACCATCGTCCTTCGGTTGTCTTTACTGTACATCTCTTCTTTCCTGTTTAAAAACAATAGCAACTTAGAAATATTGTTACAACAACAACGACAAAAGCCGTTATGATGACCATCATTACCACCACTGTCGCTGGACGACTTTAAACACAAAGCGCTGGTTCGATAAACTCTCGCAAAACAAAATAAGACGCACTAAACTCGAGAGAGCTCTTTTCCACTTGCTCTCAGTCCCATGTTTTTCATTCTAGACTCGCACATGTTCATAGCGACTGTAAATCAACGCGTCAATCACAGTAAACGGAGGCACCGGACGGGCAACCGGAGGCACAACCACACCCCCAGTCCAAACACAACGTTAAGGCGATTTAATGTTCTAGCCCCCCGTTTCCTCTAACAAACACAGTTTCGTGATTGGTCTTTTGTACTCACCACAATGGGCACGAACCGTGACCGCTCTAACTTTTCCATCTGCCCAGGATGAGTAGACACGATCCTTCCCAGTAGCCTAACGCCTCGCGACTGGTTCGGTTCAGCAGCTAACGCCACATCTCCCTCTTTCAATTTAACCTTCTTCTCTTTCCACTTTTTTCTCTCTGTCAATCTAGGGAGGTACTATTTGGTAAAATCACGGTTTCCAAAAGAAGTTAGCCAATGCTTAGGACTGTTGCCACAAGTTCTTGGAGTTGATCTTTCTATCACTAACGTCCGCGTCTTCATAACTAGGATTTGCCCTTAGTAATGAGAAATGATTTGGCGTAAGCGCCTCAATGTCATCCGCATCGCTCGACACGTGAGTAATAGGTCAACTGTTTAGTATCCCTTTCGGTTCAACTAAAGCAGTCCTCAGCACTTCTTTGGAAACGATCCTGTTCGCCAATATTGCTTTCAGCGTTCTCTTCGTACACTGGACTAGTCTCTCCGAGGCATCTCCAGAGAGAGGAGCACTCGGCGGATTAAAGTTCCATTTGATCTCTTGGGGGACATAAAAGTTTTGTACCCTCTCCTCATTCAGCTGTCTAATGAACTGCTACAGCTCGTTATTCGTCCCTACAGAGTTCGTCCCGTTGTCACTGTATGTGTTCTGCGGCCGTCCACTCTGCGCAATAAATCTCTTCAGTGCCATGATGAAATGATCTGTTGAAAGATCGTCAAAAAAACTCGCGATGGCATGCTCTAGTACTCACGCAAACAAACAACCATACACTTTAACTTCGCTGCGTCTTTCTTTAATTAGCATAGACCCGAAAAAGTCAGCTCCAGTGTTCCTGAACACTATTCCTGGTTCAATTCTGCCCTCTGGTAGATTTCCCATGTGCTGCTCTTGAGGATTTACTGTCCGGCGATAACAGTAGTTACACTTCAACTTCAAGTTCCGCACGGCCTGACGACCATGGCTGATCCAATACTTTTGCCTAATCAGACTCATTAAGTGCTCAGTTGGTGGATGATGACAGGTACGGTGCATTTGCTCGATAACGAGCTGTGCGAGCTCATGATGCGAGTCGATTATCTTCGGATGCCGTATCTTGTATGGAGATTGTACTTTCTCTAGCCTTCCACCAACGATTAGAAATCCACCTTCCATCCTTGGGTCAAGCGACTTGATTCTGCCCTGCTTATGGATCTCCTGGCCTCTCTTCAGACACTATATCTCCTTGCCGAATGACTCAACTTGTGCTCCCTTCACTAGATAATTCTAAGTAGCTCTGAGCTCCGTCGACGTAAGCGGACCCGTCAGACGCTCCTGCTCCCTCAATCTTGTATTGTGTTTGAATCGCATCACATATGTGTAACTCTTCTAAGTTTGCCTAGGGACGAATGCTTCTTCCATCCGAGAATGACTTCAATTTCTTGGGACGCTCCGGCCCATCTCTCCTTCTTCTTCTCACTCTCATCATCTCGCTCTAGTGACGCGTTAACTTTGTTTTCTGGCCACAGTTCTACAGATTCCTACAGAAACTTGGGTCCGTCGTTATTGCGGAGGCCCATACTCAGCATACTAAGCTCTGCAGGGCGTATTCCTCGAGTGATGTCA
Source organism: Siderastrea radians (assembly GCA_964017195.1). Classification (NCBI taxonomy): domain Eukaryota; kingdom Metazoa; phylum Cnidaria; class Anthozoa; order Scleractinia; family Rhizangiidae; genus Siderastrea; species Siderastrea radians. The sequence goes on along the minus strand of OZ024891.1, from coordinate 50,756,706 downwards.
CCAGCAGGATTGTACTTCACCGACACGTATCTCCAGCTCACCATGCCCGCCCCTAGTGTGGCCTGCAGGTCGCTCTTGATTGTGCGAATCTCAGAAACTCGATTGCCAACAAACGCCTTGTAGTTAGAACTCGTCTGGTGGATCCAAGTAACAATGTAGTGGAGTCACACCAGAAGATTATCTTCTCTATTTTTGTTATCATCTCTGCTACCAGTGTTTCAGCTAAACGTGCTGCTACAAGAACTCCCATGAGCTCAAGCCTGCAAATAGACTGTGCTTTTAAAGGCGGGACTTTCCCTTTCCCTGCAACACGCCTGTACTCCACCGTTTCGTCTTCAGATCTCGACTCAGGTAGGCAAATGCGGCATATGAGTTTTCACTAGCATCACAGAACACGTGCAGCTCTTTTTCTGGGATAACTTTGTCGCAATTCAGGAGCGCTCTCGGAATCTTCACCTCATGGACTTTTTCAGCTTCCTTGCACAGTTCACGCTACTCTCGACGATCAGCGTCTTCAGTTCGTAATCCACCCATACGGTTAAGAATATGTAGGATGATCTTACTTCTGATTGAGAATGAAAGGAGGAGTCCTCGCGGATCCCAGACTGAGAACGCTTGGCTTAAGTCTTTCCTCTTTGTTGTGTCTGGATCACCTTTGAGTCAAGTAACCTTGAGCGTATCTTCATGAGTATCCCATGTGATGCCCAAGGCTCTATCGGTCGGTAGCTTATTCTCACTCAGCTCGAGGGATCGCGGCGATCTGTATTGCTCAGGGATGGTCGCTAAGACTTCTGGATCATTTGTCAGCCGTTTATGTAGGTAAAAACCTCCACGACGCAGTAACTCCGTCATCTTCTTCCGCATTTCGATGGCTTCTTCGCGAGAATCGGTAGATGGTAGGCCATCATCCATGTAAAAGTGATTGTAGACTGCTTTGACGCCTAAGGGTAGGTCTTCCCCATTGTCATTTGCGTAACGTCTCATTGTGTAATTTGCTCTTGACGGCGCAGGCACTTCTCCGAACACTTCTCTCTCCAACTGGTAGACACTTGGTTGTTCCTTCTGCGATTCGCTTCATAAGTGTCTCGTAGCTGACTTATCACTCTCAGGTAGGCGTAACATGTGGTACATTTCCTTCACGTCTGCCGCCACTGCAATTCTTCCTTCGCAGAACCTAAGGAAAACTCCAAACAGAGAGGACAGAAGGTCTGGCTCCGTGTAGATCTTACCGTTTAGACTTTGACACATGAATTTCGCATATGTATCGTACATTCTTCTGAGACGATCGCGTTTCTTGGGATTGATGACAAATCTGTGAGGTAGGTACCAAGTCATTTTACTACCGTTCTGCGCTTCCCCTTTACTGCGTCTCTTTACGTAGCCTTTCTCAACGTCATCCTGGATCGACTTGGCATATCTGTCTCTTATTTCAGGATTATTTTCAAACTTCTTTTCCAATGACTTAAGCCTCGTCTTGGCCATGTCGTAGTTGTTGGGTAGTGATGGCTTCTCGTCTCTCCAGAGAAGCCCTGAGACATACACATCTTTTCCCTCAATCTTAACGGTTGTTCGCTCCATCAGTGACAGAAGACACAATTGAACGGGTCGGATTCGCTACGCCCAAGTTTTCTATCTCTGACTGAGCCATTACTAGTCTCGTCAACTCCTCATCTTCACATGCATTTCTCTCACACAATTTAAATGCACTGTATGGCGAGGCTTCGCGTTGTTCCACCGGCAACCAGTTAATCACTGCCCATCCGAGTGGGGTCTCAACTGCATATGGTACTCTATAAACACCCGATTGACCCGAGGGTTTCACAATCCTCTATAGTTTTAAATCTGAGTTGTCAGTTCCAGCAATCACTTCTACTGCACCCGTGTCCGAGTCCTGCCAGTCTAACTCTTTCAGGTAGCAATACTCATGCTTCATTGATGACCACTTTAACTTCTGGTCAGGACCATTCAGGCTATGAATCGTCTTTACATCTCGCAATACGTACTTGACTTCTTCTTTTCCAACTCGTGCGACATGACATCTCTTGATGCGCTGAGGAGATAACACATTCTGTGCATTAACTCCTTAAATTTCGAGATCTATCTCTCTGCCTTTAAGCCCCAGTGTCAGTCCATCCATCTCCTGCATAGGCGCATCGGAAGTTTGACAACAATTGTTTATCTGATTTGGGATTTAAGCTATACGCCTATCAGTTCCGCAACTACCTCTTGATACAGTTTGATCTGTTCACTATTTTCTTTTGCTATGACGGAAAATTTCTACACGCGCTTTTTAGCCGCTGACACAACTTTGTCCACACGATCAAAACGATCGTCAAGTGCAGTCCATGCCTTCCTTATATTTATCGGAACTTGGCATGAATTTAGACAGACACGACTTCGCACTACCCTCTGCAGCATCTCTATCATTGTAGACCTCCTTTTTATCCACTTCCACTTTAAACGCCGCCTTGAATTTTGAATACTTCAACGGATTCCTGTTGAATTTCGGCACACTTGGTTTAACAATTTGGAAGAAGGCGGGCAGAATTTTCTCAAGCAACTGATCTACGTAACTTGGAAGTTGACGCGCCTGGGAACCATGTGGCACAATTATCTCCCACAGCTAGTCTTCCTCAACAACTCGGTTTGCAAATCACTGTCTTGGTAGGCTCAGTTGTTTAAATCTTGCCCCACAGTCTGGATTGCTTACGTTTGTTTCGTCCACAAGTTGATCATCATCAACAGACTTCTTAGTATCAGGAGCAAAACGCGGGTCTAGGCGAGCAACGCGATCCTTTACACTATCGATCGATCGGTATCTCACTCAACTCTTTACCATCTCTCGGCGAAATATTAGATAAGCAATCTTCTTGGGCCATGGCATCCTCGTACTCGTATTCTAACTTCGATTCGTCGGCTCTCTTTCTAATTTTCAACAGCTTCTTACGCTGCAGACAACAACAACAACTCCACCATAGTCACCATCATCAGTGTCATCACCATCAACTGCATCCTCCTCCTGGTACAGGGCAAGAACATTTTCGCAGGCATAGTTCTATAGTTGTCTCTCCACATTCCAAACCTTTTCCCAGGTCAGTCACTTAAAAGACTAACAAAGGGAGCTGATACAAACAAATCTTTGACTTTTCTAGGTGGCCCAACTATTTAGATATAGAAACATGTCAGCAATTTATATCTAAAACACACAGCACTGGTTTCCCAGGCTAAAGCCTACCTTGTCCATGAATGGTCACTCGTTTCAGCGACATAGGGTTTTGTCCTGCTAGCCGCTGCTGAGTGAAATACTTGTCATTGATCCATGCAGTTTTATCGTCAATGAAAGCCTCGTATCTTGATGGCCGTCTGGCATATTGCTAAAACGAAACCATGGCGTTTCTAATGTTATTGACTTCAATGGTCTTTTGACTGTTTGGAGATGAAAGAGGGATAACTATAATGTTATCAAAGAGCATTGCCTACTAAAGAGTTAAACTGCCTGTATCAGCGTATGACGTTTGGGGGGGGGGGAGAGCGTAAATTCTTGAATAACGGTTAATATAAGGCATGTCCTCTGCAAAAATGATCATGTAGTCTAGTAATAAATTTAAAAAATCTATTTACCCCTATTGCTGGCTCCATAGCTGACTCGAAAAATTCTGCCAACTTGAGATAATCTGATATGTCTGTGATCTCCTTCCCGGCAGTGATATTCTTGTAAAGACTTAAAGATGTTTTGCTTGCTTGTATAGTTTGAGAATACGCTGTAAAATAATATCTCGTGAAGGGATCTCTCAGTTCAATGGCTTCCAGCTGCTTCGGGGTCATATTCAAACGGACGAAGCCAAACAAAGCCGGGATATATCTTAAAGTCCAGGTCTTCCTGGCCTTAGCGAGAGCAGTATTCCTCAGCACTGTACAAGCTGGAGTGGACTCCTGGGGAAGTGAGACTTCACACTGAAAGGCTGACGCATACCTTGTATAAAAAGTGAATTCCTTGTTATCATAATATACTTAATTCCTCTTATATTATTTAAATTTTATTCGGGCAAGTACATTACAAATTGATAACATGTATATATTTTGTGGTCACCAGAGTTTAGAGTCTAGCTTCTGAGTCCGTAGATAAAATCCTTAATTTAGTGAAAGCTATTTAGGCAGCATTAGTCTTCTGTGGTGTTGTTTAATATTCTGTGCAAGGTGCCGAAAACTAAGGTGAGATGAGTCTGCGGATAAGATCCTAAAAATTTTCCCATTCAAGTAAAATCTATTGAGCTATAATTTGCTGTGATACTGTTTAATAAGCTGAATGTATAAGTCTTAGGATAAATAATTAAGTGACCATTTAAATAATAGCGATGCTGTAGTAAAACAACGAGTACAGGTAGACATTCAACGTTATACAGCCTTCAACATTCCACAGCTTCCAACGTTTCATAAACAATATCAACAACAATGGCACACAATTGCAAAAATCACAAAACTTCTTGGCTTGGAAGTCCAGGAGAGATGGTTTAGTCTTTCGCCTTCAACTTTTCTGTGAGCACTTGAACTCTCTTCAGTAGTCTCCCGAGTAGTTTCGGTTTAGTAGTGATCCTTTTTCTTTGAGAATTTTCAAAAACGTTTATCCTGTTAACACAATCAGGTCTTCCAGCAGCATTTAATCCGAGTAGACACCGCTGGCCATCCCCGTAACGTTCCTGTGACTTTCTGGGACAAAGAGGGTGTAGGCTTGTCTTAGCAGGGAATAAGAATCTGCTAATGGGGATAAGGATGATGTGGGCGTAGGCTTCTCACTGGACTGGTTAGCACGCTCCAGATCCTCAGAGGGGTGGTGTGAACTTTCTGTTCTCTCTCCGATGTTGTCTTAACACATTTAATAATAACCATCTTCTGTCCTCCTGGGGCTTGGTTCACTCGGTAGTTTAACTTTGTGGACATTCTGCCCACCGCACGAAACCGATTTTTGGCTACTAATACGCCACAGAACGTAAGTGTTTTTCTGATCACTGCCTGCAGGTCTATCATCTGACACCTACTTTCCTTTTGTACAGTCTGAAGCTATTGAAGTGAACTACTGATGAATTCCTGGATGGAGGGCCGTTACCTCGTATCCAGAAGGTTACTTGGATAACACGTTTTACATTTTTAAAGGGAAGTTTCCACTAATCATGATGATGGAACATGTTCGGTTCGCCGGGCTTCAACTGTGGACTAAACCTTAAGACCAAGTCACTACATTGATAGACTTTTGTCGGAGTTGGGCTACGTTCAGCTTTTCCTCAAATTTTGGTGGATTGTCATCAGCTTGTCGCGAATATCAACAACAAAGTCTGCAAAAGTGGTTTCACAATTTAAGCCGAAACAGAAGTTTAGTTCTTTGTTTGCACGTTACGTCATCGCCGCCACGTTGATGTACCATTTAATGTTGGTTGATCTCTCATTAGCTGCTTTTGTTGTGGTACACCAACATGGTCGCCACGCCATTGTCATTTTAATCTCTCGCGATTGGTTGCAAACCACCAATACGGGAGCTTGCAATCGGTGAGTGAGCACTGCTACGATATGCCATTATGCAGAAGTGCAGCAGCAGAAATGCAGATCTGTCCATTGCCTTCAGGGTGGTAAGCCGCAGATAGTGTCTCATTGATTCCCAGAGACTGTGTCCTCGTTCCGAATGTTTACTATCAGGAACGTTCCTGGTCCTCGTTCCGAATGTATGCTATCAGGAGCTCCAAACCTGCAGGTCCAATTCTTGACCAGGACTCGGAAGCCCGCTGGATCGCTATAGCGTATGGTTCTGCCCATTTCTAAAAGCTGCATTGTACAGTCAGGATAGAACACCCTCTCTTTCTGCTCGTGGTAGTGGTCTCACTGTATCTTTATGCACCCGCTGCATATGATAACTTGAAGCAATTGCTTTGGCTGTAATATATGGTGCCTTTAGATGCTTTTGGAGTCCATCAATCGCAATCCAAGTAGTGACTGTCAGTCTTGGACAGCCTGGTTGCCAGGAGCGAGTCTTTATCTTCTGGAGAGTTTTCTCACTCTTAAGGTGATCCCCTGCCAAACCATCGTGACATTCCTTAAGTGCCAGGTGGACAAACCTCACTTCACCTCACCAAACAAGACGATGTTTCCTGGGTGAGCTACTCTTATAAAAAAGAACACAAAGCACAAAGTCCACAACCTCCATGGCTTCACACTCGGCCCAGTTGCTCTTGAAATGCTGCTTAGGGACTGCAATTCCCTCTGGTATGCGTATTTTAATGGTCCTGGATTGCAAGACAGACATTCTCGATGAAAAATCGTTGCCATAAGATTTGCAGAACGATGCTACGCTTCGTATTCCGATTGTTGAAGTAGCTCTGGTCATCGCGCAATCTAGATCTACCCTTTAATCCCGGCTTTCGAAATGACATGAGACATATTTCTAACCCCGTGGTACAGTATTTTCTCTAGTTCCTGCTCTTGCAAAGAACGGCTATCACAGGTTGAAATTGGGAAAGAACAGCACTACTTCTGAGTCGCTGGATGGCTTAGTACTTATTGAACCTGTTTCGTTTAACCGAACCTTTGCAGTATGATTTAAATGAAACGAATTTATAAAAGGGTGTTTCATCTTGTGTTTAAAAAGAACTGGCCGCGGAAAATTGTTTCCGGTTTTATTTCCATAAAAGGCGTGTTTGAATTGTTTTCACACTGTTAGCGAAATAAGAGATAAGGTTGTTATTTTATCAACTGCTAGAGTTAATATCTTTAACTGCCAGGGTCATCATCATTTCTTATTTCATCCGAAGTTCACATATATAACTATTTCATATGTTTCCTCTCATTTGTTTCCCCACCTGCGGGATCACTACGAGTTCGCAAATGACCAGCTCCCAGATCGCTCAATTCATTGCTTTGAGCGCTGCTCCAGTATCGCAGAGGTCATGGGTTCGAATCTCGTTCAAGCAATTAATATTTCCTTGCTATTTCCATTCTTTTATCAACAGCTTAAGCATATATCCTAAACTGCAAGGGTCACCGTCATTTTTTCCTGCTTTCACGTTATAAGAAAACCAATCAGCCGTATCCCTTAAACCATGCAAATTTATCCCCGTATTTGCCTTGTTTTCCTCCTAAATCTCCAGGGGCGTAGCCAGCCATTTTTTCCGTTTAAGCCCGGCCGGAGATGTAAAGCGAAAATTGCGTATATCAACTTCTGTTGGAGGTCAACTTAGGAACAGGCTGTACCAGTTTTACCGCCGACGATCGATGATCTAATCCTTTGCATTGTTAAAAAGCACAGCTGATCTCTTTTCCTTGACAGAGTTTTTGAATTTTAATAGAAAATTTTAAATAACAGTTAATTAAACGGGCTTAGTTGATGAAGAATGCCGTGATCAGCAGGCTTTTCAGGAATATTTAAAGTACCAGATTCATAGGTGAAGCAAGTGAACGTGAGCGCCGTAGGTGCGAACATTAGTGCCGAAGGCGCGAACTTCTAGTGGAGTCCGGGGGCATGTCCCCCGGAAAAGTTTTGAAATTGGACTCTCCGTAACGCCATTTCCTGCGTTCTCTGGACCGGTAGTGGTTAAACGGGAAGGGTCTTTTAAAGCATTAAAACGCTCACAAAAAATTAAATGATGGTTTCATTAAAAATGACAAGAATGAACATTCGTTTTGGATTGTATGAGTTACATAAGTAAAATATTTACACTTCAGAAAGTAATTATTTCGTGTGAAAGTACCGGACCTTACATGTCAAACGACCGGAGGTTACGTTCGGCCTCCGGCCTCAAACGAAACCCATGGTTGATGATCAGCATCCAGGAGCAAGATCATGAGCTGACTATTACTGACTATCTGTTACGAAAATGAAGCCCCTCTTGGCTTCTTTGCACAGGAATCTCTGATGACTTTCTCGGGGTCAACAGGCACAAGAGCCGCTCTGTCAGCTTAGTAAATCGCATGTATTTTCTTACTTTTCTCACGCTACTGAATCAGATCTCTCCTGTTGCAGTGAACACTGGCATGGTTAGGAGAATGATGAGCACAGTGGCGACGCTCAGGTTAAGGTCTTCACTTGTGCAGCTCAGTGTGTCCTGTAGGTTCTTCGCCAGGCGCCCAACTCGTTTCATACCGTAAACTGTTATCTGTGAAAGATTCGCATTCTCTGCTAATGGTGTACTTTGTTCTATTGCCAAATGAAGGAAACTATTTGGTACTTTTGCTAACTGACTCAAAACAATCACTTGGTTTTCGTTTGGGGCATAACCTCTCTCTCTGAAAATTACGAACGCACAAGTGTCAAAACCAAGGGAAAAACGCCGGTTGGATGCTCAGACTTGCCGACCCCAAACTATTTCAAGGTTTTAGACTAAAGCCTTTTCTTTTTTTGGAGCGTATAATCTATTAGCACTTTTAACACATATTGTTTTGAAAGTCATGGCTTCAAGAGTTCTTAAGGTGAGGATTAACTGTAGAATAGCAGCAACGAAAACAGTAGAAGTAATAATAGCTTTTTGGCTACCGAAAATAAAACATCAAAGAAATTCCTGTTAAGCCCGGGCTTAATGGCTTAAAGGCTAGCTATGCCCCTGATCTCCTATAGCTAACTGTCGTTTCTTTATCATTTTTTTCAATGACAACAAAATTGAGGAACCTTGTTCTTTTCATCTAGCGAATTTTTGTCGTTCGCCGCATTGAAGATTCACTTTTCACTCTTATACCGCCAATAATCTTGGTTATGTTCGCTTTTATAGCTTCCAAAAGGTGATCCTCGTTACACTGAAAAGATTTGCTCGGTGTTTGCAATTTGTAATGATCGTGCTAGACCAACGTTGTTGTTGTTGCTGTTTCGCTTAACGTTTTCTGTTTCTTTTTTTTTTCAATCATTTCAGTTTTTTATAAGAATATACCTTTTGAACTTTGGCATATAGCATTTTTCCATTTCGCCAGTTTTAAACACGCATGGGTGATGCGTATACGTCACCGCTTGAAAATATAGAAATCACTTAGCGATTTTGCGCGACTAAATGTTTCCAGTATTTGCCTAAGAAATATTAGAGTTTGGTGGCGTTAATCGTGACGAGACCTGAGAGAGGTGAGGAGAATTTCCGTATGCTTTAGAGTTCATAGCTTGAAAATCGTGAAAACGTTTTTGCTTACTTTGACCAGTGTTAACAAGGAATCGACAAGGTTTAACAGGAGTGGATCCTGTGACAAAATTGACCATTGTAAGAGACAAAAAACGTTTAAGCAGGAGTCGAAGCAACGGGACTTGTTCCGTTTGTAAAACTGTCAAACAAACAAACTCAGTTTCTACCTTGAGAGTTGCATGTCGCGAATTTGAGTGCTACTTTTTGCAGCATTGACGAGCTTATAGATACTTTCATTTGTTGGGCAGCTGGATGATCGTTTCACGGGTGAGACTAATACGAAGTAGGGTTGCAGCGAGAAATTCGTGTTGTGTTTTTTATATCTCTTAATGGACTGAATTGGGTTGATTTGAAGCAATCTGTGGGCAACATTTTGCATTTTATCTACATCTGATATGTATTGAGCCGGTAATAATCCAAGATATCACACCAACTATTATTAAAGGAACATTCATCCACCACGTGAAAGCTTTCCGTGACATTGGCTTCAATTCCACGCACCTCTGGGTAAACAGTAAATGCGTGACGGATACGCCTTCAAAGGCTTCGCAGTCAAATTACATCAGGCATTTAACGCCTTGAGATATAAATTTACATTTTTACTCTCCAATGAGCTTAATTACAAATTAGAAATTTCAGCTGTTCAAACAAAAGCTCGCGTCTTGCATAAGACTCGAACATGAAGAAAATTAAACAAGCTCTTTATACGTTTTGCTTCAGGTCCGATATGTTCTTCTTTTACTTAAAACGGCCCAAATGGTGATACTTTCTTGATCATCTTGAGATCAGAAAATGACAGATATAAATATCAGTGCAGAACGAACTTTATTCCATGAGTACCGTAACCTCTTGGAGAAGATTTCAGAATTCTAAAGCTTAGATATTTATCGCAGGTATAAACTGGCAGTTTCAAAAGATATGTGTTATTTATTATCTTGCGTAGCACCACACTGCCAAAATGGGAAAATATTGATTTGAGTCACTTTGAATGGTCGTGATTTTCTCTGCTACAATAAGCTGATTGCTGGGAGTTCCGCTGTTAGTACAGCCTATTGATATACATTTTTACCACTTCGTTGGTTTTCCTCCGCCGAAAGCATGAAACAAACGTGAGGTACCGCGTAGCACTTGTCTAATGAAAGTAGCCTTAGTCTCCTACGCAGCCGTTTTTAGTGGCGTCGCGCAACGCTCGTGACGCCACTAAAAACGGCTGCGTAGGAGACTAGAGAGTCCTATGAAGTGAGCAAACGCACTATTGAATTCCCCCGGCCACACCACCTTGAAAACAAAATTACAGATTTATACTGAGGAACAAAGAAAAAGCTTTGACCCCGACGGGATTTGAACCAGCCACATTCGGATCAGAGACTGGATCAGATCTATATAGTCGCAGATTTGTATCCGTATCACGTTATTTGTAATCAGCTAATTTCGTTGTATGCCTTAAGTACTGTGTAATATTTTCACAGATTTGTACTCGCATCGCGTTTTTTTGTAATCAGCTAATTTCTACAAGTTATAGTTAGGAATTCCTTGTTATCAACTTTATATATAGCTACAAATTTGTAAACAGCCTTGACCGACCAATTTAAATGTAAACTGAAAACTCATTTGTTTCGTATCGCGTGATTTTTAACCTTCTGTTGATTTGACATGGCACTTTTCTGATCGTTATTATTTTCTGATTATAGCTTTTTAGCTATTGTCATGACAAGATTTATCGATTTCTAGCAAACCTTTTTTTCGTTTTTAATCATTTTATAGTTTATATTTCCTGTTAAGCTCAGTAGAGCTTTAGTATGAAGCGCTCTAGAAATAACTAATTGGTATAAATTAGTATTTTTAACTGACGATGGATACTGAAGTATACGAAACATGTTTTCTAAACTCGTGTTTTTATAATGTTTAATAACTACATTACACTGTTTAAGTGCAAAAAAGAGTTAACCATACCTTGAAGTTGTTATAAAGCCTCCGATTAATGCCACCAGTGTCACCAAAAGTTCCATGTTCGGAGCTGACACTAGTAAATCTTGAATGGCATTGACTAGGTTTATAGCTGCGGCCCGTTGCTTCAGGGCGTTGACTGATTGAGCCTAATTTAATACAAACTGGGGCTATATAGCGAGGCGTAGTTCTTAAATATGCAAACAGGAAAATAAACAGTATAATAACATTCGGCAGAATTGACGTGCAAAATAATTGATACTGCGCAGTTATTTCAAGTCACCGTAAATGGTTTGAACCCAGGAGGATCATACTTTACTAACTTATGATGTTATTTCAAGTAAGTGAACCACAAAAATGACGCTCATTACACCAATCCTAAGGGAGTTACTTGCCTGTTCGGTGCTCAAAGCTTAGCGTGGGACGAAGTGAAATAAAATTACTTTTGTTCTCTTTGCTAGCAAGTTTATGATGACTAACAATGACTAAGCAATTTATTTTTCTCCTATAGTCTTGTTCTGCTTTGTTTTTCTCAACATGTAAAATGGGACTACTGATTACTGACTTCAGCAAATAAAGAGTGGAAAAGAGAAAATTATATTTTTCCATGCGAACATATCAGAAAACATAATTTCAATCCTCCACATACGTGATAAAATTGACTAACTTCTATACTAGAAGAAATTGAGCAAGCTAGCTTTTTCGTAAATTTGAAATGCATTACAGTAGTGTAATTTCAAGTTCAGTTACAAGTAGAACAATCCGTACAAACTAGCAAAAACCATTTCGCGTTTACGAAGAGAGATACGTTCTCTTGTTAATTGGAGCGCATTTTAATTAGTTACATTACAATAAATTCTTTTTGATATGCACTTGAGCCTGGCTTTCACAAGCGAAGCAAGCACATGCAAGACCAAGCACAAGAGTTAAAAAAAAACCTGAAACGCAAGCGTTAGAACAAAGAACATTACACAACGGTTCGTTTCGGCGAAATTGTATCTGTTCAGAAAGCCTAGATCGCATATTTAAGATACTCGTATTAAGTTGCGTAAAAACTTGAGTACTCTTTGGGGAAATGTAACCTCAAACTTTTATTTTGTTTTCGGAGGGAAAAATGTATCGTTTCGAGTGCGAAATCGATTACGGGTCATTTTCGGAAGCCAACAGCAGCTCGAAAACTTAAGTAAAAGACAAAATCATCGTTCCGTTCCCTAAAATTTTCTGTGGCAAATCCGAACAGATCAAACCGTGACAGGTTACCCAAATATGTTTTTAAAGGCCCTAAAATGACGGTCTATGTGACCAAGAAACGGCATTTTGAGTATTTTTCATAAGTTAACTTGTTAGCTGATACTGCATTTTTGCCATCTCAAACTCAAAGTTTATTTGTCATTCAGATCTACCGTGTGGCATGAAATTTTCGCGGGAACTAATTTTCGCGGATTTTCCTCGATCCGAGAAAAATTTATCCCGAGAAACTCCAAAATCTCTCTAAAAAATAATCCACAAAAATTTACTCCATGTATTTAGTTCCTGAATTTCGGTTAACTTGAGTAATATTACGACCTTCCTCTTTACAATTGCAACATCACGAGTAGTGTCTGCGGTCTCTGGGTTGATAACATCCGTAGACGTGTTCTCCCAGTCCACAAGGCATACGAAATCACACCTTTCGGTAGTTCTGAGTTGTAATCGACGACTCACTACCTGAGCAAAGTAAATAAGTAAAATATAACAAGACGATATTACATCCCTTGATGCTGTATACAAGTTTCATACGTTAAATACCGGAGAGAAAATTGCCCGATACCCGCGAAAATTTCTTCCCAGTGACGTGATGAAATTCGCAAAAATTTGTTCCCGTGAAACACAAAAAATCGGCAATCCGAGAAATTAAACTCCCGTGAAAATTTCATGCTACACGGTGTTAATTTTTTTTTCATCCTTTGTGTGTTTGCTTTTATAGGCCGACAAGCCGCCGCGGTAGCTGTTGTAGTTGTTGTTGTCGTTGTTGATTTCGGTTGAAACTAATGCTAATATACTGATAACCAAGGAGGTGTGTAGCACCGAGTTGGTTACAATCATATGATATTCAGCAAGCCGCGGTGGGAGAATTGTTTTATCAAGAACGCGACCACAAATATTTACGGGTAAATGCCTGGTACCTTGGTTTATAACAAAATATCTCATGCTTGCTTTTGTCACAGCGGCTTATTTATTATTATTATTATTATTATTATTATTATTATTTTATTTTTTTTTATTTTTTTTGGCTTTTAAAATCATTTTTGCTTTACATCAATTCTACAAACGTCTTTTACAGCACATCAAAGGTTTTCAATCAAAGGAAATATTGAAAAAACAGCAAAAATCCAGGTGAGGGGTTCCATCACCCCTTATTCCCCCCTGTACCCCGGTGGGGGTGTAACTTTGCTTGTACTTCGGAGGGTTAAACCTTTGAATTGCATTTTCACTATTTTGCAATACAGTAAAAAAAAAAACCTTGCGTTTCATAAAATTGCGTTTCCTGTATATTTGCGTGACTTCTCGTCGAAAAGTGATCTCCTGCTAAAACGCCCGGGTTAAAGGTTGTCACGAAAAACAAATATTTTGCATTTTGTCCAAGTCTAAGTTTGTTTTCACTATTTCACCATTTTACAATACAGTACTGAAAAAAAATTGCACACGTTTTATAAAACTGTGTGTCTTTGCTTGTACGTCCGAGGGTTAAACCTTTGAATTGCATTTTCGCTATTTTGTAATACAGTAAAAAGAAGCAAGCGTCGAAAGATAATCTCCAGCTAAAACGCCGAGTTAAAAAAGTTGTCATGAAAAACAAATATTTTGCATTTTATTCAAGTCTAATTTTTTTTCACCGCTAAATGGTTTGTTTCCACGAAATTAACTCCGTGTAGATTCTAGCGTTTTTGTTCCCTCCTTTTATGAGCTAGATTTCAAATGCGTGAATTGCACTGGTATATTCGGTTTAAGCTCAACAACAGACTTTTCAATGACACAGTCACAACAAAACAATTTCATAATCACACATATAATTTACCTTCCTGTTTTATCCAGGAAAAGCTTCAAAAAGCCTCAGGAAGTTCAAAGTCCGAAATATATGTATGCCCCATTTATGCCTGAAATTTTCGTTGCCGTGGTGGATGAATTGGAATAACCTAGCCATCATCCCCGGTGTCCCCAAGAAATCAAGGTCAAACATAAGCGCCCTTCCGTTCCCATCCCCTTAAAATATCCCTAATCAATCAATCAATCAATCAATCAATCAATCAATCAATCAATCAATCAATCAATCATCGTGACCTTGAATATAACCTACTACGACGAATTCGACGAAACTTTTTAGACTGACTAAAAACGGCGCCCAGGCCATGGCAGCCTTCGCACAGTGTCCGCGGTAAAACAAATTAAAATAAGTACACCGGAGACATCGTTGAAATCAACTAGTGGTATTCATACACTCGAGTTCCATGGTGGAAAGAGCTGCTCGTCTTTTCATACGAAATTAAGAGACAGACCAGAGCATTACATACAAATTCACATACCTTGGAGTTAGAGAGATCTAGCTTTCTCTGTCTGCCGCTGTATCTTTTATACTAATATTTTACTCGATGGGTGGTTCGTTTCTATTTCGAAAAGGACTTTTTGACGAATTTTAACATAAAATTAGTCCCTGACGCTGAACTTCAGTTAATCCCTTACTGAAAATTTTAACATTATTATCGCAAGGCCCTATCAGTGTTTCCAAACGTTTCCTAAGCCCATGGTTCGCCTTTCTTTCCAGCGCTACTAATATTATCCGCTAACCGACGCCAAATGGTAAACAAAGTGGCGATCGTACAATTTGCAGGAGAAACAGAAAAAATTTTAATAAAGGACTTTAAAAAAAGTTCTAAATGTCAAAACCTTTGCAAGGAGGCGCTCACGTCAAACAAATTCACCCTCCATAACTTCTGAAAAAGTCAGTCAGATAGCTACGATTGAGCGCGTCACGCCTTTTTTTTAACGAAAGCTTTGTTAAAACTAAAAACATGGTTAAACAGTCACTAAAGTTTTCCATAAATGGAGATCCTCGTTGACGAGGCCACAAGATCTCTGCTTTGGAGGCTAATCTTGGCCAGTTTCACTCTGGTCACCAATTGTTATAATATTCTCTTTTCAAATTTATGAACATACAGGAGCTTTGCATGCAAATTCATGTAGTGCAGTCAGGAGTGCAGTCTTTAATAGGAGGTGCGAACCAAATGAGTAAATTCTACTTGTGGAGTAACATAGCTACATAACACAATAAAATTACAGACTTGTATTTGCGTGATCTTGAAATATATTGACGTGCCTTAACAGTAGGTCAACTTTTGTTTATTCTGAAAAGGCATTATCATCGTGTATTTGCTTAAACTTAAATTTATTAAATCAATTTCTGGAATTAAAAGTTATCAAACGTTGATTAATTTGTAAGAAACACTCTGAAGGAAACTTCATGGTACCAAGAACATTAAGTCTTTAAAACTGAGATTGCGTGAAGGCAAACATTTCTCATCACTAAATTTATCCAATTTCCTTCCTGATCGGTCGCTGGTTATTCTCACCTCGTATCCTTTAAGCTGCTGTTTGAGTGGGTCGTGCGAATTTTTTAAATAGCATTTGCTGACACCAGACTTACCTCTTCAGTAACCAATAACTCGATATCTCTGGCACGTTTGTTCTGTAGTTCTTCAGCCTTTGAGGAGTGAGCACCCAAGTGATGTGTTGCCTGTGCATGAGTTGTATTACATAAGTGTAGACAGTTTCAAAACCAACATGCCTCTTTGGGTGGATGCGGTTCAGTGAAGGGTGGGATAAAAAAATCATTCTTACTAGTTGGTGCAATGAAAACGACTGAAGGTGGATAGACCGACAAGAAAAACCTACTCCATTGGCTGTGATCAAAAATTACTTTTCATCCTAGCACACCACTGTTAGCTGATTTCATGACAAATGTCATAATGTCATGCAATGTCAGAAGAATAACAGGTGATGGGTACGTGGGGGCGAAGTACAATAAAAATTCATGCAAGGGGAAATTGAGTGAAAAAATTCATGCACAGCGAGTAGCCCAGAAAAAAGTTCTTGCATACGGAAAAAATATATTCCTGCAAGGGAAATGCTGACGAAAAAAATTAGTGCAGCTCGAAAGTTCCCCACCCCCTCCCCCATAGCTTTCCTAATGGTCCGTCCCCAAACATAAACTGTTTTTGACCGGAAGGCACTGTTGGATGGTTGGTGCGGCAAAATATTTTTACCCTTTTGAGATACATTTAACAAGAACCCTTTTAAAGCTGTACCTGCCTCCACCGCGGTAAACGTCTGACGCAGTTTTTTCGTTTTAATTCGTAAGATTTATTCACGATGCAGTCGAAACATGAGCAAGGATATATAAATTAGTGGGTGAGTGTAAACATATTTTCATTTCTCTCAAATAAACGAGTTTCTTTGCTATTTAAATGTTCCACACCTGAACAAAATTACTCTTAGAAATGGCGTCGAAAAGTCCGTTTACCATTTTCAAACACTTACAACTTTTTTAGTAAATTTCAAAACATTTTAGCAAATCAACAGGATACTGGTTTAGTATCAAATTTTAAACAGTGAAAATAATTCCCTTATCTCGTTTGACTGCGCTGAAGTACTTGCCTCATGAATGTTTGTTCCGCTTTTGAACGACCGCTGTTTAAAAATGCTCTACGGGAATTAAAATTGGAAATCAGTCAAACAAATAGCAGTTACCGCTGCTTAGAACTACAAATGATTCAATACGTACCGAACCACACAGCAGTCAAACGCGCGACGCATGCGCAGTTCCCGCCATAATTTTACAAAAGAAAATAGAGACAAATGTCGAAAGTTTCACTTTACCCGAAAAACTTAACGCCATTTCTGAATACTTAAGCTTTTTGCTTTGAGAATCTGTTCAGATGAAGTAACTGGCATCCACAAGTTTTATCGGCGAGAAATTTGGTTTATTGAGACATTTTACGTATCGTTTTCATACGAACTTCGCGCTCGTAAGAGTCTGAACTGATTCAAACTTCAAGACTCTGAAAAACCGGAAGGGACGTCGTTTTTTGCGTTTGACCGCTGTGAAGTACCGAGTAGCTTAATGGGAGATGTACTCGTGACCAAACACAACCTGCCCATCAGCTAACTGCTACTGTTTTAGTGCGAAGCGGACCTTTTGCAAAAGCATTCCGTTACGTGCTTCATTTTTACCTGGAAACACAATCAATAAACACCGCTCTACTCACGAAAACCATTAAATTTTCCATAAACAAGCTTGTTCTGGTTAATCAAGGCAAATTAATTAGGCGCCAATTTATACCTACCACTTTTGTAATAAACTTAATTCAATTTCTGCCAAACAAGTCCCACATCTCAGTCATATATTGTTGAAACAAGACGTACATATTATTGGGTGTTTACCAACAGGTTTTTGGCGGAATCCTTATTCGGAGTTCTCGCTACGTCAAGGTTTATTTCCTTATTTAGTGGTAGTTATATAGCATATCAGCCAACTGAGTAATGCGCATACTCTTCTCCAGCTAGTTTGGAATTGAAAGGGTTACGAACGTGCGAGGAATGGTGCGTTTTAAATTATTATTGTTGTTAAAATGATCGATGATGATTGAATGTGTTTATGACTTAAATTCATACGAAGTGCGAGAGAGTTAAAGAATTGATCGTTGAAGAGAGAGATCATCGCAGTGTAATAAGCAAATTAAGAGAATGTAATGGGAGCCTTAAAGAAACAAGCGTTAACTGAACGCAATTCGTGAAGTTAAGGCGTGCCAAGACCAACACTGGGTGTAGTTTCGGCCCATCCTAAACAGACTCTTTCTACTGAGCAAACAAGTATGGCGTCATCTGACTAATACTGGATCCACGAAAAACCGAGGACAATTTGGTCATTCCAAGTGACAACAATGATCGATCTTTGGTCGGACGTTTGTATTCTGGTATCCTTAGGGAACTGAAAACGTTCAAGGAAAAGCAGCAAAGTGTATAAAAAGCTTTAGACAAGTAAACGTAACTCCTTCATGCTACTCGCGGGTTATTCAGCAGGGCCGGAGCGAAAAAATTGTCCATGAGTGTCGCACTAACCTTCGCAATTATTGCCTAACGCTGTTTAATTTGACAAAAAGCTAAAGTTTAAGAGTGGCCTACATGCGAATACCTCCTCCTCTCATCGCCCCCGGCCGCTAGCGGCAGTGTCCCTAGCGGCCGGGAGCGATGAGAGGAGGAGGTTTTCGTAGGCTAGTTTAACAGGGTCACCCAACTTGGGGTGTCTTACCAGAAATTGAAACCTATTTTACCTTGTAAATGCGGAGTGCCGTGCCTTTAAATATGGGCCCGCGTACCAAAATGTCCCCGTCTACATCTTATATGAAACAATAAAATGGAATCATTTGTTTGCCATCAGCAAAAGTATAGGAGAAATTAAGTTATTCCTATTAATGAATCCGTGGTATTTCTTGATTTTTTATTGGTCGGTGCTCGAGAACAATTTTCCTTTATGAAAGGTTTCTTTGTTCAAAGTTTAAGGGGTGTTTGGAATTGTTGATAAGTATTAATTACGTCAGCAGAAATCCGCTTACCTGGATGAGGAAGTAAAGCTTCATTTAAATTACCGGAAAACACAGTACGGTCAAAAAGAGATGCAAATGACTCAAACTATTACACGCACAAGTTATTTAATATGACTTTAAACTGAGCTATTAGATGCACACAGAGCAGAAAGCTGATCATTTTTAGTGACGTTTGCAGTGACTGCAAGTTTTACAACTGCTTAGCTACCAACCATTACACCCTTTGTATTATCTGTTTTACACAATTTTCACTCTTGTCATGTCCCCTTACACTGATATAAATCAAAGAAACGTAACTAGGCTTGTTGCTGGTTTAACGTTACAAACAGTACACTGAAGTTAGGTCTGAATTCCATTCGGTATCCATCGTGGAATGAGGTAGGGATAGGTCAGGTAACCCTTTTCCTTTCGCTGGCGGTTCATTTCTTGCATGCGAGGCTGAACAACGTTCATCAGGTAACTATAGTAACCATTAATAAGGTTGGCAGCCTTGTTGTCCTGTAGCTCGTTGCCGTAGTCAAACAAAGAATCGAAACGGAATGCCGCCAGGGAGTTGCTAAAGCTGGCCTCAATCTGAAAATGTCAAAAGCCAAACAATGTAGTAATGTAGAAATTATTCTCAAAATCACCATTGCAACTGACTGACTGTCTCACTGCCTGACTGACAAGTTGATTGATTAGCTAGGGCACGACTACCAGACTCTTTGACTGTCCGACTGTCTAACTAACTGACTGACTGACTGACTGACTGACTGACTGACTGATTGATTGAATTAGCGACTGGTTGACAGGTGAACTAACTGAACTTTCGGTCGCATGGTTACCCTCCTTATGAATTTTTCTGTCTGCAATTCAGGAAGAAACACCTCCTTTTAAAATCTTTGTTGTTGCTGTTAAATCAAAATATACCTTTTCAAATGTGAAAATTAAAGCGAGTTGGGAATAGTGTCTATTTCGTCCTTTACAGTGAATTTACTTAAATAACTGTAACTATCACCAAAAATATATAAAGAACTGCTTGAGAAGCTGCGGTGCTTCTTGCTTTGAAATTGCATCGAGATTAATTTGTTTCAGCCATGTTTTTCCTTGAACCAAGACCGCAAACGGCGTATGGATGTACTTGTACTTTTTTTAGTGTTTTCTGAAACCATATTGTCCTTAAAAGAGACCAGTTCGTCATCTGTATAGGTCACAATGGTTTGCTTTTCCGGAATAGATGCTTGACTATTTTCGGCATTGATACCTGTTTGGTTTTCGTTCGCGGCGCTTGTTTGGTTTTCCTCGGTAAGAACTTTAGTTTGGCTTCCTTCCCTAGTCTCTGCCATTTTGTTTTTTTCTTCAATGCGTTTTCTCGTACTTTTGAGTGAGTGGTTTCCTCAAATTTTCTAAAAATTTAAATTTCAATTCAAAATTTAGCAGACATTCATTTTCTGTAAATTTGTTCATTTCCAAGGTGTTTTTTTCCTAGCACGAGTTGCATTTTTGTTTTCACGATAGCAACAATTTTTGGTCGCGAGTCACGTCAGCAATATCCCTTCATGCACAAGTGCAATTCCACGCTAAATACCCTCTCTTCGATAGCCAATCAGACCGCGAGTTTACCTTTAGCTATGCGATTCTGTAGCATATCAATCAACTGAGTGATGCGCATACTCTTCTCCAGCTAGTTTGGAATTGAAAGGGTTACGAACGTGCGAGGAATGGTGCTTTTCAAATTATTATTGTTGTTAAAATGATCGATGATGATTGAATGTGTTTATGACTTAAATTCATACGAAGTGCGAGAGAGTTAAAGAATTGATCGTTGAAGAGAGAGATCATCGCAGTTAATAAGCAAATTAAGAGAATGTAATGGGAGCCTTAAAGAAACAAGCATTAACTGAACGCGATTCGTGAAGTTAAGGCGTGCCAAGACCAACACTAGTACTGGATGTAGTTTCGACCCATCCTAAATAGGCCCTTTTTACTGAGCAAACAAATATGGCGTCATCTGACTAATACTGGATCCATGAAAAACCGAGGACAATTTGGTCATTCCAAGTGACAACGATGATCGGTCTTTGGTCGGACGTTTGTATTCTGGTATCCTTAGGGAACTGAAAACGTTCAAGGAAAAGCAGCAAAGTGTATAAAAAGCTTTAGACAAGTAAACGCAACTCCTTCATGCTACTCGCGGGTTATTCAGCAGGGCCGGAGCGAAAAAAGTGTCCATGAGTGTCGCACTAACCTTCGCAATTATTGCCTAACGCTGTTTAATTTGACAAAAAGCTAAAGTTTAAGAGTGGCCTACATGCGAATACCTCCTCCTCTCATCGCCCCCGGCCGCTAGCGGCAGTGTCCCTAGCGGCCGGGAGCGATGAGAGGAGGAGGTTTTCGTAGGCTAGTTTAACAGGGTCACCCAACTTGGGGTGTCTTACAAGAAATGAACACGAAACGGAATGCCGCCAGGGAGTTGCTAAAGCTGGCCTCAATCTGAAAATGTCAAAAGCCAAAAAATGTAGTAATGTAGAAATTATCCTCAAAATCACCATTGCAACTGACTGACTGTCTCACTGCCTGACTGACAAGTTGATTGATTAGCTAGGGCACGACTACCAGACTCTTTGACTGTCCGACTGTCTAACTGACTGACTGACTGACTGACTGTTTGATTGACTGATTGATTGATTGATTGATTGATTGATTGAATTAGTGACTGGGTGACAGGTTAACTAACTGAACTTTCGGTCACATGGTTACCCTCCTTCTCATCGAATTTTTCTGTCTGCAATTCAGGGAGAACACCTCCTTTTAAAATCTTCGTTGTCCTTTCTTTGTTGTCCTTTACAGTGTTTACTAAAATAACTGTAACTATCACCAAAAATATATAAATGAAGATAGAATTGTATGACATCGCGCAGAATGCCTATTGTTCTCGGGACATTTACTTCCAGTTCAAGAAACTTTGTAGAGTTGTCATATCGTGCGTTATTATTCATAGACGCTTAGAAAGAGCTTGGTTGATTGGTGGCGGCAAACTAAACAATGAACGGAGCGCGCTATAGTTTCGCCTTTTTTTCCGTGGTACAAGTGGAATGTTTGATGCCTTGTGAACATATCCTTGAGTAGGAGTGTTCAGTACGATCCGTGAGCTAATCCGGTATTAGCGTCAATTTTGAATTTAGTTGTTAACCCTTCAAGACCAAGCGTATACAAGTAATTTACCTGTCTCCTTACATTTTGTTAGGTTAAGCATTAAGCATTGATCTTTGGATATTATTTCCTTGATTCTCATGACTTTGGGGCTTAAGTAACTAATAATGAACGGGGATGTTTTTCAAACTGGCAAATCAGACTTACAGCAGAGGTCAGCCTGTTTGGCAGCCGATAAACAGAGAATTCTCCTTCTTTGACTCTGGTGTCATTGTAGAGTTTGGTTGGAAGGTTGGGGATGTACTGGGCATAGTCTGCTAGTAGGTAGTTGCAGGAAGCGTGTTGAACAGCCAGGTGTGAGATTATTCGCTTCACGATATCACAAAGTTCCTTCTTAGAATCGATACTTGCAGGAAAACCTTGAATCTGTTGGAAGAAAAAAATCCTTACAAAACGTTTACATGTTCTACTGAGTAATTGGCTTTTACATACTCAGCCCATTTGTATGAAATCTACACTTTGGAGAAATTTCGCGAAATTCGCCATTTTCATCCATGAAAAAACGAGGCATATATGCACATAATACTGCTTTAGTTTGGCGAAACTTCGTTAAGTCAGCCATGTTCGCCGTCTTCGTTGTTTTCGTCAAATATTCATTTGCTTTCGAGGTACCCCACTACCCTGCTCATTTGCATGAAACACTCCAACTTTGGAGAAATTTCTTCCAAACCGCCATTTTTGTTCTCGGTCTTCTCTCAAAACCTTTAGCCAAAATGCTGTAAATTTGCCATTTTCAATGTTGCGTGCATTGGTGAACATAAGTAATTTCAATTGTGGACTGTAATATCAGTAGCATGAACCTGTAGTTGACTTCCTTAACAGCAAGACATTGACAAATTGGTCTACTGTTTGCGAAGCCAACTAGCCAAGACTGAGTTGCATGAAGAGCAGCTTTTCTTTGGGACCGCTTCGTTGCGTCCTCCTGAATGATCGCTTTTCAACCAGGCTTTTGACTTTTTTGCCGATGTTTTTCTCGCCTTATATCGGCTAATGAGCGACAATCTATTTTTTCCAGGAAAAACATTTGAACATTTCCTCGTGAGAGTGCTTTAAATGATGGTAATACCCCCTCTCTAACGTACCAGCGGTGAGTGTTCATGGTGAATGTTCATGAGCGTCATCAGTTAATCGAATTCAATGACAATTGTGTTAAGGTCATTACATGATTACCAGTAGTTTTGTAACTGATGTTTGCAATAAAGCAAATTAATAGAAATAAACTTCACAATGTACCCTTCCAATGCCTCCATTTGGCCCAGTTCCGTTCACAGACAATTCGTTGAGGTAAGCTCGAAGTTCTTTGTCTTCTTGGACGTCTTTATCCTCCTTGTAGTACCTAAACGAAAAATACACTTCTTTGTCTGAATAAAGTCTACACTGGTCACGCGGAACCACTGTTTGAAAGATTTGAATGGAGTCCTCTGAACTGATAACTCAATTTCCGTTTATATGGTAAGGAATTATACCTTACATTTTTGCACCAAATCTTCAATGTGCGATGGAAACTCAAGGGATTCAAATTTGGAATCTTGCAACGATTTTTCAGTTGTCAGTCTATGTAATTTCCTGGTGACTCGATTCAAATCTTCGAAATACGTGGCGTAAACGTAGATTGACTGTAAAGGCGCATATTCGTGCTCTGTATATGATATGTATTCTAGTCCGAGGAAAGGATTCTAAATGGTTTTCATGGGAAAAGTTTCATTCAGGTTTTGAAAATACATTCGAGCATATTTAATTTGTATCTGCTTTAGATGGATCGTACTTACAAGTTGACGTAATTTGTGACCATATGTTCGATGACTCCTAAGATTTGCGCACCGTCATCACGGTAAGGGAAGTATGGAATGAGTTTCCTGTCGTGAAGTCCTCGTTTCTAGTGAATTAAAGTTTGCAGCACCAAACTTGAGTTGGATAAGTAAGACCAAGCATACAAAGTGGTTTCACCTTTGGAGTCTGTGGATGAAATCCTGAATTGTGACGATTCAGGTTAATTAAAAGCCTTCGATAAATACTACTGTTTACTATGGTAGTGGTGCTGTTTATTATGCTGCATAGAGTGGTTCTAACTTTTGAGTCTGTGGATGAAATCCTCAAGTGTGACCATTCAAATGAACGCTACTGGGCAGAACTTTCCTGTTGTGCTGTTTATCATGCTACACAAGATGGTTCCAGCTTATGAGTCTGTGGATGAAATCCTAAAGCGTGACCATTCAAATGAAAGCTTCTGATCAGTACTTTCCTGTGGTGCTGTTGATAATGCTGCACAAGGTGATTCCAACTTTTGAATCTGTGGATGAAATCCTAAAGTGTAGTAGTTCAAATGAAAGTATTTGAGCAGTATTCTCCTGAATTGCTGTTTATTATGCTGTACAAGATCGTTGTAACTTTTGAGTCTCCAGTGGATCAAATCCTCAAGTGTGACCTTTAAAAAGCAAGCTGTTGAGCAGTTATAGTGTTTATTATGCTGTACAAGGAGGCCAACGTCTGAGTCCGAATTTTAGCTTCTTTTAAGTTAAAAAAAAACTGCGTTTCCACGAAATGCTGCTAACAAGGACTTTCTCCCTCCCTCCCTCCCTCCGTCCCTCCCTCTCTCCCTCCCTCCCTCTCCCTCTCCCTCTCCCTCTCCCTCTCCCTCTCCCTCTCATTTTGTTTTCATAATATTATAAACTCTGTGTTTGTACTGAAACACTTTGATCATATACTCAGTGTTTGCACCGAGGCACTTCGAGGAGGTCAGGGGTCAAGAAAGATCTCTAACCCTTTAAACCTCAACACCCATATGCATATTCTCCTCACTGTTCTCCATATATTTCTTATGTTACTAGTTGGGAGAATTTGATTAAACATCAACACATTTCATGTCTGGTGATCAATTTTCTTTATTGTCTTTATTCTCATGACCTGTATAATTTTTGATCATCTAGTGATATTGTAAGGAGAAATAGACCTTTCTACCGATACAGCAGCCATTTTGATCATGCCCCCCTGGGCACCCCATAGTACTCAATGAAATTTACTTATTCTTTTCTATTGACAATGCAATATTATCGCAATAATAGAATCAATCCAGTATTATGGGATGCCCGGGGGGCAAAATCAATATGGCTGCTGTATCGGTAAAAAGGTCTATTAGATACTTGAGGTTAAAAGGGTTAAAGAGTAGAGCTGACATAACAACTTACTTTGATTTCTGCTCTCAAGTCTGTTACTTCCCATGTGGCTACCGCATGTCCATCTCGGAGGAGCCTCAACATACCCGTGTTTCCATATGCGAACAGTAGGTCCATGAACTGTCCCTCGTCTGCTAACTTAGGCGTTCCAATCGTGTTCGGGACGGTCAACTCCCTGCAGTGGTACTTGAGTATTTGGTTCAGCGGATGCAGGGACGACAGGGTCCGTTTTAAGATGACACAAAATGGTTCCATCAGATAATGAGTCTATAAAAAAGAAATAATAATTTCATATCTTCTAGTTAGCAATAGAACAATGATAAATTTAAAAAACACCAGACAACCTTTGAAAGACATGTTTCGGCATAACTTATGCCATCTTCAGTTTAATGAAAATAATCAAAATAGCGCTATAATAATAATTTAATAATAATAATAATAATAATTTAATCATAAGCGCAAGTTATAACTACCCGGGGGGTTGGAACAGACTTCCATATGAAGACGAAAGAGGTGTTCGTCGTAAAGGTACCAAAATCTCGTTCTGTAAGAGTGGGCCTCATTTAACCACCATGATACTATTAAAAGGTTCAAAATAAAAATATTTATAGTTGCTGTTACGTCGACTGTATCCAACAAGTGGCACTGTCATATAAGGCAAATCACTTAAGGGGGCAATATACGTAGATGCTTTTTCCGAACATTTTAGCCTTTTTTCTTAATTATCTCCTTGAGATTTCATTCAATCAAAAAATGCTATCGTAGGTTCTTAGTGCGAGCTCCCATAAATCTCAGTGAATTTTTTCGCGATTTTTAAAGGGGACGTGAAGAAAAAGAAGGGGAAGGAGAATTGTTGAATTCAAAAATGTTGAAACTTGTCAAGAATTAAAGTTAATAATTAATAGATGGACTCAAACAGTCCACAAACAACCCCACGTGCTTTTGCGTGAGTGTGGACTGTCTAGGGGTGTGTACAAAAATGTAATCCCACTTTTATTTCGCTCTTAAATATTATCCTATTTTCTCAAAATTGACGTATATTGCCCCCTAATACTAATTATTTATGCCATAAAGATCGGCACACACGAGGGAACTAGTCCTTGCGACTGGTCCCTGCTACTAGTCCCGAGGACCAAGCCCCTTCGTGTGCACTACCCATTTTAGTAAAAAAAAATGTAGTCGCAGGGACCAAAATTTGGTCCCTGTGACAAGTTTGAATTCGTGGGACCAGTCCTGGGGACTAGTCCCACAAACTATGCTTGGTCCCTTCGTGCGTACTGTTCGGGGGACAAGTCCCTGCGACCAAATGAAAATATTTCATCGGATCTTTTACTTTTTTTCCAGTTGACCTTGTCTGTATTGGGAGTCTTGATCGAACAGTTGTCTTTTTACGCTTCTGTACAAGCAATATAGAACACTGGAGAAAAAAACTTTATCGAAATTGCAAATGCCAAACACTGATAGACCGCACGAGGCATGAACCGGTTTGCAGTTGATTTATTTTAATGTTTTGTGGTTAATCTAGTAAATTCGGTTTCACTGTTGAGCATCGCTTTATTTTTGTCTCCACATTTCGGCGAATTTCAGTTAAAGCGCCCTAAATTTGCTAGCTTTTTAATCCCTTCAAGGGACTTGTCCGCGCAACTATTTCCTTCGTGTACACACTACAGGGGACCAGTCGCAAGGACTAGTCCCCTCGTGTGTGCCGACCTTAAGAGTTAGTGTGAAAGCTTTATAGCCTACTAAACCCATATTTTAGCTGAACTCCAAGGTACAGCGAGCACCCAGTTCACTTTTTAAAAATACAAGATTAACAACGGCCGCAACCCGTGAAAATTCTATGGACTTGAAGACGTGGGGAGGATATGGTACAAAAGAAATGCAAGTCGTCTGCAGGTGTGGGCGAAAAAGAGTTAATTCGGCAAGCAGGTTTATGAACCTTTTTTTCTCTCGTGCTCTCTTGATAGGCCTCGTTTGAAAGAGACTCTTGAGAAACGTTGAAGGCCAGCTCGGATGACAGTGAGAAAAATGGCAATCGACGAAAAGCATGAATCTCTACAAAATATTTCACAATTCAAACATACCTTAGCGAGGTGCTCCACAATTTGCGAATATCCGAGATCCGTGATTTGAACATTGAGTTTGGCAATCATCCAGTTGTCGCCATCTTTGGGTGTGTAGACCACTGAATCTAGAGAAAACAGTGTCACACGTGAGGTTAAGAACATGACGATGCTTAAGAACAATTGCACCAGATGTAAAGTTTTGAATGCTCGATTCTAATGAGTTGTTATAAGTAACGATGGAATGACTAACACGTTTCGATGTCTTTCGAAGGTAAAACAGCAACAGTACAGGTTTAGTTCAAAATATAGCTACCCTAATTTTACAATGTGGGTTCGCCGTAACCGGTGAAGCGGTGGCTTTTCCTTTGGGTCTGAGTTCGCTCGTTATGGTTGTAGCGTCCACGTTCCGCCTTTCATTTTTTCCAAGACGCCTAAAGGAAAAATCTCCCGCTTTTGTATCGTTCAGGACTACGCTGGAGTGTTGCTCTCGATCCCTTAACCCAAGAATAACGAAGGCATCAAGACTATAGTACTATTTCGGCTTTTTTTAAATTTCATCAAATTGAATGGTGATTACTATTATATCCTCCTCGGTAACAACATAACATAACATAACACAAGAAACGTACGGATTTAGACCAACAGAAGTGGTTTTGCCGAATACAGTCAGTATTATTAGTAAGAAATATGGAATGCATTTTTAATACCGAACCTGGTGTATAGTCCATTTGAATGGCCACAGGAACAAGTTCATTGCGATATTCCCCAGGAACTTTTGCAGATGCAAACAGAGCAATCGGAGAAAGAAAGTTCCACATTTTCCGTCGAGGGTCTCTATCAGTGAGGTCCACTGATCTGGCCAGGTCGTCACACAACTCATAACGAAGAGCATAAATGCGGCCCTGATTTATAGCCTAAAATATTGCCCCAAAATTGCTCATGTTTAGTAAATTTTTTACTATAAATCATCGTGTTGATCGGTCCTAGAAATCAATGCTTGAACGTTCATCATAATATCCTAATCTTCTGTTATCTCGATCAGTTTAATTCTGTTTTTGTAGCCGTTATAATCAGTTATGGGTACAGATGCATGCACTTATGTAAGACAGTGGCAATGAAATTCCTTTTCGTATCGAAAGTTGACAGGAAGGAGACAAAACGCAACAAATCTTTCTCCTGATAAATGAAACTTTATAATTGAAAAAAATGTAACAGTAAAACTCATGCAAACGTACGTCTTCCAAAGAGTCGTCAGTTTTAAGAGCCGCTTTTACAGCGGCTTCCCAGTCAAAGTTGGGGTTCAGTGTTGCATTCAATTTTTTCCAGTCCAGTCCAATCGGTCCTGCGCGAAAAAAAAACAAGAAAGAGAACAAAAAAGTAGCTGAGTTCGTTTTGTGAAAGGAAAGGATCTGTAAGTATCCTGCATTCTGATTGGTCTATTGTAGAAATTCAGCTTCTAAATATTTACCTGACAGTTGGACGTTCGTAGTACATTTCAAAGCAAACGTGTTTTCTAATTCCCGTATTTTCCCCTATACTACTTAGAGGAAATAGCCAGGTTTGTGCTCTAGAAATGGTCAATAACGTAAGCAAGTACGGGCTCATCTGTTACGACCACAGACTGTTCAAAGACGACGGGTCGTATGCTCCTAGCAGAGTTACCCATTGCGCCAGTTGTCAATTTAGATTCATATCATGCCCTCAAATGATTTATTCCTATTATAAGCCAGTGATTACGCCATGGCGTCCCTTGTTACGTGCCATTGAATTTTTTTTTCAACTAATCCTAAGCGCGGAAAAGATGTAAACAAATGAAAACAATAAGGAGGAATAACGATTTCAGTGTGCATTTTTAAACCACCTTCTTCTTCTTCTTCTTCTCCCATCTCTTCTTTCCCTAATTATAAAGATGAGAAAACCTACATCAGTCCAAAAAAGAATCGCGTTTACATATTCAGCTGTAAGGTATTTATTTCTCAGCCGACTGAGGTGTACTTAATGGATGCCGATAATGGCGGATGTATACTGTTTCATCGTGTAAATCATTGATCTCTACAGGGAAAGGACGAAAGCTGCGTAATCTCAAAAGAAATAGTCTTGTGATCTCTAACGTGCAAGCAACACCAACTTTCGATTTTGTTGTCGAATACCATTGTAGGAAGTGACCCTGTATTATTATATTATAAACTTTCTTTTACCTTTACAGTTTCCCCATTTGCCTTTGAAAACTTTTGTTGTTGAACACCAAGGCCTACGATGGTCAACAGTGGTACACTTGTCATAAACTTTACCACGGTAGATAAATGGGAAGTGGCACCATTCACCTCTTGTTGTTTTGACAGTACAGTCCTCAGCTTCTGAAATGGGATAACAATTCGTTTCACTATAAACCGAAACATAAATATTCCTCATGCAAATCATGAAGTAAATGTCGAAAGCCGCACGTATTATTCGGAGGCAGCGATGACATTGCAAGTATTCCTTGCGGACAGAAACTATACTTATAGTAGTTTTAAATATTAGTTGTTTTAAAACCTTGATCCGATGAACTTGTGTTGTTTTCTTTTGGAGGCCGCTATTACAAAAAAATTAAGTACGGCGTTTATTTAGTATATTCTTACCTTCTTTCTCGTTATTGCTCTCTAAACAAGGAGACAAAACAAAAATCAAGTGAACACTAACAAATGTCAAAATACTTTAATTATTGGTAGTGCAAAGAACGGGGAAATTATTTCTAACAATGGTTTTTTTATCTTTCAATAAGAAGAGGAGTTGAGCACCGTTTCCTTTGATTTTTGTTTTTGTTTTGTTTTGTTGTTCAAAAAATATATTACCTCGTTCTAAGAAATCTAGCAAAGCTACTCTTACTAGCAATTACTATTCGGTAAGAAGTATATTTTAGACGCTGTTAGCCCTTTTATTTCCCCAAATGGTTCACGCTAGCAAAAATATTTTTAGCCGAACTCTGCGCGCATAGATTTTCTACTTACCAGCCTCTGCCAAAAAATCTTTCTTTCACGCCGTCCAGTAAGATATAATTGATCGCTGTTGCAAAACTTAGGAGTATTACCCAATGTAGCTGTAGAACTGCGATTCAGTGGGTCACTCAATAGCTTGACTCACAAGACAACTTCTTTCTAGTCAAGGGTTGTTGAATTGGGATTCAATCAATCATTTTTGCAAAAAAAAAATTACTTTTAACAAATCGCCTGACCTTGGTGAATACAACCAACCCGAGGACATCAATTCTTGATACAATTGACTTCTCATAGGATGGTAAACACCTGCCCTAATTCAACGTTGCACCAAACGCCGGCGTTTCTTGCTCAAAATAGCAAATTTCGTAGTCTTTTCAACATTCCCAAGGGGGAAGGGGAAGATTAAGGGAAGGGTCTCTAGATAATTGTCCGGAATTGTAGCTTGATTTCTTTACAGTTAACCAAAATAAACTTGTTTTTTTTTCTTACCATCACATTTTCCCCATCTGCCAAAGTTGTTATAGCCATAAAACTTTTCAGTCGTTGAACACCAAGGGCTATGATGGTCAACATCGGTACACTTGCGGTAAACTTTCCCACGGTAAGTAAACGGAAAATGACACCATCTTCCGTCTGTTGTCTTCACTGAACATCTTCTCTTTTCTGTTTTGCACAATGGTAGCGTGAAAATATTAGTAAGGTAACGACAACAGCATCAACTGATAACTTTATTTGCATGACCATTTCATTTGTTCGCAAAAATTTGCAATAGCATCCAACTTAACAGAATCGAATATCATCGTCGTTATCATCATCATC
Organism: Siderastrea radians; assembly: GCA_964017195.1. NCBI lineage: Eukaryota > Metazoa > Cnidaria > Anthozoa > Scleractinia > Rhizangiidae > Siderastrea > Siderastrea radians. Next base: position 50,725,748 of record OZ024891.1, on the reverse strand, counting down.
ATCGTCGTCATCATCACCATCATCAGCATCAACATCATTATCATCAGTATGGTCATTGTCATTACTATCAATTAAGGACGTTCTCGTTGGTTTGTGCGCATCCTTACTGAGCACGTAATTCATGTCGCAATGAAGAAACGATATTACCTGCAAAATGTACTAAATAGGCCTATTTGCGATGAAATCAATAAATCAGTATTATCTAGAGTCCTTCACGTAACTTATTTTATTCCTTGTAGCAAGAAAGCCGATTACGCCTTACATAACCAAAGCTTCTAAAAACATAACGTTTCCAATACGCTTTATCCCAGAAACGAGCATGGTGACCCCCCAATTTTTTTTTATTTTTTTATTTTTTTTTTGCTTTTCTGACATGAGTTGATCATTATCTAACTGCAGCAAAAGTTTGGAAAAAATCTGAACGAGGGAAGATTTTGGGCGCAAACGTCCTTAAATCCATCGTCTCTCAATCATTGTTTATCAAATTCAAGTTCCACTCTTTTTACAATGCAAGGGTAAAGAAAATTCCCTTAATCATTTCCAACATTCTCGGTTACTCAAGGATGGAACATTTAAAAATGACTCTGAAGCCTAGTTGAAATTAATGATTAAGTAGGTCTCTGATTTCTTGATTTGCTACCAGCAAACTCAGCCAGTTTTTCTTGGTACCTTTTCAGTGGCGCATCACCTGAAATTTTCTTATAGCAGCTGCTATCCAACTTATTTACATCTGAAACAAGGCAGCAAAGCTGGTTTCCTGGGGCAAAGCCTACCTTGTCCATGAATAGTCACCCGTTTCAGCGACATAGGGTTTACTCCTGCCAGGCGCTGCTGAGTGAAATACTTGTCACTGATCCATGCAGTCTTGTTATCGATGAAGGCCTCGTATCTGGATGGTAGTCTGGCATATTGCTAAAACAAAAAAAAATTGGCTCTGTCATCTATTTTTAGGACTACTTTAAAAAGCTACAGGACATATTGCAAACGAAGGAAACGCAAAAATAATTGTTCAGTTATGTTTAAAATTACTCCACCATATTTCTGAAACTGTAAGTAAGTGTGTTTGGACGCGGATGGCTCAGGATGGAAATGAATTGCAAAAAAAAAATGGAATAATGTTTTTAAATGTTCCATAGTTTTAGCAAAATATGTATATATATTTTAAGGACCTTTGATCTATTTTTACCATATTTGTACTTTTTATATTTTTAGTTTTAGCTTGTATCTATTACAATGTTTAGTTTTATTTTATTCTTTTGTTATACAGGACCTCCCTGAAAACCACTCAACGTGATGGGAGTATCCTCTTTAAAGAAAGAAAGATTAAGTTTTCACCCATGTTTCTTGGAAAAAACGCCAGAAACTGATTATGGTTTGAGAAAGATATTTTATTCAGTCAGTGACACAGGCAACTCGGAAAAAAATTCTGAGTTCTCCCAACAGGAGTCGAACCTATGACCTTCTGGTTACTAGTCCAGAGGTGGCATATTCGCAATGATATAAACTTGATGGTGAATTTTAAGCCTGGGGAATATATAAGAAAGATGTTTTATTCAGTAAGTGACACAGGCGGCTCGGATTATGGTTTGTTCTTCCTTCGAGAAATTTATTCGATTTATTTCTCTTAATTTTTTTAGCAGCATTTCGTGTACGAGAAGAGGTATTTAAGACGATTTCCGCTCAACGTTCGAGCAGTAAGTGCAATAATTAAGTTACCAACATATTGAGAACAGATAAGAAGAACTTATCGATAATTTTGCTCCCAGGCCCCGCGAGAGAAAATTGGATTTGAAGTTATCCATAATTCAATTAAAAAGACGCTTCATGTCAGTTCAAAACAAAATTGCGCCCGTTTTTAGCACATTTTTACGAGATTTGATATCAATTTTCTCGAGAATGCTTGAGAATTTAATAGCGGGGTAACTTGGAGAAGTGAATTGAAGTAAGATGTTCCAAATAGCATTGAAAATGTTACCGAGGTATGAGTAGCTTTTTAGTAAATATTTTTTGCACTTACTACTCGAACGTTGAGCGGAATCCTTCTTAAATTTAAATTTAGCACATTTTTTATACCAAAACGTGGAAATCCCCGTGACGTAACCCACTTAAATGTTAATTACCGACTATCACTTTCAAACGTTTTTTGTATAATTAGAGATAAAGCAGAATACGTATAAAATCATCAAAGCAAACAAATATCTCGGGAGTATTGTCTACTGAGGTGTTGAACTGTTGATCATTGTTTCAAGCTAGTGGTGGTGGATTCCTAAATCGGCGTTGAATAAAAGCCATGTTCTTGACAAAAATGACCACGTATTTTAAGGAAAAGATATATTTACCCCTATTGCAAGCTCCACAGCTGACTGGAAGAATGCTGATAACTTGAGATATTCTGAGATGTCGGTTATTTCCTGTCCAGCGGTGAGATTGTTGTAAAGGTCAAAAGTTTTACCGCTTGCTCCTGTAGTCTGACCGTACGCTGTAAGGTAATATCTGGTGAAAGGATCTTTCAAGACCACCGCTGCCAGCTGATTTTTGGTCATATTCAACAAGGCGAAGCCATGCAAAGCCGGGTCATGCTTTAAAGTCCAGGTCTTCTTGTTCTGAGTAAGAGCAGTTTCTCGAAGGACCTTACAGACTGGAGTGGACTCCTGGGGAAGGGAGACTTCACATTGGACGGCTGACGCATACCTTGAACACAATTGTTTGTTAGTATAATACACTTCTCTAAAATTTTCTTGGTGCTATTAAAAATTTAAAACATATGCTTTTTCATGTCATGTGGTTCTGGCTTATGAGTTTGTATTAATAAAATCCCATAGTGTGATCATTCAACTAATAACTATTAAACAGTACTTTCTCGTGGTGCGGTTTTATTATTATCCTGTAAAACTTTGTTCCAACATTGAAGTCAAGTTTGTGAAAAAAGCGTTGTTAAAAAGAGTGACAGGCCTGGCGACTCCCACGCGCAGTCAAAAAAACATATTATCAGTCACACGGGTGGAAAGGAAAGGGTAGACGCTTAGAAAAGGCTTATTAATTTTTTCCATTTTAATATCATTTTTGCTTTACGGTAACTTTAACAACGTTGAAATAATTTTTTTTAGCTCAAATCACTCTTAAAAGGAAACATTTGACATCATAACTTGCTAGCGTTAAAACGCCAGACCGTGACAAGTTTGTGGGCGTCGCAGACATTCTATGATATTGTTAAGCGTAGTTTTAGTAACTGATTAGTTTTAAAATATGATAGTACATTCTACTGTAATATTGATCAGCGTGGGTTTGGAAAATTTCACATTCTGCAGTTTCAATTCCCACGAAGAAATAATGTCAAATTCATCATTAAAAGTAAATATTTGACATCATGACTTTATGGCAATTAAAACTGCAGACTGTGACAAGTTTGTTGACGTCGCAAACATTCTATGATATTGATAAGTGTAGGCTTAGTTAACTGTACGCGGTATGCAATGTGTCAAATTTTCACCTCATTATCGCAGGTGAATTGAGATAAAAAATCTTAACCATTTCAACACTTCTAAAATACATGCTGAGCGAAAATAACGTACACACCCTATGCTTTGTTTTCTTGTTAGACTGCTTAACAAAACAAGTTTTCAATATTAAAGAGTCATTTATACCCAGGGAAAAATTCACGAGACGTAAAAAACGGCGCTGCTAACGGAACACGCAAAGTTCTCGTATAAGTTGCCCTCGCGTCTTATTTTAAGACGAGGATTAACAAAGAAAAGACTGAAGTCCCTGTTTTATTTGAAACCTCGCGTCCTAGATAAGATGCGGCTTGCATAGGACTCGAACGTGAAGAAATTTAAACAAGCTCTTCGCGTTTTCCTTCAGGTCCGACATCGTTTCTTTTACATAAAACGGCCCAAACGATGATACATTCTTGATCATCTTGAAATCAGAAAATGACATGTAAAAATCAGTACAAAAAAAGTTTGTTCTATGCGTAACCTCATAGGGAAGATTTCAGAATTCTAAAGCTTGGATATTTATCGCAGGTTTAAGGTGGCTCATCTGGATTTTTTCGAGGCACACCATCCCATCTTTGCACGGCTAATACTTTACTGTCTGAGCTCGGTGGGGTAAGCTGCTTCACACATTTACTAGAGACTAAATGAACTTGTCAAAAAGTAGGTTTGATTGACATCGGTGTTACTATAGCAACGAAACCATAACGTCATGATTTTTGTATATCAACAATTTTCTCGATATCTAGACCTAAACTTTTGAAACGACTTATTGTCTCTTATAGTCTAGGTGTAGATCTTCAAGACTGCAAAGTTTGAAAAAATTCTATGAGAGGGTTTTCGAAAAAAATCGGGTTGAATATTTTCCAGTAAAAAATTACAGATTTACGTTATTTTCTATTGTTTCATCGGTACCAGTGTTATCCTGACAGACTGAAACAAAGTTTTCACCATATGTCATAAATATGTTTGCCATGCCTGCTTGCTACGCTTCACTGGTGCCGGAGGGATCGTGAAAATTCTGTTCTTAGTACAATGGCAATTAACATAAGGTTTTCATTGTCATTGTATTAAAAACAGAATTTTCACGATCCCTCCGGCACCAGTGAAGCGTAGCAAGCAGGCATGGCAAACGTGTTGATTCCAAGCACAGAAATATGTAGAATACAGACAAAAGAGAAACTCCTGAAATAAACCGGCTGTCAACAAATGATGCGGCGATGAGAATTTTGGAGACGAGTGCAAAAGTCTCCTATACTTTTATTTGTATTTCGCGCACTTAAAATGATCAATGCGCGTGAGCCTTACAGGGATAGTTCAATACATGTTACACTTGAGATCACAAGATTTAAAAGAAAATTCATCGACTAGTTTTTGAATAAAAGCTTCCATAACAAAGACGTTGCTTCTCTGTGTAAAATGAGCATATTTAAGACGTTACTTCTGATTACATCATTTAAAATCTAGCGAAGCAAACCGGATAAAACCTTCAGGAAAAGGTAGCTGTGTGCTACAGCTATGACATATGGTGAAAACTTTGTTTCAGTCTGTCAGGATAACACTGGTACCGATGAAACAATAGAAAATAACGTAAATCTGTAATTTTTTACTGGAAAATATTCAACCCGATTTTTTTCGAAAACGCTCTCATAGAATTTTTTCAAACTTTGCAGTCTTGAAGATCTACACCTAGACTATAAGAGACAATAAGTCGTTTTAAAAGTTTAGGTCTAGATATCGAGAAAATTGATATACAAAAATCATGAGGTCATGGTTTGGTTGCTATAGTAACGCCGATGTCAATCAAACCTACTTTTTTGACAAGTTCATTCAGTCTCTAGTAAATGTGTGAAGCAGCTTACCTCACCGAGCTCAGACAGTAAAGTATTAGCCGCTCAAAGTTGGGATGGTGTGCCTCGGGAAAATCCAGATGAGCCACCTTAAGCTGACAGTGTTTTTCTCTGCAACAATTAGCTGATCGCTTGGAGTCCCGCTATTAGTCCTGCCTATATCGATATACATTTTTTCTTATTCATTGGTTTTCCACCGTCGAAAGCTAAACAAATATTCAAAGTTTTAGTAATAGCTTTCCGTGACATTGGCTTCAATTCCACGCACCGCTAGGTAAACAGTAGATGAGTGGCGGATACGCCTTCAAACGCTTCGTAGTCCAATTATCATAGGGCATTTAATGCCTCATGACATAAATTTACATTTTGCACTCTCCAAAGAGCTTAATTACAAATTAGAAATTTCAGCTGTTCAAAGAAAGAATCGGCCATTAGCAGCTCTTTACACTTACACAGCTTTACACAGATATTTTTAAACACCATAAACATGACATAATCAAAAATATATTTTTTGGAGTTTGTACGCAAAGAGTATTTAAATTACAACGTCTTGATAGCTTTTAAAAAATTAAAGCTCTGTGCAAACTGAGAAGAGAGGTCGCATAAATCAAAATGAAAAACTGATCATTTATTATTCTCTTGGTTAGATCGATCCCTTTTAATAGTCAAAGAAAACAGAAAACGACAACGAAATGTGTTGTTAATATAGCCACATTAAAAAAGATATTCTAAATGATTATGACCGTTATAAGTGCTTTTGGAGTTACAGGAGAGCGAATTAGTGAGCAGTCATTAATTTTGCAAAAGGTATCGTCATGTCGATGTTGATAAAAGAAGCTCAAGTAAGGCATGTGTATATTCCTTTCAAGCCGTGTCTCCGAAAGTTTTTAAGTAGTTGTAATATAATGTTTTGGCAGTTTTTACTTTGCGTTATTTGCAGAATAATTTGTTTGTGGTGATAACTAATACTAGAATTTGTTATGCGTGTGGTACTCAATCGCTACGAGTGAGGCCAGTATAAGAAGTCATGCTACAAAATTTCGTCGAATCGAAAGAACCTCAAAATGAATCATCAAAGATGTGAAGAAACGGGGATTTAGTCTGATTGTGAAAGAAAAAGTTGAAAAGTTGAGTTTAATTTGACACAGTCTACAAACCGTGAAAGCTAGCACGTTCAAATGCTCGCAGTAATCAAATTGTAGCATGAGCAAAAAAAAATGGTTATTAGTCTGGGGATAGAAAGAAAGTTTAAACAACAAAAATTTGAGGCAGACTTAAAAATTAATCTGCAGTCAGCACAATTTTGTGGGCAACTCCGGTCAGTTCAAAGTTTCCACTAGCACTTACGTTGCAACTACATTTCACTGTTTATCTGCTGAAACACGGGAAATTTTCCTATGAAGTGCAAATATAAGACAAAAAAGTTTATCATACCTTGAAGCTGTTAAACAGCCTCCGATAAACGTCACCAGTGCGACCAAACGTTTCATGTTCGGAGATGACACTAGTAAATCTTGAATGTTACTGACCGTAGCCTACGGCCCGTTGTTTCAAGGCGTTGACTTATTAAGCCCAATTTAATGCATATCCCGCGCGCAACGAATATATAGCAAAGATTATTTCTAAAATATGCAAACAGGAAAAGAAACAGTAGAATAACACTCAGCAGAACTAAGGTGCAATATATTTGATGCTGGGTTAAAATCAATTATTTCTACAGTCAGTGAACCACAAAAATGACGCTCATTATACCAATCCTTTGAACCACAAAAAATGACCCTCATTACTGACCAATCCTAAGGGAGTTACTCGGTGCTCAAATATCTAAAGCGTGGGTCGAAATAAAATCAAATCACGTTTGTTGTTTTTTGCTCACAAGTTTATGATGAATAACAATGACTGACATGAATGAGCAATTTATTTTTCTCCAAGATTTTTGTTTTGTTTTGTTTTTCTCAACATTAAAAATTGGGTTACTGATTGCTGACTTAACCAAGTTAGAAAAGAGAAAAATATATGATTCCACGACATTTCAGAAACCACAATTGAAATCCTCCACATACTTTCTTTAGTGACAAATTAAATTGACTAGCTTCTATATTAGAAGAAATAAAATATTTTTTATGGATTCTCAAATGTTAAATGCAGTTTGAAGTTCAGTTGCAAATAGAAAAATCCTTCAAACAGCAAAAACCATTGAGTGTTTACGAAGAGATATACGCTTTCTTTGTTTCACCCAGAAGCCTTTTTTAGTTTTATTGCATTAGATTCTTTTTGTTGTACACTTGAGCCTGTTTTTTACAAGCGACGCAGGCACACACAAGAGCGAGCACAAGAGTTTAAAAAATCCTCAAGGGCAAGCATTAGAACAAAGATCAGTACCCAACGGTTCATCTCGACGAAATACGGCTCAGTGTTCGGAAAGCCTAAATTGCATAGGATATTGGTATTTAATTGCGTAAAAACTAGAGTACTCTTTGGGGAAATGTAACCTCCAAAATGTGTCGTTTCGAGTGCGAAATATTACAAGTCAGCGAGCACTTGGGAAGCGGCCAACAGCAGCTCCAAGATTCGAGTAAAAGAATCTGTTCCCTAAAATTATCTGCGACAAATCCGAACAGATCAAACTGTGACAGCTTATAGCTTACATGGACATGAGAATAAAGCAAATGATCGCCAATAATCAGATGTCTTGATTTTTTATCAAATTCTCCTAACTAGTAAAATAAGAAATATGAGGAGAATAGTGAGGAGAATGTGGATGTTAATATTGGGGCTTAAAGGGTCAAAGGCCCTAAACTGACGGTCTGCATAAACATAGTTTCTAGCATTTTTCGTAAGTTTTCTTGTTGGGTGCTACCGCATTTTTACCATCTCAAACTCAAAAACGAAAGCAATAGCGTTTATTTGTCACTCAGATCTAGTTAAGTTTTTTTTTCTGTTTCATGGTTTTTAATAATTCCTTCTTTTGTGTGTTTGCTTTAATGGGCTTTCTAAAAAGTCGCTGCAGTTGTTTTTGTTGTTGTTGTCGTTGTTGATATCGCTTGAAACTGATGCTAATATACTGATAACTAACGAGGTGTGTAGCACCGAGTTGCTTACAATCATTTGATATTCACCAAGCCGGGAGAATGTTAGTGTTCATTACATACTATCATTCATTACGGAAATAGTTTTGCACGAATAGAAACAAATTGAATGGGTGTTTCATTCCGGTATCCTAGTGGATTTCCACCCCTCAGAATTGGTCCCCCGGGTTCAGCGGATATGGACCCCCGTGGGTCCACTTTCGCTGGTGGATTTGGACCCCCCCGTAAAACCTTTCGCTACCAAGTAACTTCACCAGAAAATCTGGCTATTCGTATATAAACCACCGAAATGACTCTTTCGCTCTGTAGCCTTGCCAGCAAACCATTTCTTTTGCGTTTTAAAACAGTAATTTACAACGACAGATTACCGTGCTATACGTAGAAGCGCAAAAGTTAATTTATTAAACAGCTGCCGTGCTTGAAACCAAAAATAAGATGTATATTCCTCGTTCTAAAAACGTACCGGGAGATGAAGACCTCCCTTCTCAAAACTTGACGTTTCAAAAGGAAATTATTGCTTATCCAAATTTGCGAGAGAGGTCTCCATATCCGCCAGCGGATGTGGACCCCCGGTCCAAATCCGCTGTGACACCGGCTTTTTGTTCCTTTCATGGGGCATTTCTTAATAAAGGCAGTCCAGTTTAGAAGTGACTTTGAATGCAGATAAAGAACATGCTTCGGTGCTAGCGGATCCAGTTCTGTAAGTTTGAGCCACTGTGTAGAAGAGAGAAAAAAATTTTTTTGGACAAAAATTGTTGGTGTTGTCGATACCAGAGCTATAACAAAAGAACGTGATTTCAATATGTAGTTATCCCACACGAAACGCTTTTTTGCGAAGATAAGTTCTATTAGCGAGGGAAAGAAAAAACAAGAGACGCTCCGTCGCTGCCATACTTCAAGTGCACACTGGCGGGAATTAATGATCATATTTGTATTTCTCGCTTGGTCAGTCGAGAGTCTAGTTATGAAACTTTGCAAGTTTCAAAGGCCAAAACAAAGGTGTCTCAATTTATGTTGAAAGCACCTTAAACCGTGCCCAATCCTTTGTTTTCCTTTCACACACTATGGCTGAATAACTTGACATAAACATTTCTATTGGTTTAAGTTGCTCCAACAGTCAGTTCAATACCTATTGTGGTTTGTGCATAATGTCAAAACCAAGAACGGTAGCAAAAACATAAAACAAAGAAATTTGTCAGGCTTCAAAATCATTTTCTTTGATTAACTATTTTTCTCGGGCCAGTGAAGCGACAGATATTAACAATCGGTGCTGAATACTGCAAATACTGAGTTTAGGCAGCCGACGCCCTGTTTAAAGCAGAGTAGGCTAGTTACAGACAGTTTACAGTATTCGCGACCTAAACCCAACGTCACTGACGAACATGAAACTCCTGATGGCACTTGCGACCTTAATAGGAGGCTTAATAACAGCTGCAAGGTATGGTGAAAATATTTTATATTTTTACATTTACTACTCATTTGGAAACGTTTTTCCAGTTCAATAGAGACCGACTGAGAGAATTTGCAAAAATAACCATGCTAAGGGAACTTTATTTATCATTGGCTTGAGTTCAGTTGTTGCCTTTTAACTTTTATGACCTACTATTATCAATTAATTTTCTAGTAAATGACTTTAAATGCAAAATAACAGTAAGTCCTGTTTTAATGCAGAAAAAAAGATAAGTTGCCAAAGATGTTACGTGTCATATCAAAGTTTTGTTTAGATGCAGCAAATAACTCTTTTTACAACATCGCTGGCTGACAAATTGATGAGCTTCATTAAGGTAACCAAATTTACGTAATGTCTGGTAAGTGTTAGTCGAAAGAAAACTATTAAACTCCACTTTCATAAAAAATAATTATTAAATTTACTCGATCATTCATAAAATAAAACTTTCGATTCCGCCTTCCCCGAAATATGGTCACAAGAAATGTCTCGCTTGTAAATAGAACAGCACTGCACAGTACATTACACTAATCGATCGAATTTTGTTAAACACTTTGTTAAACATTTTGTTCTCACTGTAAAATCATAAAAACCACAAGTAATGAAAAGACTCGCTCACACTTGTGTTTCTTTATTTGTTATTGAATTTTTGAGTGTATTTGTCGTTGGTGTTGGGAAACATACAGATCGAAAAGTTTTATTTATGTTTAATATATTACATCGGGAAAATTATTAAAAATTCAATGGTTTATTTTTCTGCTTTTACCAGTCCTGTAGTTTAGTCCTGATCTTGCGTTGATCAGGTGTTATGAATTTTGTACGAAGCAGGTGTTCTGTATGAAAGTGTTTCCCCAGAAACTTTTCTGTTAATCAAAGTATGCTTAAACTGGCTTTTCCCAATTAACAATAGACTGTTTACGTATTAGGCCCATTCCATTTGTTGGTTTTGACCTCAAGAAAACTTTTAGCTGGTATTTAACTGAAAATATCCTCTCTTGTTTTTGTATTTCTTTTTTACAGTAATTTTCCCATGTTTTTTCCCAAATTTATAACAGTTACATTTCTATTTAAAATTACTTTTAACTGGTGACATTTAAATAATAAAAGATGCACTGTAACTTAGGGAAATAGGCGTGGACTCTATTCAGGCTCTTCTTCATAAACAACGATAATTAGTGTTACATAACAATCTTTAACTTGGATGTCCACTTTTGCTGTTCTTAGGGTGCGTTTCTTTGGGAAAATCCAAATCCGGATTCTTGTATCCAAAAACGGATTTTGCGTTTCTTTACCTAAATCCGAAGATGGATTAATCACGGATTAGTGATCTGAAGAATCCACACTCCGAGTGGATACATCAGATCAAATCTAAATCCGGATTTTTTGGATTCGTGATCCGTACGTTTCTTTGGGGGACGGATCCGAAAATAGTACATCTGTCAAGCGGTCTTCCATGCAAATTTACTGGACTCGCCATATTTTCTCTCGATCTTGCGTGACAAAACATTCGATCGTGAAAAAGAAAATTCAGGTGATTATTCCGTTCCGTATGTTTGAAAAGTTTTCTCCAAAAGAACAGACAGAAGCATTGACACGTCAGGATAACTTCATTGGTGTACCATTTCTGTAATTCAGGGACCAGATTTTGCTAATTGTGAACGCAAATAACGAGTTCACTTGAACTTCTGACAGATAACGTCCTTGTTTATAAATTATTTGTATTCCATTCTAGTTGAATTCTGTAAGTTTGAGCCACTGTGTAGAAGAGAGGAAAAAATTTTTGTGGACAAAAATTGTTGGTGTTGTCGATACCAGAGCTATAACAAAAGAACGTGATTTTAATATGTAGTTATCCCACACGAAACGCTTTTTTGCGAAGATAAGTTCTATTAGCGAGGGAAAGAAAAAACAAGAGACGCTCCGTCGCTGCCATACTTCAAGTGCACACTGGCGGGAATTAATGATCATATTTGTATTTCTCGCTTGGTCAGTCGAGAGACTGGTTATGAAACTTTGCAAGTTTCAAAGGCCAAAACAAAGGTGTCTCAATTTATGTTGAAAGCACCTTAAACCGTGCCCAATCCTTTGTTTTCCTTTCACACACTATGGCTGAATAACTTGACATAAACATTTCTATTGGTTTAAGTTGCTCCAACAGTCAGTTCAATACCTATTGTGGTTTGTGCATAATGTCAAAACCAAGAACGGTAGCAAAAACATAAAACAAAGAAATTTGTCAGGCTTCAAAATCATTTTCTTTGATTAACTATTTTTCTAGGGCCAGTGAAGCGACAGATATTAACAATCGGTGCTGAATACTGCAAATACTGAGTTTAGGCAGCCGACGCCCTGTTTAAAGCAGAGTAGGCTAGTTACAGACAGTTTACAGTATTCACGACCTAAACCCAACGTCACTGACGAACATGAAACTCCTGATGGCACTTGCGACCTTAATAGGAGGCTTAATAACAGCTGCAAGGTATGGTGAAAATATTTTATATTTTTACATTTACTACTCATTTGGAAACGTTTTTCCAGTTCAATAGAGACCGACTGAGAGAATTTGCAAAAATAACCATGCTAAGGGAACTTTATTTATCATTGGCTTGAGTTCAGTTGTTGCCTTTTAACTTTTATGACCTACTATTATCAATTAATGGGGTTTTTGGTGTATATAGTCAGTATAGTGTCTGCTAATAGCAACTGGTTGCTTTAACTGTGTTAAGTATTTCGAGTAAACGAAACTAGCTCATTGGGCAAAAGGAACTCGGCAAGTTTCGTACAGTTCTCCGAGTACCATGCATGATGCTAAGGCCGCTTACGCCTCCACTAACAGCATCTCGATCATTTTGAAAAACACAGGGAAGTCGTTTTTGTGTGGGAGCATAGCATTTCCTTGCGTAAAAGCTTACTGATTTTGTCGATTTAATGTTCGTTTGCCGAGAAAAGACAATTTTCAAGTTGCCAAAGAGGAGGGCCTAGATGGGGGAGGAGGAAGGTGGACATAACAGCTAACACTAAAATTTTAGGCGATTTAACAGCTAACAGTAAAAAATTCGCTACAACAGTTAAAATAAATAAATGAATAATTAATGGTAATTTCATCAGAAACACCATTTCTGCAGTTTCAGTTACCCATTTTTCTTGCAGTTCATTTAGTATCTAGCCGTGATGTGTTGAAACAATTAACTGTAATTTCATATATAACAGTTAACAGGAAAATTCGGGCTGTATAACGCTTAACAGTAAAAAATGTACGGTCCATAACACCAAACAGTAAACCACATGTAGGCCCTCAAAAACGTTTTGGGGTGACAGCATATACGAAAATATATCTCCCGTTCATTAATTTTTCTAGTAAATGACTTTAAATGCAAAATAACAGTAAGTCCTGTTTTAATGCAGAAAAAAAGATAAGTTGCCAAAGATGTTACGTGTCATATCAAAGTTTTGTTTAGATGCAGCAAATAACTCTTTTTACAACATCGCTGGCTGACAAATTGATGAGCTTCATTAAGGTAACCAAATTTACGTAATGTCTGGTAAGTGTTAGTCGAAAGAAAACTATTAAACTCCACTTTCATAAAAAATAATTATTAAATTTACTCGATCATTCATAAAATAAAACTTTCGACTCCGCCTTCCCCGAAATATGGTCACAAGAAATGTCTCGCTTGTAAATAGAACAGCACTGCACAGTACATTACACTAATCGATCGAATTTTGTTAAACACTTTGTTAAACAAGTTGTTCTCACTGTAAAATCATAAAAACCACAAGTAATGAAAAGACTCGCTCACACTTGTGTTTCTTTATTTGTTATTGGATTTTTGAGTGTATTTGTCGTTGGTGTTGGGAAATATACAGATCGAAAAGTTTTATTTATGTTTAATATATTACATCGGGAAAATTATTAAAAATTCAATGGTTTATTTTTCTGCTTTTACCAGTCCTGTAGTTTAGTCCTGATCTTGCGTTGATCAGGTGTTATGAATTTTGTACGAAGCAGGTGTTCTGTATGAAAGTGTTTCCCCAGAAACGTTTCTGTTAATCAAAGTATGCTTAAACTGGCTTTTCCCAATTAACAATAGACTGTTTACGTATTAGGCCCATTCCATTTGTTGGTTTTGACCTCAAGAAAACTTTTAGCTGGTATTTAACTGAAAATATCCTCTCTTGTTTTTGTATTTCTTTTTTACAGTAATTTTCCCGTGTTTTTTCCCAAATTTATAACAGTTACATTTCTATTTAAAATTACTTTTAACTGGTGACATTTAAATAATAAAAGATGCACTGTAACTTAGGGAAATAGGCGTGGACTCTATTCAGGCTCTTCTTCATGAACAACGATAATTAGTGTTACATAACAATCTTTAACTTGGATGTCCACTTTTGCTGTTCTTAAAGGGTGCGTTTCTTTGGGAAAATCCAAATCCGGATTCTTGTATCCAAAAACGGATTTTGCGTTTCTTTACCTAAATCCGAAGATGGATTAATCACGGATTAGTGATCTGAAGAATCCACACTCCGAGTGGATACATCAGATCAAATCTAAATCCGGATTTTTTGGATTCGTGATCCGTACGTTTCTTTGGGGGACGGATCCGAAAATAGTACATCTGTCAAGCGGTCTTCCATGCAAATTTACTGGACTCGCCATATTTTCTCTCGATCTTGCGTGACAAAACATTCGATCGTGAAAAAGAAAATTCAGGTGATTATTCCGTTCCGTATGTTTGAAAAGTTTTCTCCAAAAGAACAGACAGAAGCATTGACACGTCAGGATAACTTCATTGGTGTACCATTTCTGTAATTCAGGGACCAGATTTTGCTAATTGTGAACGCAAATAGCGAGTTCACTTGAACTTCTGGCAGATAATGTCCTTGTTTATAAATTATTTGTATTCCATTCTAGTTGAATTCTAGGGCAGTACGAGAGAAATATCGCTCTGATATATATATTGCGTGCCTCCAGCCTGTTTTCTCATGACAAAATAATCCTTTTTCGGATTTTGCGTTTCTTTGGCGTCGAAGAATCCATATGATCTGGGATCACAAATCCATTTTCGGATTCTCCCAAAGAAACGCACCCTAATAAGTTATGTTACAGAAAATTAATTATTTATTATTTATTCTGAACACTAAAGCCCGGTTTTCACAAGCACAAGATTAAAAAAAACACTGAAAAGCAGATAAAGAAAAGAGGATAAGAATTCAACTGATCGTTTCGCGGAAAAACTAGAGTGATGTTTGGCTAAATGTATTCTCAAACTTTCGCAACCTGGAAAAATTAATTTCCATTTTTTTTCCGGAGGGAACAATATGCCGTTTCGTGTGCGGAATATTATAGGTCAGTGAGAATGTTCGGAAAGCCAGCATCAGTTCGAAAGTTTAAGAATAGAGTTCCGTTTCCTGAAAATTTTCTGCTACTTAATTTTCCGGCTACAAAAATCGGAACAAATCGAAATGTATTAACCACACAAGTATGTCCTTATAGGTCCTAAAGCGATCTGAGCGAACAAGAAACGGTATTCTAAGTTTTTGGCAAATTTGTTGTTAGATTTCCCCGCAGTTTTGTGAGGGTCTGGATGGGGGGGGGGGGGGTACAAATGTTAGTTGTCAGTTAAAATTTTGGCCATTTGTCAGTTGTCTGTTAAATATTAGGTCATTTGTCAGTTGTCAGTTAATTGCCTGTTAATTATTAACTATGTAACTAAATTATTTCTTTCTGACCCAAAATTTAGCTAAAAAGGAACATATCACGTAAATTATATCATTAATTTGAGAATTGATACATTAACGACTTATTATTCTCAGATTTGGAGTTAAAATCATTGCAAGTGGTTCTATCATTACTCTCCTCCACACAAACTTCTGCTTGCCAGTGCGCTACATTCCTTTCTAACCACTTAGATGATCAAAATTTGCCTTCAAAATATGGAACAGTAGATCAGTCGTAACAAAGGCAAACAATTATGGGTAAAGTTCTTTATTACGATAAATTTGATTGGGTTCTGTTTGGCAATACCTCGATGGTGATTGGCATGGATAAAATAGTAGCGGCTATTTCGAGAAACACGGACCGCAGAGGTGCGGCCGGATTGACGAAAAAGGAACAGGCGAAGCTGTGAAATATTTACGCAAGGCGTGAGAGTTATTTGGGGGCCACCGGGTGCGGTCAATCCGGCTGCACCTTTGCGGTCCGTGTTTCTCGAGAAGCCGCTATTATTGCTGAAATACAGGCATTTAGAATTTGTTTGTAAAACTCCCTGGAGAAGTCTACGACAGTTAGACGAAACGCGTAAGAGAATAAACAAGTTTTACAACTACAAGTTCGCAGAGTGCTGCTCACTAGTTTAAATTTTAAAAAGTGTAAAAAATTGAATTAAAAAATTGTTTTAAAAAATTGTTTTACATCATTTATCGGCATACGACTTCTATGTCGTTCGAAAGCCGTATCCGAGTCAATGCGGTAAAAGCTTACAATAGCTTTTACAACGCCAGCATTAGCAGCCATTGTGTAAGCTGGCGCATGTTCAGCATAAATTCGAGATCGTAGCTGATAAAATGACCCTGATGTACTGGGTCATACGGTAAATTATTAACGAAAAATGACACTCTAGCGTCCCGCTGCTAAGATTTAGTATAAAATGTACATTTGTTTGACGAAAAGAGTCAAACAGTGTTATTTACAACGGGGTTTGTAGGATATTAAGGACAGTTAGGTCAGTTTTCAGTTGTCAGTAAAACCCACTACAAATGTCAGTTGTCAGTTAAATTTTAGGCTATTCGTAAGTTGTCAGTTAACCCCATCCAGACCCTCTTTTGTCATTCAAACTCAAAAACAGAAGCAAATTACATTGATTTGTCATTTAGGTCTAGTTCTAGGCACGCTTTCCCCTTCGCGTGAGCCTCGCTCGCGTGCAGGCTAGCAGAACTATTATAATGAGGACATTGAGCAGGAACAGTTTACCTTTACGAGATAAGGACACAAGTTAACTGAGAGGAGGAACAATCGATATAAGAGAGGCAACAGGGTGGAATATTTTGATTGGCGTAGCATAAAACATTATCAGGGGGTCGGAAATGTGACTTGAAAGCAACTGGAATAGCTCAAGCAAACTCAAACTTGTAAACTTAATTTTGCAATTGTTCAGACGTTTGCTACTGACGAGATTTGGACGTGACTTGGAATGCAAGTAAAAAGCTTATTTAGTGTCAGTTCCTTCAATATTTTTTAATTTTGAACGAAATTCTCTTGGCCTAAGTTTCTTTTTTTGTTTTGTTTTTCTATAAATTTTTTTCTGGACATGAAATCCAGTTCTAAAGCTTGTGCCTCTGTGTAGAATAAAGAATATACAGTTTTCTTTTCTTTTCTTCCTTTTTTCCTTTTTTTTTTTAGTTATCAACATTATCATCAATACCAAAGCATTTTAAAAACGTGATTTTTAATTAATATGTATTTATTCCACGCGAAACGCTAATGTGTGTTGACGAATCCTACTGACCTACTGACGTGGGACAAAAGGAACAAGGGATACACGCAGTTCGCACATCAAGTACAGCATATTTAAATATGCATAACTTACAAGAAGGCGTTGCTATATAACTAAGGCTTGCACTGAGCTTAACCAGTCGACGCTCTGGCTACCTACAGACCGTTTGTTGACGACCAAACATTAACTCCACCATCCTTTACTTACGAACATGAAAGATTTAAGAGCACTTGTGTCCTTAATGGGATGCTTGATAACAACTGCAAGGTATGGTGAAAATATTTTACTAATTCATCACTTATTTGGAAATTAGAGTTCATTTATAAGATCGATAAAGATCGATTGATAAAATTTGTAGAAATATGCTTAGGTGACGTCATTTTTGTTGATCTGAATTCAGTTGTTGCTTTTATCTTCCTTTTGAATTTCATATTTTGAATTAACACCGGTATTTTCTCCGGTATTTGCCAGTAGCAGCTGGTTGTAGGATGATGTTTTAACTGTGTTTTGTGCATATTTTCAGGAAACGTTTTTTTACGAAGGTTATTTTACGCAATGGAAAAAGTTAAAAAAAAAACACGACATTTTCATATCCAGTGTGAAATAAAGAATTCATTGCATGGTATAAATTAAATGGAATGCTGAAAGAAACCTTTTGGAGTTCTCTCTCTCCAACTCGTTGCTGCATTGGACAAAAGGAAAAAGTCCGGTATTCGTATTTTTCGACGCAGATACTATTGTTGTATTGTAACTATTGTTGTTGTAACAACAACAACAACAAAACTTTATTTACAAGAGAAAATCAATATATTACAAATGCAGACCACCTGCAAATAGCGAAGCTAATCGAGGCAGAAAGGTTCCGTTTCCTAGAAGTGGGACATTTTTTAAGTACTTTTCTTAAATTTTCCTGTTGGGTTCCCCTGAAGGTGTCACAAAATCGTTTTTTCATGCATTTTTTGCCATGTCAAACCAACTAACAAAACCAACAACGTTTATTTTTCATTTGAAACTAGTTCATACATATATATAAATTATTTAATTTCTGGTTGATGGTTTTTAACAATTGATCGATGCTGGGTTAAAATCAATTATTTTTAGTCAGTGAACCACAAAAACTGACGCTCATTACACTAATCCTAAGGGAGTTACTCGGTGCTCAAACATCTAAAGCGTGTGACGAAATAAAATAAAATCACGTTTGCTGCTTTTGCTCACAAGTTTATGATGCATAACAATGACTGAGCAATTTATTTTTCTCCAAGATTTTTTCTTTGGTTTTTTCTCAACATTAACAGTTCGGCGACTGATGGAAGACTTTTATAATAGCAAGTAAAGAGAAAATTATGTCTTTCCACTAAGATTCAGAAAGCACAATTTAAATCCTCCACATACTTTCTTTAGTGATGAAATTGATTGTCTTTCAAGGTAAAAGAAAAAAATTGAATATTCTGGCTTCTATGGTTCTAAAAATGTGAAGTGCATTACAGTCACCAATTTCAAGTTCAGTTACAAGTAGATCGATCCAATATCTTTTGTTTTGTTCTTTTTTTCTGGTTGATGGTTTTTAACAATTATTAAATCTGTTATGTATTGGCCCTACAACCCTCCAAGCAGAAGTTTTCTTGGTCGCCCTATGTTCCCCAATGTGTTTTAGTATGTAGCTATTGCGCGTACAACAAGTTTTGAGAGCCGGTTAGAAATCAAAGGCTAGATAACTTTCTCCTATCCAGCGGACAAAATTTATTAGTTGAAGTAAATTTTGTCCGCTGGATATCAGTTTATCCAGTGGGCAAAGTTATCTGGCTTAAACTGGGGCCAGTGTTTTTAATTTATTTGTCTAAAATCCTGGGCGGCGGCAGATCAAAGAATCGGACAGTTTTGCGCAGAAGTTGCTTATGTATTCATCTGCCATGCACATAGGGCGACTAGGAAACTTCTGCTTACATATTTTAATACCCGAATGAGAGGTCGAAATTAACAATACGAAAAAGCCGACAGCATGGAATATTTTGAAATGCGTAGCAAACAACAATATCAACTGGTCAGAAATGTGACTAAAAAAACAACTGGAATAGCTTCAGTAAACTGAAACTTCTTGTATAAGCTTGATTTTGCAATTTTTTAAAAGTTTGCTGCTGATCATGACAAGATTTCCAAGAAGTGCAGTTCAGTGTCAGTTGTTTCACTGTCATAATTTGGAAGATTTTAATTCCTCTTGGCTGTAATTTCTCTAGCACATCCAGTTCTTAAGTTTGTACCTCTGCGCAGAAGAGGAAAAGTATTTTTTCTTTCTTTAATTTGAAAAATTATCGGCATCGTCATCGATACCAAAGCATCAACAAAAAACGTGGTTTTAATACGTTTTCTATCCCACTCAAAACGCTTTTGTGTGATGACAAGTCGTGGACGGACTGAAGAAACAAAGGACGCACGCAGCTTACATTTTAAAAGCGCACAGGCCGAAACAATGCTACTTCTCGGTCCAGTGAAGCGACAGATTTTAACAGTCGGTGATGAATATGTAAATTTGTATAATTTAAAGGAACGCCCTGCTTTATAACTGAGGCTTGCTTTTGCTAAGCTTAATCAGTGGACGCCCTAGGCTCAGTCTCCAGCCGTGAGTGACGCTGACCCGAATTTAACTCGTGAATAAACCATCTGTAGCTGGCCAGTGCTTCAAACACCAGGGCGTCCATAGGCTCAGTCTCCAGCCGTGAGTGTCTCGAAGCGCCCGCGATTCGCCACCTTCACGGCTGGGCGCACGGGTTTGGTTATTGTTTAGTCTGACCAATCAGAGACAAGCCCGCTGAAATTTGCGGGGCAGAATGCGTGGCATAATTTAGCGGGATTTCGTCTTTCTCTTGAATTTTCACACTTTTAGGAAGACGTTTCAGGCGTTTCGCTTTTTTTCAAGACGACGAAAAAAAAAAGATAAAAATTTAAGCAAATGACGGGTGGATTGTCTGCATAATTATTAAAATTGTAATGACGTCACCGACATGCAACCAAACCCGTGCGCCCAGCCGTGAAGGCGGCGAGAATCGTGGGCGCATCGAGACACTCACGGCTGGAGACTGAGCCTATGGACGCCCTGGTGTTTGAAGCACTGGCCAGCTACAGATGGTTTATTCACGAGTTAAATTCGGGTCAGCGTCACTTACGAACATGAAAGTTTTGATAGCACTTGTGTCCTTAATGGGATGCTCGATAACAACTGCAAGGTATGGTGAAAATATTTTACATAGATTACTCAACTGAAAAACTTCTAACCGAACGATATGTTGATAAACTTTGAAAAATATTTTTAGATACTGACGGCATTTTGGTTGGCCTAAATTCAGTTATTGCCTTTTACCTTATACTTAGTTTGAATTAATACTGGAATTTACCAAAGTATTTGCCAATAGTAGATGGTTGTTATGATGTTGTTTTGACTGGATGCGTTTATTATAATTATAACTGATAGGCCGAATTTGTGTTAAACAAGTTCTTACTCGTTCCAAATCTAGCTGTCGCCGTCTATTTTCCCCAACATATGGACACCAGAAAAACCTCATTCGTGAGCTGTCTTATCAATAACAAGAAGCTACTGTGGAAAATCGATTGCTTGCTTCAAGACGTTTTCCACTGGGTAATTACAAGAATTATGAAAATTCAATCATTTGATCACGTAATGAAATTATCTACTCTATCCTCCCCGACATAAGGGACGGACCATTATGTTTTTGGAGGGGGGGGGATGAAAAATCCTGAAAAAAATTGTTTGCAAAATCAAAAAAGCCCAAATAAATTGTTTGCAGACATGAAAAGGAGAAAATAAAAGGTTTGCAGACTAGTTGATACATAGTTTGATTTATATAAGTAAATTTAGTTCTATTTGTTAAAATGCAAGATAACAATGCAACAAAATGATTTGCAAAATCTGGATTCATCAACTGGTTTGACATGGTAAATTAGCCACCACAAACTAATCCAAAAGTTGGCATTTTGAGTGTTAATTAGCTATTCATTAGAGCAAATGAGCTATTTAACACTCAAACATCAGTTTTGTCACTTCTTTCCAGTGGCTGATTTACCAAATCGACTTGGTTGATAAACCCCAATTTCTGTTTTTTAGTTTTCCACCAACAAATTAGCACAGTTTCTTAAAATCAGTGACTAACCCCTTTATTAAAAATAATCTCTTCTGAGGACCTTGAAAGCATTAAATGTTAAAGTTAGGTTATTGTATTAATCGTTTCTATAACAAGAACTTTTTTTAATTGGATAGCTGTAATCGGACAACTATGTTGCGCACGCGTCAATCAGGTGCACTGAAATGCGTTCTTTTTATAGCTGTTTCTCCACTGCTTGCAAAACGGATAATTAAAAATATATCCCTGAAGGGCACCTAGATTTTCTAATCTTGCATTTGTTATAGATAGGATTAACTGGACTTCCTATTGTATAATTCAGGGGTAATCGTGCTCGTAATTTCAAATCGTCCTCGCGCTGCGCGCTCGGCTGATTTAAAGTAACTCGCCCAATTACTCCCTGAATTGTGCTCCACTGAGTCCAATTACCATTACTAATCAAGAACTCTTTGAAGTGCAATGAAACTCTAACTAAGTGAAAAGATTAACTTAAATTCCTGGGTTGCATGTATTCACTAATAGTCACACCGGCTTTTCAACAGGGTCCTAGGCTGGTTTATTTGATGATGACATTTAATAAATCATCACTCAAACAGCAAGCAGTCTCCTGTTTTCCACTTGCATGAAGAAGGCAAATTGGATCCAGTCTTGTATAAACTACAAAATAAAGTACAAGTGTATAGCAAGCACTGTTTCATTTGGCTCCTCAATCCTCTCTAGGATCAGGGGAGAAAAGGCCACTGGTGCAGTTTTATATTATTACTTACAATTAGTTCACATTTTAATGTTTCAGGATACTTTGATGTGAGATTTTCAATTTTTTTAGGAAACAAAACAAGCCATGGTGCAGTTATACTTTTATAAGTTAGAGACATAGAGACACGGCATTCATGGAAAGCAGTTTAAGGCAGTAATGTTTAGATTAGTATTTTTACTACATAATATTACCTGATGAATTTTAACCGTATATGAATAAATGTAATAATAATAATAATAACAAACACAAAAAAATTGTTTGCAGGAAGATGCAGCCGGAAAAAAAATTGTTTGCACAGACAACAACACAGAAAAAAGTTGTTTTTCTTGAAAAAATTTTCATCCCCCCCCCCCCTCCAAAAAAAGAATGGTCCGTCCCTAAGGACACCAGAAATGCCTTCTTTACACCGAGCTTGAGAACAACACTGAACAATAAATGACCGACTGAACAAGCTCTTGCGCGCCCTCAGGAGATTTCATTTCAAGCAATTGTGTGGTGATTTCTTGTTGCTAACTTAAGAATCTACATCGATGTTTTTAAAAGGTTATTTAAAATTTGACCCAGAGACACCCAAAGGTTATTTTGTGGTCGTAAGATAAATAATTATACTTGTAGTATTACTGAAAACCACTGGCATCGTCGGTAACATTCTGCGAAAACAACCTTTATTTAGAATATTATTGTAAATGCGCCGAAAACCAAACAAAAACAAAAATTACTCCTGTGGCTATTAAGGTGATTCCCTTCAATTGCATTACGCATCCTTTCTGCGCATCATTTCTTGCGTGATTAGCGCGTGCACGAGCGCGCGCACCTTCGGAACTTTATAAGTTTTCTATGAAAGCTGAGCTGTTCAGAGAAATAAATGGTCTTTTTCTCCTAAACGAGCTCGGTGACCCCCATTTTTTAATACATAAATTCAAATGGCATACGGTCTAGTACATTATATCGCGATTTTGAGAAAAGTTAAAAATTCTGCTTTGAGATATTTTTATTTAAATGCCGAAAAGAACACGTCTTTAGGTGCAGCAGGGTATGTACGCTCGCCGAAATTTTTTAAATTTATTTCATAATCTTGATTCCTGTTCAACTAAAATAGTATACAATACAAGATAATTGTCTGTTTTGTTGAACTGCTCCAATATTTCAATACAAGCAATCACTTTTCAAAGCAATTATAGTTCTCATTTCTGATTACTAGGGTTTCTCAGGAAAACCTTGCGGGTCGTATAGTTGCTATTAATGGCTATCTATTTTGTGAAAAAACAAGCACGGTGACCCCTATTTTTTATTGCATTTTTGAAAGGTTCTAAACATAATTACCAACTGGACCAAGCTTTAGAAAATTTTAAATATTCCTTCTATTTCGATAGAATCACCTTAAAGTGTGATTAAATAGATTTGTACGCCGATTTATGAAGCACTCGCTTCTACAAAGCGGAAAAAATGATAACACCGGGATGTTTGTGGTTCTTACTGCAGTATACTGAAGATATTGCAAACATCACGAAAGAAAAAGTATATACAATTTTTTATTTAGTTCCTTTTGAAAGCAGTTTAAGAGCTATTTCTTTGTCGCTGATGAGAATTTTAGCCGTCTACGCTACGTGGTTCAAGCTGTCAGAAAACATCACAAACAACGCTACGCTATCAAACAAAGGAAGCCAAGCGTGAAAGAACTGTATTGAGGGCTGTTTTTCTGCTTTTATGCGGTGTGTGTGGTTTTCTTTCTTTCTTTCATTCCTTTTTTTTTGGCAATATATCGAACATGACATATCTGAGTTCTGAAGTAGTCAGCTCCGCAAACTACTCGGAAACTATGCTTGAAGGTCGACGCACTGACTTCAGCCAGGTTATTGTTTAAAAGGCCCACGAATTAAAATTACAAATTGCAAATTTTCACATTAAGGGAAAAGTTTTCACTCATGCAGAATAATCCGGAAACGGAGCTATTGTCAATGAATGGCATGGATCTCGCTTCCAATAACACAAACTATTACAACTTCTGAAAGGTTAAATAAAAGCAAAAATTAGAGTTATCGTGATAATACTTTTAAAATGTGCATCATTATTATGAATACGAATGATCTCAATTAGTATACAAAGAGCATGAATTTGTCGCATTAATGCTGGTTTCCATAAAATTGCTAACAATCGCTGTCTGGCACAGTTTATGGCAGCGAGCCTGTCCACTTTTCCTTTCAATCAAATCATTACATTATAGAACTCTCGACAATGACTATCTTGCCCAGATTCCCCCCCCCCCCAACAATAAATAAATAAATATCAAAGAAAATAATAGAGTACTTACTGCTTATGTTATAAATAATAAAGAAAATAGCAATAATTCTCAAGTTTTTAAATTCAACTCGTGAACACTTTGCTTTTTGTTGAAGGTCTTCATTCGCCGTTCGCTGTGACGTCTCCCTACCCCAGCAGTCCAGTCCAGAATGTAAAGTCCTGAGGAATGCTGCCCTTGCTCAAAACAAGAAGACCTGGACGTTAAAACATGACCCAGCTTTGTATGGCTTCGCCCGGTTGAATATGACCCCAGCGGAATTGCAGGGTATTGTTTTCAAAGACCCCTTTACGAGATACTACACTACAGCGTACGTTCAAACTTTGCAAACCAATGAGGAAGTGTTAGTGCAGTATAACAAAAACACCACTGGACAGGCGATCAACGACTTTTCAGAGTACCTCAAGATGTCAGAGTTTTTTCAGTCGGTACTGGAGCCTTTAGTAGGGGTAAATACTATTTTATGATTATTTTTACAGTAAAGTTATGGACATCACAACACTAACTAAGAATTCGTGTACTAAAGCAAGAAGGGTGCATGTAGATGCCGATACGCAGACATTTATCGACGACAATCGAGGGTTCTCCTTCATGGCAGCAAATTTGGAGGTACCATTCAAGAGTCCATTACAAAACAAAAAATAATGCTCCCTCTCTGGAAGAGATTCAAGCTCGAATTTTAAACCTCTGATCTTATGCAAATCACGAATGGGATTCTCGTGTATTACTCTCTTATCAATGCGAGAGGTAAATGTTTGTAACCAGCGTGGTTAAAATTAAATTAGAACGAGTGTGATTGCATCGAACACGTGAGGTCAATTCCCGGTTTATATGAACGGATACCTTTATTTAATATGGGTAGCTCTTTCAGTATTTACAAATGGAAAGACTGACAAAATTTTAAAGTTCTCATCGTGCACGAAAATCTCGAATCGGGCGCTCAGTTGATGGTATTGGTGTTTACGGGATTTTAAATTCTACACGTCGATAAGACGAGAGGAAGTGTAAAACTCGTATCAAGAAATGGTCTATTGCACCGGATCGACTTTGCTCATTGAAATTTAAACAAGAGCCTCAACAATAGGCTATTGTTATAGGGGACGCTACCGAGATTCAGCCGAAGTGTTGCAGGTAATCGGAATATTTTCGGCGAGACAAATTAAATGAAGGGGGTGGGGAACGGGAAATTGTCCGCAGGAGTGAAAGTGATTGAGCTGTGAACGGCAGCGCTTCTGTCACTGTCCGAGGGAACGGCAATCTATGAAGGATGTGTCGACTGTTTGTCGAACGCACGTGCCCTCGAACTTAGCTCCCTCCGAAAAATAGAGTAACAGCGACTGAATTCTCTGCAGTAGAATAAACGGCCGAAGTTTTACCGCGATAAATTATTGAGGCATTTTTTTCAGCTTCATAGCCGAGTTATTTCTTGGTTTCATTTAGAGGACATAGTTCTTACAGTTCTATGGGGTCTCATATTTTCCATCATTTATATTCACTGTTTATTCAAAAAAATTAAACTACGTTTTTTTTTTTTCTGAACCACCGTCTCAAGTTTAACACGTCATGTTTGTAGCCCTCCATTGTACAAATTAGGGAATGTTAACGGTTGTAAATCGTCTTAAGTTCTTTTTCTAAAATGTTTCCGGGAATTATTAAGAGAGTTTATGTTCAAAGTAAGGTTCCTTGACTTTCAGCAGGCAGTTTTATATTTTATCAAAATAATAATACTCTAACTTTGAATATTCGGGCATTGACATTCTTGATTAGTTCACGTTCTGTTCATTTTTTTCGTCATGCATAGGGTCCATTTGTATCTAAAATGACAACGTTTTTTTATCTCATGATTAATTTTGTGACTTGCATGCAGGAATATGCCAGACTTCCATCCAAATACGAGGCTTTTATTAACAACAAGACTGAATGGATAAAGGACAAGTATTTTACTCAGCAGCGTCTGGCAGGAACAAACCCTATGTCAATCCAACGGGTGACCATTCATGGACAAGGTAGGAATGCTTCTTGGGTATTGATACCAGTCACAGAATTTTATCTTGTTTCACAAGGTTCGATATGTACATTTGGTACTACAAAATGACATGTGTTTTCGACAAGGGGGAGGAGTAAACTACGGAACAAGTGGTTAAGCGAAGACATAGGAAATGAGAAAAAAGGAGAGATCAAGAAAGACACATCGTCAAGTTCAATATAATGAATCCCTAACGGATAAGAGTCAGTGTTCCATCAGTAATGACTACAAAGTTTAAATTTTATATTTGCTAAGAAGGCCCGAAAGAAGAGACCAGAAACAACGACCTCTTAATCGCTAACTTTAACCTTCGTCCAAAAGTTGCACCACATTTAACTAAGATAAGTAATAACCTGGACAATTGATGATAATGATGATGATGATGATGATGATGATGATGATGATGATGATGATGATGATGATGATGATGATGATGACCTTACCTCAATAATATTTCTACTTGTTATTGTTTAAATAGAAAAGAGGAGATGTTCAGTAAAGACAACCGACGGACGATGGTGTCATTTTCCATTTACCTACCGTGGTAAAGTTTATCGCAAGTGTACCGATGTTGACAATCATAGCCCTTGGTGTTCAACGACTGAAAAATTCATTCGCAGAAATAATTATGGCAGATGGGGAAACTGTGCAAGTAAGAAAAAACAGCGAGATTTTTCTACCTAACTGTAGAGCGAATAAAGTGGTCACTAGGATCAGACATTGCGTGGAATTCGTTAATCGCGTTAAATGTTTATTGAATCCCAATTCAACATCCCAACTCTGGAAGGAAGTTGACTTGAGAGTCAAGCCAATGAACACATTCATTGAATGCCAGTCTTGAAACTCCGTATTAATAATCAACACTGAATGATGAAGAAACTTAAATAATCGTAAGGTAAATCAACAACAGCACTCAAGGCCCAAACTCTTTGTTAGAAAGTTTACAAGTGCAATAAATTCCCTTTTCACCAGACAGTGTGTATGACAAGATTTTTCTTTAGAAGCAGGGCTGGTAAGTTCAAAATCTACGCGAGCAGAGTGCGGCTTTGAAATATTTTTGTCCGCGGAACTAGATCAACTGAGGGGAGTGGTAAGGCAACAAAGGGCTAACCGGAAAACATACTTCTTACTGAAAAGTGCTGGTAAGTGAAAAAGGTGTGGAGGAAAAGAATAACAGAAACTCGCTTTCAATTTCTTAGAACTACTTTCAGATAATTTGCGAAAAAAAAATGCTCGACATATCGTGTTATCGAAAGATGAAACATTTATTAGAATTGGGTCACCATTTTTTGCACGAACAATTAACACTTATTTTGACATATTTCATATGTCTTGCTTATTTACTTTTGTTTTGTATCCTTGTTTAGAGAACAACAACGCGAAAGAAGGTAAGAACACGTTTAAAAAAACACTGTACTACGCGTAAGGGAATATTTCACGTCACATTTCAAGTGAAATACTCCCTTACTCATAGTATTCCCTTAATATTTTAAAAAATATCATCGCCAAAAGAAGGCAACGCAAGTGCATTGTACCCTGGTTAGCTGCTAATATTGACTGCTGTTAACAACTGACTAGTATAATTTCTGTAATCATATAGTTTAGTAGTTAATTAACTACTATCAACAACTAACTACTGTAAAGTTTCTGTCCGCGATGGATGCTTGGAATGCCTTGTCATCACTGCGTCTGAGTGATATGCCCGTCTTTTGATATTTGTCTCATTTGCGTATGTTTTTTGAAACCATACGCAAACGTTTGAAACATTTTTTCAGGCTAATGTCTGTTTTCAATAACGAAACGAATTGTTTTCCCATTTTCAGAGGCTGACGATTGCAGTGTTAAGACAACAAGAGGCGAATGGTGTCACTGCCCATTTACCTACCGTGGTAAAGTTTACGACAAGTGCACCACAGTTGACCATCGTAGGCCGTGGTGTTCAACCACAGAAAGGTACAAAGGCAAATGGGGAAACTGTGAAGGTAAAAATTGTAAGGCATTTATAATAATGCATGTGGAATAATTTCCTACGATGGCGTTCCAATCGGGAGTTGGCGTTGGTTGGTTGGTTGAGTTTTTTCTTCCTTTCTCTGCAAACTGATTTACACAATAAAACGGTAGATATGTGCTACTATCAACATTCATTGTTTATCTCAGTCTCAGAATTAAGATCCTAAAGCTCAGTACTAGACTGCGAGCAGTCTCTCTTTTGCTCTAAAATCCGTGCTGAACGAAGTGAAAATAGCGAGCGTGAGCGAGCGAGATTTTCAAGCGGCGAGCCGAGAGTAGCGCGGGTGCAGGCGCGAAGTTAAACACGACTGTTTTTAAACTGGTGTGATTTTCTCTTTTTTATAATTAGGAAAAGAGGAGAAGGAAGAAGAGGAAGGTAGGTTAAAAAATCCAAACTGAAAATCAGTTATCCTCCTGATAGTTATGTGTTTTCTAATGTTCAACGTTTTTACGTGTTGCGTTTTTTTTTGGCTTACACTTATTCAAGACCAAAACCAATGGTGATTAAACTTCCCTTGCACGTGACACGTGACGCTAAATTTATCTGAGTAATCACTGGCCTTTCAAACGTTTTCAAAAGGGTAAAATATACCCCGGCCAGGAACAGTCGTACGACTCATGTCTGCACAGATTCACCTTTCCTAGAGCAAAAACCTCGGTTTTTCCGCCCAGAGGAGCAAACGCTTGAAATAACAGACGTCTGAGTTGTAATGTAGTATTCATGTCAAAGCTGTCAGGTAAATATCCGGAAAGTGAACTTCTACAGCAGACCCATCAGAATGTAACATACTTTCAGATACCTTTCTGCTGCAAAACTGGCAACTCAGTGAGTTTTTTTTTGGCTCTTTTTCATTCCTTTCATACAGGCGTAAAAGGACTGGACTGGAACAAATTGAATGCAACACTGAATCCTAACTTTGACTGGGAAGCCGCTGTACAAGAGGCTCTTAAAACTGACGACTCTTTGGAAGAGGTACTTTTGAGTTTCCTTGTTTTACAATTAAATAGTGTGATCAGTATGATGATAGTTTAATCTGAGCTTGTCCTGATTAGAGACAATAGATATACACAAGCGATGTTGTTGATGTTGTTTTCTGTCTTGGAATACATGTATGAACTCGAGTGTTGAATAAAAAGCGGACGGAAAAAAAGTGAGAGAAAGATTTGACGTGTTATAAATGTCTGCTTTTGTCGACCCGCATTTTATCTCCGCCCTATAAATTTGTCAATATGAAGATTAATAACATTGTCCTTGCGCTACAGGAGTGCCGCCATCCGTGCTCATTACTAGTTCACAACAAAAATCGATCGATACTGATCGAGGAAACAGAAAATCAGGGAATTATTACGAAAGCTTAGATCAAAATATCATTTATACTGAAAATGTAGCAAACGTGACCAATTTTGTGGGTTATATTTCAGGCCATAAACCAGGGCCGCATTTACGCTCTTCGTTATGAGTTGTGTGACGACCTGGCCAGATCACCGGATCTCACTGATAGAGACCCTCGACGGAAAATGTGGAACTTTCTCTCTCCGATTGCTCTGTTTGCATCTGCGAAAGTTCCCGGGGAATATCGCAATGAACTTGTCCCTGTGGCCATTCAAATGGACTACACACCAGGTTGATAAGTATTGTTGAAAAGTAGTATACTAAAAAGCTAATTAAGTAGGCCTTGCAGATCAACTTACTTCCCTTCATTCAGAATGTCATTGAGATATGACTTTATTAACTGACCACAAAAACTAACAATTTACGTGACATGAAGTTTCTTTTTCTTTGAAGGTATCCTAGTATAGAAAGTAACAAAGTAGTAAAGACGACTAACACTCTCGGAAAAGACACAGCCTGCCTTCTAATCAATTCATTACAAATCGCAGGGTAATTGCTGGGAGCTTTCTTAGTCTTTTCTGTCAGTAATTTTGCCATCTTCCCTCGCCGCTCGCCACTCGCCCTCGTTCGATGGAAAAGCTCGTGCCATACTTCGATAGCATTATGCTAGCTTATTCATAAAAAAGTACAGCAGTCAGGACTAAAACTTAAAATAATAAATGAGAAAGAAAGGGAAGCGGACAGTACAAAAAACTTGATGTGCTTGTTGACTTTAAGGCAGGTACACTCCTGTTGACACCGGCGTGCATTTTCTAACCTTAAGTGACACTTATTTCGTCAGATTCCGCGGTGTACACTCCCAAAGATGGGGACAACTGGATGATTGCCAAGCTCAATGTTCAAATCACAGACATAGGATATGCACAAATTGTGGAGCACCTTGGCAGGGTATGAACGTAATAACGTAGTAATAACAACTTTTTGGGGGAAGGACCCATACTGTCTTTCAGGGCAACAGCACAGTGGTTCTGAATACAACACAACAATTCCATCTTTAGAGTAGAGCAGAGCAGAGCAGAGCAATGAATCGGTCTTGGCATTGGCTTCATTTTCCTCTCGTAGTCTGACACCTGGCAGAGATGCCATAAAAGATTAAACCGTTTCTCCGGCTGTGGGTTTCTAATTTGACTGTTCCTTTCTTCTCAGAGTTCACACTTTTGTTAAATCTTTCCTCAACTCCAAAATCATCTCTTCTTGAGCGACACTGACTCGGTCCTTCGTGAGCGAACTCAAGGCTTTTTTTGAGAGCCCCATTTTTTGTCTCCAGCAGCTTTTGTTTTTCTTTCAACTCGTCAATTTCTTTTATCTGTGCTAGGCCCAGGACAGGTTTACAGTTACTGTCCGGCTATAATGTCGGCCATACTGCGACAACTAGTGCTGCAGCGATCTTTCTTTTCGGTCTGTGAGCCTGACTGTCTCCTCCTCTTTCGGTCATGGTGCTTTGGCGTTTGGAGACATTTTTGGTGGATAAGTCTCAAATATCGAAAGGCACGACCGTTCGCTCCAGAGGCCAGTCCCGGTTCGCCGCTCTCTATCTTCGAGGTATAAAAAGTGGAGGTATACGGAAGAGGAACATTTTCTATAAAAACTATAGCATATGAAAAATTAAGGGTTTAATCCTTTGGGCGGAGCCCATACTAGACTTTTCTGATTCCACCGCACCTAACTACCTACCAGATTAACTAACCTTTAGATATTCTTTTAGGTTCATTTTATGATAGAACCATTCTGTGTCATCCTTAAACGGACCTTGTCGTACCAGCATCCGCTGAACCAAATACTCAAGTACCACTGCAGAGAACTTACTGTCCCAAACACGTTCGGTGTTCCCAACCTACTTGGCGAATCAAAGCTTACAGATTTGCTGTTCGCGTACGGAAACGATGGAGCATACCGACTCCTGCGAGATACCTACCCATTAACGACCTGGGAAGTAACGGACTACAGAGGCAACATCAAGGTACGTTGTCATGACAACTAGCTTTAAACCTCTTCACTCTTACTAAGGAGCACTTGCTAATTTAGAACTGGAAACTCCATATTTTACTTTCCATATTATCGGAGCAAAAAATACTAGTACCACCTAAAAGAATTCAACAGCTTCTAGCTGAACAGCCTCATATTACGCTTTTCATGGAATAAAATTTGAACAATCACAGTTAAGACTTCATCCAGAACTAGGAAGTTAGATCGGCCTTGCACAGTGTAAATAACAGAACCACAGGGAACTTTCATTTGGATGGTGACAAATTAGGATCTCATTCAGACTTAAAAGTTAGAATCACGTTGTACAACATAGTAAACTGTACCAAAAGAAAGTACGGCTTTCTGGTGTTCATTTAAAGGACACACTGTACTGAGGATTTTATCCACAGACTCAAAAGTTAGCACAATGTTGTAAGCATAATAGACAGCACCACTGATGAACGTACTACCCAATAGCTTTCATTTGAACTTTCACACCACTCACACTTTATTTCAAGTTTAGAACCAGTACACGTCTCTCGGTTAGTCTGTGTAGGCAGCAGGGTAAAAATACAGCATTCCTTTCACTTTCTCTTTTCCTAATGTTAACCCCAGTTATCCCCAACCCATTCTCAATTATTCTCCCTTAGATCCCTCTCTTTTTAAACGATTTCAAAGAAAATTCCTAACAGTTTTCTTGCAAGACGAATGTCTTCTCACCAAATCAGTTTCCTCCTCCTGCAAGTTTCTCTGATCCGTCTTTCATGCCTATCTTCCCAACGACAACCACAACGCCGTACGGCGATCTTGGTTGCGGAGTCTGCAAAACTATCCTCAGGCTATAGACGTGCAGAAAACAACAAAGAAATGTACCCAATTGTACAACACCCCAGCAGAGGCGTTGTTATTCCCATTAAGGTACTCGATGTTTTGACGTAGGTTCCCTAATGCCGGTACTCTCTGGAATCTTTCGGAGTACCAATATCATACCGACTGTCTCTCATAAGTCACCATCTTCACGTACGACGACCCGTTTAAATCCTCTTTAAGTAGACAAAGTTTCTCGAATCTCTTGTAAGTTGCCATCATATCTGATCCTAGGGGTGGTGGCTTACGAGAGATTCACTTCTACTTTTTTCTTCCTATTTTACCAGAAACGTGGACTTGACGACAAGAAACTGCTTCCATACTTCCCTTTCCGCGACGATGGTTACATAATTCTAGGAGTCATCGAGCATATGGTCGAAAATTATGTCAACTTGTAAGTGATCATGCGACCTTAAACGTTTAGTCTTAGCTTTTAAAACGCATATTTTTTTGTTAGAGTTAGTCAAACTTAACTGCTTTGTAGAAGCGTTAATATGTAGACGCGTTAACAAAATCTATTCACAACTAAGCTTGAAAGCCAGTATCAATTATAATAAGAATTTTCAAAAGGACTTTAGAATTTCTTTTATAGACTACTCCGTTCAATGTCTCGTCGCGTAAGCGACCTTCTCATACACGTGACAATCATTCCTTATCTTGAGAGTGGTCCCTTACGAAATATACAAGTGTACAAAGACGTAAAAGCAGAGGTATAGGTTAAAATGTATGATTCATTATGATTTTGTCTCAGACAAGCCAAGCAAAATATGCCACCTTCCGCTAACTGCCTAAACTCTTGTTTTACTTGTATTTTTAATAGAATAATGACTTGCTTTTTTACCAAGGTATTATAAGCAGGATAAAGACGTAGAGGACGATAAGGAACTTCAGGCTTACCTCAACGAATTGTCTCTGAACGGAACAGGGCCAAACGGTGGCATTGGACGGGTAAATACAAAGATACAGCGTGTATCAGTTTACGGTTAGACTTTATGGTAGTAAAACACTGCTGCTTAGACGTAGTGTCTCCTGACATTCGGATACCATCTCTTACAAGTCATTCTTGCTGGGCTTGTGGCTATTTTGTTTTCTTTGGCGGACCTGTAGTTATCTTACCTCTTCCCGTTCAACCCTCCTACCCCACCCCCATATACTCTGATAGGTAGCTCACTTAGCTCACTTAAAAGTTTTGCTACGTATCTCGGAATCGGGGCTAGATAGACGTTTGACAATCGGGTGCGGGTGCGGGTTTCTTAAAACCCCCAAGAAGCCATTTCTAAAAACATGAACAACGCTTTCCAAAACTAATTTTACCATGTGATAAGACATGGTTAACCAATAGCAAAGTTTCATGTTTCTTCTTCGTTTACAAGATACAGTATGATGTATCGTGCGCGATCACTGGTCGAAAAGTGTCGGGGCTTTCGAGAAAGGCACACCAGGACTGTTAAGAAGACAGATTACAGATACTTTGGAGAGACCGAATTCAGCAATTGCCATCGTGAATACAAAGTTTTCTAAGCTGCTTTGGCACTAGTCAGTTTCCGGCATATTTCTTTTTAATCGTGTGACTCCCTTTCTCGCTTATAACAGGTTCAAGGTTTTCCCGCCAGTATTGATTCTAAGGAAGAACTTTGTGAAATTCTTAGCCGTTTCCTCTCCCACGTGACAATCTATCACGCTGCTGTTAATTACGTCACGGCTGATTACCCAGAGTACATTCCTAACCAGCCAACGAAATTGTACAACGACACTCGAGTGGCAGATGGCGAGTTCTCAGTTTACCGCCTAACAAACAGGCTGGGGTCTGCTGTAAGTGTAAATTGCATTACTTTCTTCCGCGTTAAGACTGGTTTTCACTAGCCACGGAGTCGGAGTCGGAGTCGTAATCAGAAGCGTAAAGCGTTACGATCTAGTGAAAATCAAACAACGGAGTCGTA
The DNA here is from genome assembly GCA_964017195.1 of Siderastrea radians. Taxonomy (NCBI): domain Eukaryota; kingdom Metazoa; phylum Cnidaria; class Anthozoa; order Scleractinia; family Rhizangiidae; genus Siderastrea; species Siderastrea radians. Next base: position 50,690,979 of record OZ024891.1, on the reverse strand, counting down.
AGCAGAGTTTCCTTTTGCGCTTACGATTCCGTCGCTTACGATCTAGTGAAAACCGGTTTGTCGCAGTCGTAAGCAGAAGCGGAAGAACTAAACCAATCATAAAGCGTGGGAACGAGCACTGTGATTGGTTTATCCTTCCGCTTCTGCTTCCGACTCCGACAATCTGGTTTTCACGAGATCGTAAGCGACGGAATCGTAAGTGGAGTCGGAAGAAAATGGAAACGTTCTGATTCTTCCGACTCCGATTCCGTCGAGCTTATGACTCCGCTTACGACTCCGATATTAGATTTTCACTAGGTCATAAGCGCTCTTACGACTCCGCTCACGACTCCGACTCCGACTCCGTCGCTAGTGAAAACCAGCCTTTAGGAAAGGGAGTGGTGGGCCGTTAGGGAATGTAGAGTAAGGTCTATCAGAAGTTAATGACGTATCTCAGTAAGAAAGAGATTTGATCGTGAGTCTAATAAGATGAAATATTTTGACATCTCAACATTTTTTTACCATAACGGTGAAATTTCTCCGGCAATCTGGCGTCAAGGATCACTTCACCTGCCGATTGGCAAGCGTGAGGGAAATTTGGACCTATTGAACATATAGACGTACAAGTAAACTGCGGTTCAATCATAAGACGAATGGAATAATCTTTGCAGTGTGTAAGCAGATTTTAAGCAATTGCTTTCGTAACCCTGATGAAGGAAGGAACGAAGGAAGAAACGAAGGAACGATGGAAGAACTGTGTTTGATTTGCAAGATAACAGCTTTAAGTACCGAGCGGATTTTCACAAAATTACGCAATTAATTTCCTTTTGGAGAAAGATTTATGCTTGTGACAGCTTAACCTTTTGAAATAAAAGCAGTCGGAGGACTTTTTTCCCCTTTGAGGACTTCAGTGACCTGGTTAAGTAAAATGACAGCTATCTACCGAACAAGCCCTTTTAATTGCTGAATAAATGGTAATTTCTCTTATTCTTCAGATCCAAAACAGTGCTTTCAACACGCTGGGGGTTTTCCGCCTCGATTCCTTGTTTGACTATGGCAACGAGTTACAAGACGTCAAAGCTGTCAATCTCATCAATGGTTACTATAGTTACCTGATGCATATTGTTCAACCTCGCATGCAAGAGATAAACCAGAAAAGGAAGGAAATAGGTGATCTGACCTACCCGTATTTTATTCCAAAATGGCTGCCTAATGGGATTCAGACCTAGCTTTTTCCGTTATAATTTATAAGCTGACCATGCACATGGGGCTTTAGCTTTTGTCACATCAACATCAGTAGCCTAGTTTTCGAGTGATGCCCAAGTGATTCTAATGGTTATTTTCCCAGGTTTAAACATTTGCAACAGCTGTGCAAAATTAGATCGAAATTTTTGTGAGATTGTAGTGCAGTGGAATTATCCCATTAATCAATACATCAATTTGTGGGTGAGAGTTTGTTTGTTTGTTTGTTTGTTTTAATTATCTGAATCTCGGCGTTACCTTCAAAACCCGGTCATCCACTGGATACTTAATTGTCAAAAAGTACCTTGATTCTCTGCTCATGTCTTCCTCCAGAACGATTGCATTGCTACTGTAGCAGTGCCATTGAGGGGTGATGGGTGTGAATGAATATATATGATGTGACACGCACTACGCTTGTGCTATATGCGAGATCGATTTGTGCGCCAGAGTGATTTTTCTTGGTCTGTGACTGAAAACGATTGCTTTGCAGGCCACTTTCATTCTTGAACGCGTTGATGTTAAATGAGCTAGTCTTCTGGAGGAATTTCGATTCGTTTAGGTTGCCTTTAGAATTACAGGGGATTTTTTTAAGTTATGCCTTTGTCGAAGCTAATGCTTGATTACGATGTTTTGAATTGATGTTAGCCAAACAACACCAAGAATTCAAAAAGAGGTGAGAATTCTTCTTAGAAAGACAACTGAATTGCCGGCGAGTCGGCGAGAGCAACGGGGCGAGCGCCGGCTCGTAAATCGCGGTTCCGCCGCCAAGATACTTGCGCGAATAACTCAATAATTGAGGAAACTCGCAGGCTATGTTACTATTGTCAAAATTGGGGTAACTGAATCAGCCTTGGAGATAAAGACTGTGTTCAGGAATACGCTAATTTGGAAAAACTCAGAACTTGGACTCTCTACTGGGCAAAAAGGTGACGGGGACGTTTTGCTCCCCTCAAATAAATTTTGCGAGAACCTTCTCCTGCAAGATACTAAAATTCGTTTGTCTTCAGCAACACTTCTGCTTCGCTAAACAATTACAATTGTTAGCACGTATATGGCATCCTCAATGTAGTATCCTGCCTTGCTGATGAAGTAACAAAGTTTATTCAAACGTCAAGAAAATAAGGCCAAAAGAGGCTAACAGAAAAGGAATGTTCATGTCACAAATAACAGTGATTCAGCTTCCCCCCGACGGTCAGAGTAAGAATTCATTCAGTGTTGGTGCTTTCTTTTTTCGGCCCCGAAGTTCTTTTGAATTTCTTTAGGAGCTTCATGACCCATTTAACCAACCTACCAAAGAAAATAAAATTTGAAATCATTGCATGATATGTGTAAAGATATTATTAACAAGCACACACATGGTTGTATCGTCACGGACACACCCTCCATGTCTCAAACTATCTTATTTCTGTTGTTTCCCGTCCTGCTGAAACTAAACTGGCTTATTACGAATTAAGAAAATATCGGGAATACGGGGAGGTGACGTCAGGAGCACAGTCACAGTTCAGCCGAAGTAATATGGTTCTCACTTTTGAGCTGGTAGATAAACGTATCAAAAGTGTGAGACGAGTCGGTACTATCCGCACAAAAGTAGCTACATGAACGATCTTCATCGTGCGTTGTGGACTCGAAATTTTCAAAATATCGCAATGCCTGTGTAAGTAAGAAACAATTGTGTAACACAGGCAAAATAACTTCAGGAGTATTTGTAATACTTGCCTGCGATCCAAGTTGTATTTTCCAACAACAAACATCCAGAATGGTGTTAGAACGGAAGCTATTGTTGTCCTGAGAAAAACGCGTCCCAGAAAACTGTCCAAGAAGTTGCTTCTTACGTAATACTCCTCTATTTTTGTCTCGAAAGACTGCTCTTCGCACCAAGATTCCTCTGAAGAAGGGGAAAAAGGTCCAGTTAGGTCAATATCAAAAATGTCAGCTACCGTTTTACCTCTCATAGCCTCAAAGGAAAGCTACTAAAAGTATTGTTACAAGATGGAGGTATTTCCTTACATCCCAAAAGTGTGGCTGTTCCTTAATGAGGTAAATCGACACCAATCACCCGACAACCAAAGAATTTGGGTGATTCAAGAAATAACCAATAAAAATAGAGGTGCTGTGAGGATAAACTGAGCATGTTTCACACGCACACTGCAAGTGAAAAAACCTGAATCAACTGATGTCCAAAATGACCACGTGATCATGAGTTTCCCGCCATTTTTCACGTTTGGCGTTGGCTAAGTTCTGTTTTCAACGCGAAGACGCTTGTTTCGCGTTCGTCAACAACATAAGCATTTACCAAAAAAACTAACCGTTGAAAAGTCAGCGTTCGAAAAAAAAAACAGTTCCAGAAAGCGAACTGATGTCTGGCGCTTGTCAGACATATAGAGGATATTGCACGGCGGCGCGAAGATATGAATTTTATTTTCTAGCGGTAAAAACAATATTTTACGAACTAGCGCAGCGAGTGAGTAAAATATTGTTTTTTACCACGAAAAAATAAAATTCATATCTTCAAGCCGCTGTGTAATTTTCTTTTTATTATATAGACAAGAGTGTTTCTGTACAAACAACAGTGTAAAAGCGAGAAATGACGTCATCGATATCCTCACTAGTGAGGATATGGAAAATACGCCACTCGAGTACCGGATGTAGTTTCGTATGAACTTTACGAGTGGTCTATTTTCCACTAAAACACTCTTGTCTATATAATAAATATATGTATATATGTTGTAGTTCAATTTTATCCTTGGTTCAATTTTTATTTTCTTTTGTTTCATATTCATTATCATATATTTACACAAAAAAGAACAAAAGAAAATACAAATTGAACCAAGGATAAAATTGAACTACAACATATATACCGCAAGTGTGTCATCTCAGTGTGTCTTCTATTAGAAGTGCCCGCGATCAGTGGGATCTTACCTACTGCGCAGCCGCTGATTCCCAGATTCTCTTGACAAGTCACGTTTCCTGTTGCATCGCAAATGAACTGCACATAGCGAGCTGCCACAGGTGCGGCAAAAGTACAGACAAACACCCACTCATCATCCCTGTAATAATATGACTGCAAGGCAAGAGCGCAGTGGATTGGACGTTAAAGGGGTTACGTCGTGGGTGGTTTTGCATTATAACTGGCTTGGGTGTCAAAACGATGCTAACCAACTACCTTTTCTCCTACACGAATTACTGGCGTATTCACTGCCATAATCTCCATAATTTACCCCTAACATCTTCACCACTCTCGTCACTTCACTGCTAATTCACCGCAAGGTTATCCCAGAAAACTTTCCATAGCATTTGCATTTCGTTCCATTTCTGTTTCTCTGTGGCATGAAACAACTGCAACTAGAGGCATTCTACTGTCCTTGGATGGGATGCAATTCACAGGGTCCCAAGCTGGGATCTTTGGAGCCTTGGATCCCCGACATTTTTGCCTTAGGGCCCGGAGCCCGAAGCCTCTCTACTTAGAGACCGGACAAAAATGCTGATTCTGGCTGAATGGAACCCTGGAGCAAAACGATGAATACCAAGAGCCTTGGATCCGTGGAGCCTTTGCAATTTTAATTCGGAGCCCTGGAGACCAAAAGCCCTTTGAGAGCTTGAATCCAGTTCCAGGGTTCCTCCATCACGTTGCAGAGCTTACGTAGCGAACCTAGCCCGGTCGAACGAGAGAATTCAGCAACGTCTCTTGTCAAAAAAAACAGCACGATACGATACAGAAGACTAGCCTATAACCACCATAAGCTGAGGCTAGCGATCTTTTGTTCGCACTATCACAGTATCACGACTCTAACGTGAGTGGAACGAAGGGTACCTTATAGAGAAGACAACACAGTTCGCTGAAAACTAACTTATAAAATATATGTAGATCTGTTATTGAAGGAAACCTGCTTGACGTTGTTAAGATCAAAAGAAACTACGAACCTTAACGTTAAGACCTTGTTTGAAGTTCCTTAACAATGCGGGATTATTTCCGCTTAGCAGCAATGCGTGATTTTTTGTACTTTTGCCAATAAACTGATAATTTGTGATCAGACTGCAGGCCGGTAATTCTAATACTGGATGCTCGCTGTAGATAGGAGTCAGTTGATTCTCATCACACTTTAACCCAACTTCTCTGAAAGTTGACCAATCAAGGGTGCACCAGTGTTTATCTGAAAGAGAAGAAACAACGTTGAACCTGCTGTTATTGCCCTACATACGATGCAACAATGCTCTAAACATTACAGGCAATTCAGTTACAAAATTTGAACCTGTTCACCTCGGACATTGTTGCACCTAACGATTTCGAACATATAAAACTGTGTTAGAACAAACAAAAGTTTAGTAAAACCCGAGAAACGTCTCTCAAAGTGACGTTTCATTTTCGAGCTGCAGTTTCCTTTCCGATATCTGATAAACAAGGGCACTTACTCTTTTCATTGCACGAAGTTCGCGGTCACAGTTTTGAGTCAACAAAAGTTTTTTACCAAACGTTTAAGCTCTACATGAAGCAAAACATTCACGCCATGACACCCAACATTCGCTCCCTGGATGGGTTGCTAGTCCATCGCGGGTTAACCACCAGCAGTCTCGTAGGTTTCTCTAACGGTTGGACGGCATCCATTAATACAGCTGAGTACTACATTGGGAGAGACAATGTGAAGTAAAGTTCTTGTCTACAGAAACAGCGCGACACGATGATGAGATAAGCTTCGATCCAGAGAATTTTCCGTCGTCCGATCGAAACTCCACATACAGTGTACAACATGAAATCGTTTCCTCATGCATTACTAACCTAACCGGCATCCTGTTATCTGCAAGTTATTTAACATCAGGGAACCACCGTCGTCGTCATCAGGAACAAACTGCACGTATCGTGCAGGAACAGGTTCAGTTAAACTGATGAAAAATTGCCATTCCCCCTCAGAAAACTCTGTCTGGAAAAAAATAAATAAAAAGGCTATTACACAGAGAAAAACCATATTTAAGATCAACGCTTACTTTCAAGTGACGACCTGCTGTTACAGAAAACCCTTTCTTACTGGACATCCTTCTATCACGGACTATAATTTACTAAGAGCAAACCGCTTTTTAACGGACACACCGCTATTACTGACAACTCGCAATTAACGTCACCCTACTATTACGGACGTCCAGCTATTACTGATAACTCGATATTACGGACAAAAGGCTATCATAGAAACCCTAGTATTATGTACACCCCGCATTTACTAACAATTCGCTATTGCCACACCCCGCTGCTACGCCGGGACATCCCTCCATGACGGACACCTCGATATGACTGACGACTCACTGTTCTGAACACCATCGAAGCCATTTCGGACCCAAGTATTACGGACACGACGCTCTTTCACACACCCCTTAGTAACAGAGCGCCACCGGTGACAAGCTCAGAAAAAACATCTAACTGGTGCCAAGCGCAGGAAAGCATAGAGCCTGTGTCAAGCGGAGGAAATTAAATAACCTATTTTAAGCGTGTCAGGAAAACATGTAACTGCCTAACAAAGGGGACAAGCTCAAATAAACTTCTAACAGGCGAAAAGCGCGGGAAAACACCCTACCTGTCTCAAGCACCCAACAATTTGTGCAAGAGCGGCAATGCATGTAACGGGAACCAAGCGCGGAAAACAACTGCCTCGTCCCCAGGCGTCCCTCCTTACTATGTGATGGTGCGCGTGGCGTTGTGGGATAGGTGCACTGCAGCCGCGTCTTGCATCCTTCCCACGACGCCCCGCGCTCCCTGTTTGCCCGCGTTAAACTGGCGCCTGGGGACGAGGCAGCGGGAAACAATACAACCAGGGCCGAAGAAAGAAAATACATGTAACCGGTAAGTGTGATTTATCTCCATTCTTTTTAACTTACCTCGACCTGCATATCCCCGTCATATTCCGTCAACAACATTGAATTTTGTCCACTTATAAGCAATTTATGGCTACTTGATACATTAGATACAAACTGATAACTAGTAATCAGATTGCACGAGGCCAGCTTCTTAACTTCTTCTTTGTTGAGGAGAGAACTCTTGCGGTCGCCACATATGATTTCATCAGGAGAAAAACTCTTAGGTTTACATCTAGACTTCACTGAAACGAGACAAAACGAAACTCTCCTAATGAGAATAAACATTCATCTCGCTTTCAACTAAAGATTAAATCCTTCCTTAGTTCGCCACAACCAGTTCCACTCTTCCCAACTCACAGCCACCTCATAGACGAAAACAAGTCCAGTTGGACCTTTGGCATATGAGCTGTTATGTTATCCAATGTATGTATGTATTTATGTACGTATTAAGCACTACACCATACACATACATACAGGTGCTTATCCTCTCCTCTCCAGCGCAAAAGGAATACCTCTCAATAATTATTATTAGAGTGTCAACTCGAAACCTAAACCCTATTTTAGAACAAAATATCCCAACCTTCGCACCATATTTCACCTTCCTTCCCCACCCCTCCCCAAAGCCAATCCAAAGCGAACAAAAAGACATGGGTGCTAACTGGAGAGAAAACGACGGATGCGCAACTGTAGAGTTGTTCGCGCTCAACGAAGCGGGTAAATCAATGCAGTTGTATCTTGAAGGCGTATTCTTTGGCACTATTACGGAAATTGAGAACCTGCAGTAGAAGGTTTCGTGATCTTTCGATACCTATTACTTTTCCGGAAGAAACGGAATAGTCCCAAAAGAATGCACCCTTAGTGACTGCTGTCGAAAGTCCTTTGTTCAAAAGCCCATACCTAAACTACATCCACTCAAAGATAACCCAAACAAACACTTCGATTCTTCAACTTGGTTGGCGACAAACTGCACCAAACGAGCGGCAACTGGTTCATTGAAGTAGTAATTGTAAACCCACGCTTCATCGTTGTTACTTTGGATGTGAGATGTCTAGAAATGAAACAGAGGAAAGCAAGTCAAGATAAGGAGATCGCTTTGGGTTAATAGTATTTAGGGGAATTGATTGACGACGAATATTTTAGCAAGAAGTGTAGTATTCGTTTTCTGCCTCCACGAAAACGTATGTTTTTCTGTATACGAAAGGTAAGAGATAAAGCCTGCACGAGCCTAATCTCAGTTTCTTTAGCACAAGCGACCGGTAGTATTATTACTCCCTCCTAAGACTTTCCTTGCATTTTGTTAACAAAAACAACAACAGCGTATACAACAAAACAACGGAATTAGTATCTAAGAGGGCTTAAACTGTCTTACTTCTATTTCACTGGTTTTCACACAACTTGGATCATGTTGTTGCTCTTACATCAATCAGTTCCTGGTCATCATCATCATCATCATCATCATCATCATCATTTTTTGATTATGAAAAGCATGAGGGTTTTTACAAGCCTTGTATCCACTAAAAACAACAGGCCACCGAGCACATTAGGCATATAACTTTAAAATTTATACCTTCACGTTAACGTCACCAGTGTACTCCTCCAGCTTTTGCGTCTCATTAGCACTGATAAGGAGTTTATAAGGTCTCTGAGTCCTAGTCGTGAAACTGTAGCCAGTAATAACACTACAAGGTGACAACTCCTCGATTCCATGTTCATAAGTCGTGACTCCTTCTTCTTCCTTGCTGTGACATGGAACTTCTGGCGAAAAAGGAAACAAGGAAGAAAAATAAAGTCGCACCTGAATCGAAGGCGATTGAAGAGTCACAGGTCACCCACGCAAACATTGCATTCAAATCGTAGACGTTCAGCACATAGTTACTCGAGGGACTGGTTATGAAACCTTGCAAGTTTCAAAGGCCAAAACAAAGGTGCTGCAATTTATGTTGAAAGTTCTACGACCGTGCACAATCTTTTGTTTTACGTTCGCACACTATGGCTGAATAACTTAACAGTGACATTTTTATTGGTTCGTTGCTCATACAAAATTCAAACCTATTGTTCTTTGTGCACCGTCAAGGCTAAAAACGGTAACAAAAACATAAAACGAAAGACTTTGCTGAGCTTCATAACCAGATTCTTTTATTAACTATGTTCAGCGGGATCGAACTTTCAATACGCTTAGGTTAAAAACACAGCACCTCCAAAGTGATATGAGCAGCTGTTTGTTTTGGTTTGTGTAAATTTGTTTGTTTATCTGTTTTTGTTTGTTTAGTTATGTACTTGCTTTGTTTAGGGACGGACCATTAGAAAAGTGATGGGTGGGGTGGGGAAAAAACCAAAAAAAAATTCATGCAAGGGAAAATGTCCGAAAAAAAAATTCATGCAAGGGAAAATGTCCGGAAAAAAAATTCATGCACAAGATGGGCCTCATTTTGATATGAAACCATAATTCGTTCTGCCAAAGTGCTCAAGTAGTGTCTCCAGTGTTTAAAAAATTGGGCTCTGCCAGGATGCTATAAACTAGTTTTCATAATTAATATTTCTTTTATCGGGAGTGGGATACCTTCGCCTGGAACAAATTTTTTGTTGTTTTTATAGTCATAGTCATGCAGTTGAACCCCGTTATTTTGAACCATCAGGGGAAACGAAAAAAGTTTGAAATAGCGGGAGTTCAAAATAACCGATAGTAAATGAGTGAAGGGCAAATCCAGTGGGATCATTCTCACTACTATCTTATTACCTTCAGTTAATGAATTCTGATACATGTATGTACCCTGTTGTTGTTCAATTTTATCCCTGGTTTAATTTTTAGTGTCCTTTATTCCTGGGTATGGTGATGTCCGATAATGACTTTGAACCAAAGGGAAAAAATAAAAACAAGGATAAAATTGAACCACAACATGATACAATGGATGATTTCGGTTAGTGAATCGAAGCAGCTGTCACTAGCCACTTGGCTAGTTAGCAAAATAATTACTCTCGAGCCCTGACAGGGCTTTTGGGCTCCCTATAATTTTTGTTACAGCTAGCACAACCCTGCATTTTAAAGCGAGCATTATTAAAAAGTGTTTTGTAATAAAATAAACTTAAAAATGTAAAGTAACGTAACAGTACAAGCTATGTATTTAGTAAAACAAAGTTGCATTGTTTTTAATTAATTCAATAGCAAATTGTGCATAAGGAAAATATTTTCTCAAAAAAAAAAATTCTTGCATAGGGCTGTAGCCAAAAAAAAAATTCTTGCACTGGAAATGGGCCAAAAAAAAATTCTGGCAGGCAAAAAATCCCCCATCCCCCCCATCACTTTTCTAATGGTCCGTCCCTTATCGTTGACTGAGTTCTATCTTACGAAATCGGTGCACCGTGCAGGTTTCTTTGTCGACCAATCAGGAAAAATTGCTACTGACTACGTGCTGGTTTTGATTATACAACAACCGCCTTACAAAAGTTTCTCCAATCAGTAACGTAAGCAGTAAAGTATGCCGTCGTTTACCAATTTCAGTTAACTGATTGTGACTATGAAAAGCGTCGTAGACGTTTTTCGTTTCTGTTTTCTTTATTCTTTACTTTGTTTTTTAAATCCCGGCTTTTAATTTACCACCTACCATACATTCCCCCCTTTTTTTTTCAATATATTTTTGTTCTACTTTTTTGTTCTATCACTGACTCATTATACTGTCTTTTCGTCATTTCATCTTTGTTGACGTGAATGCTTCATTAACTAACGGCTAAATTTACCCATTGTCCAGTTGCTTGCGTAGCTTCTTTTGTCGTGTTTGGTTAACGTCAGTTGTTGAACATTACATTTGCCTGAAACAAATAATGTACCAATAAATAAACGAAATAGATTGATAAAAAGATGAAAAACTGGATGTATGGATGTTTATAGTACAACGCTAAATTTTGGCGTGCTCCCATTGGTCGACATCGATCACGTGACACGTAGGGTCTCTCCTCAGAAGGCGCCCATAAGCACATAGTGCCCATTTTCGGCAAGTTTCGCTCAAAATTCAGCGTTGCACAATGCAAACAATAGAGTCGTTTTGTCTCAGGCCCTTTGTGTGATAGGTTCCCTCGGAAATTTGATGATCAAACTTCACATAAGCTCTTGAACTACATTCTCGGGCTAATAATTGTTGGGAACATCAAATTTCTTCGGGCAGCCTATCACACTATAATGTCTTCGTCAGAAGAACTCTATTGTTTAAATAGAATACCGTGGAATAGACACAAATAAACATACACCAAAATGGTCTATTCCGCATACGCGGATCTGGTTGCCTTGAGGCGCTGTTACATGAGGCGATGAGTTTCCTTCAACTTGCAACGCAGTGATGACGAAAGCATTGCAAATTTCAGAATAGTTACACGCTGCAACGTATCTCTCAACGTTGCGAACAATAGAAGACTAGTCTATTTTCCTGCAATTCGATTACACAGCAATTTTTCGTTGCAAGATAGATTGCGGAGAGAGGGTGTTGCACGCGCAGTATAACCGCAACTTGTATTGCAACAGCGTTCCCTTGCGCGTTAAAGGAAAAATAATGGTGTAACACAACCTTTGATCATCGTTTTCCACTCACTGACAGACAACGATTGCGCGCATTATAATTGGAAAGTAAAATTTTGAAGTGCAACTCCATCTCTTTAAAGGAATTGCCCTTTAACAATAAAATGACAACTTTACCTGATTTTGTAATGATGGGTTTATCACTATCAATTTCACCATTTTCCTGCTCGTCAACAGAAGTTGAGTTGAGTTCCTCGTTGATCTCCCTTTCTGTTCGTGATGGAATTATAATATAAAAGAAAAAATAATTTTTAAGAGTTAAAAAGAAGACAAAAACATTTCTTAATACCTGCTGATGATCCAAGCCAAATGAAGGTCTTCCGACGGTCGAAAGTTGTTCAATCGAATGAGGATTAACGTGTTCGAAAGACATTAATCATTCTCGCCGGGGATTCTTTTGGCCAGTGCCACGGATCGAGAGCCCTGGCAGGGGCCAGGATAATGCGCAAGCGTAATAGCTGCCCATTTTTGTAACCGATGGTAACCGTTATTGTTTCAAATTTCTGAGGCTGCTCAGAAAGCCGGAAGTCCGTGATTCGCGGACCTCCTGCTTCGGACCCTGCCAGAGCTCTCAATCCGTGGCGCTGTCCTAAGGGATCGCTGCTCTGGGGACGAGAATGGGCATTAATCACCTTTCTCTGCACGACCACTAGGAATTAAACTTATTCAAAAACAAAACATAGACTATATTAAAACTTTCACCTTTGTCGTGCTGGATATGAAATGTCGTTTCCTCGCGACAGCCATCTTTCTCTGTTTCAACAGCATAGACTCCAAAGTGCCTCCAGTCCAATGAACTGATGACAAGGGTTTCTGTAACTAGTTTGTCCTTAAGACCGCGTTCAAACGCCATATCAGGATCGTCTGGAACGTCTGGTATGAGTTGTGCGTCAAATGTCCATCTTGTCCTTAACCCACTCGCTTTTTCCAGTGACAGAGAAACTTCATCGCCTGGTAGCGCAAAGACTTGGGACGGCGATGTAGCGATAAGATGGGGTTGATCTGCGAGACAAGTTTAAAAGTACGGGTAGAGTTGGAGTGCATTTATTTATTATACATACATTTTACTTACTATACATACTCTCATTCGATGGATCCTTACAGCTAAAAACATTGCCTAGTGGTGTATTTGGGTGATGTTTCTTAAAAAAGAGCGCTTTTCCGTTAGGTGTCGTTAAACCAAAACCGAACTAATTAGCCTTGCCAATCACAACAAACACAAATTACCCAATGAACCAATCAGAACTTGAAGCAAATACGTGTACCAGGCGCCAAGTGCGGGAAAACTCAGCAAAGACACAATTGCTTGTTTACTTCTGATTGGTTGAGAGAGTGGCACAAGATTAAGAAAAGCAAAATCAAAGCAAGCGAATTACTCTCGACACTCAACTGAAAACTTCTCAGAAGGTATTTAAAAATTGGTTCTACCGTTTTAACCATGACGAGTATAACCCCTATGATTGCAACGGCTGATTAACCAAACCAGCCGAAGACAATCAATTTTATAGAACACGACTTCAGGTTTCTAGTGTTCTTGTTGTAAAAATTTAGTGGCTTCATTAAAAACAAATTAATCTTACCTTTTAATTTGAATTGTGCCGTAGTACTTGCTTTTCCAGAATAAGAGTCTCCTTCGACTGTAATCCAAGTATCTTTTTTCATTTCCTTAATAGACAGCTTTCTAAAATCCGCGGAGAGTTCAAACAATGAATTGTCAACTGATATCTCATTGTTAACGCTGTTTTTCGAATTTCCATACTTCCACTTGAGAGTGTCTTCCCAGACCTTAAACCCACCGGAGACTTCAATACTCAGACTTCCTCTCCGTCCTTTACAGACTTCTAAAACCGCAGGCTTTATTGACAAACTCATGGGATAACGTACGTCAAGTCGAAAGTTTCCCTTGAACGTGCTTTGCTGAATTCGGGCATCTCCTTCTACGAAGATATACTGTATAAAGTAATTTCCAGTCATCTCTCTATGGAGATTGTATATCGTTACGGTGCTGAATCTGTCTGGCGGGGCACGACCTTTCATGACGAACTTTCTTGCAAATTTTGCTAATTTTGGATCATCAGAGCCGACGCTTAGTCCATTCGGTTGGTGGATTCCAAATGCGTAAAAAAAGAAGTAAACGCTTTCCCCATGGACTACAACCATTTCCGCCGCTTGAAAGTTAGATTCTTTGAAGTATGGGTTCGCGTTTGAGTCAAAAAACAAAAACCAAACTTGTCTGACCGTGCACTGAGGTATCCTACATTCTACTAGTTCTAGCCTGTCGTCCCATTTATGTTTAATATGCGGTTCGTCACTCTTGTCTTTCGCAATGAAACAGTGCGGCTTCGCCTTTCCTTCTCTTGGTCGACAAAGATTCCATTCCCATCCTTTGCCGGACATGCACAATCGCGGGCGGCCCTTCTCGTCGTCTTTGACGGTCGTGATTATTCGTCCTTTATATTCCGGGAGTTTCCGCTTCCACTTGGAAATAGGGTTAAAATCGTCGTAAAGATCAAAATTCCCGTCGCCATTTCCATACATACAGTCCGAACATTCTTGCACACGGCAAGACTGTTTGCGCAGATTATGTTTAGTCGAGGTCGTGAAGCACCACGGGCTGTATTCGTTATTCGGATTTCTACAATAACGATGTTCTTTATTCAAGTCCACTTTGAAATCAGAACTTCCAGAATTTGGCATATTCTGGAACCAATACTGGCATGTCGTTGGAGGGTTGCTTTTAGTAAGGTACACTTCGCCTCGGTAATCTTTGCCAGTCTCGGAGTAGCAGTCCGTGCTGTGTGTCCACTTGTAACGGTCGCACCCTACTTCGTAAAAACTGGGAACGTTAAAAGTGCATATTCTTGGGTCCGTAGGGTATCCTAACGGTGAATGCAACCGAGTCACAACCCAGAGGATCTGGAATTTTGGTCGGTCATTGAGCATAAGCTCGCAGGACACAACTAACATCTCAGTAGCCACAGGAAACCCACCTCTTCCAATTTTCAACGTGGACTGGTGCTCCTTTATTTTTCCATCCAAAACGAGGCTAGATGATTCGGCGTATGGTCCCGAGCTTGCTTTATTTATCAGCTCCCACCTATACTGAGTGAAGCCAGGAACAAAACAGTCCAACGTCCCGTTATCAGCAGTACCTATGAACTCGACGTGCCTAATTGCCACAGGCATCTTTGCGTATACTCCATGGATGATATCTAATTCTTTATCATGCCAAAACGGATGAACTGCAGTAATTGATAGGTAAAAAAACACAAATATACACCACAACTTCATTTGTCTCATTCGAAAGTCACCAGATGAAACCGACAGGTCTATTGAATGATAGCCAAAACTTCACAGTCGTGTTCCTAAATCTGACTGATGGAGAATAAAAAATAAAAAACAGCGCGCGCCAAGTAGCAACTGTGACGTTATATGCCACAGTCTCGTTCTGCGTTCGATAGCGCGTGCGACAATTCTTTGTCCGCTGATTTTATTATTACAGCTGTTAGCAACTGCACGTTTTCCTTCATTTGCTGGAAAACGGGGGTTTAACAGCGATTTTCAAAAACGTTTCCTGTCCAAAAATATGCCTTATTATTCGTTTTTCGCTGCCCACATGTTAAGATTCGTGTTGGCTTATTCCGATGCTATTCGTTTTGGAAAACTCCGTTTTGGATTACGGTAAACTATAAAGTACAACGCTAAAAATAATAAAAATAATAATTAGTGTCATCGTGTGAAAACGGTTCAGGCATAGCCCTTCGTCTATGTGGAAGGCGTAAGGTTGCTTCAAGACGCAACTGCAGGAGCGTATTACCACGGGCGTCCGGCTGTCACAAATTCGTGTAACGGCGTTTTCCCAATTGTTATTTTTAAATAAACCTTTCCCGCGACATTACCTTCGGATTTTTCGCCTGCAATTACATTTAGAAAAGAGAACCCTCTGAATTCGAAATAGGGAAATTTCTTGACTTCTTTTTTTAAAAATACCGTACGACAGGACTTTGCTCAACTTCTTTTATTCGAAAGGTTATACTTTAGTCACAAACCACCCACGATAAACGTCACACAAACATTTTGATTTATCAACAGATTTTAACGTGAATTGGCTACTGTAAAGAAATTCAAAAGATGACGTTTCGAAGACTCTACTGACTTCTGAATCTCCTTACTATGGCCAATTTACTTCATGTCACCTCAGTTTATAGTAAATCAAAGGGTTTACGTCAGTTTTAGTTTGTTCTGAGTTCAACCTTTGTTAATAACAACTGTAGTCATTGCTTAAGGCCGTGGGTGACAAGCTGCTAATGAATAAATTTATAAGGCAAAATTTTGGTGGAGGTCTTACGTTAAAACACTTTATATCTTGAGCGTTTGGGTGCCGATTTCGTTGAAACTAAACAGAGAGCTTGGGGAATGGTGGAAGTGCAACAAGGTTGTTTTTGGTTTGATAGATTACGCTTCTTTGCGATGCTATGAGCTCCCAAAGTTAAGGTTTTGGAAAACGCGACTCAGTGTCTAAGTTTTCTCCTCGTGGAGAAGACAACATTTCTTGATTTCACCACTCATTGGTCAGCTAAAACCTCTATTGTGTCACAAAAGAAGCCGATTACGGGATTTCGAGTTCCATTGAAAGTTGTAAGCTTTTAAATGAGTAAAATCGTACTTGTTTACATTTGAAGCCTTCAATGTTCTGTTAAAAAGCCTGTTTGAAAAATTTGCTTCTGTTGTGACAATCTACAATACACCTAGTTTATCTGCCTGTTGTGTCAGTTCAGGAAATTCTATATCCGTGCTGTATTCTTGGACACAAAATTGGTGGTTTAAGGGCTTCCGAAGGCTTAACGAATAAACGCGAATGTTTAAGGTGAGATTATGCTAATTATGGAAATCAAATTCTAGCAACTATTGATCACTGTCCAGAAAAGAACAATGCGTTATAATTTAGAGATCGCAAATATTTGAATTAAAGAATGTAAGCGTTTTGGAAGCTCCATGTTAGCTATAAGGAGCATTGTTTTAGTTTTTGTTTTGTTTTGTTGGAAAACTTCTAAAACGTTTCTATTAACGTTTGAACGTAAAAAAACCGGACTTCGACAGTATTTTTTTTATTTAGAGATGCTTAAAAGTCACAAGATATCCGTAGCACACAATTTAACGCATGTGTAATTACTGATTCAGAAACTGGAAGTTTTACTGAAGAGGCTGTTCATGAATATTTCGTGCAGTGTCGCTACCATTCGTCGCACTTCGTGCATACGCTTTAAATAAAACACTGACAACCTAGTTTCTCATCTGCGGCCTTAATGATATGAAGAGGCGTGAACACTTTAATTTCAGTTTGACATGTTAATAATGCCGCAACCATTCATACAGGAGAGCTCAGCACGAGGACTTTTACCATTATGGCTAACAATGTTCACCTGGCTTTCCCTCGTGACAATGTTCACATTTGTTTAATTCACACTAAATTTATTGTATTACTCCGCACAAAAATGTTTTATATGCATGCTTGTGTACATATGGTAATACATCCAAAGATAGCCATATATATATACATACTTAATGGAAATCAGACGCTCAGTTACAAATTAATCTGCCTTACAGTTCCTTACCCTAAATCTCTAACTTACCTCAAAAGGTCTAAACTGAGTTTACATTAACCTAACCTACCACTAGGCCTTGATCCAAGCTACTCCTAACTTCTGACTAAAAAAAAAAAGAACATAAGACGAAAACCCAAGTAGTTATAGAGTTGGGGGTACCAGATCATTTTGAAAATGATCTGTTACCAAACCCAACTCTATATCTACTTTCCATCTGATGGTATTATTTTATGGAAATCTATATGTTTTTATTTCATATGATACCGAACGCATTTTTCCATTTGATGAAATCTATATGTTTTTATTTCATGCGGAAACCAATGCATTTTTACATCGCGTGACTTCATACAACAGGAAGTCTAAAATTCTCGGAAAACAGGAAGTTTGAATCATATAAAAAAATATCTCATATAATAGTATAGAATGAATTGTAATAAAGATATACATGATGAATTGAAAAAATCAGGAGATATTGTTTGTCCTTTTTGTGACCAAAAATTGGAAGATTCTAATGAAAAACCGAAATATGATGAATGCTGTAATGATCAGTATATTATTAACGACGATGGGATGTTAGCATGTCTAAGTTGTGGTATTGTTCAAGGATATAATTATGTGAAAGAATATGTTGATTTTTATAAAAATAAACATAGATTTATAAGAAAATCTGTTTACCATCGAGAGTACCACATCAACAACAAATTACTCGATATTGAAGAAAAATATAACATTAAAATATCGAACTTTCAGAAACATAAGATTAATAGTAGTAAAGGGGGACCACTAGGAGAACTGAGCCTCGTTTTGATGTAAGAATGACGTCATAACCGGAACCGGAAGTCACATGACCGGAACCGGAAGTGACCGGAAATCACATGATCGGAACCGGAAGTGACGTCACCGGAAGTCACATGACCCAAACCGGAAGTGACGTGTTTTCGAATGGGAAACCGCTGACGAGTCGGAAAAATCGATCGTGGGCTCAGGAGGAAGCAAAACCGCTGAGAAAACGCGGGCTCAAAGTCCAAAGTCCAATGGGGGGAACGGGGGCGGTCCTTGACTGAAAAAAAACAACAAGAAAAGAAAAAATAATTTATTGTCATACTTTTTTTACAATAAGTGAAAAAAAAAATAAGGGTTCCATGATGACTTTGAGTTCCTCTTTGATGTGAGTGTTCCTTTTAACAGACGACAATTCGTTAATGTTCAATAGAGGGTCCCCACCATTGTTTTTGACATCGAGTTATTCTTCGCCATTGGTTGTTGTCACGGATCCATTGTTGTAGTTGACGTTGATGATTTCTCATTAAAGGTATGGCAAAGGAACTGTAGAATGGGGGTGGTGGTGGTGGCGCCAAATGTTCTCGATCACACTGTTCACATTCGATGATCTTGTTGGGGCTTTCACTGGTATCCATAAGGGTAGGTCTGGAAGGTGACAGGATCTACCACTCTCTTGTCGTAGACCAACTGATACTGCTTGTACTCGGGGAAGGTGTACAGTAGGTAGTGCTTGGGATCCCGGACGATCTGGTGTGTTTTGATGATTTGGGTTTGTCTGGGTTTCAGGAGGGGTTTCTGGATTTCGTCGAGGACGTTCTGTCGCATGACGTTATAGTTCAACTGGCTCTTGCCTTCGCTGTTGAGACGGAACCCTCGCACCTTGCATTCAACGTGACCAAGCTTGGTTTGGTAGCCATAGTTCTTGGGACCGCCCGACACGAATTCCACAATGTAGTCGTCGTCGCCCAATTCACTGGTAAAGTCGCCGAGGTAATCGCCCAAGACCGGGGTTGCTTGAGTCTCCTCTGTCCAATAGATGACGGAGTCCGTGTCGTAGTAGAGGACACGTTCCCCTAGCTGTTCCAGGGCTGCATACAGGTGGAGCCGGGCCCAACAGGTAGTGAAACAGGCTACAAAGATATTGAGGTTAGGTGACACGGGGATGTCTTCGTCTTGGTACTGGTAATGCACCTCCACTAAGTGGTCATTGATGACGGAGACGTGACGCACGTCCAACGTACTGGTATCTAGAAAACGGTGGAAGGCTTGAGGGTCCTCAAACGTTTGGACTTGGGTTTTGTTGAGACGTTGTCCAAACTTGCCCCACATGGAATTGAGCATCATTTTAGCGAGGGTACGCAACCCCGGATTCTTTTGGATCTTGTCGTACTCCAATTGAATGCCTTCATGCTCGAAGTACTCTCGAAGGTATTGCTGACGTTTGGTTTCGTCTTCGCCGACCCAGGATGGCCACCCGCTGGCTTCTTGCTTGATCTTCAACCAGGTGTTGACGTAGTCCTTAAAGAGGCCTTCACACGTCTCGTCAAAATGCCAGACCTCATAGATGTACAGGATGTCGTACCCCAAGTCCACCGCTTTAGATAATTCGGGCGTACACCATGTTCCCGTCAGGGCTCGCTGTTCGTCGGTGTGCACACATTCTGCACATCTGTCTAAGGGTCGTTTGGCCATCTCTTGTTCCACACAGGCAGCACAGAGAGGAAAAAGGAGTTTGGAGTCATGACGGTAAGGGAGGACAGGATGGTAGAGATGACGTGGCGGCAGGACTTTGCATTGGACGAGGCCAAAGTACGTGGTGATGTCGGTGTGTCCCGGATTGAAGATGACACGAGGATGGCCTTTGGGGTACACACAGGTCTTGTTCACCCAGGGGTACAAGGAGGTCACATCAATGTAATGTATTTGTTGACTGGGTGTCACGTGATGGTACAGTTTGACGGCATTGGTACGACCCCCACAGAAAGCGTCACGGGGATTGAGAGGTTCTGTCAACTCAAGGGTCCCCAGGTACGTTCGGATGTCCAAGGAAGTGTCTTTGAGACGGATCCAATCACATTCCCACATTTCCACGACATGGTATCCGAGCTCTTTAAATTGTTGGATCCTTTGCTGGGTGGTTTCGTAGACATCTTGCATGGTTCGATCATAGTGACGTAGATGGCTTTCGTAACGAATGGGGAAACAGCGAGGACACCCATGCCAGAAACACCCGTGAAATTCGTAGATGGTGTTGGTACTGGCATCGAAACCGTCGACATGGAAGTTAGTGCCAGGGATGCAATACTCGCCGGCATTACGGGCATGTTGAAGGCTCTGCTGTTCTTGGGCACACCAGGTTAACCATTCCAGGGCCACCTTGGAGTAGTTGATGCGATTGCGCCATCCTCGGACGGGTTCACTGGCAATACTGTTAGGGATCATCCGATTCATGCGTAAATCGCGGTTACAGGCCGAGGCAATGGTGATGTGGTCGAAGGGGTTGAAGCCCGTCAGCGTTTCAAACAATCGTTTGAATGTCAAGCATCCTTGTTTCAAGAGACGTACATCGGATTGGCAGTACTTAACCAGTTCTTTCTTGAAGTCAAAGACTTGGTCGCGTTGCTCTTGATGCCAGGTTTCCAAGGCTTGCTTGCCTTCGGGGGACATGGTTTCGGGCATGTAGTAATCAAGGGCCGGGATGGGTCCTACGTAGTTTTGATGGTCTGGATGATTAAACTTGTGGGGGAAGTACCCTTTGTGAAGTTCGGTCAATCCAAAGGTTTTGGGAAAGGCGGACAGAGGCATCTGGAAGAAACTCAATGAGTCGATGAAGCGGATACGATCATGTTGGACTTGCAAGAGTTTACACCCGTTCCGTAGCTGCTCGACGATCCTGTTGTCCCCATAGTATTGATGAATGATAAAAAACCCATCATATCCTTGGAAATTATGAGCCAGGACATTAACTTGGCGGGTATCATGGAGTGTCAAGGTATCCAGCCATTCCAGGAAATCTCGGACGCAATGGTGGCCAGGGAAACACATGGGTTGGTCGTCGTCTTCGGTTTCGGCCACCACGAGGTTTGCGATGTGTTGTTCTTGGGGTTGCATGGCTTCAATATCAAAGAAGACATGAAGGGGCGGTATGCTGTCCTCCTCCTCCTCGTCCTCGGGTGTGGCATCCACCCTACGTTTAGGGCGAGGCCCTCGTTGCCGTTTCCTCTTTCTTTTCTTGTCTTGAGTGGCTATTTGAATAAAACAACGATGAGTTGCACCGTCCACGTACTCATGACAGCAGGGACAATCAATGTAACCACATTGATGGTTGTCCATGTGGCGAGCAGGAATTAGGATGAGACATTTAGCACAGCGACGGCGCCGAAAGCAGACGGAGGAGTCTAGGTTGGTCACGGGTTTGCCGGTGTGGTCCTTGACCAGATGCATTTGGAAACAGGTGTCTCCAAAAAAATCCCGATGACATTGTTGACAACGTTGCGTGGCTTTCTGGCCTCGAGGGTACGCCTCCAGGAAATCAGGACACTCTTTCTGCCGACAGGCTCCGCACAACTTTTTCTTGGTGCATCGATGCTTTCCCTCCTCGTTATAGGGTTTCCAACAATGGGCACAGACGTAACCGACCCCGAAAAAGGCTGGCAACTTGGTTATCACGTCATAATGGCCTTTCTCGTGCAACAGGATCAATTGTTTGTCTTGAAGGGGACCAAAGGTGGTGATGTGAAAAGAACGGTCGGCATCCACCAACAGGATCTGGTAACCGGTCAGGGAAGGAGCGGTACTAAATTGGGTCAAGGCATCGTAGCCACAAGGGCCGAAGGGCACGTTGGCCTCGTGATGGAGCAAGAGAGCCAGTTCTTTTTGGATTTTCCCTCCTTTGCGAATTGAATGCCACTTTGGGTGTTGGTCCACTTTGGCTTTGGCGACCACGAGGGCTCTGGCACAACAGAGGTCATCCCTGTTTTGGATCTGGATAATGGAACGTTTCTTGGGTATTAAATTTCGTAGAGGTTGATGTCCGGGTTTGGTCCGGCGTGGTTTACCGGTTCCTTGAGGGGCATGATGGACTTGAGTAATGGAGACTTGAAAGGAGTCGTCCATTTCAAATTGTTCGTTGCTGTTGAGGGCTTGGGCTAAACGTTGAAATAAAGCCTCGACACGGTCGCCGCCTTGGCGCCATTCTCCTGCACGTAATCCCCAGCCCTGAAAATTATTATGGAGTCTGTTGGAGGCGATGGTAAAGTACAGACGATCTTGATCGTGGAGGGGTGGTGTGGTGGTGGTCAACACTTGATTCACCGCGCGACGTAACCCCTCTTCTAGAGCTCGAGTCATGCTCTGATTGGGAATGAAATTCCCCCTTTGGTGTAACTGGGTGTTGAAATGACGTTCACGTACTCCCAGACGGCTGCTCAAACGATCGACATAGGGTTTGAGTCGAAACTCGAAGACACCCTCCGCATTGGCATCCAAACCTCCCCCAGTTTGTTGAAGAAGATGGGTTTGAAACGCACGTTGGCGTTCGAAGCGATCCAAGGCCTCTTCACAAATCTCATCACTGTCCGGCATGTCTTCGATACATGGTCCCACACAGGAAGTTGTCGTCTCGTCTTCTTCTTCTTTCTCAGAATCGGTCATCTCTAGGCCAAGCAGGGCCAGGACCTCGCTTCTAGCGAGGCCACTGGGCCCCGCTTCCTCTTCATCTTGGCGAGAGGACATGATCAGATGAACTGACTGGAGATCGGGGGGTCTGTTTTTATAGAAAACCAAAAGGTCACGTGGGAGGGGAAGGAGCCAATCACTAAACAGGGTGCCCCCCGAGAGGGGGTGCCCTAGGGAGGGGTGGGACGAGGTGGGGGGACCCCCCTCCCCCCTCTCTAGTTAGGGTCCATGGTGCATGACGGGAACGAATGAGAGACTATAAAACAGATCGACCCTCGAGCTGAGTCATCTCAAAATGGACGCTGGCCATGAGAAGCTATTGGAAACCTTTGAAGACTTTGCATTAGATTTGGAAGTCGAGGAGATTTTGAAGAAAGTGAAGGCGGAGTGGGTGCTGGACGACACGGTGACAGAGTTTGGGGAGAAGCTGAAAGAGAGGGAGCAGCTCAAAGGGGCAGCTCAGGCAACCCGGGCAGCACGAGCCACCTACTTCCACTCCCTGTGCTACCCTCAAATGACCTGTGACTGGTACATCGAGGGCCTGGATTATTGCTGTGACTATTGGCGGTACCAGTTTAAGCGGCCAGCCACACCTCCCCGAGCACCGCCACCCTCGCCCGATGTCCCGCGTAAGAGAGTTCCGCAGCCGCCGTCACAGACCCCCAGTCAGTTACCATCAAAGCGACAACGACACCGACTATGACCCCCACGACGATGACTCCACCAACGACACCGACTATGACCCCCACGACGACGACGACGACGCCGACGACGACGACGACGACGCCGACTATGACCCCCACGACGACGACGACGACAGTGAGTACGAACGGGCAGTCCTCAGGGCTAAACGAATACACAACATGGTCAAATGTGCACGGTACCGGGCCGAACACCGAGAGAAAGTGGCCACCTCCAAAAAAAAGTACCGAGAAAACAATCGAGAGTTCATCGCGGTGTACAGCCAGTGTTACCTGGACAAACGTCGTAAACAGCAGGCGATGGGTCGCCAGCGCTACAAGGCAAAGTATCCAGAGCGCGTGGCTGAGTGTGATCGGCGTTACCGGGAAAGGAATCGAACCAAGCTGAGGGAGAAGCAAAGGCGCTACCGGGAAAGGAATCGAGCCCAGCTGAGGGAGGCCCAAAGGCGCTACCGGGAAAAGAATCTGGTGGAGAAAAAGAGAACTCGAGAGAAATTGAAGGCTTTAGGACCTTTGACATTAACCATCCCCCTGACGGATTATTTGAAATCCGTTCCTGTGGCGACGTATGTGAAAGCCTTTTGTGACTCACTGGAATCTGTGGATACAAACGGACCGCCCACGGACTCTCATACTCTCATTGATTTGGATTCGGGGAGCGTGCAAGTTGCGGACTCCCCTGATTGGGAGAATGTTTCGTATTTGCAGGAGTTATTGAAAGACATGTCCCCCGATGATTGGCAGCAAGTCATGAACGATGTCGAGGAGTTTCATCTGGAGGCATTGTTACCCCCTGAAGACCTCGTTCATGACATGTCATACGACGACGAGGGCGTGGATTTATTGTTTGATTTCATGTCTTAACCCCCCTCGTCTCTGGCAGAACATCCGTCTCAGTATTTTGGCAGAACATTCAATCGTTTCCGTATTTGGCAGAACATTCAATCGCGACATTGTGGTAGAACGATCAAAGAGACAGTGACATTTTCATTTGTTTTTTATCAACCGGATCCTTTTGTCTACATCACAATGAACTTGGTCACAAGGGGTTCTCCAGAATCCTGTTTGAGAATCCTGTTTGAGACAGTACAACAAACCAATCAGACATTTTCATTTTTTATTTACACAACATGTCATTAAATGTTTACAATTTCAAACGTTTCTTGGCTTGCATGATTTTCTTGACCACCCGTTCCGTCTTGGTTTTCTTGCCGGGTAATCGATCAATGGCTTGGATCATCTTGGTATCGGCTTTCCATTTATCTTGCAAATTCTT
The DNA here is from genome assembly GCA_964017195.1 of Siderastrea radians. Lineage (NCBI taxonomy): Eukaryota > Metazoa > Cnidaria > Anthozoa > Scleractinia > Rhizangiidae > Siderastrea > Siderastrea radians. Next base: position 50,666,307 of record OZ024891.1, on the reverse strand, counting down.
AGCACGGCTGTAATCAATGTCGTGTTGCTTAGCAATCCGGTCCAAGCGATTTTTGCCGGGATCCCCCCGTTTCAGACGTTTGGCCAAATGCGTGCCAGGGCCCATGTATTGATACCCGGGCCAATGAAATTCTTTGCCGGTTTTAGCAATCCATTTTTGGACATCCAAGGCCCCTCCTCGTTGGGGGCGTTTCCGTTTAATACCCCTTCTCCTCTTGGTGGGCATGTTTTAGTCACTGTCGTAATCCAATCGACGTCGTAACTTTTTGCCTTTGGCCCAATCTTCCCAACCGGGTAAGGGTTTCAATCGTTCCACTTCTCGGGCGGGTGCTTTGCCTTTGCCTTTGCCTTTGCCTTTCGTGAAACCACTTTCGGCTAAATGCTTTTCCCAGGTCTTGCGACGTTCTCGCACGGCTTCTAAACGCGATTGTAGATCCCCTCGACTAGTGGAAGGGGTGGCTTTCTTGAGAATGGGAATCTTACTAGTGGTGGCTGCTCCTTTGCCTTTCTTGGTTGCAGGGGTAATGGTAGGTTTGGGCGTCGACGGGCTGCCTTTTATCATGCGCTTCAACCATTGTTCCACGGGTCCCGTCACCAAATCCCCGACTTCTTCCTCTTCTTCGCCTGGCGGGGCCCCCGGGGCACCAACCCCCACCCCGCCAGGAAATTGACGAATGCGTTTGGTTAACTTGATTAATTCTTGACTCAACGGTTTGGTTTGAGCATTGACCAGGGCCGGGGGTAATTGGGGATTGGCCAACAACACATGTTTTTTAGCGGCCAGCGTCGCGGCTTTGTTCAACAAGGCATTTTCGGTGAGTTCTCCTTTGTAATATTGGACGAGTTGTTCCAAGTCCTTCTGGGGAATCATGTAGACCTCGTCCATAGGGGTTGACTACAGTCGGCGCAAAGTTCCCCGTCTTCTATCTCACGACAGCTCTCACAAAGGCGGGACCTCAACATATGTTGGTACTCGCGATACAACAGGTGATATTTATGCTTCCAATAATAACAGTCCTCTTTCCACTGGTCGGTGGCCCGATTGGCCTCTTGTAACAGGGTGATCCATGTGGCTAGGGTTAATGGGTCGGTCGAGCACATTGACATAACACCTCGTGAAGTCCTTGAAACAACCCTCGTCCTTTTTGTTGGACTAACCACTGACGACGTTTTTTGACGGAATGTCGACGACGTCCCAAATCGCGTAGTACCTTTTTATAGGGTTGAAGTTTAGCCAGCATGGGTGGGGTGACGGGAATCTTGTTTTTTAAAAAGTTCAACACCAATTCACTCACAGCATTGATTTGATCGGCATTGGCATGTTGTAACAACTCTTGACGTTTGGAACCATTGGCTTCTTGGAACATGGACCGTAAAAACGGTAATTGACGTCGAAGACGTTGCATCGTTTATCGATGACGGCGACGACGATAGCGTTGATTGGCTTTTTGGATCGTGCGTTTTATACGTTTATCCGTTTCCAAGGCCACGGCTTTCCCCAATCCCACCATGGCAGGGACCAATAGATTTAAAAAACCGCCTCGTTGACGACGGCGTCGTCGTCGCCTTCTCCTCACCATGGTCGACCCGTCAATAAACGTTGAAGGGCTTTGTCTTGTTTGATGAGGTCTTGCGTCTCTTTATAGCCTTGACGGGTATTGCGTTTGAAATCGGACCACCAACCCCCACCTCGTTGTCGTCGGACATGTTGTACATTATCGGTAATGCCTTTTAAGGCTTGCCCGCCTAATTTGCCTAAAGCAAGTCCAAACCCAGGCGCGGGGCCTGAGAGAAACATACTCATGCCATGGGCAATTTTATCCACCAAACGGGGTTTGCGACGCATTAAAGCTCCTCCTCGTTGTTTCCTTTTTCTGCGTCGTCGTCGTCGTCGGACGGCCATGGTTCTAAGAGTGTAGGACTGGGAGGGAGTGGCTTTTTATGGATCCAGTAGTCTTTGGGTTTCAAGGGACGAGGACATCCGTCTACATAGCATAGAGCTTCCAAGGGTTGGTACACAAAATGACGATGGTAATCTTGGAGACATCGTTTGGGTAACGGAGGGGTGAAATCCACAATGGTATCATCCAAGGTTTGCATCTTGATTAAAAATCCTTCCAGGTCCTCCAAGGGAACACCTCTCACATAGGTTTTCAATTCGGTCAAGGCTTTGGCATAGGTGGTAAACGCAAACCGACTCATGGTCACTTTAAATCGATATTGTTTAAAATCGTTCCATCCTTTGACCACGGTGCCCACCGCCGCCAAACACGCTACCAACGTGCTGTTGTCCAATAGCGGGCCAGCAATCATACCTGCAGCCATCAGGAGTAAGGCCATGCCATTGAACAAGGCATTGATACACTTGTAATGATTCAACATTTTTCGATAACACCACCATTGTTGATGGTAAAAGGCATACAAGGAATCCATCCGTTGTAACAATTCCGGCGGGAAGGGGATGCCAGGACGTCGAGATCCATTCAATAACGACACGACGGTTTTCATCCTCACGGCGATACCCGGGACGACGAGGTTTGTACGCTCGGGGCTCCTCCTTGTTTATAACTGGTCACAATGCTATTGGTCATGGTCACATTAGCAATTTCCCGTCCTTGGGCCAATTGTTCTTGATCTTGTAATAGCATCCGTAAACGTCGTTGTAAATCGGCTTGACGCAAGGTACGTGGGGGTGTACTATCACTCCAAGATCCTCGAGGGGTAGCTGGATTGGAGGCAGGTGTCAAAGGCGACGTGGGGGTATTTCGTCGTCGTCCTCGTATGCGTCTCGGGCGTCGTCCACGACGACCCCCTCCACCACCACCACCACCACCACCACCACCGCCGCCACCACCACCACCACCGGCGCCACCAGCACCTCCACCACCACCACCACCACCACCACCACCACCACCACCACCACCACCAGCAGCACCACCACGTCCAGCACCCCCACCACCACGTCCACCGCCACGTCCACCACGTCCGCCACCACGTCCACCGCCGCGTCCACCACCACCACCACCTCCGGCACCCGCGGCTGTCAATAATCGGGCGCTCCCCTGACTAAGTGGGGTTCGCGCTCCGGACGACAAGCCAGCGCTCCCCCTACTAAGCGGAGTGTCCACGGAAGACGGCGGGGTAGTCTGGGGGCTACGGAACGACTGACTTCCTGGGCTTCCTACCCCCGCGGGGGAAGAGGTTCTAAACGCACTGGGGGAGGGCAACTGTTCCACATACGCGATCATGTCCTCGACGGTCATTTGATCAAAGGCTTGGTCGATCAAGCTTGAGTCCCCTGTATCCAAAATTTCTTGGATGGTGCCTGGGGACACTTGGTTGCTGCCGGACGTCCCGACCCCCGCGGGGGCCACGGTATCGTACGATTGCGGAGGTTGACGGTCTTCATCGGCCATGCTGGCTTTTTCGAAAAGGTCGTTCAAGGATCTCGTCCCTTTATACTCGCTTTTGATAAGTGCGCGTCCATCCTTCGTCTTTTAACAGGTGACTCAACAACCGTTGTTGATCGGAGGAGGCCGGGTGTAAATCCAACACCAAATACCCATACGGTCGTGTAGTGGCTTGATGAAACGTCTCCAACGTGTCTTTCCACGTGGTCGGAAACGATTGCAGCATGACATTGCGTACCCCTAATTGATCCCGGGGGTTCTTGAACGCCACAATGTAATGGGCATTGCGGGATATACTTTTGGCATAGCGACCTACGGGAAACATGTCTTGGCACAAGTAGAGCACCGTCACCCCTTGATGATGCGAATGTTTGGTGAATAAATCCAACACGCGTTTATCGTGACTCCCTTCGTCCATTAAATCATCCAAGACCAGGACCCCCTGTCCTTCAGGAAACCATTGGACCAACGCCTCATGATCGGGAATCCCTTCGTGAAACACCACCCCATGATCTTGCATGCCTTGAAATCGATCTTGCCACGCCCCATAACAATAATGTAGTTGGGTCGGTGGGGTGTCAAACAACTCTGGGTTGTCTACCAAGAGTTTTTCCGTAAACGCGGTTTTACCACATCCCGACGGGCCCACCACCAAGATAGAGGAAGGCGTATGAAAACGAAACGGTTTCCCCGTTTGCATGATGATGATACTACCCTTAGAAAAAAAAAAGGCACCTTTTTATTGGAATCGGTGGGACTCGAACCCACGCACGACCCAATCGCTATTCTGGATCAGGTCCAAAGGCTCTACCGACTGAGCTACGACTCCGACACACGTTTTTTCCAACAAATTTTATTTAATGATTACATTGATGATACGGATGACAACACAGTTGATACCATCGGGCTTCTTGGCCTACAATCAATTGTTGAAGGCGTTGACCGGCTTGATGGTCATTACTAACATAATCATGATCCGAAAACTCATTTAAAAAGTCTTGCAAGGTTCGTCCACGGGCTTTGGCTTTCAAGTACAACAAGGCGTAATCCCCACAACTCTTGCTTGAAATGGTTTGCAGGGACTTGCCATTGGTCACCACATACTTCCAATGGTGGACAATCCAATCTCGTAACGGGGTAGCTTGCACGTACGTGTCCAGGGGTAAAGCATAACTGTCCAGGATTTCACACACGTTTCGATCTGTCCACACCGCTAACCAATGTTGTCCCGGTTGATCGTGTGGGTCGGTATTCACAATGTACCCTTGAGGTTGGGTCTTGATAGGACTCTTGGGTAAACGATCACAGGCCACCGTCCCGATAAAGTAACGTTTCAATTGGGGGTCGTCTCGGGCTAAATAATCCAACTGTACATTATTCAAGGCCACGTGTTCCATCTTCAGTGCTGGTAAATGTTATACAACACAGCTCCGTTCCTGTCAATCTCCAGCAAATTCTCAAATTCTCCATAGACGAGCACGGTTATATTGTTACCGGGAGCAGCTCCAAATTCCAAGACCAATTGTAAATCGCCCGTTTGCTTGGGGTTGAGGTTTTGACTGTCGGCACATCCATTGGCCACATTGTCAAACATGAACAAGGTACAATTTTTGGCTTGGCCCCAATCTCCTAGTTCTACCATATTGCCTTTCTTTTTACACCAGGCACCACTGGCTTGCAGAAAACGGAAGTAACCCAGATTATCTCGGGTGCCATTGTTGTGCACTAACTGCAGGGTTTCATAAGGGTATTCTTCTCCTCTGACAATCTGTTTAATGGAGCTCAAACCAAATTTCTGGAAACAGAAAGGATCTCGGGTCACATCTCCATTGAAGGCACGGCTGTCCAACAACCCCACAATCAATCGGTCCGGTATTCTGTTTTGAAACAGGTTGGGGATATCAAAGCGGACCAGGTTGTTTTGCATGCTGAACGTGCGGATTTCACTGCGGACGGTCGGGTAAGCCGCCACTTGGCCTTCATTGTGTCTTTTTTCAGACAAACTGTGGTAGATGGCATCATTCAAACGCAGTTGACAGAGATGAAACCGTAGTTTCACATCGCCTTCCATCAATCGTCCCGCTTCACCCACTCCATTCAAAAACAGGCTGGGGGCATTGAAATGAAATTTCATCTTGATTTCGATGCCAGGCACTAACAGTTTGCCAGTGTGAAAGACTTCCAGGTGCGGGGTAAACACCAGACTGTGGGTGACACCAGCAGCATACTTGGTGACTTCGGCTACCATGGCTTCATAGGCCGCTTTGTGATTGGCACTGAGAGCTTGCCAGTGAGCATGGTTCCCTGCTTTGTTGGTATTGTTGGCCGTCCATTGGGGTGGGAAATCCACTTGATTGAACCATCCTTGGGGTCCCAACACGGTCTTGCCATCTTCTCGGTCAAAATTCAGCAAGTTTTCTAGGTAAGCTTTGTAATGATACGTGTCGGATTGAGGACTGATCAACGTGCCATTCAACTGCAAGTCAATTTGTTTGATGATGGAATGGGCCAAATTGTTGACGGGCCATAATTTTTCAGCGGCGTCCAAGTTCCCGGCATCCTCCTTTTTCAAACTCAATTCCATGGTAAAGTAACTGCGTCCCAAATCCACAAAATCGTCTAATCCAGGAATGATGAATTCCATGGGATTGATACCCGTGGTGGTGGGTTGAATGGTAACCATGCGATAGGCATTGATGCTAATGTCCGTGGGTGGCACCTTGAAAATCCGTAAGGCCGGGTTGACGGTCGCTTCGGAACGCTCGTGAGCCGGGGCGGTTTGTGTACTCACGTCAGGCATGTTTAACGTCGTCGTCGTCGAGTGGTACCCCGTCGTCGTCGTGAGGGGTTTTTATACCGTCGTCGTGCTAAACGTTGTCTCAAATCAAACCCGGGCAGTCTCATCACCTCGGCACTCAACCATCCACCACGTTGTCGTCGTCGTCGTGGCATGAGTTTCCAAAACGGATACAGGCCACCCCATTGAGACAACCCTCGATTACTGCGAATCCGTCGAGGTCGTGAAGGCACGGGATCCATGTTCACACGCCCAAAATATCACGCGCCCGTTTGGTTTGTTTGGGAAATAAGGCCGTGGCTACCCGCACGGCGTCTTTTACGCTCTTATGACTCAACGCTTTCTTGGCTTGTTTGGTGATTTCCTTTTTGATGACTTGTTCGGCTTTGCGTTTGACACCTCGTGATAACCCCGTTGTCAAGCCTCTCTTGATATTACTAGGCAGTTTTAAAGGATTTCGCGTCCTTATAAGACCTTGCAACCCCCCACGCATCAGATCCGTCATCAATCCTTTGCCTTGTTGATCATACCACTCGTCGGTTCGAAATCGTGTCAAACTTCCCCCACGCATGGTTGTCTTCTTCACCAGGGATAAACGTTTTGTCTGTGCTTCATGGGACCCCCTTTTTATACCGAAAACGCGGCTTCCACTCACATGAGATTGCACGTAAACGATTCCCCCGCATAGCGTTTTCGTTTTCCTTGGCGGATTTCCTCCATGCGTTTCAAATGCGATTTGCGGGCATTCTTTTTAGCTAACTTTTCTATCCCTTTGGTGATGGACCAAGCGGTTTTAGGAATCCCGGCAATCACCGCGTTAATCCCTTCGCCCTCTTGAGGACGTCGTCGGCGTCGTCGTCGTCGTCGTCGTTTCGGAGGCATGATTGACTGGGGGTCCCTTCTCGTCTCTCTTTTTTATGCCTTTTTGAAGTGTAACGTGACAATGGTATGACCTTCACCAAACTTGACCAAGTCTCCTCCTCTACCAATCGTTTCGGCCACTTGAACATGAATCATTTCCACCACCTCGTTACGAAGAGACATGTATTGAATGTGCAACGGTTCAAAGTAGATGGTGCCACGTGCTTGTCGCTTGTACTGGATTTCACGCAACAAATCGGTCACGCGATTGCCCACCACTGTGCTGCCTGCCACGTCGGAGTACACGTGCAAGGATCGTGTGGGTTCCCCCACCACCGCTCGAAACGCCACATTCAAGTTGGTGAAACGCCAATTACAGCTCATACTCAATTGTAAATAATCCGGTAAAATAGAACGCACCGTCCAAAAGACCGCGTTCCCCTCACCGTCGGTGACATCCTTCCAATCGTTGTCAACGGCTGGTTTTGTCATGTTGGGGACTTGATCCCCGATGAATTCTTGTTGTAAGTTGGGTCCCAAAATCAATACCGTGTCAACTTGACGTAACCATCCCATCTTGAGTGCTAACTTGGTGTAGATGGTCAGGGCAGGTGTTTTTCCGATGCCGCAATGACAGATATGGGTGTTGTCAATGAGCAGATCTTCGCCTTCCCACTTGAACTTGATGTAGGTGTGTTTGCCTTGATCATTGGTAAATCGACCCCCTTGAATCGCCAATTCCTTACGTTGTTGTTCCAAGTGAACAATGACGGCTTTCATGAAACTCACGCCATCCACCACCCAATCCAAATCTTTCACGTCATTGATGATGGTTCGCGCAATGTCTACTCGCGAGGTCATTTCCCCGTCTTTTCCATTCGGTTTGGGATAGGTTTGGTCCCAGGACACCCCCATGACGTACCCATTTTTCTTCACCAACTCATACAAATTGACGCGCGCATCCGGTAAGGAAATGGCACTCAACCCCACTTGCCATCCACCCCCTGTGAGCTGTAACGGTTGAGGTAGACGAATCTTGAAGGAATTGGCTTGGTTGTTGGGAAATTCACGTCGGTTGGAATGACTGGGTAACGTCACGTAGAACGACATGTTTGTCTGCCTCACACCACGACCTCCCTTTTAAAGTGGAGGGTTAAGAGGGTATGCCCTTCGCCAAATGTCACCAGATCCCCATTGATTTCGGCCATCTGCGTTTCCACGATTTCCACCACTTCATTGCGTACGGGGACATATTGAATATGCCGAGGTTCAAAGTGCGTGGTTTCTTTGGGGTGGTACTTGATTTCTCGTAACAGATCCGTGATACGGCCCCCTACCATACTGCTGGTCCCTACATCACAATACACGTGCAAAGGACGCACGGCGGGAAATTCCGACGGGACACGAAAGGTCCCGTTCAAATTCACAAACCGCCAAGGACACGATAGACTCAATTTCAGATAATCCCCCTCCACTTTCCAAAAGAGGGGTTTGTTGCTGGTATCGCGGACATCCGTCGGGGTGGGAATGGTAGACATGCCTTGAAATTCTTGCAAGAGATTGGGACCCAATCGATACTGGCCGGGGGACACTTGTTCAATCCATCCCATTCTCAGGGCCAAGGTTCTGCCCCATGACACGTGCGCCACTTGTCGTTTGTAATCCACGGGCTTGCTATTCAATAACAAATCCCCTTCGGAGGTCCATTCAAAGGTCGGGGCCAATTTGAGGCCATTGTCCTCGGTCCATTTGTTTTTGGGGACGGTTTGTTTCGCACGGCTTTGCTCGTAACGATAGACCAGTTGATGAAAAAATTGAACTCCCGTCAACGAGTTCATCTCCTTTCTCATATCTCGCCCGTAGACAGTGAGTTCGCGGCGTTCATGGTACCAGCGATCGTTCCCTTGATCGTCTTGGATATACACCCGTTCGTGCCATCGTACGTACAACAGAGGATGGGAATCACCCACGCCTCCTTCTTCCGCTAGCACTGGAATGGTGGGTAAGGATAAACTCGCCATACCCACCATCCATCCGCGTCCCATAAATCGAATGGGTTTCGGCAATCGGTTTCTGAAATGATGACTCTTGTTGCCAGGAAACTCCTTGGTACTCGCATGGCTCATCAACGTCACGTAAAACGACGAGTTGGGCACCAACGTCATCGTCGTCGGCGTCGTTTGCGCGGTCGAAGGGATGTCACGTCACCACGAGTAATCCAACTATTGTACTTGTCTGGCCACCCTTTCCACTTGACCAACCAACGACCTTTTTGACGCTTAAGTACCTTCTCAATGCGAAATACATCGGACACCTGGACTTTTTGTAAATCCTCTTCATAAAACGTGCCTTTGATGGGGGTCTCATCCCACTCCTGAATCTTATAGGTGGGCACGGGGCCCGGGATCACGCGATGCACCACAAACACTTCTTCGGTCCAACCGGGGAGATAGCCTTTTTCAAAGGTACGATGAATCGTATTGAGACGGACCCGATCCCCCACCTTGAATTGGGGTTTTTTGTAGCCTTTCAATCGTTTGGCATACAATCGTTTCCACACCGCTTCTTCGTTGTCCCATGTCACGTTTTCGGGGGGCATACCAATACTTCGATGACGGGTGGCATTGTACCCTTGCACCAGCTCGGGTAAGACATCGTCAAAGCGTAAGGTGTTGGCCGTGGTCAAATAACGGTACAATCGTTCTTTCAAGGTCCGATTAAATCGTTCCACCACACTGGCTTTGGCATCCCCTTCGGTGGAAAAATGGTGAATGTCTTGCTCCTCCACCCATCGTTGAAAGGTCCGATTGTAAAATTCTTTCCCTCGATCCGTTTGCAATCGGTTGGGGTGACGTCCTCCTTGTCTCACAATCTTCTCAAAGGCTTTCACGAGGGCCACGCCGGTTTTGGTTTTCAACGGTTCGACCCACGCGTACTTGGACAAGACATCCACGACGGTCAACAAGTAGCGTATACCCCGATTATGTTTGGCCAAACGTTGCACTTCCACTAAATCCGCGGCCCATTGATCATCTAACCCCCCTACGACCACGGGTAAGGTAGCAAAACGACGACGTCGGGGTTTATGCAAGGTGTAGCCCACATCCTGTTCCAAGAGTCGTTGGGCTTTTTTCAAAGGCAGACCCTGGGCTTTGGCAAACCGTTGCACCCCACCTAAACTCCCCGGGGCGCTAGGATCGTGGTAACGGCTTAACCATTGTTGTGAGACATTGCTTTTCTTCTTCGTTGGCGACGAGACAGGGCGTTTGCTTCTCTTTAACCCTGAGGACGAACTCCAGCGTTGGGTTCTCTTTCGAGGGGCCATACGTTCTGGCATTCATCCCATAACGTCGATATGGTAGGGACCGTGTGGGGATGCGCCTTTTGAATGATTCGATACCATCGCCACGCCTCTGGGTGAGCTTTTAACCATACGACAAACACCACCCATCGATACAGGTTACGGTCGACGTGGGTTTCTTCAAAGACGTGGAGAGGGTGCGTGTCCTCGGGACAAGGGGGTATGGGGATCTTGGACCCGGGTTGATGGTCATATAAGACTTGGCACAGGGATTGATGGCATTGCCATTGCCCCAGGGACCAGAGAGACTCCCACGCATACGACACAGCAGACTCCATGGTGACATTGATAAAAAATTTTATTCGTTCTCTCATTTAAAAGGGACGGCCATAACTGACGGTCTCTAGACCTTTCTGCCAGTTGTCCACACTGTCACTGTACTTGGGGGGTGGCGGCGCTGGGGCCACCATCATTTCTTGACGGTTCTTGAGCTCTTGAATTTCTCGCAACAATTGTTTCTCATAATCTGTCAGGGGGCGATCCTCTTTCCTTGGAGCTCGAGGGGGTGGGCCAGGGATGTCATAGCCCCTCTTGGGATATCCTTGAGCATCACGGGTGGGTGGTTCAGCTTGTTGATCGGCTTTTTTGGGAGGGTTGTCATGAAACCACGTCCAGTACTTGGGACCCAAGGGTTGATCGGCCCATCGGAAGAAGCCACACGTTTTCTTGGAACAAGTCAGAAACAACCGATCGGGGTTCTGAATCGAATGACTCTGTTGTAGCGTAGCGGGTTCACGGCAAAAGCATCGTAAACCACCCCACATGTCCAACACTTCTACATGAGGTTGACTATACACGGCTTTCATATACTCCAGAACTTGATCTTGACCACAAAACAGCAAACACGGTTGCATGGGACATTTCACATACTTCCATCCCTTTTGAGATTCTCGGGCCTCCAAACGCACCTCATGGTAAGGACATACCATAGTGTCCACCTTTTCATGGTTGCCTTTGACTTCATGATAACCCACCTCATTGTCAAACATGGTCATCAGGGTGAATTGAGGTGATGGGGGTGATTGCTCCACCATGTCATTCAATTCTTTCATCATATCTTCCACAGCAGCTCGGGTGTCTTCCACCACCTCCCCTACCACAGGATCACAGTCCACGGGCGTCATATGTTGAATGCTCTTCTTCTTCTTCTTCCCCTCTGGGGGATGGGTTGATTTTCTCTTCCGATCGACAGACATCGTACTCAAAGGTTGATGTCACCCCTACCGACCCTGCCTTTTTATACCTTAGACCCTTGACTGTCATTGGTCAGCTTCTCCTACCCATATAAGGACTTGTGATCGTCCCATTGGTCAGCTTGTTCAATCCAAATAAGGTCCTCTTGTCTTCCCATTGGTCCATTGTCCCTATTTAAGACGGTCCCTTGGTCACTAGATCTTCATTCTCAAAAGCCATGCCCCCAGACATGATGATCGGAGAACAAGATCTCGGTGCCTTGGAACTGCAAGTGGGTCATGGCCATGTGGTGTACACCGGGGGAGCCAAAGGTACGGATGCCCTCGTGGAAGAACAGGCCAAACACTTTGGGATGCAACTCGAAGTCCTGGTCCCCCCGAACCATCCTCGATCCACTTTCATCACCCCTTCTACGGTGGAAGTCCTGATGCTGGCCAACCCCCATCTTCACCAGGCAGCGGAGAAACTAGGCAAAAAAATGCCCAGTCATTTTTACACCCTGCAATTGCTGCAACGCAATTATCAATTGGCCAAGAAAGCCCATACCATCTATGCCTTTGGCATCTTGGAACCGGATCATAAACGCGTGAAAGGAGGCACTGGTTGGACTGTGCAATTGGCTATGGATCAAGGCAAACCCGTCTACCTGTTTGACATCCCCAGTCAATCATGGTACCGCTCGGACCATTACTACCAAGTCAATGAGAATGCCGCCACCCTGGTCACTGGCAGTCAATTTGTTCCTTGGGGACCTAAAAAGCCCACCCTACATCAAAGCAGTGCTATTGTGGGATCCCGGGATGTGGACGAGAAAACCCGAGCCGAAATTCAAGCCTTGTTCAACCGCACCTTCTGTCTACCCGAGAACATTGATCAATTACGTATGGAACTGGAAGACTTTCATTTGTAATGTTTCTTAGTTTTTATTTTTGGAATTGTACATAGCTTTTCTTTTAGTTTTTATTTTTTCCAATTGTACATAGTCATTTTTAGTTTTTCAAATTGTACATAGTCCTTTTTTAGTTTTTATTTTTTCCAATTGTAGTTTTTCCAATTGTACATAGGAACGCCCCACCCGCGTGGCAAAGAACACAGACCACCCATTGTAACATCAACTCTTCTTTTTAATTAAAAAATAAAAACTGACATCACTGAGTTTGCACGTTCATCATAAATAAATAAATGTCTCTTGACTCACAGTTGCCTTGACTCACAATAATCTCAACAGGAATTAAAAAATGTTCAAGTCCCTTCAAACAAACAAAACACGTCGTACCCGACTGGCTCGCTCCTTTCTTCTCTCCCGCTCCATCCGTTTGTACTCTTCCCGTTGCCTCACCACTTCTTTAAAAAAAAACGCAATTTCCTGCCATCGGTCCCCGCATGTACTCGTGGCAGGTGATTCAATAAATAATGGTCCAACTCATTAAACTGTTCCAAAGTAATTATCCAAAAACGTTCGTCCATGGTGGCCGTTATCCTTCGACAAATAAAGGGAATGATCCGCTTGGCCAGGGTCTTTTGCAGTAACTTCACGATATCTGGGTGTGGCCCACGGGGGTGGCCATTCTCCCTCTCCACCACGTACAAAATGAACATCCGAATAAAGGCCGCCACGCGATGTTTGTTGAGGGGGCGCCACGCTTCTTCCCTCCTCTCGTACACTCGCCTCGTATGGCGGTCCAAGGGGGTCATCTCCGGCCCTGCTCTCCTCCGCAACACCTCTTCACCTCCCACATTGACGTCGCTGGCTAGACAGCCCAAGGGCGTTCTTGTTTCAGACATTTCTTGGCTCAACAAACATAAGTCACTTAGGACCGGCTCAAAGCTAAGAGTGACGTCCTGTGGCCTCCCTTGACTTATATACCCTGTTTCGCGCAATGCACCATGGTCTATCTAAGGAGGGGGAAGGGGGGTCCCCCCACCTCTTCCCCTCTCAAAGCATGATGGGTCTTTCTCTCATTGGTCTATTCCCTCCCACGTGACCCTTTTGGTTCTCTATAAAAAACCCCCTGCCCCATTCCATCTTTCACACTCAATGGATGATCCAGTCCTCAGTCCAGAAGCCCAACAAGTGATTGATCGTCTACGAGCCTTGTTATCTCGACTCGAAAAAGACTTGGAACAGATCCGTTTCAAAGCTTCGTATTTTGAACTGCTTCGTCTTCATAGTACCAAGCATCTCAGTCGGAACGAATTGGCTTTATTAACTTTGAAAAACTTCTACCGGTGGTGAATGGGCGATAAAGCCGACAAGATCAGTCCTGACAAGGTCAGCCCTCAAGCCCTGCAAATCATTGAACGTTTGGGAGAGATCCGAAAACAAATCCTCGACCTGGTTCAACCTTTACGTTACAAGCTCACTTTTCACGAACTGTGCCGACTCCGAAAAGAAGGGATCATCACCCCCACCGAGTTTCAACTCTTGATCAATCCACTCTTTGATCCTTTCGCTTGATGGCTCAACCCCCACCATGTGTGATCTGTTTGACACCTCTCGCCAATTATACCACGTTGAGGTGCTGTGGTCTTCCTTGTCATGTCGCCTGTGCCAACCAACAGAATGGTCAGCCCCGCCTATGCCCTACCTGCCATGTTCCTCTTGTCGTCCAGGAAGTCCTCCATGAAGACTGGAAAGAAGACCCGGAGTTTGTCCAGCATGTCAAGACCGATTGGAAAGACAATCCTATCTGGTATGGCATTTGCTATGAGGAAGGCCATGCCCTGCAAGGATTCTGGGGAGAACTGCGAGATCCCTATGAGTCTCACCGCAAAACCCTCTACTTTCTGGGTCACACCAAAAGCCTAGCCATTGGACGGATGAAAACCTGTATCAGCTTCGCGTAAAAAAAGGACACCCCCCATGTTTGGATTTTTTTTCTACTTGTTGTCAAATAAAAGATGTTGCATGACACTTTGTTGTGATCTTTATTCATTCTCTACATACATCGTTGACTTTTTCTGGACAGTTCAAGGGTCATGATGGTTCTCCCCTGTTTAAACGGAGCCGGCTGCCCATCAGCTGTTTGAATATCCATGGCAATGGTGTCAAAGATGGTTTTGCCAAGAGGAAAATACATCCGTTGCCTGGTATCAAATTGATGATCGGTATTACCGGCATCCAAGGTACGTAAAAATCCTTTCTCTTGATTTCCCACAATGCTCTGGGACACCAGATCCGTGTAAATCATCAATTGTTGTTGTCCTTGTTGCGGTTTGACCGTCGGCGTACTGGGAAAGGGTTGTCGACTCAGATTCGGACCCAAGAAGAAGTAATAATCGAAATCGGGGTGGGTAAAGCTGACGGAGACATGACCCAACGGGGGATATTTGGCCACAGGTCCGGTGGTTACTTCCCATTTATGACGATCGTTGTAATCCACAATATGTTTCACCAGATAATTCTTTTCTTGTACCACGCGTTCACTTGCCGTTCCATCTTTCACCAATCCCATCAAGCCAGCGAATTTCCATTCCATTTCAAATTCCATATTGGTCGGGATGAGGACATACAACGAATCTAATTCGGGGGCGACGCCCGTATTGGTGATTTTCACATAGGGTTGAGCCAGGTTCAGCGCGGCTAGTTGTTTGCGTTTGGCTTGATCGTCCACATCCATTTTGGGTATATCCATCATGACTTCCATGTGTTGTTTTTCCATTTCGTACCCAATGGCAATCCAGGCTTCTTTCAAATTGTGGTAATACCCGGGCGGTAAATAAATTTGTTTGGTGACTTTCAGGGGCGCCGTGTTATCCGCCCGTTTTGGCATGTATTTGATATCTGTTTTCATCCAATGTTTTTGACTGTCCTCTTGCGTCCAATTCTGTTTGGTTTGATCTTCCAAGGATTGATTAAACCCCGGGTGGGACATATGTACCAACGCCACTTCCCAATCATCTTCCACCAAATAATACGAACGAGGCAGTCGTGCCGTAAATTTTTGACCCGTGCCTTGGGCTTGATCACTCAGGAGCGTGATGTAAACACTCATGGTGACTACTCCCTCACTTAGGGTTTACCCCCTTTTATATTTAACCCACTTGTACCATATCAAACCCATATCAAATCCATATCTGGGCCATATCTGGGCCATATCTGGGCCAGGTCACCCCCGTTCCCCCCATTGGACTTTGGACTTTGAGCCCGCGTTTTCTCAGCGGTTTTGCTTCCTCCTGAGCCCACGATCGATTTTTCCGACTCGTCAGCGGTTTCCCATTCGAAAACACGTCACTTCCGGTTTGGGTCATGTGACTTCCGGTGACGTCACTTCCGGTTCCGATCATGTGATTTCCGGTCACTTCCGGTTCCGGTCATGTGACTTCCGGTTCCGGTTATGACGTCATTCTTACATCAAAACGAGGCTCAGTTCTCCTAGTGGTCCCCCTTTACTACTATTAATGCTATATATGTAGAGATAGGTAAGGTTCTTTATGAAGTTAATGGTACAAGGAAAAGAATGATTAGCGTTAATTTTATTATGAGAAAGATATTCAAGATGATGGAAATACCTTACAAAAATATTCCAATTAGTAAATCGAAAAAAACATTAGCTTCTTATGATAAATATTGGGTAAGTATTATGTCTCTTATTGGTTGTAAAATAAAATCTATTATTAGATGAATACCTTATTATATTTCTTTTCAAATTTGTCAGTTAAAGGACACATTTCAATGATTATTTCATCAAGAACTTTGACATGATCAAGAAATTCTTTTTCATTATACTCCAGTCCTCTCATAAAGGACCGTAAATGAGTTAAAACCTTTTCATACGTAGTGTACGCGAATTTACACATCTCGATCTTTCTTTTGTAATTTTTGACCTCTGAATATGTTTTTAGTATAAGCCCTGCGCCTGATATTGATCCAAGTACAGCGGGGTTTAACGTCACACCACCAGCCACAGTCCCAGTTACTATCAATACAACAGATCCAATGTTACATGCCATATTCTTTTTCTTGAAGCTTTTAAATGACTCTTTGTGGAGCCAGTATTGCTTATGGTAGAATTTGTACAATGCTTTCAACTCAGATATTTGATCTTCTGTTAAATTTTCTGAAACATGGTTCCAATTGAATATTCTTTTACGTCTATCCATATATATTATATGGTTACATTTTTTCTTTTTTGAACGATTTCTTAATACTGATGTATAATTTTCTGATGTTTCGAACTATTTTTTCTATATTCTCAATAATTTCGTTGATTAAAGTTGATATTTTCATATTATATTGTTTAGATTATTCATTATGTTTTTCATCGGAAACCTCAACGCTTATTTCTTTTGGGATAATATATTCTAAAAAGTATTCCATACTCCAATCAGATGGATATCCGCATTGTGATATATGATGAATGAAAAAAATGTTTATGGCACTCTATATTCAATCAACATTAAGAGTTCTTGATTTTTCACAACTGAACCCAGTTCCACAGCCAAATGACCAAACGCTAGTACTAAATTGATATTTATTGTCTGTGATTTAGTTGATTGGGTTGAAGTGTAAGTGATTGATTGAGTTAAATGGTCACTGTGTTTTATTTTTAAAGAAATAGGCTTATATTTACTTTTGAGCTTGAAATAGAGCACTGTTATAGTTAATATGTGGCTATGATTTGGAATAATTATTTTGTCACAACCATTCAATAAAAATGTGTTCCCGTTTTTCGTATTTAAATACCCATGTATATAATGAACTGAACCACTTAATTTATACCCATTTAAAGACAAATCTGTTTGCATTACCATTTTACCATTTTCTACAACGTACGCCGTATCATACACATCCGAGTCTACATTACTCTGTGATCCTTTGACTCCATATACAATCAAATAACCAACTCCTTGAGTGGAGCTACTTGCAGTGCCCTGACAATGCATGTCAATGTAAATGTATTCGGGAGGAGTTATGCTCCACTTATGTAAGTGAACAATCGATCTACTGTAATTAACAAACAGCTTAGTTGATTGTTGACCAATATTTAGTGAAGTGGAAACGACACTCACTGACAAATTTGTTGTGCTTGGAGGGAAAAATTCAATAGCCAAAGTGTACTCGCCTTCTGGAAGTTTGAACATGTTAAAGCCAATGCGAGAAGAATACTCATTTTGAGCGTCTTTCCCCATTTTAAATTTATAAGCTTTTTTGTT
Organism: Siderastrea radians; assembly: GCA_964017195.1. Taxonomy (NCBI): domain Eukaryota; kingdom Metazoa; phylum Cnidaria; class Anthozoa; order Scleractinia; family Rhizangiidae; genus Siderastrea; species Siderastrea radians. The sequence continues at coordinate 50,648,529 of OZ024891.1, read as the reverse complement.
GACATTGTGGAGGGAACCAGAAAAGTCAACAATGCCATCAACTATTATGTTGTTTTCACTTGAAGATTCATCGGCATTTTCCATGAGATACCTGAAAACGTCTTTCTTGTTGGTTGAGCTGGTGATGTGAGACTCCTTGATTTTTGTGTCAAAGTAAGTTTTCAGCCCTACAGTCACATCACCTTTGGCGGCGTGTACCTTACTGCTGACATAGCCGACATTAGCTGCTGATTTTATGTCTTTGTCATCGGTGTTCAAGTTGATTATTGTTTTTTCATTTAAATTCAAGTTTCCAGTCATATTGTTGGTGCCATCAACTTTGAGAAACTTTTTTTGTGTCATGTCATCAATTCTGTTGTTAACAAACTCGACACATGCGGCGTCTCTTTGGTTTGATGGAAGATCAAGATTGATAATTGAATTATTTTTCATATCAATATCAGATCCTTTATCCAGTTTTTTTTCAAGCTGATTTTCGACATACTTTTTGTTTGTGGCTTGATCTGCCTGTGTGGGGTCTTTTACGTTGTAGATTATATTATTATTCATATCAATATTTGCTTCCATTTGTCCACCCTCTTTTTTTGAAAGAAAGATATTTCTCATATCTTCATAGCTTATTGCCTTCGTCAAATCGCCGCTGATTGGATACGGGTTGCTTTTCAATCGCAAGATACTGTACTTATTTTGCATGTCAATATCAGCAGAACCACTGGCACTACCCTGAGGTCCACGATCACCCTTATCGCCTTTATCGCCCTTGTCGCCTTTGTCGCCTTTGTTGCCTTTTAGACCCTGGGGTCCTTGTGGCCCTTTATCGCCTTTATCGCCTTTAGGACCAGGTAACCCAGGCAACCCTCTAGGGCCTATCTGACCTTGTCCTTGAGAATCAACATGATTAAGAATACCGTTTGTATAACTCATATAATATTAGTTTAGATTTTTTCGTCGAAATTTCGGGCTACCTTTTTTTTGACCTTATCAACATACAGAAAACTATATGGATCCTTAGTAGCTTTCTGATAATCTGATTTATTTATGTTCAGTTCTCGGCAAATCATCGATTGCTCGTTTATAGAAGGAAAATCAAAAACACAAAAATGTGAACTATTCAGTCTTATTGTTTTATCGGTTCCGTAATAGCTTTGACTTAAATATATACAACAACAATTTTTATTTCTTGAATTGGTGAAGTAGTCTCGTATCCGTTCGTCATTTTTCTTACCTGTATTCAAATAGTCATCAAATATGATTAATTTTTGGTTTTCATCAGACAAATCTGTCAGAGGGATGATTTCATCGTTACTTGCTTCTATCACGTCATAACCGACATATTTTGATATTGGTTCAAGAGATTTCAACAGATGCTTATATTTGCTTTGGGAGAGATTTCGAGCATAAAGGTATATCTTGTCAAAGAATAAGAGTCTGTAGATCATATCCAGCAGAAGGTTGGTCTTACCACCACCAGATGGAGCACAAACGAGCATCCTAAAACATCGGTTTGGCATGAAACTCTTTAATTGAACAAAATTGTCATTGTCATCATCTTGGATGTCGTAATTTTGAATCTTCATATGATATTATGTTATACAATTTTATCGCATAGCGACACGCTATGCGAGCGTTTTTATATATGATAACCCTAATTTTTCCAAACAAAATACGAAATTTTATGTAAACAAATGATATAATGAGTTTACTCAAATGGAAAGAAATGGCTGAGAAACGATCCGAGCTTGGTAAAAAGATTAACACAGTAAGAGAGACAATAAAACAAAAAACGATATCTGATCAAATGGGTGAAGTCGAGGCAGAGAAACTTTTCAAACCTATAACATCTGAGTTAAAGGAACTTACAGCCCCAAAAGCACCGTTGAGAAGATTACCAAAGAAAAAGAGACCTGTACCAGATTATAGTCTTGAAATAGGAGATGATGAGGATGTCCCTGATTATGGTCTAGAAGATCTATTCAGTGAACAAGTTCTACCACAAAACAACAAACAGTTAGTTCCAAAGCCTCCAACTTATGAAGATGTCCTTAAGGATTTAGCATCAGGTGAAAAACAAATGTATATAGATCCAGAATTTATGTATGAACCTGAAGATCTTCCACCTGAATACGAAGAAGAAGAAGGACCTGATTATAACATTCTCGAGGAGGATGTAATTAACCAAGCTTTAGATAAATTGAATATTCCGAACTACAATGATGTTGAATTACGTCTAACAGAAAAGGATATGGATAATAAAAAGAGTAAAGCTTATCTGAAAAAAATCTTGAAAGATGCTAAAGAGAAACGGCAACAACTAAATGGTTATTGGAGTAATATCACTAAAAAATTAAATAGTGGTTCAATCACTGAAGCTGAGGCTCAATATCGAAGAAAAATTATTCAAGATACAAGAAAGGTTCTTACTGATTATATCAATTACAATAATCAAAAATTAACAAATATTAAAGGGTCTGGTTTGAAGAAAAAAACAAAAAGAGGTGGACAATTCCAGTTTTTCAACAATCCGACAGAAATGATTAAAAAACTTGAACTGATTATCGGATCAATGGTTGCAGGTAATAATAGCATTGAACTAAGAAATACAGGTGTCGCACTTCTCGACATCTTGTTAAAAAACTCTATTTTGAACAGGCCGCAATATAACAAAATATACAAAAACTATTTTATGTAAACTAATCATATAATGAATAGACAACTTATCTTATCATCCCATTCAGTCAGAGACAAGAATGGTAATAAACCGAGTGATTTCATAATCAAATACATCAATCCGATAATTCTCGATCCGAATCGACAATATGAAATCGGCCTCGACCGAATCATTTCGATGTCATTTACTTGGTTTAATGTGACTAAAGAACTCAATAATCAGAAAATAAGATATTCGTCTGATAGTGGTACTAATTGGACGGAAATTATATTTAACCCTGGAGTCTGGAATTACGTTGATTTTGACAATTTAATCAAAGAAAAAACAAAAACAGGGACCTCATCAAACCCCCAATATCCTATCACTCTCGAGTTTGACGACACAATATTCAGGACAATAATAACACTTGCCTCAAATTACAGATTAGATTTGACTCAAAGTGATTTTAATGATCTTATTGGTTTCAAAAAAGGCATTCTAACAGGTAGTGAAAATGTTGGTGATTACATACCGAATTTGAGTCAAGACAGAGAAATTCTCAATATTCATAGTGACCTCATATCCGAAAGTCTAGTTGATGGTGATGAAACGGATATTATATATAGTTTTTCAACCAGTACTTTAACACCGAGTTATAGTTTCACACAAGAGCCAAGACGAGTACAGTTCAATCCTGTCAATAAAAATACGATTAATAAAATTCGGATTTATATCACCGACGGTAAACGAAGAATCATAGATCTTAATCATAGTGACACTTCATTCAGTTGATTTTAAGAGAGAAGAGAGATTAATCTAACTAATAGTTATATATGTCGTCGTATGAATACAAGCGTATTTATCATCCAAAACTTGGACGATTTGTTGATGAACATAAAGGAAATGGGATCATTGTTGACAACATTTTCAAACCGGTTGGAAGGGTGTTAAGTAAAGTTCCAGAAATGGTTTTAAAACCTTTTGCCAAAAAAGCGCTTGAATCTGGTATTTCACATGCTGGAGACAAACTGGGAAAAAAAGCAGCTGAAAAAAGCGGAGAGCTTATTATGAGAAAATTACACGGTTCAACTAAACAATCAATGAATAAAACCATGAAACCAACCAAACCTACTAAACCAAAACAAGAAGATTACAACACAATTCTGAATAGACTTATATCTGGTACTGGATTAAGACGATAAAATGTTATTAAAAAGTGAATTTTATCCAATTATAAATAGACTAGCAAGTGGGAAATGGTTTATATAAAAAGTGAATTTTATCTAAACTATCAATATATAATGAGTTTCAGAACAAGTGATAATTTACAAAGATATGAATACGTTCGTTTCCATTTGGACAATGTCATTGAGCAAACTGCTAACAATCAAAGCCAGAAAAAGACAGGTTACAGATTCACAATCAACGATAGGTCGACTATGTTCGATTTTTTTAATGGGTATTTCGAAGTAACTAAAGAGCTTCAAAAAAGGGCAGATGGTACTGGATATGCTCAAGCAGATCGCATCACCATTATAAACGGATCTCACAGTCTAGTCAGAAATCTTGTTATTAAATCGTCTGGTAAAATAGTATACGAAAGTGATAATTTACATAGAATTACGAATGTGAAAAATTTACTCGAATACGGTGATGATTATAGTAGATCTGTTGGAAAGAATTCGTTCTGGTATCTTGATACTGATGGAACTACAGCAAATACAAACACAGGTTTTGAGGCCCGTCGTATTTTAACCCAAGCAGCACAAAACAACGGTGGTGGGGGAGCTAAAAGTATTAATGAGATGCTTCCCTTAAACAGATACAGCTTTTTTCAAGAATTAGAAAGAAAAATGTTGCCTCCGATGCAGCTCACAATTGAACTTACATTTAACGAAGACAGTGAACTGATTCACATGGCAAATGGCACAGACCCTGGTCGTGTTGTAGTAAAGAGATTGTATCTTTGGCTCCCAAGATTAATCCCAAAAGACAGCATGTATAGTAATTTCGTTTCAGAGTTTCTCAAGCCAACAACCTGGACATATATGCGAGATCTCTACAATCAGTCAGCAAATACCAGAGCTATTCAGAATATGTTTCAAATCAGTCCAGCTATCGATGACGTTAAACATGTTTTTATATATCTCCAGAGGACAGACGGACCAAATGATGATGAAGCAGAGAGGAGTCCGTATTTATTTGACACTTTCAAGTTGAATGCAGCTGATGCTAATAGCTCTCTATCAAACTGCAGGCTTGAATACGGGAATAATGTTTTTTACCCAGAGCTGGAATATGATAGTGACTCTAAAATACGGATATTTAATGATCTCATGTCATATGCATTTCGTAAGAACGATTACAATTCAGGAACACAGCTTAATGTATCCAATTTCACTAGTTTGTATGGATTATTGTATTTCGATTTGTCATATCAGAAAGAGGTAGTGACGAGAGATCCTAAACAGTTGATTCTCCATTATCGTCTCAATGTAGCCCCGACAGCAAACGTCCGAGCTCATAGCATCGTATTTTACGAGAGTGAGGTTGTAGTAAAGACAGTTGGAAACGAATTGATGATAGTTTAAATAAATAAGTTTTACATCGATGAAAATTTAAATGAATATGTTTTTTAAAAGAGAATTTATCTAACATATATTATATGACACAACTATACGAAATTAAAGTTAGTTTATCACCAAACCAGAAAAAGAATCTTAGTAACGCGTATCATAAAAGAGAAACAATAGTTCTAAGGCTCACGAAGGACTCTCTATCTGGGAATGACACTCTATACGTACCTCAGAATATAGTTAAGCGATTGGATAAAAATAGAAAATTGAAAAAGGGAATGGACATTAAACTTTCTAAAACAAACATTCGAAAGCAAGTAGGTGGATCTCTTCTGTCTACAGTTCTGGCGCTTGGAAGAACTTTTGGTCCAACGATTGCTAAGACCATTGGTTTGTCAGCTTTAGCTGGAGCAGCAAGTGAAGGAGCATCTCAGATTGTTAAGAAGATATCCGGAAAAGGTGTTCAAACCGGTGGGTTTCTCATACCACAAAATAAAATCGATCAGTTGATAACATATAAACATCTTTTAACAACCAAACAAAAGAAGGATATATTAAATGCTCTACAAACAGGCTCTGGTGTTCATATAAAACCGACAAAAGTACAAACAGGTGGGTTCTTAGGTACTCTTCTTGCATCAATTGGAGTCCCTTTAGCTATTGAGGCAATAAAGAAGATGACTGGTAAAGGTGCCCCTCAGATGGGACAACCGAAACAAAGACCACCAGATCTATACCAAAACCAACTACTGTTAACAATCAAGATGGTGGTTTGTTAATCCCAACTTATAGAACACCGCCTTTTTATGGAAATTGGCCTGGTCAAACATTAGGTATGGGAATTTTAAAAAAAGCTCCAAAAAAAAAGCTCAGAAAAAGGGCAAAGGTCTACTATTAGGCAAAAACTCACCATTCAAAAACGTCCCACTGTTAAACATTTTGTTGTAAAACCAAAATTCCATAAGAATGTCCCATTAAGCAATTATGATTTAATAAAATGGTGTAAATATCTGAATATCCCAATTAATGATGTATTGTCAAGAGATGAAAATGTTCCTCATAATCATAGACAGGCTCTATTCATTTACAATCTTGAACCGAGTTATATGAGCGGTAGCCATTGGGTGTCAACATATGTCAAAGATAACGTCATCAATTACTTTGATTCATTTGGTTTGCCTCCCTTCCAAGAAATGGTCAATCATGCTAAAAAGAATTGAAGAACTTAACATTGCTTCATCAGAACAATCAAATACAAAATTTACTGACGACAACATGTGGTTACTTCTGTTTATACTTTTTAAATGAGATGAATAAGGGCAAATCATATTTTGATCTGTTGGAAGTGTTTAATATATACGATACGACGAAGAATGAGAAATTCTTAGAACAGTATTTCAAAAATATCTAACTCATACATATATGAGATCATATTGTGTGAAACAAAAAAAGGTCACAGAATGTGTACCCGGGAGTGAACGATATGAAAAGGCTAAAAATGGGAGGCTTATGCTTAAATGCAAATGCTCTGAATGTGGAATCACTAAGACAAAATTCGTTAAAAGCCGAAAGGGAGGTGAAAATCCATTAGGTAAAGCTTTTGAGGCAGCCAAAATAGCCGAACAAATAACTCGCAAAGTAATTCCATCAACCAACCATGTATTTGACCGATATTGGTCTGGTGATATCTTGAAAGGTGCTTTCACAGGACCAACAGGTATAACCAGTAAGAAGTTTTGGACTCATCCTAAAAAAGGTACTGTCATGCGTTTGGTGAAAAATCCCAAAACTGGTAAATATGAAAACGTATACATCGAACCTTAATCTAATCTAATCATATTATATATGAAATCATATTGCGTGAAACAAAAAAAGGTAACAGAATGTGTACCTGGGAGTGAACGACATGTTAAGGCTAAAAATGGGAGGCTTATGCTTAAATGCAAATGCTCTGAATGTGGAATCACTAAGACGAAATTCGTTAAACAGGCGGGAAACGGGTCGGCCCGTCGACAGGGGCGGGCGTACTAGATACAGTAGCATCGACTGGTACTGATTTATTGATTCACCATGGTATTCCTTGGCTGGGAAAAAAGGCAGTTGAAATGGGAAGATATTATGGATCAGAAGCCTTGAGAAACCCAAAACTGCAGAAAAAGGCTATCGATTATGCTCTCGATAAGTTGAATCCAATGATTCAAAATGTCGGAAGTCAAGCTCTTGATCAATTATCAACCAAAATAAGACCGAATAGAAAGTATAAAACTGACAGGAAGGATTTGGATGGCGCTGGTGTTGATATACATAAACTAATTGGGAAAATACCGAAACCAAAAGCTGGATGGACTCCTGGAAAGTATAAATACATGGGACCATACAATCCTCTCGATAAACAGTTAGAGTATGATAGGAACACTGGAGAGGTCACCAAGTGGCACGTACAACCTTACAATAAAGTGGATGAAATAGCAGCTCATCATGATATTTGTTATGATATGGGGAAAAACAAAGGTGAATGTGACAAACAAATGGTCAAGTCATTGGATGGAATACCTTATGGACAGATGCCAAAATGGGGTCAAACAGCACGATTTCTAATCGACACAAAGCAGAAATTGGGTCTCGGCCTGAAACAAAGGAAGACAAAAAACGGGAAAGGCCGTCGAGTGAAGAAAAAAACTGGCAAGAAAAATTAGCTGATGAGCTTCATAAGCCCATAAAGCGTAACTTTACTCGACGGCGTGTTATTGTAAATCACATTGACGAAATATGGTGCTCTGATATTGTTGAGATACAAAAGTTCAGTCGATGGAACGCTGGCTACAGATATCTTCTTATGGTTTTAGATGTATTCTCTAAATACGGTTGGATCGTTCCATTAAAAGATAAAAAGGGTGAAACTGTTGCTGAAGCATTGAAAACAATCCTTAAAGAAGGTAGAAAACCGGAATATTTATGGACAGACAAAGGCAAAGAGTATTACAACAAACATGTTAAGGAACTACTTGATAAGAATAAAATAACCTTGTACTCAACTGAGAATGAAGAGAAAAGTAGCGTATGCGAACGATGGAACAGAACAATCAAGTCCAAAATGTGGAAGCAGTTTACTGTTCAAGGTAATACACAGTATTTAGACATGCTACCCAAATTAGTGAAACAGTATAACAACACTAAACATAGCTCTATCAAAATGACACCCACGGAAGCCAGTAAAAAGAATAATGAAGGGACTGTTTACTTTAATCTGTATGGTGATATGGAAACATTAAAACAGAAACCGAAATTCAAAATAGGTGATAATGTCCGAATATCTAAGTATAAACGGAATGTGTTCGATAAAGGATATACCCCAAACTGGACAGAAGAACTGTTTACAATTGATAAAATCGAATATACGAATCCAATAACTTACAAACTAAAGGATCTCAGAGATGAAGACATTCAAGGGAGTTTTTATGAACCTGAATTATTGAAAGCAAAACAAGAGGTATTTAGAATTGATAAAGTCATTCGGAGAGACTACAAGAAGAAGCAAGCTTTGGTGAAATGGAAGGGGTATAGTGATGAATTCAACAGTTGGATACCGTTCAAGGACTTGAAGGATATATAAAATGTTTTAAAGAGAATTATCTAATATATATTATATCGATTGATACAGTACATACTGTTTATTTGCTTTTGGTGGCCAAAAATATAATTGTTTCTGGCTATCAATAATATATAACCATATTATATGAATCTATTGTTTGGAGAAGATTTCGATACTTTAAAATTCAGAGCCAAAAACTTGTACGATGCTAAGGATCTGAGATATTCAAACCGCAGAAATAAGAAATATGTTGTCACTCTCAAAAACGGTAAAAATATACATTTTGGAGACAAGAGGCATGAAGATTTTTTACTGCACCAAGATCCAGAAAGACGTTTACGATATCGTAAAAGAGCCTCCAATATAAAGAATAAAGATGGTAAATTGACATATAAGGATCCTAAATACGCTTATTACTGGAGCTACCATCTGCTGTGGTGAACATGTTTGAACAATCATTTAAATATGAAATAATATATAGATTATATATATGGATGCTGAAAAACAACAGTGGTTCTGCTATATTTGTGAAAAGGAATATAATTCAAAGAGAAAGAATGAACATCTTCGGACTGAAGTTCATAAAAAAAATAAAAAACGTGTGTATCGTAATGTGATATATGAAGTATATAAAATGTATCGTGATGAACTATATGAAGAATATAAAATGTATCGGGATGAACGAATGATGGAATGTCAAGATGCTGGATATATGAATTTTTTGGAGTTTCTTAAAAAACGTACACAGGATAATAAAGAATGTAAAAAAGTATTAGGTCCAAATTATAAAGTCACTGAATTAATTTAAACCACAAGTCAAAGATATTTAAGAACAAACATATAGTATATATATATGGAAAATCAGAATGTTAAGAGAGGTCGAGGTAGACCAAAAAAGTATTTAACTGAAGAGGATAAGAAGGAGGCCGTAAAAAAACAAAAAACCAAGTACATGCTAAATAAGGAATGGTATTGTGATGTATGCAAAACTGGAATAAATTATACTCTTGCTGGCAAATGGTGTCATTTGAATAAAAAAATCCACAAGAAAAACGCTGAAAATAATTAACATGATGTATATAGTTCAAAGGATCTATTATTTGAATCATTTGAATTTCAGACCATTTAAAACGCGGAACAAAAACATTTAAAATAATATCAATACTATAGTATATAATGAAATCAGAAAAATCTAATCATATAAATATGGATAAAGCTAGTTTGAAGAAACTGAGCAAATCGGAACTTATCAAATTGCTTCTGAAGCCAGTTCCAACACAAAGAACATACAAACCAAGGAGGCCAATACCAACACCTCGTAAGAGTGTCAAACAGATGGCTAAAGAATATGAAGAAAACATCATTCTTCCACCTCCAGAATTCAGGGATGATTACAAACCCATTCCAGCACCAAGGAGTAAAAAACCGGTTCCAACACCAAGAACCATAATAAAACAAACAGACAAAGCTTTAAAAGGTTTCACTAAGTCTTATGAAATCAACATCAGAAACAATAAAGACCCTTTGGTTCAAATGCAAAACACCAGAAAGGCTACAGAATCTCATATTAACAAACTGTTGAATGAAATAAAAGGCTTGAAATATGTTGAAACATTGAAAGTCACATTCAATAAAATGTCTGATGGTGAAATAGTGATTAAAAATGGATATTTCAACAGTAAAGTCCAAACAATTATTAACCATACAGAAATCAATGAAGCATTACAAATGTCTAAACAAAATATCTTAAACCAGATCTCCCAGTGGATATCAGAAGGTTCAGGATGGACCATCCAATCTGTTGATAGTCATTACCTCAACATTGTCAAATACAAACCCATGAAAGGATCCTCATATATCCAACTGCCTTACGAACTGCGAAACAGTGCTAAAGGCTTAATAAACATGAAAAATGAGGATAATGAATGTTTAAGATGGTGTCATATCCGACACTTAAACCCACAAGAGAAATATCCTCAAAGAATAAAAAAGACAGACAAACAATACGTTGAAAAGTTAGATTATTCAAACATTGATTTTCCAGTTAATGTCAAACATTACAACAAAATTGAGAAGCAAAACAGTATCAATATAAACGTATTCGGATATGAAAACAAAGAGCCATATCCCATCTATGTTTCCAAAGAAAGAAAAGTATGAAGATCATATGGAACTACTTCTGGTAACTGAAAATGAAAACAAGCATTATGTTCTCATAAAGGATTTCAACAAGTTCATGTACAATCAAACAAAACACAAAGAGAGGAAATGCTTTTGTATGTACTGTCTGCAATGTTTCAGTTCTGAAAGAGTATTAAACAATCACAAAGAAAACTGTATTCAAGTGAACGGTCAGCAAGCAATAAAAATGCCTGACAAAGACAATAACATACTGAAATTCAACAACTTTCATAAGCAACAACCTGTGCCATTTGTCATTTATGCTGATTTTGAGGCTATAACAGAGAAGATTCAAGGATGCCAACAGAATAATGAGTCATCATACACCGAAGCCTACCAAAGACATACTGACTGTGGATATGGTTATAAAGTGGTTTGTTGTTATGATGACAAATATACAAAACCAATGCAACTATACAGGGGTGAAAAGGCTGTTTACAAATTCATGGAAAATATGTTAGAAGAAGTAAAATACTGTAAAAAAGCTATGAAAAAACATTTCGATAAACCATTAAGAATGACAAGAGAGGATGAAAATGAATTCAAAAAAGCAACAACATGTCACATCTGTGATAAAAAATATACTGAAAAAGACATTCGGGTCAGAGATCATTGTCATATTACTGGCAAATACAGAGGCTCAGCACATCAAGAATGCAATCTGAAACTAAGAATAAATCCAGAAGAAATTAAAATTCCTGTTATATTCCATAATTTGAGAGGTTATGACAGTCATTTTATAATGCAAGAGATTGGAGCTATTGTTAAGAAACATGCATACACCAAAAACGGAAAAGAGATTAAAATGGACATTAATGCAATTCCAAACAATATGGAAAAATATATCGCGTTCATGCTTGGTAACCATCTGACATTCATTGACAGTTTCCAATTCATGAGCTCAAGTTTGGATAAATTAGTCAGCAACTTACCAGCAGAAGCTTTAAAATATACAAACAAAAGATTCCAAAAAGAAAAATTCAATCTTATGACACGAAAAGGTATTTATCCGTACGATTACATGGACAGTTTTGAGAAATTCAATAAAACAGAATTACCAACGAAAGAAGAATTTTACAGCATATTGAATAATGAGCACATAACAGATGAGGATTATAACCATGCTCAAAATGTGTGGAATACATTCCAATTACAAACGATGGGTGAATACCATAATCTATATCTTAAGTCTGACATACTTCTATTAGCTGACGTGTTTGAAAACTTCCGTAAGACATGTCTTCAGTATTACAAACTTGACCCCTGTCACTACTTCACATCTCCTGGTTTGTCATGGGATGCTATGTTAAAGATGACCAATATCAAATTGGAACTAATGACAGACATAGACATGTTTCAATTCATTGAAAAAGGCATGCGTGGTGGTATATCTTATATTGCCAATCGATATGGAAAAGCGAACAACAAATACATGAGAGAATACGACGAGAAGGTGCCCTCAAGGTATATCATGTACCTTGATGCTAATAATTTATACGGTTGGGCTATGAGTCAATATCTCCCTACTGGTGGTTTCAAATGGATGACAGAAAAGCAGATTAATAAAATCAATTTAGCTCAGTATAATGAAGACAACAATAAAGGGTTAATACTAGAAGTTGATCTAGAATACCCCAAAGAGTTGCATGATCTTCATAACGACTACCCTCTAGGACCGGAAAAGGTTAAAGTAAATGATGACATGTTGTCTGAATATTGTAAGAACATACAGAAAAAGTTCAAAATATCGACAGGACTGGTGTATAAACTGATTCCTACATTATGTGACAAAGAAAAATATGTTTTGCACTATAGAAATCTGCAGTTGTATCTTGATCTTGGATTGAAAGTAAAGAAAATTCACAGAGTATTAGAATTCAATCAGTCACCTTGGCTGAAACAATACATTGACTTCAATACACAAAAACGTACTCAAGCGAAAAATTCATTCGAAAAAGATTTCTTCAAGCTAATGAATAACTCAGTGTTTGGTAAAACTATGGAGAACATAAGAAAACGTGTCGATGTCAGACTTATTACTGATGAAAAGAAATTATTGAAAATGGCTTCTAAACCAACTTATGTAAGTAGCAAAATATTCAATGAAAATCTGGTAGCAGTGCATAAAATCAAAGAAACGCTAACTCTAAACAGGCCGGCATATGTGGGTATGTGTATTCTTGATCTGAGCAAAACATTGATGTATGATTTTCATTATAACTACATAAAAGAAAAGTATGGAGACAAAGCCAAGCTGCTCTTCACTGACACAGACAGTTTGACATATGAGATCGAAGCTGAAAATGTGTACAAAGACTTTTGGAATGACAGAGATCGATTTGACAACAGCGACTATTCAGAAAACTCTCCGTATTTCGATAAGACAAACAAGAAGGTAATCGGTAAATTCAAAGATGAAGCAGCTGGAATACCAATCACAGAATTTGTCGGTTTGCGATCAAAAATGTACAGTTACATAAAAGACAACCAGAAAGTGGGAAAAACAGCCAAGGGAATCAAGAAGAACATAATAAAGAACAACATCAAACATGAAGATTATAAAAATGTATTAACCAATAACAAACAAATACATCATACCATGAAGACAATCAGAAGTATCAATCATCAACTAGGGAGTTACGAGATCAATAAAGTGTCACTCAGCTGTTTCGACGATAAACGATATATAGCAAACGATGGAATCAATAGTTTCGCTTACGGACATTATGCAATCTGAAGATGTGACGTCACGACACAGCTGTGACGGCCTCCATACAAGTTCCGCAAGCACAGTTTAGTTTATGGATCTATGGCACTCTGATGACTCATCGGGAAAGTCCCTGTGGTTTTCAAGACAAAAAGAACTGTCTAACGCGTTAGAAAAACAATTGAAAAACTTAATGACTCATTTCCTCGGGAAAGTCCCTGTGGTTTTCAAGACAAAAAGAACTGTCTAACGCGTTAGAAAAACAATTGAAAAACTTAATGACTCATTTCCTCGGGAAAGTCCCTGTGGTTTTTAAGACTTCCAGTTGAATGAAGTCACGCGATGTAAAAATGCATTGGTTTCCGCATGAAATGAAAACATATAGATTTCATCAAATGGAAAAATGCGTTCGGTATCATATGAAATAAAAACATATAGATTTCCATAAAATAATACCATCAGATGGAAAGTAGATATAGAGTTGGGTTTGGTAACAGATCATTTTCAAAATGATCTGGTACCCCCAACTCTATAACTACTAACCCAGCCAGTCAAAAATCATAGTTTTCTTCTTTCCTAGCGGTAATTGGATGTTCACACGCAAACATCCAATCACTAAAGGTTTGTTTGTGGTAACTGGATGTTTTTACTAGAGCAAAAATAATAAAGGGTGTATTATAAATGAGTAAACAACCACATGTACTGTCACCACGTGCCACAAAACTTTAATAACTTGAGATTATAACTGAGTGTACATGCATGATGTAGAATGTAGTTGTTATTCCGTCACTAATTAACATTTTTTCGCCGAAGGCTCAGTGAATATTGTGGACTATTCCACAATATTCGCTGAGCCTGAGGAGAATAATTGTTTTAAGGCCAATTTACACACTGCGATTTGCCGGCCCAATTTGTCGACCACGATAAATCGGGAAGCGAATCGGTTTATGTGCAGTGCAAGCACTGCACGTGCATTTTTTATAGCAAAACTTTTTTTTATAAAACGTTTTGGAAAACAAAATGGTAGGTGATAGATAGTTTGTTTGTTTTCAGCTAAAATACCGCACATATAATTTGTTTTGCGCCAATTTTTATGCAGGTTGCGTTTTCGTTCTTAAAATCGGATCCGACATGGGAAAATCTGTGAAGCGGTCACAGATTTTTTTGAATCGGCCGACTTGTCGGATTGGACTCGCGCGCGTATCGCATTCACACGCGCTGATTCTCTCCCCGATTTGTCGTGGCCGACTAATCGGCCCGACAAATCGCAGCGTGTAAATTAGCCTTTAGTGCAATTGCTTAGATTATTATCAGAACAAATCCATATTCTTTTTTCTTTTCCCCAGAAACATCAAAACCGCGCCGTGGCCATTTTGAAAATTAGTGCTTCAATATTATAATCACTTCGCGCGGGGTGATTATAGCAAGACATGACGTAGTCCTCGACCAATCAGTGCGCGTGCTTCCATAATCGCCTGAGTAATTATGCTAATATTGAATAAAGTGCATTTCTTAGCATAACGTAGAACACCAAATCATTCGCTAAGTACTTCGTGAACGTGGAAGATCTGATAATTGTCATTTTATAAGTCTTGACTGAATTATGTTACAATGATGATCGTGTCCCTGTAATGATGGCTACCTTGAATAATTCTCAGCCTGACATTTCCACGGCACTAACTGAAAAACACAAAATTTTACAACAGAGGCTTGGCTTTGGGGGCGGGTTGAAAAAGACTTATCGCCAGAGCAACTGCTATGCAACGTTGGGACGTCTGACGTTAGAAGTTACGTTCGTGTTGATGTTCATGCAGTTCACCCAGGCTATCAGTCAGGTCGCATAAATAAACGACTAAGCACTGAGGCCAGACATCGCACTCCTATTATCCACCGCTATTTTTTGACATCTTTGGCATCGTTTTATCGATCCAAATCTTGTGCTGATTACTGTTATTAGATAACAGAACAGTTTTGTTTTCCTCATACCAGGCTGTGAATTTCATTGTGTGAAATATTGGGTTTCGCGCGCTCTCCTTTGTATGAGTCATGTATTTTTTTTGGCAGGGGTGGGGGGTGGGCTGGGGCACCTGCCATGTATCACAGGAACGGGAGGAGGCGACATTGGACAAGCTTGAAACGGGTGGTAACACCGGGTAACAAAAATGAAATATCCTGGATATCGCTTCATGTAATCCGCTGCACCGTCCAAAAGCTGGTCATGTTTATTTCAAGATAGACATCATTGATAGGGACGAGTCGTAAGATTATAAATGTAAATTCTAATACTGAGTGTGTGAAGTGACGTGATTCATCACGATAAATATTAAGTTTACTTCCAGCGGTTTTTGATCGGCTGATCTAGATAATTAGTTATGTTTATGTGTTTGCTTACCTGTAAGAAGCTAAACGCTTTGTGCAAAGTAAAGTGCACTAACAAATCAGAAAACTAACTGAGAAGTATGCGCATGCATATCCAGTCAACCTCTAAAGGGAGAGTTGCTAGACAAATATGAGGAACGAGGGAGTACGGAGGAAAGCAGCTCTAAGACCACGCATTTAACTTCTTCGTTCTTGACTGATGACAAGATAGAATTCTAATCAAACATTGACTTGTTTGATTACTTAAGTCTCATTTTGTTTTATAATTCTGCCCCGTCATCAGTCCGACTTGATACAGAGTTACATGCAATTTGAAAGTCCTGAAAACACGACAAAATTATGTCGTAGTTAGACTTGACATAGGCACTTTATATCCAAACGTGATCCTTGGTACAAGACTTTGCACGAGTGTTTGTCTGGTCTATTGCATTCCTTAGCTTTGACGTGATTGGCTAGATGTGATAATAAGTCTGGTTTTCTATAGCCCATTGTGTTTCAGAGCCTTACAAAATAGACCCTTAAAGTGGGTGACAAAAAATAAATGATGTCGGGTAATGCTATGCTTAAGAGAAAAGAAGAGAAAATCTAAGCTTCACTATGAATACTCTCATCATCTGCTTCTTTTATGAATATCGTGGTGCAGTCTTCAAAATTTCCGGCGCACGCCGGAGGAGATTGAGTAGGCATATCAGGGACCTCCACACTTAGCAGACCACTCGCGGTCGGGTTTCCTGCTCTGCTCTCCACTCGGAAACCGCTGTTCTCTTCGCTACAAAGGTTTGATCCGGGTTCGACCATGCTGACCTGAGTGCGTCTTCGACTTTTTGGCATCAAAGGAGACATACTTCTTAAGGACGCTGTACTGGTACGGATGTGAGAACCGTTGATCTCCTTGTTATCAAGGTTTGATTCAAGTTCGAAGATACTACACTCAGTGTCTCTGCGACTTTTCCGCATTGATGGAGAAACACCTCTCAGGAATGCTGAGCTGTTGCTGATGTGGCAACCAATGTTCTCCTTGTTACCAAGGTCTATCTTGACTTCATCGATGCTGCCCTGTGTGCGCCTACGGTTCTTGGGCATTGAAGGACAAAAACCTTTCATGGAAGCTGTGCTGTTGTCTGAAGGGAGACTCCCAATACTTTCAAGCTGCAATTCTATTTCCTCTTCCCATTCCATTTCACTGCATTTTTCTGTCTCTTTGGTGCTTTCATCTTCATCCTCGTCGTTTTCTTCAAACTCTTCCTCAATTCGTTCCATTAATTCTTCCTCTTCTTCGACTTCCTCTTCCTTTTCTCTCTCTGCATCTTCTAACATGTTTTCCTGAGAGCTTTCTTCAGTCATGGCATTCTTCAAATCCGCATCATCGTTATCTGAATCTTGGTCTTCTGTTTCAGAATCTTCAGAATCGTCATCATCTGTCGAGGTGCTCTCAGCATTCTGTGAGAATGCTGAGGAGTTTCGTCTCATCCGCGATGCGAGAAGCATTCTGTCTAATTCACTCTCAGAATACTTTTTGATAGCTGCGTTCATTGCCTCTACTCCATCACACAAGTCGTTTTCCATTATTTCAGCATTTGCGTTCAACACAAGTGACAAAACTATGCTTTTGTTTCTCGACCATTTGCCTGGCTCAAACCATTTCATCTGTCGCACGTCTTCCGCGCACAAGTTTCGCATGAAAAACATAGTTGTGTCGGCCTTTTCTTCTATAGTTTCCACTTTCTTCTCTAGATTGCTCTTCGGCCAGTTGTACTCGGGTCGAATGGGTGGCTCCACGAAAAGCCCAATGAACGCCTTGATACGGTTGGACATAAACTGCAAGATTTCGTACTCGTTGGACTGCTTTACAGCATCTGTGCGAACTTCGTTGAAACTTTCGCAGAGAATTCCAATGAACATGTTTATAATTATGAACTGGAAAATTACCATGAAGGTGAAGAAGACAGCAGGTCCAAAGATGCGGTTGACGTCAACCAAGTCATAAAACTCGAAGTTTCCAAGTACCATTGCCATCATTGACACCATGCATCTGATTATCGTGCGATAATCTGCGAGTGTGTTTCCAAATACGAGCCACACCAAAAAACAGTATGCCATAAATATCACGAGGAACATTACCATGAAGCTCGCCAGCTTTTTTGCACTGGCTTCCATCGTGCTGGAAAGAACCGAGATCTTTCGGTTGAATCTCAACATGCGCAGAAATTTTAGATTTAACAGTAACACGACAAATGCAATCATAGCATTGACGGCCTCATTCAGCAGCACCACGTACTGGAAACTGACAAATTGGGAACGATTTTGGCGTACTTGGTCGATAGCTGAGTTTAGGAAAACCAGACGTGAAAAATAGAGAACGAGAGCTGTTAATGACAGGGACGTCACGGCAATGTCAACAATGTTCCATATTCTCTTCCAAAACGCTTTTCTCTCTTTCCACAGTCTCTTCCCATCTCGTACAATCCATCGTAACAACAAGAAAGCAAAAATAACTTCACAAGCCATCAGAGCCGCTGAAAAGTTTCCAAGGTACCTGTAAACCCTGATGGTTTGGATATTGACGAAGGTCTCTCCACCACCAGTTGGTAACTCTTCATATAACAAAGTTACCACACACAGGAGGTTGATGTTGACATTATAAATACTTAACTCAGCAAACAAGGCTCTGCTATATCTGTCAATCCAGCTCCTAGCTTCAAGGTCCTGCAACTCATGTAATGCCGTGACTTCATCGGGGGCAAGCTCGACGATGAATCCTCCTCCTCGATAGGAAGACAATTTCCCCATATACGGAAAACTGCTGGCTTCCATCACGCTTTGATAATGCCATGGTGATGACAACTTTTCTACGTCGGTTTCTTTGCTGTCAGTATCGTTAACTTGTTCTGGATTAGACCATCCTTCAGCGAAGTCATTTCTTTCCTCTTTTGACCAAGAATAAAAGTCATTACAGTCTGCTATGATGCCGGAAAAAAAAGCTGGAACTTTGCACGTATCTGATGGAGCAATATTTAAACGACGGTTAGTAACTACTTCCACAAGCTCTCAGTTTGTTGAGATCCCCAAAATAGGCTTCGCGGACAGGATGGCGCTTAAACTTGAGGCGAGATACGGGATACCAGAAATTGTCAGGGTGGGATTAGGAAAGAAATACCGATGAAAGAAAAGCAGCACTACATTTTGTAGACGGGAAGTGGAATGAAAAACCAGCGAATAAAGCGACTCAAGTAACTTTGTACTGTTTTAAAGTGGACTCGGGATGAAGGTCCACACTCGCGCAAGATTTGACAAAAATAGTAAACGCCAGGAAGTCAGATTGAAAAAGCCTATTTTGGAACCTCTTCAATCGTGGATCTAGAGGAGATTGTCAATGTGGCGAGTGTGCAACCCCGGGAAACGTGATCTGTCAAGTGCGTTCCAGCTATCCAATAATTATACTTTCATCTTCGTCACTATGACTTTCTGACATGTGATGTAGTCGGTCAAATGTTCTTTGTTTTCTCCACGAAGTAAAAGAAAGAGGGAGACATAGGCTCTTCTGTTACTCAAACGAGACGGCAACGATAAGATGTCCTGCAATTGTACCAGTTAGAGAAGGTATAATCAGGGGCACCCAACGATTCGTTTCGGGGAATATCTGTTCGGCAGGCCTAAAATCACTCGATATTTTCGGATTAAGTTGCAGTGAAAACTAGAGATTTCTTCGGCGAAACATCACGTCGGACTTTCGTAACAAGAGGACCTATTAGTTCCTATTGTTTTCGGAGGGACAAATATGTCGTTTAGAGTGCAAAATAAGGTCAGCTAGCATTTTCGGAGAGCTGATCAGCAGCTCGAAAGTTCGGCGGATAGGATTCTGTTTCCCAAAATACTCTCAGGCCAAAATTTTCAGCTAAAACTTCCGAACAGATCAATCTGTATTAGCTTACACAAATATGCTTTTAAAAAGCTCTGAAACAATCTGAGAAAGCCGAAAAAGAGATTTCAAGTCTTGTGCTAAAATGTTCTCGTTGGGTGCCCCTGTATAATCTTAACATCAACGGATGTTTCGAGATTAACAATACGTGTGCCGCCACCCTGATAGAAATATTTGCAAACGATGGAAGATTAATATGAATGTAATAAACCATTACCTTTCGTTATTCTTAATTGTCGAATGCGACCAACCCCCAGTACGTTAGAAGCCTGTCCACTTTTAATGATTCCCATGTAAGGATACTCCTGTAGTCCACTTGCAGGGAAAAGACTGGGAGTTAAACTAGTTATGGTCCAGTCCCAAAACAATTGTTTGGTATTTACCTGAAAACAGGAAAAAGAACCCGTTATGTGTTAACTAATATTCCACATTTAGTCTTGAAGTATCTTTCTTGCTGACATGAGGTGAAAATTGGTCAAATATATTTTCGGTTACCTGCAGGATTGCCTGTGTATTAGGCTAACTTTGTAGCGCCCTCTAGAAAATCGCAGTTACAGTCTCTCACTAGGTACCGGTGACCCGTTGGGGATATTTAGCAAAATACCTAGTGGGTAACCCTGCAAGCAATCGCATCCCTCTCAAGGGAGAAAGTAACGCTCTCAGTTGCGTAACACTACAGAAACCCGAACTACCGGTAAGTGCCCACTCCGATGAGAGACCGGCATCTAACTCATTCCCGATTCAGTCCGTTGACTTAACCTTTATATCGAAATATAATTTGAGATATACCCAACTTACCACGTCAAACGATATCTTATCCGGACCTCCGTCAACTAAGACGTTTTTAACCTCCTTGCTCATATTGAATGCACTGTCATCGTGGTTACCATAGGCAACAATTAGCACCACGCAAACGACTAGGAAGTGGGCGATGATTTCTTTGATTATTGCCCTCATCTCGCATTGTTTTAGTCTCAGTTTTCTGGCAGCTTCTAGTTTCTTTGCATCAGGCGGTTTATTGCGTAAGCTGAACCTAGGAAAACAGTAAATCGATAAACATTTTTTAAAACCCATCCATTGTTTTGCCGTAAATAATCTCAACTAAATTTCCTCAAATTTTTACATAACTTGAGAAAATTTAAAAGACAAACATTTTAACATAAAAGCCATCTTACTACCCTCCACTTCGACTCTAGAAGGGAATGGTTTATCAAAGAGGAATTCATTAAAACACTCTTCGTTAAAGTTAACTATTTTAAGGGGCTCCCGTTCGCTATCATGGAGAACGTCTATGGAAACTTTTTCCAAAAAATATTGCATCTGCTTGAAATCTAAAAAGAATCATTTTGTTTCGGGATACTTTCTGGTACCTCTGAAGCTGACGTGTGCTGCATTCGACAGAACAAACTAAAGACGCATCAATTCGGCTTGTCGTAGTAATCGTGTATAAGCAATTAATCAGTTGTGATTATAGCTAACCTTCCTGCATCTTTTTTAGCATCGGTTGTGATCAACTCTTCGTCGGCTTTCAAAGCAGGGCCTGGGGCATTCTCTTGTTCTTGCTCCTCTTCTTTATTTGGATCTTTGATAATTAACGCGAAGAAAGCTGCAAGAACTAGCACTTTGAATGGCTGAATCACAACAATAGACTGGAAAAATGACACGAACATCGACGTTAGCCACTTCTCTGACTTCTCCTTTCCAAAGGTGAAGCCATACAGTATACAGAACAACCCAGAGGTGAGGGAGGACAACACCACTAACACATATGCAATGTAAATACACCAATGGGGGAAGAGGAATCTTTTCCTTGCCTTCTTTGTATCGTCGTCTGATTCATCTTCCCTCTTAAAGGAATTTACAAGAGTTCTCCAGCTGAAAGTTGTTTTCTTAGAGATACCGTCCTCGTCTTTATCAGCTCGAGGAGTTTCTTCACGTACCATTTTTGAGCTCATTGCGTGCGGTTCTTGTTCATCTTCAATCTCTTCGTACTTTTTAGACTTGGAGTTGTCTTCCTTTGGTTTCAACTTGCGAAAAATTGACACGATGATAATATTCATCGGCAACACCACAAAGCTGCTTTGCACTCCAATCATTATTTGCTTGACGCTGAAGATGAAAGGCCCGATATGAATTGATTGGCTAGCCGTTGAATTGTCGTCAGCACCAACCTGATAAAACATCAGATTAGCTAACATTGTACTCAGCATCAAAGAGAGGCAACATGACAGCCGCTGGACACGAGTGAATGTGCTTTTTGGCGGGCGTGTAAACACAGAAAGCCAGAGATGTCCATCAAGGAGATTTTTCCTGGTGGCGTTAACGAACAAGATGTTAAACTTGGTGAGTTCTTCCTTTGTTGCCAAGCGGAGCCTTCGATCAACTGCACCATCATCTTCCTCTACAGCAAGCCATCGATCGCACACAAACCACCATTTTGCATCTGTCTGCAGGTCTCGGATGAGCACGCGGAATAGGTACCAGGCAGGGGATTTCCCCGCATTATTGTGCCATATATGGATCTCTTTGATGCTTCCAAGGGACTGTGGTACAGTCAACAGAAACTGGTCGATATCGCCTCGTCCAAATTTGGGGCGCTTTGGGTCTTTTAACATTCGTGGTTCACTGTCACCCAAAGTGCCAGTCAACTGGATGAACACATCAGCAGTTGTCCTTCGTTTTTGTTGGAATCCAGTCTGGAGAGTTATCTCGTAGCCATAGGTATCGCGGGAGTCATTTGACAGAAGAGGAGTAACACCGATCTATGGGAAAAGTAAAATTGTCCTGTTTATTAAATAATGTGTAAAATTAAAAATTAAAGCTAGTCATATTCGTTCATCACTCTCGAAAAAGGCTGCCTTTAAAAGTACATTTTAGGGTCTTTGTTCCCGTAGGCATCTAGCTTTTTTTTATCATTACATTTCTTTTTATTTTGTATTGATTTCTTTGATTGCTTCTGGGCTTGATTGTATAGGGGATACTATGCACACTAGTTTGCGATGTAATAAGGCTTTTTAAAATTAACACTTTCTCTAACGGACTAAGTCTGCGGACCTTCCAGCAACCTAGAGTCGCTTTTATTTTTTCTAGTTTGTCCTTGTAGTTTTGAGAGATTGTAATGTCAGGATCTGTTGAAAACCAGACACCAAGAGCTTTAACATTTTTCTTTGGCCATTTAAAATCTTTTTCAGGACAGAGTTTAAGATCACAGTTTGCTTTGGAGCCGATCCATAAGGCCTCCGTGTTGCTGCTATTGAGTCTAAGGCCAGATGCATCTCCAAATCTTTCAAATAACTTTACAGCTTCTTTAACAGATTGTTCTGAGCCATCTAAAATGAGTGTAGTATCATCTGCGTATTGACTTAACTTAATTTCTTTCCCATTTACAGTTATACCGACAATTTCTTTCCTTTTGCGTATTGCTTCAGCCATTACTTCTACCAAGAGGATGAATATGTAAGGCGACAGCGGGCAGCCTTGCTTAACTCCCCTACTGAGATGGAAAAATTGCTTGCCCAGCCATTATTAAGAATACAGCTTTCAATGTTGCAGTAAAAAACCTTTATCCACTTTATCAACGATGGGCCAAAATTAAAATACCTAAGCTTTTTATGGATAAAGGCCCAGTCCAATGTATCAAAGGCTTTCTCGAAATCAGGACAAGAAGAAGCCCTGGGATGTTCCTTGTTGCGGTGAATTTCATAACACCATCGATTAAGCGGATATTCTCTCCTATAAATCTATCTTTAAACCTGTTTAATCATCGGACATAAGCTTTGGGAGAAGGGTCTAAATGCAGCTTGCTATAGCCTATTTAACATTCCTTCGCAGCCATATTTTTCTTCTTCATTTAGAAATTTAACGTTTTGTTGGTGCGGAAAGAAATCATCCTTAAGATTTGCAGCAGTTTTAGAGCTGTATAGGTTTCGGTAAAAGGACTCACCTTCATGTAAAATTTCTTTATCTTTATATACTAAATCTTTATCGTTAATCTTGAGCTGGGATATTGTTCCTTGTTTACAATGTCTCTTTTCTAAATTAAAAAAGTGTTTTGTATCTTTTTCACCTTCATTATACCATCGAGATTTCGACCTTAGTATCGCTCCTTTTGTTTGGTGTTCAATTTTTGTCTTTAATTCACGTTTCTTTGTTTCAAGCTCAGACCACATCTTTTGTTTTACAGCATCATCTGTAAAAACCTTGGCAAGAGTTTTTTTAGAAAAGCAATTGATTACTCGATTTCTTCTTGTTTTTCTGCCATTTTCTTTTTCTTGTGGGCACCGAATTTTATAGATTCGTCTCTCAATTAGAAGAAAAATTTTGGCAATAAAAGCGTCCCAAACTGTAAACAGATGAACTCATAACAGCAGGCACTTGTTTTTCCAGAACTTTTTTTACCCAAAAAAGACAGATTACTTCGATCATTAGTTACACACAAAAAGCGAAGCGTGGCGTGAAATTAAATTAGAAATATCGCGGTAGAACAAACAAAGAGACAATAGTAAAAAATGATTCTTCACGTCAAAGACAAAGTCAGAGTAGCCTTGGCAAGTCTGAGTTTAGTTTGAAGCGTTCTAACAAGTTCTAGTTTCAAAGTAAGGAGGAATGCTGCAGAAATGAGATGTTACCTTTTCCAAATCTTTCTTATCTCGCCACCGCGCCCAGATCACTCCAACAAAGTACAATCCGAATATAGTTATAACTGTTGCGAAGACAACAGGATTAGATGAGATGTCAGTGAAGCCATTAAAAGCAGCGTCAAAGTCGATTGGATTCGGAGCAACGAAGAAACCGCCACCAAAATTTGTCAGGTGTGTGCAGCGACAGACTGTCGAGTCGTAGGTGGTCTCCGGAGCAACCTAATGTGAATAACGAGAAGCATAATCAAGACAACATTGAATATGCGGATTACGGCACAAGTTGACGCAAAAGAAACAATTAGTAAATTGATTTGTTACTAAAAATACGTAGGATACCAAAACAAGGACACTGTAAGTATTCTCTCATTAGTTTATCTCATGTTATTGATGGTGCACCACGTGCAGAATTTACAACTTACTAGCTTATAACATTTTAACAAAATATCAAAACCACTTCGCATGTGTAGAACGTTGCAT
This sequence comes from Siderastrea radians, assembly GCA_964017195.1. Classification (NCBI taxonomy): domain Eukaryota; kingdom Metazoa; phylum Cnidaria; class Anthozoa; order Scleractinia; family Rhizangiidae; genus Siderastrea; species Siderastrea radians. Next base: position 50,623,411 of record OZ024891.1, on the reverse strand, counting down.
CGGGGAGAACACGACCAACTTAGTCTTCAGTGCAAGAAGAGTCATTGTAAGTTTTGTTTTTGTAACTTTTAAACTGTAGCTTTATAATTTTGTAACTGTAGCTTTGTTACTTTGTTAACTGTAACTTTGTAACTGTCATTACAACTTTGTAACTTGTGTTTTGTATCTCTGTATACAGAAAAGAAATAAAACACAAAAACAAAACATGCATTGCAATCGCATTCATGAGAAAGACCAAACCCATATTTTATTCCAGAAAAGTTAAAAGGGTGAGATTGAAGTTTCCCTCCAAATCTGTAAACTCATTTCAGTCTCACCAATAGGTTACAAATTTCGATTCATCCAGTTAAATGATGACATCAAAGGGTCTCTAGAAATGGCGGCCTATGGGCAAATTTATTCCCTCGCCTTGCGCTCTCAGCTACCTACTATGAGTTTCACATTAAGACCCAGAAACATACCCGTATTTTCCCCGTGAGCACATATAAAACCCAACCACCAGCTTATCTCCTGGGGGAAAAAAAGTCAGGGTTACGTTGGTTTGAGGCAAGTGTTTACACAACTGCGCTTAACTTTCTCTTGAATGTTGAACAGACCATACAAAGTTCAGTGAACTTACTTCACATCCAGATCCTTTCCACTTTTCTTCCTCTTCGTCCCAAAAACTGCAAGACGAAACAAAAGTAAACAAAGTGTAGTTCAGCTCAGCGCACATTCCGTCTCTTTGTGGATCATCATCATCAACGTCCGCGTAGAAACTGAAATAGTAAGCTCCTGACCCAGAGGAGGAGTTATTCAGCTGCAGATTGGAAACAGACAATGAAAAGCCTTTGCTCCAGTCAACAACGCTAGGAATAACCTCCATGGTCCAGTTGAAGTCAAAAGCCTCCATTGTTGGATGCGTGTCTTCTCGCAGAAACATCTGAAATTTGTGGGAGCAATTAACTGCCACAGGATGAATTACTGCGTGAAATGAGCGACTGGAATCCTCAATGGTTATTTTGTGTGCCTTCATTGTTTTCTCCTCGATGTTAAAATTATCCGGCTGTGGTGCCTTGCCTGCTCCTTGCCGAGGAATAGTAATGTTAACGGTTTCAGTGAGATTTGCTACACTGACCAGGTTGCCATGACAATCTTCAAAACGAAGCCCAAGACAGTTGCTATCTACTCCAGACGATGAGATGTCCCAAATGAATGGGTTGTCTTTAGCGTTAAGGCCCTAGAAAGTGGCAAACATTTTTTTCATAAGACCAATGAGTAGCTTTCAACATGACGTAGTATGTATAAGCGTTTATCCTGTTTTATTTTATTTTTTGGACCTTTTAAAAATTTACAAAGCGCCACTGAACCTATAAGAAATGACGCTAAATAAATTCACTATTATTGTTGTTGTCTAAATGAACTTATTATTGGTTCGAAGGGCCAAGCATCAGAAGCCCAACTTCGGTTTAAATTCTATCATGATTTTTTGTGGGCAAATCTCAATTTTTGGTCTTGTTTCTTCACATGCAAGTCTCCAAAGGAATCTTAACAAATTTGCCTAGAAAGGTTCTGAGTCATGAAGAAACATTGATATATTGAACGTGTGCTACTGACGCTTTTTACGCAACTTTCAATCGTCAACCGAGAAAAAACACTGCCCTTGGACCAATGATTCAAACAATAACGAACTTGACACATCACTGACTAGAGTGTGGCATTAGACAAACGCTCTCGGCCAATCTTTTTTCTTTGTGCTTTTAGAATAGAAAAAAGTGTTTCTACGACAGGTGTCACGTTTTATAGGCTTCCTTGTCAAAAAAGGACAGTAGGTAAAGCAAAAACATAGAGACTAAAGTATCATAATATCATTGTGGTTATGGCGAGGTAGCACGAGTTAAAGTCTACGAGAACAGAAAATGGTGTCGTAACAACCACGGCACACGAGATACAAAAGAGAGTTTTTGCAGAGCTTTTTCGAGTTGTCCAAGAGTTTCACCAGATTTAGTTCCAGAACTCGATGAGTGGAAACAATATTTGGTTTTTACACATTTTGATGTCTCTATGTTCCCTCTGCATTATGGCAAATGGTTTTCAAGCAAACACGTACACGAGTAACATTTAGCTTTGTTTAGGATGATACATGACAATTAGCGACAAAGGAAAAAACCGATGTTTAGGCCGTAGTTACCAAACGAATTACAAAATAAATTTTACTTTCCAAGCACATAGCACGCGCTCGACAGTGTCTGTTAGCGAAAATACAACGTAAATTAATGTGATTTGCGAACTTGACAGCCCTTGCGCAGATAATCAGAATGTGAATTTGCATAACGTCCATAACAGTCGGTCATTAGGATGCTAATTCTTCAACTGGTTGGATAGAGAGGGAGGTTTTCTCAACTAGGTTCTTTAAGTAAATACCCCCGCTCGTAACACACTGAATGTTCCATCTTTCTCATTTCTTTCCGAGCTTAAAATTTACCATCTTTCTTTCTTTGTTATCACACACGGTGCTTTCGACATTGCTGATCCTAGCAGTATGCAGGACGCATGTCACAACGAACTCAGTAAATATGACCTCGCTCGCCACGAGTCTCCCAGTAGCTCAGTGGTTAGAGCGCCCGACCGGTGTACGGGAGGTCATGGGTTCGATTCCCGTCAAGGGACTCAGATTTTTTCTTTGTCCCACGCTCGTGACAAACAGAATATTCCATCTTTCTCTTAAATACCCATTGTTTCAATAAATTATCATTAAGACAATTACCTTTGCTATCAGGTAACAATTAGGGTCATCCCAGCTTTCCATAACACTCCTCATGTCAGGAAGAACAAAAGATCCTCCAACAATAGAGATATTAGATCCCGCCAGGTCATCGATGCTCATTTTCATGACGAGCGCGGACATGCGTTCACTTCTGAGCACCTGTGGCTCCTGGCCCGTCGCCAGATAGTCTGAGAGGGTGTCGAGTATGTCATCTAAAACTTTCATTGCGGCTTTCGTCATGTTACGGGCCTATAACGTAGTAAGAATTAGTCAATGAATCAACACAGAGAAGGCTTATCAAATGACTACGTAACATAAAACGTCTTAACAAACACAGAAAACAAACGAGGGACACTGAATCACATGGATCTAATTCATTCGAAATCTGCGTGTCACATGTTTGTCAGAAGTAAGACTGTTAACTGTCAGGAGATATTCCATCTAAGGGTTGGTCGTTCCAACCGGCACTTTTGTCGTTGCTCTGCACAATAAGTTTGCTGCACTGAAAAAGGCAGGCTGTTTGTGTAACCTAAAAAATGCCGGGAGTCCACGATAGACTAAGCACTCCATTCGGAGGAGGGAAGGACGACAGCCCTGTTTGCTTCGTGCTCCCTTTGGTCAGAGTGCAACATAACCTCTTTAATTAAGTACTGAAAACACAACGCAATCAACCAATATACTAACATTTAATAATAAATTGAAACATAAATTAATTTATTTGCCGCGAAATAAAAGTGTTTATGACTCCTACCCACTTATGTTGAGTTAATTGTTTAACGTAATTATTAAAATTTAACTAAGATGGTAAATAAGGGAGGAATGGCAGTGAGTAGGGTTCAACCGGAGGGGGATGGAGTGTATTTTGCGTTTAACGTAATTCTACGCACAATCCACAGAAAGGATTGAGCAATAGTCACAAGACTACCCGGTGACTTAAATAACAATAGAAAGTTTATTAGGCAATAGTCACGATTTAGGACGGAAAAATACATAGCCTCGTTTTCATTTAGAGCTATAAGACGTGGCGTGTTCCTCGTGTTCGTCCTCTTTGTCTCCAGACCTAACGCTCTGCGAGTTTAACTCCAACAACCTCAACAAATTCGGCATTCGACACGCCTGTTCCTGAAGTTTAACCGATCTTCTCTCTTTGCTGAATCAGAGTTGAGTATATCCAAAGTTCTTATCCTGGGCCACTCCTTTGTCCGTCGTTTTGAAGCATTTCTCTCCCGGGGTTTGGATAGCAGGGTTAGACATGACCTGAACTTATCGCAACCTGCACAGATAACATTTCATGGAGTTGGGGTAGCACAGTGGACAAAATAAATGTTTTCGATCTTCATGTAGTTGGGTGCCTAAAACCTGACATAGTGCTATTAGAAGTAGGTTCCAACGACCTATGCCCTAGGGAAGTCAAACCCCAGATTGTGGGCTCTAAGATAGAGAACCTAATGTGCAGCACTTACATGCTCACTTTAACGTGAAATTTATTGTGGTATGTCAAGCCATTACCCGTGCCGTTTGTCCACAAAACACCCCCTTTTGTAATGATCGTGTGGCCCTTCTTAACCAGTACCTCAGCGTGGTTCTGGAGATGCTACCTTTTGCTGAGTTTTGGCGTCACAAGGGGCTTCGTAAGCCAAAATTCCAGTACTGTGTAAGGAAGGTATGCACCTCACTAATAAAGGGCAATATGCTCTCTATAGGAGTTACAGGGGCGCCATTTTAAGCGCTATTAGGCACCTTTTGAACAAGTTGACATCAACGGCGGCTCAACCAGCCACGCCTCCAGCTTAAATTAGGTCCGTTTCACACCCCCTTTTTCTAATGTGAGTACATGTGTACTTATCTATCTTTTGAGACCAATTACGTTCTCAGCCTTTGCATCACTTTAACATGTTCCTAGCGATGGCTTACATTTTGTGGGCTTGCCAAACATGTTGCCGTTTTTATCGTCTTTTGAAGTTCACCTTGTGTTATCAGGACAAATAGTGCTTTTTGTTGTGCTTCTTACAGTTTGGGGTGTACGGATCTGCTGGGTTAAAGTTGTGAAATACTCAGGTGCCTGCATTTGATTACGCAGTCTTCTTATCCCAAGTGTATACGTACATTTACTCTACACTCTATGCAAATTTTTTTTCGCCGTTTCTTGTTTGCTAGACAATATGATGACCCGAGGAAAATCCCGTGTTGCTCCCGCTGTGTCTTCTGTGCCAGGGATAGGCCCCCCGAAACGTGCTGTCAAATCGGCTAAAGGTGCGCCCAAACCAAAACGGGCCAAATCAGCTTCGCCAACCGCGGCTTCGAGGGTAGAGAGTGATACCAACTCGAATCACCCTAGCTAACTGGTACGACTTCCCATCGCCAGTAAAGGAGCGACGCAGGCAACCACAACGTTGCAGGATATTGCTGCTATTGTCTCCGGCGCAGTTATAGAAGGCCTCAAAGTAGCAGGGATTTTGTCGGATGTTCCAGCAGAGAAAGAAAAAGAGGACGCTAATCCAGCTGCTTCTGTACAGGGGTCAGTAGCAGCTGTGATTCAGGACATTACGGGTGAGAAACATCCACCTCTACTAGATAAAAGTAATTCTTACTAGTTCTAATCCTAGTCCTTTAGTAACGCAACCCATGGCGATTGTGGAGAACATGCGAGTCAGTGAGGCATGCAAGCCATGCGAGTCAACGTGCGAGGCATGCGAGCCATTCATGCGAGCCATGCGAGTCACATAAAATAACTGTCACGTCACGACTTGAAAGTTTCAACCTGTTTCTACTTGTTTCTTTTCTTTTCTTCTTTTTAAATGTAAACTGCGAAACTAATTTCTGTAAGGGACTCTGTGGGGTCACTCCCGTATTTTTGGTCAGCGGATTCTCTATGATTATTTATTTATTCATTTATTCATTTATTTATTTATGTAGGTATGTATGTATGTATGTATTTATTTATTTATTCATTTATTTATTTATAAAAGTACAAGTAGAATAATAAGTAAGTAAGTAAGTAAGTAAGTAAGTAAAAAAAATATTTACGTGTCAAACCATGTAGCTTGGGATAATCCCATACTAATTTGGGGACACAGAATAGCAATATACTAAAATTAAGATAGAAAGAAAAACCTAATAGAACTATTAAAAAAAAACGAATACTAATGTAATAAACTAGTAGCAGCTAATTCTAATCTGGGAACTGGGAACTAATATTTGCCTCGCATGACTCGCATGGCTCGCATGGCTCTCTGGCTCGCAGTTTGTCAAGACCCATGGCGCAGTCTTTGGCTCGCATTGGTTTTTCGGTAAATGGCCTAATACCTGGTTAAGTAGAAATATTATAATTCTAGATATGTTTCCTATAGTTATAAGTATTTCCATATGGGCATCAAAACTAGCAAATAAGTGTATTCTGTTTCACACCGACAATCAAGGCTTAGTGGAAGTAATCAATAAGAAAACAACTAAGGATAAAAAGCTCTTAGTTCTCTTGCGTGAGCTTGTTTTGCAGTGTTTAAAACATAATATTCTATTTCGGGCTGTTCACGGGCCTGGGGTGCTCAATGTCAAAGCTGATGCTTTATCGCGCTTACAGGTCACGAAATTCAAGTCCCTTGGCCAGGGCATGGATCGCGAACCGACTCTTGTTCCAGTGCCTCTTCTTCCAGAGAAATGGTCTCTGTAACTAAAAAGCTTTTAGCTGCTAGTTTAAATAAGGGTTCTACGGAAGTTTACAAGCGATCCTGGAAACTATTTACAGACTGGGCACAGCCTTGTTTAGGTGACACAATATTAGTTTTACCTTTACCACCAGCTGTTATAGCACTATTTGTGTCACATCGTTATTCACTTAATTACGCTCGCTCGACTTGCAGGGAACTCACTGCCCTGCAGCTCACGATTTCTAAGTACAAACATAGTGCTACCGGGCGCCCCTTTGTTATTTATATCCATAAAGAACAGTCATGTTGTCCGTTAAAACAATATTAGATTTCATTTACATTTCTTTCAGCGCTCTTTGCAAACAAAGCTCGACTGTTGACCAGAACATTGACTAGAGTGTATTCACTAAGTCGTACTAATTGCAACTGGGGAAGGAGACACGAATCGCGTTATTTAGGTGACAACGGTAACTAGCACAGAGTACTAACTGGGGACACCTCCAAGTTCCAATTGGAATTTGGAGATGTTGGTTTTTGAGGAGAGGGGAAAACTGGAGTACCCAGAGAAAAGCCTCTCGCGGCAAGGACGAGAACCAACAACAAACTCAACCCACATATGACTGCGAGTCCGGGAATCGAACCCGGGCCACACTGTAAGGAGGCGAGTGCTCTCACCACTGCGCCACCCCTGCTCCCCTTAGAAATATATTACATTTAAATAACATGATACTAACATTTTCATTTAGTTCTTCTCCTTTTTCATCCAAGTCCGCCGCCTTTGGTACATAGAAATTAAAAGGAGTAAAGAATTTTAGCCCCTTTTTCACAAAAAAGTTTAATTGAAGATACAGGAGATATAAATTGGGAGAAAAAAAGGAACGTAACGACAAAAATTAATCTACCAACTGAGCAAAAGAACACGTCCTTAGACTTTGCATCTACTGGTATAATACCAACAAAATCACAACTGATCACCTTCCAATTAGTTTGAAAACTCATCATTTAATAAGCACAATGTACTAGCATCGCGTGGACATAGGTTCAAATTCTGTTAGCACTTTATTTTTTGTCTGACTTGAACAAAACTCGAGTGAGCATGCTAACGAGATACATACGTAGGAGCGCGAAAGACGCAATTAAAGGAGCGTTAGAGTCCAGGCATCAGTGAATCAGCTGCCAAGTGATAAGATTTTCCATATCATTCCCATTTTCAAACCATTCTGTTAGATACTGTAAAGCTTACCTCTTGCGCTGGTGGGTTGTCTTGTGACTGGTCCTTATTTTGCGCATCTTCTTTCAACAGTGCCACGCGTCTTACGTTCTTATCTTGTTGATATTTCGAAGCCCCAAACAAGTTACCTGTAAAAGTAAGAATATATCTTTAAGCTTAGATGAAGTTGAATGGAGCTCAAGGAGGTAACAGCAAACGTTTTCGCCAAACCACTTTAAGGTACCAAATACTTAACCAATTTTCAGCGACAGATCCCGACTTGAGGTGTGTGTGTGTGTGGGGGGGGGGGGGGTAGTGTAAGTGTTTATGTATATGTTTACGAAGATGGAACATTTTCATATCTTCAGTTCTTTATTTTCTTCAAACAATTTGTAGATCGCCCCATCTTGACAGATCCGCCACAGCTTGACCCGAAACAACTTCTAACAGAAACACATACTTACCAATGTTTTCCATCACACCAGAGCCAACAGATTCTATTGCTTGTAATGAGTCAGGGCCTTTCTTTTCCGAGAGTGTGGACACAGTTTTTGATAATATGCTCAGCATACTCAACTGTAATTAGTGAAAACAATATAACACATTACAACCTTGGGAATCACTAGGCATCCAATGCCTGGTCGTCAGTCGGATGTGCCTTTCTAAGGGGTAGGTTACTTGAGACTACGGCCATACCTAAGGGTTGGGGCGGCATTAGAGATGTGGGAGTTGCAACATGTGACTATCCACTGAATTATTAAAATGTGGCTGATGGTTTCTGGCTGGGCTAACACTGGGACAAACAACAGTAAATTTGCTTAACTTTGAAGGAAAGCACTTTTACAAAACCACTGCCCCTGTTTCTTTTTTTTTTTGTTTAAAGGGAAAACATTGACAGCAATAGACACAGTACACAATCTCCATGGTTTGGCAAAAATATTACGCATGCGCGCAGCTATATTCCCCATGAAGTGGCATCTGTGGACGATGTAGTCTGATTGTTGTCAATTGTTCGCCTAGCCTTCCTTCTTTCGCCTAGATAGGGGTTTAACGAAGGGCAAATATTTTAATAAACTACAATGAAAAAAAACGACGGCAAAGAAAAAAAAACGACATCAGAGCGGCATGAAAGCGCTGTTCTCTTAAACATAATCGTGACGACACCGCTTCTTAAGCTCTGAAGATTACATTGTCCAACAGGAATCAACGGAATAGTCTGAAGATTCATTTTGTAAGATAAATTTGTACTGCCGACTCACGAACTTCGAAAATTATCCTAGTTCATATGGCCCTTAATTCATTCGTATTCTATTGGTAATTCAAGAAATCCACAAATATTTGTAGTTCATGTAGCTCTTAAGTGGCAATGTCTGTAAGAGCGGTCCACTGCATTTCGGGTCAGAAAAAAGTTTTCCCTCAAACTTTGCCCAGGAAACCATCTTGGGTCACAAGTAAATGAAACGAGTTTCGTTTTAGGAAATACGTTAAAATAGTTTTTTTACAGCCCACAACAGTAAGAGCGGCAAAAGCCGTAAATTAGCACCTGGCCAGGCGCGAAAATTGCATAAGTTAGCGACCTCACTGCTCAAAAACCACAACACGCAGCAAAAAAGTGTTATTATTTTTAAGTTAAGAGGTCCTTCAAGGGTGTAAAGCGTGTGTTAAATTTAATTTGTGTTGAAGTGGACGCTCGTGATAATTGATATATTAACACTCATCTGAGCGCTTTCTGAAAACTCGCAAAAGTACCCTGTCTTCGTCGGCCTTTATTTCCCGAGTCCAGACCGAGTCGCTCTAAATTCCTATTGAAGTGCGTTAATGAGTGGTCAGGGAGTACAGAAATATAAAAATACCTTGCGCTTTTTATCGTCCTTCACCACAGTGACTTCGAACTTTTGGTGATTTTTGCGAATATGACACACGCATTATGCAAATTAGGTTGTTGAGCAAATTCGGATCGTGTGAACTGAATAGCTTCTAGATTTTAAGATTTCTCCATTTCAAGTCATAAATACAGAAAAGCATACACAAATAGAAGTTTTGAACTGTTCAAATTGATGAAATAAGCGAATTACTGAGTCCTGATCTTTGGATGCTAATCCGGAGAATTGCGTGACTCACATTATGCAAATTAGGTTGTCTGCTAAACTTGGTCCGTTCCGGTAACCGTTGCAAAAAACCTTTTTAACTGTTTGGATCCCACTTTTGCTTTAATTGAATATTAAAGAAATGTTGAGACTACATGCACTGTAGGTAGAAAACGTTGACGACGAATTCAGCAAGTTACAGTACTGACTTCTATTCATGTGTCATTTGAATAACTCTGTTTGCAATGAAATGGACAACCTGTAACAAGTAATGAATCTCTACTTTTTTGTAGTCGGGTTTTGGTTTTTTATTCTTACAATTTGCTCTTTGATCTGCCTTTTCCACAACGCCTTCGAAATTTTGGTGCTTTTGTCCCGGGACTTCTGTCAAGCGCTTTATCTTGTTTATACAAACTAGGTTGTTCGCGTCAGTGGAGCAAACTCAATAAAAGGTCCGCGAATTATAAAGTGCCGATGTTTGGATGCTTTGGGGCAAAATGTGACGAGAATTATGCAAACTAAATTTTCTGCCAAACGTTTCATCAGGTTATAAGAAACTTGAAAGTTTTTGTTTGATTTGAAACGGCTAAAGCTACGTCTTGGTAGGTTCCTTTTCCAGGGTTGGTTAGATGGCCTTTTATAATATTTAACAGTGCTCTGGTTCGTTTTGTTCTCTCAATCAGTTTTATTGCATTCACAAGTATTGCAATTAATGTATAATGAGAAACATAAGAGAATGAATACAATATCAGAATCACAGGAAAATTAACAACAATGAGGCTCAGGCAGGCTGTTATAATTATAAGCTTTTATGATGTTTTCAGGCTGAGGCCTGAGGTGGCCAAAAATTACTAGAAGCTATTGTTTCCCAGTTAAATAGTAACGGCCAACATTGAAATTAGTAAATGCTTGTCAGATAATTTTCCACCTTGGCACGTCAACAGCAAGCCAGTGAAGAGGGTTTGTACAAAAGCCGGTACCATTCTTCGCTCGGCGAAGCCCTATGGGCGGGAAAAGCCCCGGAAATACAAAGGTCATGGCTAGGCTTCCCCCCCCCCCCGCCCCACGACATGATCGCTAAACTGAGGTCGTGATCGTGTCTAATAATTCAAAAGAAATGATTATCCTTCAAGTGAACTGTTCAAAGGATGCGGAACTTAGGGGCAGTTCTTTGTTTAAGTCGAGAATTTAATCAGACCTGTGAGCGAAAAGTGAAATAGGCCATTTCCCACCTAATAATAATAATAATAATAATAATAATAATAATAATAATAATAATAATAATAATAATAATAAATTTGTATAGCGTCATTTCCCAATGGTTCAATGGTGCTTTACAAAGTTATCATTACGTTCATCTACAAATAATCTTAAAAAAACAACAAATAAAAATGAACTTAAATTGATCATAACGATAAATAAATCAGAATTCCTAGCCAAAAGCTTCTTTAAACAGTCATAAGTTTAGACTTAAAAGTCGAAAGAGATACACATTTTCTTAATTCTAAGGGAAGGCTGTTCCATATGGTTGGAGCGGCAACTGTAAAGGAACGACCGCCATACGTTTTCAGATTTAATCTGGGAAATCAAGGAGATAATGACTAGATGATCTCAGTGTCCTGCGTGCTAGGCTTGTAAGGCCTAGAAGTTCCGTGATGTAACTGGGAGCAGCGTCATGAAGAGCTTTGAATACAACCAGAGCGATCTTGAAAATAATCCTTTGTTCAACAGGAAGCCAGTGAAGATTTAAAAGCAAAGGTGTGACATGTTCAAATTTACTGTGAGGCGCTTCCACTCAAAGTCAGCAAGGTTCCAAATTTAAGAGCTAGGTCTTAATTGAATTTGGATATGAAATCAAAACACGCGATGCAGAATGACGCAGAATTAGACTTTTTGTTTTCGCTGTTGAAGCTTTTTTATATCAAAACTGATACAATGGTATCCAATTCTTTTGATTGAACTGAAGAAAAGGAACCAGAGCACTGTTTTAGAAACGGACATCTGTGACCAGGTGACTATCCCATGAACACATGGCTTTAGCCGTTTCAAATCAAACATCGATGAAAGAGAGATCCAAAAAGTTACACTTCTCTTATTTAGCAAAAAATCCAGTTGGCATAATTTTCGTCACATTTTGCCCCAAAGCATCCAAACATCGGCAGCTTATAATCCGCAGTCTTCGACACGCAAACAACCTTGCTTGTCTCAAGCGTTTGCATAAACAAAATAAAGCGCTTAACAAAAGCCCCGGAACAAAAGCCCAGGGCGGGGGTTACTCCCCCATATTGCCTATACGGGGACGTGCCGCTGGACAAGGCATGGTTTTTGGCCTCTCTGTCCTAAACAGGGTACAAAATTTTAACCGAGTCTGTCCTAAATAGGGTCTCAACTTGTCGTAAACAGGGTATGGTCAGACCCGATTGTCGTCGTTAAATATGGCTTACACAGTATTTAGGTATCCTAGATCGGGGACGTTTGCTGGTCTTTGAAACACTTAAAATTGTGTAAAACAAGGGAGTTGGTATAATAATCATTTGCTCTAAACAGGGACCTAAAATAGAGGGTGCTGTCCTAAGCAGAGTAGGCAATTTAGGCCTTTTTTTTGTCCTACACAGTCAGGCCCTCAAACCCTCAGTTGGTCAAGTGTCCCTCCCCCTGGGACAAAAGCACCAAAAGTTCGAAGGCGCTGTGGAAAAGCAAGATCAAAAGAGCAAATCGAAGACATAAAAAATCAAAACCCGACTACAAAAAAGTAGACATTCCTTTTTATCCAACAAGCTGTCCATTTCATTGCAAACAGAGTTATGCAAATGACACATGAATAGAAGTCAGTACTGTAACTTGCTGAATTCATCGTCAACGTTTTCTACCTACAGTGCATGTAGTCTTAACAGTTCTTTAATATTCAATTAAAACAAAAGTGGGATCCAAACAGTTAAAAAGGTTTTTTGCAACGGTTACCGGAACGGACCAAGTTTAGCAGACAACCTAATTTGCATAATGTGAGTCACGCAATTCTCCGGATTAGCATCCAAAGATCAGGACTCAGTAATTCGCTTATTTCATCAATTTGAACAGTTCAAAACTTCTGTTTGTGTATGCTTTTCTGTATTTATGACTTGAAATGGAGAAATCTTAAAATCTAGAAGCTATTCAGTTCACACGATCCGAATTTGCTCGACAACCTAATTTGCATAATGCGTGTGTCATATTCGCAAAAATCACCAAAAGTTCGAAGTCACTGTGGTAAAGGACGATAAAAAGCGCAAGGTATTTTTATATTTCTGTACTCCCTGACAACTCATTAACGCACTTCGATAGGAATTTAGAGCGACTCGGTCTGGACTCGGGAAATAAAGGCCGACGAAGACAGGGTACTTTTGCGAGTTTTCAGAAAGCGCTCAGATGAGTGTTAATGTATCAATTATCACGAGCTTCCACTTCAACACAAATTAAATTTAACATACGCTTTACACCCTTGAAGGACCTCTTAACTTAAAATTAATAACACTTTTTTGCTGCGTGTTGTGGTTTTTGAGCAGTGAGGTCGCCAACTTATACAATTTTCGTGTCTGGCCAGGCGCTAATTTACGCCTTTTGCCGCTCTTACTGTTGTGGGCTCTAAAAAAAATATTTTAGCGTATTTCCCAAAACGAAACTCGTTTCCTTTACTTGTGACCCAAGATGGTTTCCTGGACAAAGTTTGAGGGAAAACTTTTTTCTCACCCGAAATGCAGTGGACCGCTCTTACAGACATTGCCACTTAATTCCCCATTTTAGGGGCTTCTCGTGATCGTTCTCTTTATTCATATTCCGAGATAAGGCTAATCAAATGTAGATGCTCTGTCTCTTTGCTTGGATATCCCTAGCTTTACTGGTCTTCTTCTTCTTCTTCACCTAAAAGTTTGTCATTCACCTGTGCTGTGGTTGACACTTCTTCTACATCGTTGGTAACAGTTGCCATCGCCTCTATTATCACCCCCAAGGTGTCTATAGATTCAGGTTCCAGTGAATCAAGGGCTCCGAGCAATTTCTCCTTCATCTAAAGATTAAAAAAAAAAAGAAAACAGCAACAAAGAAATCAGCTCCATGTTCTGGCGGTCATGACCTATGTGAAGTAAGAACAAACCGGAGGAACAAACCGAGATATTATTTACTGCATGGTAATTCTCATTATAACCAAAGGTTTCGTAATACATAAACGAGTAAGAAACAACGCGAATAAAATCGACGACACGACGCCATTTTCATCTTCAGCGAACTATTTTTGACAGTTTATTCTCATCATATTGAACTTGAAAATGGCGTCATGACAACACCGAAACGTCGTTCGATTTTATCCGCCTTGTTTTTTTACTTGTGTAATAATTCTCATTTACCCATTCGCTAGTTATTCACCTTGTCAAATACCGATTGATTCACGCATTCTTTTATTCTTTCCTTCTTTCATGACTCCATTCATTTTCTCATTTATCTATTATCATTTTTCTTCCACCGTTTGTTGATTTTTTTCTAATTTACTCGTAAAGCAGATCAATTCCCAAGTGGTGAGAATCCCTGCTTCCTATGACGCTACCAGATCGTCCCAAGTTCAAGTCCTCTTCTATATAAACCAACCTCTGTACGAGCCTGCTTTGATTCGCTGTCCTCGAAGCTATCTCCTCCCTGGGCCGTACCTCCGTTATCCTCTCCTTGGTTTGCTCCGCTGCTCTGATTAGGTTTTTCCTGTGCCGCTTGGTTATCAAGCGCTGACGAGACAGAACTTACAAGCTGAGCGACCCCTTGAGTATCCCCTGATATCAACATGTTCGTCAGGAGCCCATCTTTCGAGGTTATCAAGTTCGACAGTTCGTCCGGGGAGAACGTTGCCTCGGTCACCTAAATTTATCAATCAATACCTCTTATTAGCCGAGTTCGAGGTCCGTACTGTAAGTTACGGACCGAGTTTAACCGCAGGAAAAGGAAAACATTTCAAGTCAAAAGTTGAACAGGTTCTTTGACTGATGTGTGTTAAGGGAATAAAACGCGAGAATTTGGTTTTGGAAAATCGTTGCTGGTCTTCAGCGTGAACTGCAGTCGCTTAATGAAAACGTCACGGCTTTATTTAGTTTTCTTCGTCACTGAGAGGACAGCAAAAAGAACGAAATCTCGTCACGATAAATTGTACTGAGAGCATTGAAGTCGTGTTTTGTCGACGTGGAAGATGTGGCAGCAATCAGTCAACAATAAGACAGGATGAACAAAACCTAATTTCATCTGCCTTTGGTTCTCAATTGTGCTCAAGCCGTGTTTTTCGAGCAAAGTATATGCTAGACAATGATCAAGGAGTTGCCTCGGAAATTATGAGTTTTAGGCGAGTAATTACAAACGCCGAGAGAAGGCCGACTTTTGAAAAAGTTATTTCCATGTATCTCCACTGCAAGAACAAGAATTTCCCTGAGGAATCAGAGTACTTTAGGTTAACAATACGGTTTGTTTCTGTGATAACTAAAGGGATGGGTTTCAAGCTTTATTTGAACAAAATTTACGTAAAATGGTCGAAGATAAACAACTTTGCGAGTTGTTTGGAAGCTGAATTCTGCTGTGAAATGTTTCCACTTTTCATTGCTAGTTTTTTAACGGTCTGTTCAAGTTAATTTGACCCGTTTTAGCTCCTTTTATTAGCATGTTTTGACTTACTAGTTGCAAAACAGGCTCCCAAGGTGAATTAAATGCTTTTAGCTACGCAGCTGATGGCATTCAATTGTTTTTCTTTAAGTCTAAGAAAGCTTTCAGAGAGTTTCGGTAAACTAAAAAGTTTTGAGTCCTGATTCTTACTTGTTTTAAATCCGTCTAAGAAATTAACCTGCTATTTTTCAGTGCATAAGACTACTGCCATGAAGGGATTTAAGGCCTTTTAAATTTTTGTGGTCCGTACGGTAAGATACGGCCCGCAAAATTGACCAACTGCAACGCGAGTACTAACTGAGAGATATAACAATAAATATTATCCAAGACTCTGCCCCAGAAGTGATCAATTCCTTAATCGTTTGTTAATGCAGTTCTTAATTAGGTATTTAGGGAACACAACACCCTGATCTGGCCTAGTAAAGGCATCTGGACAGAACAGCTCAGTGTTTGACTGGCAGTTCAGAGTCCATAATCACAGGAGTTAAATTGCTGCTGTTGTTGTTTTTGCTGTTGTTTGGTTTTTGTCTCAAAGGGACCTTCAGATCGGACTTTGAGTAATAAACTGAGTCCGAAACTGAGTGCAACTCAATCTATAGTTTAAGCTAGATTAAGATTAAGCTTTTAGATTGTCATTTATCCCTCTTATATTGCACCTAGAAGCGCCTTCTGTTCTGCTAAGCAAATTCAAGATTCACTGGTTTGAAATTCGAAAGCCGTAATCGTCCTCAGTCTCGTAATCGTGGTCTGAATTTCAAAGTAGGAGAGCTCGAGATAGTTATCAGGTTCCTAGGTTCTTGAAATTAGTTGAACACATTAACAACGTGGAGATTTTGGCCAGTAAAGATGGATTAACTGTGATTCACTCTCGGAAAGTTAGTGAAATAGTCCTGTTGCGGATTCTTCTACTAACCTTCACAGTCAACATTTCTTCGCTACAACTGCCGTGCTTATCGCAAATCTTCACTGATAGTTCGTCAGTGTAGTTTTTGTCTGGATTTCCCAGCGGCAGTAACATAGGAGACAAAATTGGTTCATTTCCGTGTTGCAAGAGCCTACCCAAGTGGTAAACCTTGTAGATAATATAGCCATCTGCACCTTGCCAGCCCGGACACTTCATTTGGAAGAACGTCTTCAAGACCTTTCCCTCCTTTGGATAGATGGAACAGTTTCCGTTTTGAGGTGGAGTATTTGTTATGAAGTGATGTTCACTACGCCCTTCTACGTCATCTGTGATAAAATAAATAGATGGAATTTATGAATCTTTGGTCCCTCTTGACTTCTACATCTTTGACAACTGGTTTTGATGAAAACACATGCCACAGGATATAAAAGAGCTATTTGCAAACACCAAACACTGTTGAGTACCATTTCGAGGTTTTGCGTTGCATTAAGTTGGCACAAATTCTAAAGCTTTCCTTTCAAACGAATGTCCAGTCATCCAATCACAGCAGGATTTGTACTTGTATTATTGACCACTTGACTTCCAGAGTCAAATCATAACCTCTGCTTGCAAAGTTTTCCCAACTCACCTTCATTCTTGATACGGCATATCAGACGATAGTTCCTTCCTTCATATAAGGTGCCTTTACTGAGAACGAGGTTTTTCTGGTAAATGGAGGTCAGGGTTTTCTGACTCAGACTACTCACTGCATCCCACTCTCCAGTAACTTCGTTTTTCAAGTGCAGTTCCCACTGATAGGAAACAGTGGTAAATCCCTCTTGCTCGCAATTACTACAGTTGCAGTTTAGAGACAGTTCACTTTGTGTGTTCACCTTGTCCTCGCAGTTAAGTTCACACCTGCCCAAGTAAAGATGAAGGTGATTAAATACACTTTATTCGGTGTTTTGGATACGCGAGGATATTCTACGAGTTGCGTTTTACGAAAAGGTTAACGTTTATGATCTTTGCCCACAAAAGCTCTATTACCGTCGTTAAACTTTTGAATAAATTCGCCAAAGTTTCAGCTTGTGAGATCGCGAAAAATAACTGACTTGGGATCCTTATCCTTATTAGCAAAATACCTAATAAGGTAATAAGGTACACTACAGAAACAGCGCTAACATTTAACAATTTTATCATCCATTAAGTTTTAAGTCCTGGTTACTTTAAGGGGCAGTGTAGAGGGAAAGCAGAGAGAAAGAGATAAACTCACCTTATGGCCACATCTGGTGGCACACCTTGGACTACCTGTATAGTTTGCTCAAAGATGGCCTCACGGACGTCTTTTCTTATTACGAGTTTAACAACGTACATCTCGTTTTCCGTAAGTGCTCCAGGACTGATTTGCCAAACAGAAGTCGAGTAATTGAGCATTTTTGGGCCACTTTCTTTACAGCCCTGAACCGCGGAATTCAAAGAACGGTTTTCAAGGCTAACGGGAGGCAGTTCTTCAACCCCCTGGGGAAAACTCTCATTTAGGCGTCGACAAAACCAATAAAACTGTATGCCAGAAAAATTTCCTCCTTTTATGTCTGAGTCTTCAGAGACCGATCCGTCGATTGTAGTTGGCCTTTGTGAACTAACAGTACGAACATTTCCGCCCAGAATTACTGCTCTGAGTTTCCCTGGGAGAACGTTGAGATATCCGTAAACATAAGTTTCAATTGCATCGATAACGTATCTCATCTTAGCTTGAAACTCTAAGCAAATAGCTCCGTTAGGTAAAGAATAAGGTGGGATAGTTAAGCTGGCTTTATTTATATCCGTGTTGATCATTATTGGCGTCGACTTGTTTTCTGAGTCGTCACATGTATGCAGATAGACTTTCCACTGAAAGACCGTTTCATAGGAAGCCTTGCAGTTGATGATGATTCTTGCATAAACGATATTTTCTTTGCCTTTGATAAAATTAAGCGCCCTCTGTGGGTCTGCACCGACACCTAAAATCAACGGGTCTGGATATCGACATTCTTCCTCGACAGTAACAATGCGATGCGGAAACCTTATAGAAGAAACGTCATTCCATCCTTTGACCTCAACGTCAAAGACATTTAAATCCGTGTAGATGTGCCCAAATGTGATGTTTTGCGATGACGAGTCCACATTGTTAACACCGTCCCCGAAGTGAATCTTTTCCCTGTCGCCGAAGTTAATTTCAATGAAACTATCTGTTCCTAGAGTATCCCACGTTACTGTGAATGTGGTTAATTCGTTCACAACTGTTGGAGCGTCGTCCGATATCTTTAAACCAGTAACACTCTCTTTCATGGTTATTCTGGTGGAGTTTGTCAACTCTCCAAATTTATGTTTTAGTGTTACTGTGACCGTGTATTCACCGGTTGAGGGGTAAGTATGTGTTCCACTGACTTCAGTGGACGTGGCATTAAAACTGGATCCGTCTCCAAAATAAAAATAAAAACTGACGTCCCTGTTGGGATCTCCATCCTGTTTAACTTCAAAAAGAACAGAGAACTCAAAAGGGAAAACATCGCCCGATTTAGAAGAAAACGATACAGAAGACAGTGCATCTGCGGACGATTTTGCGTTGATTATCAGAAAAGTTGCAACCTTGATAACTGTAACAGTGGATTCCTTGGACATATTGGAGACGAGATTGGATACGTTTACCGCAATTTTGTACACGCCTGCCTTTGAATACCTGTAAATAAAAATGAGAAATTCATTTTTGTGCTGTGAAACAACGAAATTTTTTGCCCTTGAAGCGGGAAAACCTTAACTTCGCCAATTTACAACCCGTGCATAAAGAGTTGATACATTCTTGGTTAGGGAGATCATTTTAGACAATTCGTTATTACACCTTCGCTTCTCCTTTCCCTGTTTGCGAGATTACATTTTACAATTTTTTAGCACCGAGACAAATCAAAATAAAAATCAGAATCACTGTAAGACATCATGGCTGGAATTAACTTCAGAAGAGCGCATTGCAAGGAAAATGTTGATTTGGGCACAGAATCCTTTGTTCTCTTTAGTCATTACTCACTACACATTATGTTTACGCACCTGTGAGAAACATTGAAATCTGAGGTCAAATCCAGACTTTGAATTGAACCATCTCCATACGAACAAACGACAGTGGCATTGGTAGCTAATGTTACGTTCTGTTTCACGACAACATTGACAATGCCAGGTGGAAGTGGTATGAAGCTAAGGGTGAAGACATCTATATCCTTCACTGGCTCTTGGACTATTACTGTTCCCTCTATGACAACAAAACCAAGTGGATTACTGTAATTGACTCGTGCTGTGTAGACACCGGAATCAGGGTAAATAAAATCACTAGATTTTACTGATCTATAATTCCCTTCTCCTGGTGGTTGTACATTTGTGCTCTCTGCTGCTAAATCCTTCCAGAATGTTATTGTGAGATTTGAACCTGTTTCATAATAAAATACAAAGGTCGCAGGTTTTCTTGTTTCCATTGCTCCAGAAGAGGATACGAGCTGGAGTGAAGCTTTTGTAATTGGTCTTAC
Source organism: Siderastrea radians (assembly GCA_964017195.1). NCBI lineage: Eukaryota > Metazoa > Cnidaria > Anthozoa > Scleractinia > Rhizangiidae > Siderastrea > Siderastrea radians. Next base: position 50,603,620 of record OZ024891.1, on the reverse strand, counting down.
TATCATAATGTCTGTGCTGCTTTCGTTACGTGACACCAGATTAAATGTATTAACTGTAAGTTTAGCTATGCTGGGCGTCAACATTTCTTTTGGAATTACGACCATAAAAAAATGCCCAAATGCTGTCCTCAACTGCACACTGGGTTCAAAAGTCACTGACATCAAGTTGAGATCAAGTGTAACTTTACAGTGAACATCCGTTCCCTGTCTGACAGACACGTTAATCGCCAGGTCTTTATCGGATGAATGGACCCCCTGTGGAGCAGAAACGTTGAGGCCTAAGATTGGCCATTGTACTGTTATGTTGCGAAGTGCCGAAGCGTTACTAAGAAAGTTTCTGGCAAACGCTTGTACGGTGAACACCCCAGCACTGCTGTAAGAGTGGTTTATTGCGACCACAAAATTGTCTTTTACATCAATCTTAGTGAGATTGAAATCTGGGGATCCATCTCCAAGAGAAATGTTCAAGTCCACGAGACTTCCCTGTGCAAGACTAACAACAATCGTTAAGTTTTCGTTGACCATGGTCGGCAATAAGTGAGAAATTGTCAGTTTCTTCACTCCATACAATAGATATGGCCTGCCGAAACATTCGCTTTGCGCAACAGCAACTTCATTGGAAGCTGTCACCGACAAGTTTTGAACGCCGCTCGAGGTAAACGTGTGTATTACACTCGTCACGTTGAAAATCTCCGTGGTTTGGTTTTCTCCAAAGTGCCAAATATAAGTTACGTTTGTGCCGTTGGTGATGCTCGATCCTAAGGACAAATTTCCCACTAATGCAAACTCGGGGAGATTCAAGGTTAACCCAGTGATAGCCAGTTGTTGCAGCAGTTCTTCACTACTAGCTTCCGTATTACCAAAGCTGTCACTCAGTGTTAGTAGCACAGGATGGATGCCTACCCAGTTGTCAAGATTAAATGTCACATCGAAAAATGACAGCGGAGTGACGTAAGCACTTAAAGCAAATGACAAACTAAACGCAACACTTTGGAGTCCTGGACCAAATGTTTGGTCTTTCACGCTGCCATCCAAAATGCCTTCGAAAGCACGGCCCTCCACGTTAGAGGTTTTCCCCACAAAGGCAATCTTCCCTGTGCGATTGCTGCTCAACCACGCCAGCATATCTCCGGGATGCACTTTAACTTGAGTAACGGTGGTTAAGTCCACGGAATGATATCCTGCCCTCATATTCTGCGCCAAAATTATGTCGCCAACTATTCTGTAATTGTGATTTGATGGATTGCTGTGAACTTGTTCACAAGGAGAGCTTGGCAAGCAACATGCACATTGGTCTAGGGACAACACCTGAGAGACGGTGCATTGAATGGGGCTATGGGGCGTCTCGTCTTGCGTTATTTCCTTATCAGCATGTCTCAAAACCTGTCGAAATTAAGATTTCTGACTAAGCAACGATAAATAATATTTATTTGTCTCCAAACGTCGTCCTATACAAATAATACCGACCTGGATACGTATTGGACCAGGTTGAGTAACAATAAACTCTAGCACGGCCAGATAGCCTTCTTCTTGGACCTTGTACCCTGTAAGCAAGTACGTTCGTACAGCATTTCCAAGTAATACTTGAAGCATCTCGGGCGTTGTAGGCAGATAGCGCGGGAAGACTTTGCCAACGCGGGACATGCGGGAATCTAAATAAAATAACACACAAAGAAAATCATTAATGCCTGAATAATCGAGGATTGTTGATAGGCACAGTAAATTCTTTCTCGTCAAATGTTTTAAGCCGTTAAGGAACTACCTGGGATGTGTTGCAATGCACTCTGTTTGTTGTCCACGTTGAGATTTCCCGTCACATTCAGTCCGCGTGCAACTGTTGCAATACAGCGAGCCATCATGCCTTGTGGTACAGCTTTTGGGCACTTGAGAACCAGTTTTGTGAGGTTATCAGCGATCTCGATGTCTTCGCTAAAGCTGAGACGTATGCCTCTGAGATCCTCAACAGTCAGAACAACTTTGTACAGGCCTGGATTTTTGTAGAAGTAAGTTGCCGGTGAATCGCAGAAACTGAGCTGGTTGCCATCACCAAAATCAACAGCGAATCTCACAAGTCCCACCTCATGATTGTTCACTGAAGCTTTGGTTGTAAAAATCTCGCCAAGCCGCCTCCGTTTATGAGAAAAACTGACGTCGTTTACCGTAATATTTTCTGCTGGGATACGATAAAAACGCATGACAACGCGACGGTTGGTGTGCTCTGAAATATATGGAAACAGGCACTCAGACTGGTTAGTAATACTTGAGGGAAGGGAATTTCCACAGAAGCACAGAAGACCTGACTGAATGGCAGCGTAACTAAACCCCATAGCAGCGCATCTTCTTATGCACACTTTTTGGTCGATCTCCGCATAACCAGAAAGTCCAGAGTAGAATAATTCCAGATTGTTGGCGCCAGTCAGAGTGTAGCATCCCAAGTACAGTCCAGTGTGGTTCATTGAGCCTGGAGATAGCAAAATTAAAAATAAATGGGAAACGAAGTGACAAAAGAAGATACAATAAACGATAAAATAAATAAGTATGTTATGTCATGGATAAAAAGATGAGATGAGTGATAGGCGGACGGACGGACGGGCGGACAGACGGACGGACGGACGGATATATGGATGGATGGATGGATGGATGGATGGATGGATGGATGGATGGATAGAAACTGTTTCTGTAATAGTCGGTTCTGCCTCTCGGTAAAGCGATGTCTTCTCTTGATGTTCGAAGGTTATAACATGACGTGCCAATGTTCTTTGAGAACATATCCTTTAAGTAAACTGGTGTCATGCCGTTAATAATTTGAACATCATCAGGATGGATGGATGGATGGATGGATGGATGGATAGATGGGTGGAGGCGGAACAAAAGAAGATGATTTAGACTGGTTGCAAGAAAAGCTGGATCGAGCTAATATGGCGCTTACCAGAAGTTAATGCGGTAGTGTCGAAAGAAAACTTTCCTGTAGAAAGAAAATAAAAAGAACGAATTGCTTCATTATAACCTGCTGTCTTCAACATATGACCATTTTCACGCTACTAACATTAAGACCAAACGAGAACGAGAAACAGTGAAAGCTATTGTGAGAGTTGGACAAGGGTTTCACTTATTAAGGCTAGTACACGAGAGTTAGCAAAGAACACGCAAGGAAATGTAAAATAAATTTTCATAAAACGCTCAAGTGCGGTCAAACGAACGAATCAAAATTATTTTCGCAATTTCAGTGCAAACTTAAAGTCTGATACTCATTTCTCGAGTTCTCAGACTCTTAGGTAGATAATCAACCAGAAAACTATTTTGGTCAGGCGGATAAGTTAAAAAAACCCAATGCAAATGAGTTGAAAACCACGCGTGATTTGAACAACTTGTGTGTCAAAAAACAGCACAGCAAAGATTTGCGTTTTTCCTGATTACGTTTAACTTGTTAACTTCTAAACATTTGCAACGCGTTTTGACTTAAATCCTATTTTAAAGCTTTTCAGAACAGCTTGTCTTCGTCTCTTTTTAATTTTTGCTCCTTTACCTAGTTTGCTGTTGCTTTGAAATGAATTTCTAATTAAAGCGACAATAAATTCACGACAACCAGCTAAAGGCTTTGGCACAACATGACTGAAATGAAATGTTGTTTGTTGGCAATCGAACACGGCAGATCAGCAGATGGAACACGGCTATGATGATGTGCTTATTCAGTAAAAGAGAAACAAAGAACCCAATGACCAAACAAGTAGGCGAGAAAGATTTTGATAACAATAAATTATCTTGAATGGGATAGAAAACCGTTTTTATTTTTGCTAGAAAAGTGATTTCCAAAAAAAAAGTGAACGTGTTTTCAAAATACTTCTGAGAAACCTTTAGAAAGTGTATTTGCCTTGATTCCCCGACCGCGGTAGTCAAATGCTTTAACCACTGAGCTACGGAGAGACTCGGAGGCGAGCAAGCTCATTTACTAGGATCGTATTTGACAAACGTACTACTGATCTATTAATAGGAGCAGTAAAGTCAAGCTTCATGTGCGGTAAAAGGACGAGATTGTAAGTGTGGAAATCTGTTTCATCGTCACCACACGTAACATTCCAGAATGTTGGTTAAAACTGGAAAATCTGTATTACCTGAACAGCCATACAGTTCCACCCTCATCGCTATGCGTACAGAAAACTCTTTCGGACAAAAACGGATATAGCGTGCCCGAATTGGTGGATTTAGATCATGATACACGACAGTGCCTCCGTCTGTATTTCCATTAAAGAGCTGGCAAAAAATAAGAACAATGTGTCAGTCTCAGTATGGCAATACTATACGTGTCGGGGGGGGGAGAGGAGACTGCCATACAAAAGTGACGGAGTAGTTGTTGTACCCCTTTTGAGGTTTGAAAATTCATAACCACATTTAGTCCAATCTCGTTCCCAGAGCTAACGTTAACCTTAGCCAGCTGATCAGGAAACAAGGACCACTCCTCGTTTCTCAATAAATACCTGTTAGCGTAAAGGTGAAATTGACTGGTTCTGCTCACTGGGTCCTGTTGAACAATGGCTCGCGTTTTCTAAATGGAAACTGAAAATTGACTTGACTTACACCCTCCTACTCCCCGTGGAGCATAGGTACATGGAAAACGCCCGCCATCTCGTTCTGTTTTGGGCTAGCTTCTCAATCTGCCTCCAGGTGTAGCCTGCCTTGTCCACCTCGTCCTCCAGCTGTTTCTGGGACGGCCTTGGCTCCTCTTTCCCTGTGGGTTCCACCTCAGTGCGTGCCTGGTGACATTACTGCAATGCTTCCTGAGGGTATGTCCGATCCAACCCCACATGCGCCTTCTTATCTGGATGTCGATTCTTTCCTGTTCAGCTCTTGCCCACAGTTCTGCATTCCTTATAACCTCTGGCCAGTGGATGCCCACGATGAAACACAGGCATCTGTTGACGAAGGACTGCATCTTGTTGGAGGTTGCTTTTGTTACTCTCCACGTCTCTGAGCCATAAAGGAGGACAGACTTCACGTTTGTGTTGAATATCCGTAGCTTGGTCTTTCTGGATATCACCTTTGATCTTCATACAGGCGTCAGTATTGCGAATGCAGTTCTTGCTTTCCCAATCCTCACCTGTATGTCCCCATCAGATCCACGATCTTTGCTGATGTTACTGCCAAGATAGGTAAAGTTCTCCACTTCATCAATTGCTTCCCCATCCAGCACTAACTTGTCTGCGTTCCTGGTGTTAACCCTCATCACCTTGTCTTGGATTTGCTGATCCTAACCCGTCTTCGCTGAGATTTTTGCAAGTCGCGTTAACTTGGATTGCATGCCCTGATGGTTGTGTGAGAGGAGGGCAATGTCGTCAGCGAAGTCAAGATCTTCTAGCCGGGTCGTGAGGGTCCACTGTATGCCATCACGATGCTTCTCCGTTGTCTGCCGCATTATCCAGTCGATGACTAGCAGGAACAGAAAGGGCGACAACAAGCATCCCTGGCGCACTCCGGTGAGCATCTCAATCAGTTCAGAAAGAACTCCATCAACGATAACTCTTCAGGTGTACTTCTCATGGGTCTTCTGTATGAGGATGATGTGTTTCTCTGGGATTCCATAATGACGTAACAGCTTCCACAACACTTCCCTGCCAACACTGTCAAATGCCTTCTCGTAGTCCACAAAGGTCGCGTAGACGGGGGAGTTTCATTCGAAAGACTGCTCCACATTGCTCCTCAAGGTAGCAATTTGATCTGCACACGACCTTTTGTTCCAGAACCCAGACTGTTCATCCCACAGGCTGTCCAACTCAGCTTTCAATCTCTCCAGGATTATCCTCTTCAGCACTTTTCCAGCAGTCGATAGCAACATAATGCCTCTCCAGTTCTGGCATTCCTTCAGTTCTCCCTTCGGAAGCTTGACCAGGTAGCCTTCTTTTCAGTCATCTGGTATCTCGTCCGTTTCCCAGATCTTTCCAAACAGCTCATACAGCATCTTGATCGAGGTGTTCAAATCTGCCTTGATGGCCTCGGAAGGTATGCCATCGGGACCAGCCGCCCTTCCGTTCTTCAGACTCTACTTTGCTTGGTGTGTTCTCTATGACCTGCAGAGGTGTATCGGCTGGTTCTATGTCAGGCGTCTCATTGGCAGAGGTCTTTTGAGCAGCTCCCTGAAGTGTTCTGCCCACCTTTTTCGTTGCTCCTCTTGATCGGTGAGCACCTCTCCGCTCTTGGCTCTGACATGTCTGTCTGGGATCTTTTTAGCACCTGCCAGTAGTCTTGTGATGGAATAGAGCTCTTTACTATCGCCCTTGCCTGCTGCTTCCTCTGCTTGTCTTGCAAGGTCGTCCATGAAGTTCCGTCGGTCTTTTCTGATGCTTCGTTTAACCTCCTTGTTGGCTTCGTGGTATCTGATCTGGGCTTCTGCTTTCTTGGCTCTCGTTCTACTGCGGTTCAATACCTCCTTCACCTCCTTTCTGGCTTCTATCTTTGTCAGAGTGTTTGTACTTGCATAGGCCTTGTGCTGTTTGGACTTCCTTCCCAGTGTTTCCTCACACTTCTCCCTCCATGCATTTTTCACGCTCTGCTACACTTGGTTGATTATCGTTTGGTTCTTCCCTTCCTCCAGATGCTGCTCGTTTCCCTGTAGACTTGCCAGCACCTGATACTTATTGGAGATGGTAAGCTGGAACCTTTTCTTTGTCTCAACATCCTTAGAGCATTTCGATGTTGTATTTGTAGCTTGGCTTCTGTGGGCTGTTGTTATAGTTCTTGAGCTTCAGACGGTATCTTCCCATAAGAAGGTGGTGGTCTCAACCTACATCCGCTCCTCTCTTCGCCCTGACATCCAGCAGTGACCTCCTGAACTTAGATGACGTACAGACGTGGTCGATCTGATTCTCGGTCCTGTTATCTGGAGAAACCCAAGTCACCTTGTGTGCCTTCTTGCGTGGGAAAACGCTTCCTCCGATGACAAGCTTGTTAAAGGAACAAAAGTCAGCAAATATCTCGCCATTGTCATTCATTTCACCAAGACCGTGCTTTCCCGTAACTGTCTCAAAACCTACATTGTTGCTCCCCACCTTGGCGTTCAAATCTCCAAACAACAGTATCAGGTCTTTCCTGGCTACTCCATCTATGACACCCTGTAACCTCCCATAGAAGTCAGACTTTACTTCATCATCAGCTTCGTTGGTTGGCGCATAGCACTGGATGATGGTGACTTTTCCAACCTTGCTGTGACGATCCTGGATGATACTGGGTTCCAGCCTATAAGTGACTTGGCAGCTTGTGGAGTCAGCGTGAACCCAACTCCCTCTGTATGGGGAGCATTTGCGTCAACATGACCTGAGTAGAGGACGTTCTGTCCAGTCGACAGCTTTATGCACTCAGACTCGGTCCATCTTGTCTCGCAGAGGTGAGGATTGACAAGTTCTATGCGGTCATCTCAGCACCGAGCTGCACAGCCTTGCCTGCTTTGTACATGATCCTGACGTTCCATGTGCCGATCAATGTGGTTGCGTTAGGAGTAAGGAGGGGGTCGGCATCGCGGCTTCCTTTCGGCTGTCGCTACGGCGCGTCATGCGAGTCCCCGAGGAGACATCCTCTCCTCCCAAGACAGATGTGACTTTGTGCGTGTTTCCTATGGTTTCTGTAATCTCTTTGTATCCACTTGGTGGGTGCTTGGCCCTCCGAGCTTCACCAGAGCCCCGTTGGCCACCCGTTTTCTGGGTTCTGAGCAGGCTTCATGACTACCGTAACGGCTCGGGGGACGAGTCCTCCACCATACTTCGCCCTGCACTGCAGTCCCCTACTTACCTGTTTCCAGCTACCACGACGTGGACGAGGGGTTGGGTTTTGGTAGCCAACCAAGAAATAAACCGTAAAATGTTTTAGCAGTCCAAAAGTTTTAACGTGTAAAATTTTTACAGTGATGAATTTCGGGTTTTAATGTAAATCTTTCTCACCTTGGGTGTGGGTTTTCCTTCTCTGTAGTACTGGAAGTTGTCTCCATCATCGCTGTACTGCAGATTGTAAAAGGTAACGTACTGTCGCCAACCACCTCTTCCCTGCGTTGCTACACGTGCCACTATGATGTAGTAACTAAGCAAGTCAATCTGGAGCCATTCATTAGGATTCATGTTGTTGGTTACCCAGATACCTGAGTTGTGTAGTCTGCCATCCCAGGGGGGCTTATCTATGTTGCCACCTATATCCGCGGAGGAGGCCGTGATTTGTCCGTCAGAGATTGCGCCACTTTGCATTCCAAGAGCTTCTGGATCCCCGGGACATTCTAAAGATGTGAAGGAGTCTACGGAAAACCAAAGTTAACACACCTTCCAAAGTCCGTTTAATTTTTCGTCATTATTTAAATAACCCCCGAGTTCTAATTCTCCACAACCGATCCCAAAGATGAATATTTTTGTTATATTTGTGATGTTGGTTTAGTTAGACAGGGCGTAGCCGAGTGGTTTATTTTATTGTTTACTTAGAAAATCATAGGGCTTGTTTGTTTCTATTTCCCAGAGAAGGATTATTTGTGTACTCCGCAAGTGGTCCAGATGAATTAAATAGTGCAATATGATTGGTTGCCCCAGTGGCCCCATTTCTTTTTTCCATCTGGACCGCTCGCAGACGCCAAAATTTTCTCAGCTTCTACGTCAATGTTTATTTCAGATTTAGCTTGTGTCCTTATCTGAGCACGAGAATGTACATTGTACGAAGGTTTGCGTTGCTGAGTGAGCATCATGCAAATTAAAGGCAGAATTGTCCAAGAGGATACAATCAGTTTGTGTTTGTTGACGAATTGACAGGAGTTATAGCGAGTGTTCGGATGTGCACCCTTTTGAATGGTGCCACGGTCAAGTTCGCAAAAGAATTCTCGTTAAGTTTGTAACGCAAGGCCAGTTTCGAATTCTAAAGAGGGATCCTTCAGCAGTTGCTCAAGTTTGTTTCTACAACTGCAGGCGGTTTGGCTTTTTGGTGCCGTATCAGGTTTTAAGTCCACTTTTGTGTTGATTTTGGAAGGATGATATTTCGCGACACTGAGGTTTTCGAATTTAGAAAACAAAATTAAATCTTAAAACTTTTTCACTCAAAAATAAACGATCTTTATTCATTGCGACATCAACTTCCATACTTTTTTCCCAAAATTGCGCCAGTTTCATTCGAAAAACTTTCTGAAATATGGAAGCTTGGAAAATTAACACCTCCTAACGAAAATGACGGGGAGAAATAACATCGTATAAAGACTCGGTCAAACGGATACATAACCCAGCATTGCTGGCTACAACTTTGTTGTACCAATGTTTATTGGCAATCAAACTACGATCAACACCTTTCGACATTATTCAACATCCTTTAGAATCATTAAACGTCATTCGGATGGATGGATGGTGGATGGATGGATAGATAGATAGAATCTTTTATTTTCCCACGGAATTTTATCAAATTAAAATATACAACATATTAAAATTTGTTTTACATAAAATCCGTACATGATATTATCTCAGTAAAACTAATAACAGTTAATTAATTAATTACAATATACTACGATATAAGTATAATATGAAATTACTTTGAGGCATTGCTGGTGCCGGTAGTGTAGGAGTCCAGTTTACACACAAACCTTTTAAGGGAACTTTCATCTTTAACACTTGGAGGCAAAGCATTCCATAGGATGGATAGATGGATGGATGGATGGATGGATGGATGGATGGATGGATGCAGGCGGATTTTAACTTTCAGAACAAAAGCAGACAAAGGTGAACTAAAAATGATTTAGACTGGTTGAAAGAAAAGCTGAAGCTAATATGGCTTACCAGAGGTTAATACGGTAGTGTCGAACGGAAACGTTCCTGTAGAAAGAAAATAAAAAGAAAGAATCGCGTTATAATAACTGTCTATTTTGATACTACTAACACTAAGACCAAACGAGAACGAGAAACGGCGAAAGCTATTGCGAGAACTGGACTTACGTCTTCTTTTAAAAACTATTCAGGACAGCTTGCGTTCGTCTCTTTTTAATTTGCCGTCAATTTTCCATAGTTTGCTGTAGCTTTGAATTAATTTTAAAGTAAAGCAACAACTTTTATTTATAGTAACGATAATTTTAACGTAAAGCAACAGACACCCAGCCGCTGGTCCAGATTAGCATTAGCTATTTGTGGGCTAGTGTAGCCTTTTTATTGTTATTTGTTATTGTAATTGTATTCCATTTATTGTAATTGATATAATAAACAGTTGTAATAAACAATTGTAATAACTGAATAAACCTTTATATAAAATACTTCATGGAAAGTGTGTGCGTACGGTATTTACGCACGAGTTGGTCAGGTATCGGAAATCGGACGAGTGAGCGCAGCGAACGAGTGAGATCTCTGATACAAACCAACGAGTGCGTAAATACTGTACGCACACACTTTCCATGGTGTATCATGTTTATTATATACATACTGAGGTTTAAATTCTTGTTTAATGACAAATTGTGTTACACAGATTCAAGTCAAAAGCTCATAAAGTCATATAAATGGCCTTACTGATTCCTGCAAGGAATGCAACGTTACATAGCAGGCAAAAAATACCAAAATATGACTTCTAAAGTCTAATATGAGTCGGACTCCTCAATTCGGATTCTCTTCCACTTTCTTTTGGTGGTTTCAGTAATCAGTGGAACTCCCGGTCTGAATGGTCGGAAAGGTAGGAAGTGTGTGGATGGAAATCGTAAACTGGTCTCCACTAATTTATAATTGTTTGCGGCGGCAATTTTAGTAGTTGAAGAAGTCATCTGTGTTTGAGATGATATTCGGCTTAAGATGCCTGATATAAGTGGATAGGGGATACAACAAGTGGATACAACAAGTGGATAGGGCGAGACAAACACCTAGGAATGAAGCCCTAAGGGATAAGCTAAAAGTAGAAAACAATAGGATCCCTTTTACAGTGATATACCATCCGGGTCTTCCCAATATTGGGCGCTTCCTGAGGGATTTGCAGCCCATTTTGCACTCATCAAATAGATGCAAAAATGCCATCAAAGAAGTTCCAATGGTAGCCTTTAGGAAACCCAAAAGTCTTTCAGACTATTTGGTCCGCGCCCGGTTTACAAGTGGCCCCAAAGATGAAGTTAAAGGAACTTGGAAATGTAATTCTAATCGTTGTCAGATTTGTAATTTTCTTTGTTTAGGAAGAGTTTTTCAAAGTAACAAAACAGGCAAGGAGTTTATCATAAATTATAACCTTAATTGTAATTCTAAAAATGTAGTCTATCTTATCACTTGTAAGTGGCATTCAGTATGTTGGCTCAATTACCACTGCGTTTAGAACGAGGTTCAATAATCACAAGAGTAGGGTAAATGCGCACGTAAATTTGTCTTCGGGAAATAAGGAGAAGGATGATGTACTTTACCGGCATTTTCATAGCCAGGGACATTTTGGTTTGGAGCACATGAGCATCCAACTAATAGACTGGGTTAAAGGGGAGCGAGAGCTACGCGATAAAGAGGGACAGTGGATCTACAAACTGAGAACTTTGATACCACACGGACTTAATGACAATGATGGTTTCTATGGGCAAAACAAAAAGACGCGAATGAGCGCGTGCATACGATAACGTAAAACTTTTCTGTTAGTTTCATAATAGTAGCCAATTGTTTGAGCGCGCGCAGACTGTAACGTTAGAATTTTCCGTTACAGTTTCAAAACAGCAGTTAGTTCAGTGGCAGTTGTATTCATGCACGCGCGTTACCTTGGCAATTCAACAATTTAAAAGTGTAACACGTTAACGGTTTATTAGTCACCGTGAAGAAGATCACTGAATGTGGTCGAAATATAGGTGTAAAAGGAATTTGTGATTAATTTATATATATATATATAGCCACCGAAGAGGTGACCCACTCATCAGTTAAACTCCATCTTACACTGAGTCGTTTAAGTCTACATCATTGTTTTGATCGCGCTAAAAACGGTTACAATTTTAAATTTTACATTGAACAGCGCGCCCGCGCGCTCGATCGTCTACGATGCTTATGCCAAAGTTTAACTAGTCTCACTAAGTGCTCGCGCTAAAATTAATGTCTTTGACGTGCTGAATTAAACCTTAAAATGAACTTGCGCCGATGCCTGCATGTTGAGATAAGCTCATTTCGCTTGTTAAGTGTTGCCATGTGCGGCCTACAGATTAAAAAGAATTTCTCTGTGTTACAAAGATCACACCGTTTTGTAATGTTTGTGTAAGGTTTAGCCTTGGCAAGGATTTTCCACGTGACTTTGAATTCCTTGTTTTCCCCTTTGAGCTGCCAGATGTGTTTGCTTAGTTCAGTCTCACTTTTTCTCTTTTCGTGTCTAAAGGACATCTGATGGTTCCCATACCTTGCCTTGAAGTTGTTCGCTGTGAGGCCGATGTATGTTTCTGTTGTGTTTTCGGTTGTGACCGTGGCTTGGTACACGACTTCATCCACCATACATTCACCATTCAGTGGGCAATCCTCCTTCTTTCTACAGTTACACTTCTTACCTTCGTTTGGCTGTAGTGTTGTTGTTTCTGCTTTCTTTAGAATGGCTTTGTTGTGGCCATCTATGATTTGTTTGACGCTAGGCATGCAACTGTAGCTGAGTTTTAAGGTGTTCCTATTAAAAATTTTCCTCAGTTTGTGGCCCGATGGAAAAGATCGTTCGATAAGGCTGATGAACTCACGCCCGATGTTGTTTTTGATGTTTCTGTTATATGGTGGATTAAACCATATAACATTTCTCCGGCGTTTGCGCTTCTGTGATGGTGTTTCCTGAGGTGGGGGTTTGAATCCAAGCTTGAATGTATAGCCGCTCTTCCGTAGCGCTTCTTGATACGGGGCCGCTGCTTCGTCAAAAACCTCTTGATCGGACGAAATGCAGGATAGTCGCCGGTTGATCGCTTCTGGTATGTTTCTGATGATGTTGGAATTCAAAGTCACGTGGAAAATCCTTGCCAAGGCTAAACCTTACACAAACATTACAAAACGGTGTGATCTTTGTAACACAGAGAAATTCTTTTTAGTCTGTAGGCCGCTCATGGCAACACTTAACAAGCGAAATGAGCTTATCTCAACATGCAGGCATCGGCGCAAGTTCATTTTAAGGTTTAATTCAGCACGTCAAAGACATTAATTTTAGCGCGAGCACTTAGTGAGACTAGTTAAACTTTGGCATAAGCATCGTAGACGATCGAGCGCGCGGGCGCGCTGTTCAATGTAAAATTTAAAATTGTAACCGTTTTTAGCGCGATCAAAACAATGATGTAGACTTAAACGACTCAGTGTAAGATGGAGTTTAACTGATGAGTGGGTCACCTCTTCGGTGGCCTACGAAACAAGTTTGTATTAAATGTCCATTCACTCAAGATTTGAGTAGTTCACCAACTGGTTTATTCCGCTCCTTCGCTGCAAGTAGAGCACTGTATTGGCTTCGCCGGTGAACATTTAACTGAATTATATATATATATATATATCTATATATATATATATATATATAACTTTTCACAAGCATCCGTCGCCACCGTAAATCTTCATAAAAAAATACATGTTATCACAAATGAAGACAATCATTAAACTTTTTTCACACACCTATATTTCGACGCCTTTTAGGCGTCTTCTTCAGGGTGAATAACCGTTGCCCTGCACGCGCCATACTATAAAAACAAGTTTCAAATGGAGCATCCACGCGCGCGCGCTACAACAAATCGTTAACTACCCTGCACGCGCGCGCCCACTAACTTTACATAAATCTACGTACGCCTTGAGCGCCTATTTTGTACAAAGAAAAAATCATTGTCATTCAATCCATTCGGATCTAGTGTGTTTAGTTTATAGGCCCATTGACCCTCTTTGTCGCGCAACTGTTGTTCTCCATTCACCCGGTCTATCAATTGGATCTTAACGTCACTCAGTCCATTATGTCCTTCACTACAAAAATGTCTGTAAAATAGATCATCGGCCCTTTTCTCTGCCTGCGTCAACATTCCGTGTCGCCTAATCCTAGACTTATGGTTATTAAACCTCAGTCTAAATTTCGTAGTTGTGGAGCCCACATATTGCAACGAACATTTCTTACATGTAATTAAGTACACTACATAACTAGAATTACAGTTAAGGTTGTAATTGATCGAATAACTTTTATCGGCATGTGAACTCTTGAACCGACTGTTCCCATCCATGTATTTGCAAACTCCACATCTCCTCGACGAACATTTCACTGTCCCTAATACCAAATCCCTTGGTTTACGACTTTCCACCTTTGCACGTACCAAATAGTCCCCCAAGCTCTTTGGTTTTCTAAAAGCCACAAATGGAACATTCTTGATGGCGTTTTTACACCTATCCGACGACTCCAGAATAGGATGAAGCTCCCTGAGAATTTTGCTGATGTCTGGCAAACGAGGATGGTATGTTACCACAAAAGGTGTTTTTGTAGAGCGTGGTTGGTTGCTTTTACTCAGAACTTCATCCCTTGTCATCCTTCTAACTTTATCAACTTGACCCTCAACGTACGCCTTCCTATAGCCCCTCCCCACCAAAAACTCCACCAAGTCTCTCACTCTCTCTTAAAAAAAACAAGACTTTGAACAAATTCTACGTAATCGCATCGCCTGGGCAAATGGAATACTTTTTTTACATGCCCCCGGATGACAAGAACTGTGATGTAAATATTGATGACTGTCTGTGGGCTTAATAAACACGTCAGTCTCCAAAACGCCCGACTCATTTAACACCTTGACGTCTAGGAATTCAATCTCGTGATCCGACCATTTGCAGGTGAATTTGATCGTATCATGCGCGTTGTTAAGGTAATCAATGAATTCTTTCAGCTTCTCCTCTCCCTCCGTCCAAACAATAAAAATGTCATAATATACCGCCACCAAATATGCGGTTTGACCTCCGCATTTTGAATCAAACGTCTCTCTAATCTGTCCATAAATATGTTCGCATACGAAGGAGCCATCCGCGTCCCTATCGCTGTCCCCCTCTTCTGAAGATAATGTTTACCATTGAATTCAAAGTTATTACTCTTTAGAACCAACTCTGCAAACGACAATACATCCTCAGTAAGAGATCCTCGCTGTTCTGAGTCAACCCGACCGTCCAATGTACTTAGTGCTTCCTTCAAAGCCTCCAAACCCTCATTGTGTGGAATGTGAGGGTAGGCACCCCTACAGAAAAGATATCTGCGTTTGTAGATCAAAAAGTGCGACCATTAGTACCGGAAATTAAATCATACATCAAAGATACCAATGACTTTTTACACAAGTTGGGACGAATTGGAGAGCTGCCGGAGGGGGCGATATTGTGCACGATAGATGTTGTTGGGTTATACCCTCACATTCCACACAATGAGGGTTTGGAGGCTTTGAAGGAAGCACTAAGTACATTGGACGGTCGGGTTGACTCAGAACAGCGAGGATCTCTTACTGAGGATGTATTGTCGTTTGCAGAGTTGGTTCTAAAGAGTAATAACTTTGAATTCAATGGTAAACATTATCTTCAGAAGAGGGGGACAGCGATAGGGACGCGGATGGCTCCTTCGTATGCGAACATATTTATGGACAGATTAGAGAGACGTTTGATTCAAAATGCGGAGGTCAAACCGCATATTTGGTGGCGGTATATTGATGACATTTTTATTGTTTGGACGGAGGGAGAGGAGAAGCTGAAAGAATTCATTGATTACCTTAACAACGCGCATGATACGATCAAATTCACCTGCAAATGGTCGGATCACGAGATTGAATTCCTAGACGTCAAGGTGTTAAATGAGTCGGGCGTTTTGGAGACTGACGTGTTTATTAAGCCCACAGACAGTCATCAATATTTACATCACAGTTCTTGTCATCCGGGGGCATGTAAAAAAAGTATTCCATTTGCCCAGGCGATGCGATTACGTAGAATTTGTTCAAAGTCTTGTTTTTTTGAAGAGAGAGTGAGAGACTTGGTGGAGTTTTTGGTGGGGAGGGGCTATAGGAAGGCGTACGTTGAGGGTCAAGTTGATAAAGTTAGAAGGATGACAAGGGATGAAGTTCTGAGTAAAAGCAACCAACCACGCTCTACAAAAACACCTTTTGTGGTAACATACCATCCTCGTTTGCCAGACATCAGCAAAATTCTCAGGGAGCTTCATCCTATTCTGGAGTCGTCGGATAGGTGTAAAAACGCCATCAAGAATGTTCCATTTGTGGCTTTTAGAAAACCAAAGAGCTTGGGGGACTATTTGGTACGTGCAAAGGTGGAAAGTCGTAAACCAAGGGATTTGGTATTAGGGACAGTGAAATGTTCGTCGAGGAGATGTGGAGTTTGCAAATACATGGATGGGAACAGTCGGTTCAAGAGTTCACATGCCGATAAAAGTTATTCGATCAATTACAACCTTAACTGTAATTCTAGTTATGTAGTGTACTTAATTACATGTAAGAAATGTTCGTTGCAATATGTGGGCTCCACAACTACGAAATTTAGACTGAGGTTTAATAACCATAAGTCTAGGATTAGGCGACACGGAATGTTGACGCAGGCAGAGAAAAGGGCCGATGATCTATTGTACAGACATTTTTGTAGTGAAGGACATAATGGACTGAGTGACGTTAAGATCCAATTGATAGACCGGGTGAATGGAGAACAACAGTTGCGCGACAAAGAGGGTCAATGGGCCTATAAACTAAACACACTAGATCCGAATGGATTGAATGACAATGATTTTTTCTTTGTACAAAATAGGCGCTCAAGGCGTACGTAGATTTATGTAAAGTTAGTGGGCGCGCGCGTGCAGGGTAGTTAACGATTTGTTGTAGCGCGCGCGCGTGGATGCTCCATTTGAAACTTGTTTTTATAGTATGGCGCGTGCAGGGCAACGGTTATTCACCCTGAAGAAGACGCCTAAAAGGCGTCGAAATATAGGTGTGTGAAAAAAGTTTAATGATTGTCTTCATTTGTGATAACATATATATATATATATAAACTAGTTGGTGAACTACTCAAATCTTGAGTGAATGGACATTTAATACAAACTTGTTTCGTAGGCCATCGAAGAGGTGACCCACTCATCAGTTAAACTCCATCTTACACTGTATTGGCTTCGCCGGTGAACATTTAACTGTATTATATATATATATATATATATATATATATATATATATATATATATATATATATATATATTTAGTATAAATCTACTAGCGTTCTATCATAAATGCTGCCATCTGATTGGCTACCCTACTCGCTATCTATTCCGTGATAGATAGTGAGTAGCGAAAAGGTGAGTGGCAGGCACAGTCTTATACTTCAAAATAACAGTGCAATGATGTAAAACTTTTCACTTTAGTGGAATATTAATCGAGATTTATAATAAAACAATTAGATTATTCGCTCTCGATTTCTATGCGTGATAGTTGATTCGGTCTTTGGTGGGTTTCTATCACGAGATTATATATATATATATATATATATACATACACCTAATTGCAATAACGTCGTCATACAAAAAAGGAAAAAAGAATAAAGAAAAAAGCCAAATAGGAATTAATTAGCCATGCAAATTACATTCTTAGATCTTCATAAATGTCAAAGCACTTATGCACTTATATATATACCAGTGGATGGACAACTCAATGAGGGCACATGGATTTTAATACAAATCTGTTTCGTAGACCAACACGGAGTTGGTCCACTCATCAGTTATTCTCCATATACATCCGACATCCGAACAAATATATATATATATATATATATTTTTTGTTGTTGTTTTTTTTGGCTGTTTTAGGTTCAAGGTTTTAGGTTTTTTATGCTTTGCACGTTTTTGTGCCCGCTTAGCTGCATTATATGTGTTGGCGGAATTTCGTTGTGATTGAGTTATTTAATCATGCTTTTACGAGCACAATGGTTGGTGAGTCGCTCGTTGTTAATGTTTGCTTTTTCAAGGGAAAGGGTGAAAAAAACAAAGGGCGAGAACGAGGGAAGGTCCCATATCCATGCTGGACAAATTAGCTAACGGAGAGACTCGAAGCGAACTAGCTCATATTCATATTTGACACACGTACGACTTGTCTATACTACAACGTACTAGTCAAAAGCTTCCTGGGAGGTAAAAGGACGAGATGGTAAGTATGGAAATCTTTTTCGTCATGGCCACACATAACGTTCTATAATGTTGGTTAAAAAGATGAAAATCTTTATTACCTGGACATCCATACAACTCCACTCTCATTGCTATCGCAGTAGAATAATCTTTCGGACAAAACCGAATATATCGTGCCCCAATTGGTGGGTTCAGATCATGATTCACAACAGTGTTTCCATCTGTGTTTCCAACAAAAAGCTGGTAATTAAAAATAAGAACAGTTTTGATCTCAGTATGGCATCACTGAACTTGTCGAGGGAGGGGGGAGAGAAGACTGCCATATAATCTGATGACGTGGTGATTATTGCACATTTGTTACCTCTTCTGGTCGTTTGATGACCAACGTTTTCTGGACAAAAGTACTTCAATCCGGAGGTTATCCTTCGGTGAATAACATTAACATCTAAAAATGTTAGGAAGCGTTTAGATTTCAACACAACTCGTCCAAGAATAAACCGCTCAAACGTTCTAGCGGTCCCGAACGTTTTAACGTGCGAAGTTTTTGAAGTGCTCAAAGGGGTCCAATTTTTAGTACTAACATAAAAAGCTAAAAGGCATGATTTTTTTGACGGAAACACAAAATAATGGTCCAGTTTTGTTTAAAACTACTCTAATGTACTGAATCCGCAAAGAAGTGCCTTTTCCCACGGATGGTCAGTATGAAAAGGAATTGCAGATTTTGAAAAATCGGGCCGCTTTTTTCAAGTTTTCCTCCTTGTCTATATCTAAAAAAACCATAATAAACTGATTATGTTTGCTTTCCTTACAAGAATTCACTTCATGTCTTCCTCTGGAGGTTATTTGTGTATTTAACAATTACTCGCCGAAGGCAAAGTAAATATTGGCGAATATTTACTGAGCCTGAGGCGAATAATTGTTTTAGTATAATTTTGAGATGTGGACATAAAAAGTTAAAAAGGGGGGGGGGGGGGGCTAAAACTTCACAAGCAACACACGAAAAAAGTAGCTTAGCTTAGCAGCTGCGCCTTTAAAATGTTATATTCACCGGGTGGCGCAGTGAATATAACATTAAAATTATACTAATAGAGAATATTGTTAGTTTTCACTTAACCAGAATTTGGCTCCACGACATAAAAATAGCCGTGACATAGCCCCTTCAATTTTTGGGTAAATGTAAGTCTATCTCACCTTGGGTGTGGTTTTTCCTTCTGTGTAGTACTGAAAGTGGACGCCATCATCGCTGTACTGCAGATTATAGGAGGTAACGTACTGTGGCTTATTCTGTTTTCCCTGCGTTGCTACACGTGCTACTATCATGTAGTAACTAAGCAAGTCAATCTGGAGCCACTGATTATAATTGCTATCTTGGACTTTCCAAACGTTTGGTTTGCGTAGTCTGCCATCCCAGGGAGGCCTTTCTGCTACCCAGGCGGACGCAGTGATTTGTCCGTCAGAGATTGCACCGCTTTCCATTCCTAGAGCTTCTGGATCACCAGGACAACTCAAAGATTTGAAAGAATCTATAGAAAAGAAAACGTTCATACACCTTCCAAAGTCTGTTTAGTTTGCCATCATTATTTAAATAAGTCTCGAGTTCTATTTTATCTACGACCGATCCCAAAGGTGAATGTTTTTGTTTTCTTTATTTGTTTGTTAGTAAGTAACTTTATTTAGAGACGATGGCCCATTCAGCAACGAGGCTTGTATCCAGAGCGGTCCTGCATGAAACAAAATTACAAAAGACGCCTAAAAAACTATTACAAAATTTCAAAAGTCACCTAAAAACTATTCACAACAATAAATAGTAATAATACATAATAAATAAATGATCAAAGATAAAATTTTTAAAAATATCTGTTCATATTATAACAACTACTGTACAATAAAAAGCTTGTTTTGTTGTTGTTGTTTAGTTAGACAGGACGAGGTGGAGTGGTTTATTTTAATGTTGTATTTAAGCCATAGACCGCATTGTTGCGTTTCCATTTCCGCAAATCTTAATAATAAATAACTAAAAATATTTATACAGGGTAACCACTTCAGTTATGAAACTGCTATCAGTGTGGGCCCCTCTGACTTTATATTGTTCGTGCTTGAGCCTTCTTGGTTACTGTTTTCAGTGTTTTCTTTGTTAGACTCGGGGACTTCGGATGAAACTGGCAGTCCAAACGCCAACATAATGTTGCTATTCGACAGTTCTTCGTCTGTGCCGGCCATTTTTATCGGACAGGAGAATTTGTCAGTTCCTGACAATACTCAATAGATTTTCGACCAATAAGAACGCGTGTAGTATCTCAGTTATTAAATAATAGAAAATCATAGGGCTGGTTTGTTTCTATATCTCAGAGAAGGTTTATTTGTGTCCTCTGTACGTGGTCCAGATTAAAAAATAGTGCAATCTGATTGGTTGCCCAACAGGAGACAGGAGAATTTGTCAGTTCCTGACAATACTCAATAGATTTTCGACCAATAAGAACGCTTGTAGTATCTCAGTTATTAAATAATAGAAAAACATAGGGCTTGTTTGTTTCTTTATCTCAGAGAAGGTTTATTTGTGTCCTCTGTACGTGGTCCAGATTAAAAAATAGTGCAATCTGATTGGTTGCCCAAGTGCCCCTCCTTTTCTTTATCTGGACTGCTCGCACACGCCAAAATTTCCTCAGTTTCTACGTTCGCGCTTATGGGGACCAACATAAAGTCGGCGATCAATGCGCGGCGGTTTATTTCAGACTTAAACTGAGCAAAAGAATGTACTTCTTGAGGCAGAATATGGTACGAATGTTTGTGTTGCTGAGTGAGCATCAAGTCAAAGGCATAATTGTCCAAGATGATACAATCAGTTTGAGTTTGTTCACGAGTTGACCGGAGTTATAGCGCGTGTTCCGATGTGCACCCTTTTGATTGGGACTTTAATGAATTGTTCATCAGAATAATTTAGCGCCGTGGTTAAGTTCGCAAATGAACTCTCGTTAAGCGCGTAAACGCAAGGCCATGCAGTCTCGAATTCTAAAGAGGGATCTTTCAGCAGTTGCTCAAGTTTGTTTCTACAGAGAACAACTGTAGGCGGTTTGGCTTTTTGGCGCCGTATGAGGTTTTGAGTCCACTTTTGTATTGATTTTGAAAGGATGATATTTCGCGACACTAAGTTTTGCGAATTTAGAAAAAATTTAAATCTTAAAACTTTTTCTCTCAAAAATAAACGATTTTCATTTATCGCGACATCCACTTTCCTCCTTTTTTTCCAAAACTGCGCAAATTTCATTCGAGAAACGGCCTGGAAATATGGAAGCTTGGCAAATTGTAACACCTCCTTACGAGATAAAGAGGAATGGTATCGTATAAGACTTCGGTCAAGCAGATTTAACATCATCCAAGATTGTTGAATACAACTTTGTTTTACCAATGTTTGATGGCAATCAAACTTCGTTTAACACCTTTCGACATTATTTAACATCCTCTAGAATCATTAAACGCCATTCACCAGTGTGTCCAAAAGCGTTTAGCTTGCCGAATTGAACAATGTTGAACGGTGTTGAATGGAAATTTTGAATCGACATCAAATAGCGGAATAGTTAATTGTGTAGGGATGTACAAATTCGGTTGACTTTAAAAATTTTTGACGCTACACCGTATTGAAAGTAAAATTCTAAGCTGGTCAGGTCACACGTCACGTGACCTGACCAAGTTACTGTGAACATTTTTTTACTTTCAATATGGTGTGGCGTCAAAAATTTATAAAGTCAATCGAATCATTTAACAGGGTGTCCAAAGGCGTTTAGCTTGCCGAATTCAACAATGTTGAAGGGTATTGAATGGAAATGTTGAATTAATATCATTTAGCAGGGTGGCCAAACGTGTTTTTAAACATGTTAAACATGTTGAATTCAACAATGTTGAACGGTGTTGAATGGAAATGTTGAATCAACATCATTAAACAGGGTGGCCAAACGTGTTTAACATGTTGAGTTCAACAATGTTGAACGGTGTTGAATGAAAATTTTGAATCAGTTTGGCCAAGCCCTTTTGTGTAACATTACAGCGTAGCATAAAGGGATGAGGTTTCTAGATATCAACTAAACTTACCGAACGTTGGGCAATGTGATGCGTGCAGATCGCCCATAAGGAAAGTTCCGAAGCTTGACTCGTTCATCAACTTTATCCGTAAGAATCTGATGAGTACTTTACGGCACAAACATTGACTGGGCTGTCTTCGATGCACTTGGAAAACCTAAGGAAAGTAACGGTGATACGCGATAGATAACGTATTTTCATCACTTAGTCCCATTCTCCCTTCCACGCGTATAAATATAACTAATTCCTCGCATTGTTGTTAGGTAAGACTTAATCAAAACACGTTGTCAGTATTTCTGGTATCTTTTCACTTCTTCCGGGCAGTTAAAAATTCGCTTAGTTATGTCTTCGGCCAGTAGTGCTTACGTTTTTGCATTTTTATGAAAAAGTTTTTGCAGCAATCTCTTTCTAGAAAGCCGAGTTGGCGAAACTTATCACGCGAGTGAGCGAAAGAGAAAAGCAAACCTTGCTAACAATATTATTTGAGACTACATCTCCCACACAATATGAAACCAAGGCAAGTGTTGACAATCAATATTGCTTAGAGTTTTCATTTTTGCAGCATGCAGAGAAACCTGCCATGCATAAAGCACGTAAACAGTGCAATATTAAATGAACTCATTGCCTTCGATTCTTTGCAAAATATAAGTTTGAAAATCATAAATTTGCTCACTCTAGTAACATTGCGCGTAAGAATGGAGGCATACTAAAATTTCATCAAATGTCCACCTCTGAAAATTGTAACGCGCGACACTGAACCGCACTGCCATTACACTAGTAGAACTTTAAGGGTGCTTTCCTTTGGGATGATCCGGATCAGAACCAATGATCCAAGATCACTCCGATCGTGGTGCACCAAAGGAACCGATGAATCCACTCTGGACAAGGATCCTTCGGTTTCTTTGATGCACCATGATCCGAATGATCTAGGATCAGTAATCACTGATCCTGATCTGAATCATCCCAAAGGAACACACCCTAACATGCTCCTTCCAGCATAGGATCGGTAAGTTTTCTACCACAACCAAAAATATGAACATTATAAAAAACTGAGGAGTGGGTTATTTCTTTTTACCTTAACTTGCTCGTCTTCCATAAAGTCATTCCAATTAAGGCCATCCACGCTGTAATCCACCGTAAACTGTAGAGTAGAGGAGCTGGAATTCCATTTGAAAAAGAAGCCAAGATACTGAATAAAAGTCATGTGATCAAAGTCGATAACAAGTGCACGGTTGAAGGGCTGGTACTGTAACGTCCTGACAGAATTTTCTTCAATACTCGCTGACTGCGAACCTTGACTATCTGGAAACGTAATGCAGAGACGAAAATTGTCGTCCCTTTCACTTGTAAGAGCATCCATTATCAAAAAAGGAAACAACGTTTCAAAATCACATTGTAAAATAATGAGAAATAAACGGCACCTCAGAAAAGTACTGCTCAATAGCTTTGATTTGAATGTCACACTAGGATTTCATCCACAGGCTCAAAAGGTAGAACCACCTTGTGCGACATATTACCGTACCCAAATTGTGAATAAGCCAATCAGAAGCCTTGTTTACTGTCATGATTTTCTACGATATCACTGACCTTATATCCTACGATATCATGGACAGTTTCTAAAACTCGCACTTTTTTTCCAGACTTAAGAGATGAAAATTACAACAGAAATGCAACGAAACGCAAAACTATTACATTTGTCAAACAAGAAAGTAATTTGTTAAACGCTAACAGATAAAAAAATACCATTTCGCGCCAAAATTGGACGTGGGCGCTCGCGTGTACGTTTACGGACAGCGCTGAAACTTTTTTGTTTCAAAATGAGCATTTCTCTCTTAATTTGGACTTCCAAGATTACGAAAATGAAATTCCAAACAAAAGAATTAAAAAAATAACAGATGAGGAGTTAGAGAAGAGTATTGAGGCGCCATTCTTCTCCCGGTTCACGCGCCATATGACTAGAGCGCCTGACTGATCACGGTAACTGAAAAAATAACGCTGGGTTTTGGCACGAATTTGGGTACGGTCGTTTGGTCTCGCCATGGATATTTTAGCTCGACTGCGTCTCGCCAAAATACGAACCATGAGCTCGACCAAACTCGCCTGATATGCTGCCGAAGCGTACCAAAAAGGTACAATTAGGTATAAATAAACAGCGCAGAGAAGTACAGCTCAATAGCTTTCATTTGAATGGTCAAACTTCAGTACTTTATCCGCAGACGCAAGAGTGAGAACGATACTAAATGATTCCAAATTTGACGCTGCGAGGTCTAGAGTGTTCACTGTTCTTCAACAAGCACTTTGTCGAGTGACAAACCAAACACGCGCCTGGTTCGATTGTTCTTTAGTCTCTGTTATCTAATCTCTCGCGACCCAGTGGTGTGCTTCGATCGAAGACGTAGTTGATCGTACCCCACCCACCCTAACCCCTTTAGTTCTAAGTTTTACCTCCACCCACCTTGAAGGCTGCCTGTTGGCCATGCCGTTAAATGGAAGGAAATCCTTTCTGATTTCGGATTACATGAAGCCAATGGTGCATAGAGACGCCGCTGACAAATGGGTAGCTTGGTTTCGTTTGACAAACAACCGCGGCATACAGCTCCATTGGTACCGTTAATGCCGTAACGTAAGTTGTAGGACGTTGAGTTACATTGGTAACTTGCAAAATCTGTCAAAAGAGGAAACAGATATTCGACGCATTGGACGATGAAAGAGTCTCGCAAATGCATGTAGGCTAGACCAACCACTGTCTTGTACAGGCATTCGCGAGCATCTTTCCTCAGACTAGTCCCCTCGCATCCGGGGAGCCATCCAGGCTCTCGCTAGCAAACGTGTTCTCCAAAGTGTATTTAAACCTAGACTTAGTGTTAACAGAACTTCTCTTTAACCAGGAGCCATAATCGGGGATGGAGACCGTAACTAACTGCCATTTTCAGTATTGGCGTTGGCCCCATCGAAAAAGACAAATGTGCTATTTTTAGAAAAAATTGCGCCATCGCGCTTGACACACACGCGTGTGTGTTGCGAGGACTCCGCGCAGTGAAAAACAAACAAAATGGCGTCGGAAGTTACCTTTGTTGGAGATGAATAAATTCAATTTCTGTCATCAGTGTCACTTCCTAATTTGAGGCAAGCCCTTGGGGAGAGCTTTCTGGATAGTGACTCTGGATATGAGGATTATACAAGTGATTCCGATGATGGCAGTGAGAATAGTTTAGAAAAATCCTGTGGCGAAGATGTGTCGGACATGTCGGACGAGGATTTCCCCGTTAGACGGAAGAAACGTTTTACGGGCAAAAATGACGTCGAACTACGAAAAAATCAGTTGAAGGCCAATCAGGCAGAAAAAGGGAAAATACAGCTCGAATATATATTTCCTCTGAGGACGTACAGAGGTTGAAGGGCAGCCGCAAAGACTGTAAAATGATTTTCCAAGCACGTACTGAAGAAAAGTAACGCACTGATAAATCGTTGTCACTTTTTTCACTGCAAGAAAAATAGTAACATATATTCAAATACCGAGTCAGCAAGGAAAATGTCTGTCAAGATTTCTCAGCGTATGTTTTCTGGAATAATGTCCGCCTTTACCGAAATGGCCGAAATGTTTATAATGAAGACCAAGAATAGTGAAAAGCGCGCCTTGTTTTCAATCAAATGCTCTCGTGGTGCGTTATCAATCGTCGACAAAATAGAGAACTGGAAAAACACCAAGAGAAAAAAAACTACTTCCGTCGATGAGAAGGAGAAAGATGAAGTGAAACTCCATGCTGCCCTAGTACTTAATATTACTTTCTGGGCAATTTACGAACCTAGAAGGGATACATAGCGCGGTGGATGTGGCAAGGGTTTCAACGACAGAGTGAGCTTAATTATTTTTCTCTGCCAGCAACCCGGCGAGAAAAATCACTTTGTATCGAAGCAAAATTAAGAAGAAATTACGACTGAACGTCACTGAGACACAAATCTAAGTTGTTTCAGAGTCCTTGATTTCTTAGGACGAAAAGAAACTGTAGAAATAGAATTTTAAGCATTTAGCGCTTTGTTTACAATTTCTTTCATTGTCCAGTCAATCACTTGTTCTTAAAATTTCACAAACAGCAGGTTTCATACGGAAGGCTTTGACTCTGAAATATCGAGACAAGACAAAATAAAGCACAGTAAAATTGTAAAGAAGCATTTAATAAAAATTGTCAGACTTTTTATGGCGAGTCAGTACAAAAATCATGCAATAGTCTGAACGACAAACATTGAACAAATCCAGTACCAGAAAAGGCGACATGTTTTGGCTATACCACACAAAAATTAAATTGACACTGGTTTACCTGTACTCGTTGTGGCTCTATCTGTGTTCCCTTGAGCAGCTCCAGACATTTAGACACAAGTCGGATGCCATGCAAAATACGTTGAATCGCTTTCACAGTTGTTTGAGTGTTATTTTTACCATTCCGTCGGCGGGCTCTAAACTAAGAAAAACTGCGTTTTGTGGTTTGCTTTTAAAAAGTAAGATGGTGAATTCTAATGTTCCTCACCTCCGTAGTCTTGTTTCCGTGAGCTGCATAGTAGTTATCGTTCAAGTTTAATTATTAATCCTGTCTTCAGTTCGATCAAACAAACACATGATGGCTCCGTTGTCAGCGTTGTGCAAACGGAGCGATTTCAAAGTCGTTCATTTGAACTCCCGCAGCCATAACGGTGAGATCGTACAGCTTCAATCCGCTTTGAACGACGATTACAACAATTTTCAGGAAAAATCAAACACGTATCACATTTCAGAGCCCATAATTGGGAGATTTTTCCCAAACCTTGTGCTTGTACGTTCACTTCGGAGGAGTTTCATTGATTCATTCAACTCCGCAAAGAAACGCTGCAACACTTCGCAAGGTTTTGGCGCCTTTTTCGGTCAGTCATGTGATCGCGATCGATTCTTGTTCCCTTTTATCTCGGAGTATCTCTCTCCTTTTTTCTCTTTTTTGATTTTATAGCAATTAGTGATTGCGTTTTTAATAATAAAAACAATTGTGTACTCGGGCATACCAGATATCAAATAATTATAACCATCTTGGTCATATCCAGCACGCCCTCGTTGTACGCAAATTTGCGTGTAGTCACGCGCGTTTATGACGTTGAGGGTGGCGCAATTTTTTCTAAAAATAGCACATTTGTCTTTTTCGATGGGCCCGCGTGGACCCCGCGCTTACGGTCTCCGTCCCCGATTATGGCTCCTGCTTTAACCCTTTACCGTCAGCGTTTTTCCCTTAGAGAAACGCAATTTTTACCGCTAAAGCGGTTTTTGAAGTGCTATGGTGCCAAATGCCACTAAACTTTGCTACAAAAGCATTTTCTTACATTTTAGCTCAATTTTGAGCCAGCTTCTGTTGACAAATGTACATTATTTTGGTTTCACGCATGCGCATAAGCCAAAATTTGGATTTTTTTTTTTGCTGATTCATTTCTAATTTTTTCTCGCTTCTTTTCCTTTCCTTTTTCTCTCCCTTTCTTTTCTCTTTATCTTCTACCCTTTATCACCTTTCTATCCACTGGAAAAGTTTTGGCCCCAGTCCTTCTAAAAACCTGGAAATGGAACATTGATCAACTAGGTGACTTGGCCTATTTTACCACCAACTTTGCAGCCAAAATTGGACACGTTTTTCTGGTATAGCTCTGCCAGAATTTGGTCGATATTCAAAATGGACACACGTATGGATGGATCTGTCCTTGCTGTGCTAGCTGCTTATCAAAACAATCTGGTGACGTCAAAAATGATGACGTCACAAGTGGCTCAATGGTTCCCGACTTCAACGTCGGGAAAATACAACTCTTGACGGAAAAGAGTTCATCAATATCATACCAGGGAATTAGGTGTTGCGATTTACCATACGAAAGTAATGGCTGTGGAAAGTTGTCTCGCAGCAAGTTTTTGATACTGAATTGCCAAAACTTGCATTATATAAAATTTTGTGCCAAATAAATAGGTAGAAAAAGCTCTATAAAATAAAACATCCGTCAATTATATTTTCCCTTCTGTGTCTGCGCAATGTGGAATGATCAACAGCATATTTTACTACTTTGGCTTTGTGCTTTATGTAGGTTTGGCTTATTTTCCTTTTCCCTGGTGGTTGCGTGCAGTGGCCTCAACTAGTGAAGGGGGGGGGGGGGGTGGGGTGGGGTGGGTGGGTAGAGGTTGGTAACAGGAAGTTTTACAAACTATTTTCATAGTGGAACCGTAATTGCAAACTCGTTGTTCTCCAAAAATAGCAGAAACCGCGGCTTCAACTTGAACTTCTCAAAACTATTAATGCTTCATCAAATTTTTGCAATTAAGGAAATCTTATTCACTTCATCCCTCGTTAATTATTCCTCAAGTTTAGACAAATAAACCTATGAACGTAACTGACATTTGTTCAATTTTCAGTGGGTGATTTCATATGTTTTTGTTTTCTCTTACTTAAGTATTAACACCCCTTCATGTTTTCTTGGTCAGGTTTTATAAACATTCATTGTTTTTTGAGAAATTTCGATAAATACATTCGTGAAGGAACTTGAACAAAGAGCAGCCCCTCGAGTTTCAAGAAACAAACTTTGCTGAGTATCGTGTTATGCCTGGGAGACAATATGCGCACAGTTCTTTTTCAATAGTATAAAAATCAAATCAATACGCTCCACGTGTTGAAGCTAGCATTAGTAAATCATTGTTCATTAAAATATATTTTATATATTAAACAAAAAGTTCTCTTAATTTATTTAAAATATCGAGACGTATAATATCACTTTAAATTACAATTGTATATGGATTAGCTTTTGTGGGTTTTCTTGAACCTAACAAAGGTGATGTTTCTTCTTCTCTAGCTGGCAAAACATTTAAACACGGCTGCATAAGACGCTTGCCATGGGAAAATTTGTTGGGGAAGGGGCGCGTTTGAGAAGGGCGGCAGTGAATTATTGTACATTATAGCACAACGCTAAATTTTGGGGAGCTCCCATTGGTCGAAGTCGATCACGTGACGCGATCGTGTGTCTCTCCTCAGCGGGCGCCTATCAGCGCATAGTGCCCGCCTCGAAAGTTTTTTTAGTTCGTGAAAATTCCAGTTGCTATGTTGTCGGCGACAATTAAATAATTGTCGCAGTAAGGTTTTCATCTTTGTATTTTAAGCATATATTTGCCGCTCCATAGCCGGCGGTATTTTCGTACGAGACCAATAGACCCGTGAAAAAGTGCTGAAAGTAGTGACGATGACGTGAGAAGAAAGGGGAACAGGCGAGAGCTCAATACCTTAAATACCCTCTAAAACCTTCATTCTAGTTCCTAAAGCTGTCTGTCCCTAAAAGCCAGTAGGGCCTGAGAACGAGGACTTGCGCAAGAGGAATAGACGCCCCTAACTCTTCCAACATCGAAAAAAAGTCTTGGGCTGAAAACAAATCAAGAACTCTGGAATGTAAAATTATAAAGACCACCCAACTGGGACTGTGCAAAGAATAAATGCGTTGCCTTAATAGAGGTGTTCATGCAAATATAGCCAAAGATAAACTTGTGCTTTTCGCAGAATACTAGTGCCAAGTGAGGTAAATTGTTGTAGGCTGTTAGATTCGGACGGTACAACTTTGTTACATCTGACACGCGTACGAGACGATCCGTCTTGGAGACCAACTGTTTCACGTAAATAAGACTTCAGCTTACTTACAGTTGTATCGTTAGCCAAAAACAAAAATGTTCCGAGCAGAATTCTCTCTCACCTTAAAGAAACGGTTTAGGCTGTTATAGAATGGCAGCCAGTAGGGTACATTTTCTCTCATACTATCACTTTAAATTACAATTGTATATGGATTAGCCTTTGTGGGTTTTCTTGAACCTAACAAAGGTGATAATAAATGTAAAGAAGATCCTTGCAGTTGTTAACGCAACTTATGCAGTTGCGAAAAGAAAGCCTGAAAAAATCAGGCTTGCCGGGACTCGAACCCTGACCTCTGCGATACCGGTGCAGCGCTCTAAAAAGTCTTGGGCTGAAAACAAATCGAGAACTCTGGAATGTAAAATTATAAAGACCACCACTTATTTCTTCTTTCCGCAGTTCAAATATATGAGTTTCATATATTCACAATTTCAAAGGTGATAATGTTTCCTCTTCTCTAGCTGGCAAAACATTTAAACACGGCTGCATAAGACGCCTGCCATGGGAAAATTTGTTGGGAAAGGCGCGTGTTTGAGAAGGGCGGTAGTGCAATATTGTACATTATAGTACAACGCTAAATTTTGGCGTGCTCCCATTGGTCGAAGTTGATCACGTGACGCGATTGTGTAACTCCTCAGCGGACGCCTATCAGCCCATAGTGCCCGCCTGTGGCAATTTTCGCTCTAAATTTAGCGTTGTACAATAAAAACAATAGAGTCCTTCTGTCTCAGGCCCTATGTGTGATAGGTTCCCTTGGAAATTTGATGTTCAAACTTCATATATTGTGAACATCAAATTTCCGAGGGCAATCTATCACACCATAGTGCACCATAGTTCCTCGACAGAAGAACTTTATTGTTTAAACATTATCCGTGTGAAACAGGTGCCTGTATAGGATACTGAGAGTGTGTTATATATATTTTTTATCGGATCTGTGAAAAATTTATAGCTCGAAAGTTTTCTCTGTGTCAGTAGGATATTGACGGTGTGAGAGGTAAAACAACAAAGACATGGATCTGCTTATCAAAACATCGAAAAGGAGTTAATTATTTGAACAATACATCCGATCAAATTTGAGATGAGAGAACAGTTAAACTACAATTAATTTTTCAAAAGAAAGAAGGCGGGAGGTGTGTTATTCCTCAAGTTAACTGCTGGATAGGGAAATCATGCTACTCTGAATATTCAAACTCAGTGTTAAATATGCTTTTGGAAAGAAAAAACCTTCCGCAATACAAATCTAAAGGATATAAAAAATTAAACCGAATTGAATAACATATTTTTTCAAAAGTTAAAATAAAAGGTAAAAAATTATTAAATATATTAAAGGTGTATCAAAGAGTAGATAAGTTTGAAAACTTTTACTCGTTTTCCTGATGAACATAATTTTAATCTTGCTTGCACGAATAGTTTCATGAAGTATTATGTAACGCAATGACCTTCAATTATTCTGTTGTCACCGTTACGCTAGGTGATTTGCCTCGGAAACGAGTGCAAATAGGTCGAAAGCGTTTCTACAATGTACGAAAGGCGTTAGCGCAAAAGGAACTGTATTGTTGTTTCTCTTTTTCATCTAAAAAACACCTAAGATCAAACTGCGTGGAGTTACCCCAAAAGCTTCCATGTACATTCATCTTATGTGTTTAGGTCAAGATAAAAAGTTACAATTAAAATATCCGATTACATATCACAACACAAGTACATGACGTTCTAAGGAAAGAAAGAAACTTATAACACTACACAGCTTTTTTCAAAAGTTTGTTCCTCGGTGCAATGATACGTTTGATTTCGAGAAAAGCTTATGTTACCAAACAGAGATAATAAAGGTACAGTATGTCTCGTTGAATGAGAAACTTCCTGAAATATTTTACCTACTATGAGGTAATACTTCTAACGGTTATGTTAGATCACTTACGTGAATTGATCACATGAAAACCAAGAACCTGCAAAAGGAAACAAAAAGGAACGATGAGTACGATCATTTAACTGTAGTGGGATCCAACTATTCACAAAGTTAAAGTATAACGAGCTAACAGTCTACGTATTACCTGTAACAGCAGAAATAGTTCCCCGAAAAGTAAAACTGAATACCCCATATTTTCGATTCAAGATACCATTTCCACTTTGAGCGCACTTTTCGTTCTTTGAGCAAACCTTTGTGGATGACGACGGTCGAAACTGCACCTGTACCTTAAATGTTTTAACTTTCCAAAGGACACCTGGCGTACGAACCAAATGATGTTAATATTACCAGGTTTATGATTTGCTCAACTCAAAGGAATTAACGATGTTTTAAGTTACTGAACCCGTGTTACAAATTGGAAGTCATTAAGTATGAAATAATACAACAGTTGGAATTCTTCGACCTCCTGCAACGGTAATCATTTGTGTCTTAACTAAATGTCACGGTTTACTTGACGCTTCCACAGAAATTATAGACATCAATAAAGAATGAGATTTATTGTAGAAGTGCTCGAAAGCTTTTTTTAGTTCGTGAAAATTCCAGTTGCTATGTTGTCGGCAACAATCAAATAATTGTCCTAAGATTTTTATCTTATATTTGCATATATTTGTATTTATTATTCAACAAATTGTCACTATGCCCATATATGGTAAGGAAGCCCTCAATATCTGTCATCCGTACATGACAGATATCCTGCGATATACGTAAATGACCATATTTGGAAGTGCACTGCACATTTTCTTTCATTGCTTGTTTGGCGGCCATTTTGAAAAGCAAGGCAGTTTTAGCAGTGTTCTCGGTAAATTTAACTCTCTGGAAGAAACTTTCCACGATTAAATGCTCTCAAAATGTCAACAAGTGTTTGCTTCAGCTCACAAAGATATCCAGAGGTTGACTTGGAATTTTCATAGTGAGAACTCAACCAAGAAAATGCTTTTGCGAACGAAGCAGCAGACTTGCTCACGGAAAGTTGTAAAGACTAAAGTTGAAAAGATTTTAATTCACAGGAAGAGGACTTATTCTCGGTAAGGTAGCAGAATTTTTTTTTCCTTTGTCTTGTCATTTCCAAAGATGAGTTTGTAAATAAGTCTTTTTAAGTGAACGGCAGTAAACTTCGATTTCTTGAAGTTCTGTTTTGATTTTTTTAAGCTTTATGTGTTGCTAGCTTTTAGGGTTTTTATCATAGAGCCGTAGTTTTTCTCGTTCTGAAAATGGTAGTCGATGGGAATTTGTTGAATAATAAAACAATTATCCTGCTCAATCTTGCGGAATATCCCCTGATTTAGCCAACTCGGCCTACGGCCTCGTCGGCTAAGTATCAGGAGATATTCCGCGCGATTTCGCAGGATAATTGTTAAATATTAGCATATATTTGCCGCTCCATAGCCGGCGGTATTTTCGTACGGTAAGAAAACGAGATCAATAGACTCGTGAAAAAGTGCTGAAACAATTGACGATGACGTGAGAAAAAGGGGAACAGGCGAGAGCTCAATATCTTCAATACCCTCTAGAACCTTTATCCTCGTTTCTAGAGCTGTCTTTCCCTAAAAGTCGGTAGGGCCTGAGAACGAGGACTTACGCAAGAGGAATAGGTTGCTCTCCACCGCGGTCAAACGTCTTAGGCAGTTTTTTCGTTTAAATTCGTAAGATTTATTCACGATGCAGTCGAGACTTGAGCAAGGATATAAAAAATAGTGTGTGAGTGTAAATAGATATTCATTCCTTCCAAATATCCTAGTTTCTTTGCTATTCAAATGTTCCGCGCCTGAACAAAATTACTTTAACAAATTTCGCCAACAAGTCCGTTTCCCGTTTTCAAACACTTAGGAGTTTTTTTTAGTAAAGTTCGAAACATTTTAGTAAATCTACAGGATAATGACAAAGAATCAAACTTTGAACAGTGAAAATAATTCCCTTATCTTTGAAGTACTTTTCTTATTCTTCTCGTTTGACCGCGGTGAAAGGCTGCGCGGAATACTAGTGCCAGGTGATCATGAGGTAAATTGTTTTAGGCTGTTCGATTCGAACGGTACAACTTTGTCGCATCTGACACGCTTACGAGACGACACGTCTTCGAGACCAACTGTTTCACGTAAATAAGGCTTCAACTTACTTACAGTTGTATCCTTAGCCAAAAAGAAAAAACTGTTCCCAGCAGAATTTTTCCTCATCTTAAAGAAACAGTTTAGGCTCTTCTGGAATGGCAGCCAGTAGAGTACATTTTCTCAAAGTCCTTCGCTTCTCTAGGAGGTCTAGGAGGTTTCAGTTTCGCTCCCCGAAAACTTTCTGAGCTCGGCTGGTGGGTAAGTCTACCAGGAAACGAGATATTGACAACTGCGTGGTTCAATGGCGCACTATATTATGGTGTTATAATAACACCGTAATATAGTACGCCATTGAATATACCCCAGAGAACGATGCTGGTGTTCTTGATGATGAAAACAAGGACGAGTGTTATACATAGAGCTGTAGGAAGCGCTACAGAATTTGCGAGTTTACGATGTCTTGCTCGTCGTCTGGGTCTTGAATTGGGAGGTGAGTAACGACACTGGTAGGTTAGATAACGAGAAAGGCTTCTGAAATCAGCAATTTTCTTCCCTGATTGATGATGAAGAAGGCTCAGGGCATTGTTGCAAAATACAAACAAACGAATACACGGACTGTTCATTGGAGCAACCCTATTTTTGGCACCAAACTATTCACAGGCACACGTTTTAAAACAACACGAGATATTCCAAACCGGAATTTTGGACGCAAATTAGAGTAGCCTACACAAGCTACGCTACAGCCTGCACTAGCTACGTTTTTCTTGCGTTCTCATATTTTCGTTTTGTTTTATAATCCATTTAAGTTGTAATCCACAGCTGTGGCTGTTCCAATCGTTAATTGAACTTCTAATTTTAGACGGAAATCCCTTAAAGGAATTTTATCCAATTGCTTTCCAACACGTTTTTCGGTCCCAGGCTAAGCATTCGAGGGTTCGGAGTTTGAAGAACGTTCAGGTTTACTTCTGTTTCGTTAGCAGCTGCAACTTGATCACGCTGCCGTTTCTTTCAGTATCAAAATGATGTCACCCAAGAACCAAGTCTTGGCTTCCTCTGGTCTTGCGAAAACACCATCTTTGTCGGTTAGAAAGTCAACCACCACTCCTTGTGACTTTCGTCAAAACATCTGCAATTGAAGAACTTTACGAATTGTCATCTTGCGTTCAATTATTTTCATATCCAACTTTCCATACTATGGAAAAACGCAGTCGGTCCGCCACATGGCACCTTGTCACTCTGAAAAGTACAAAAAATAAGTTAAGTAGTTTTGTTTTGTTGTTGTTGTTTACTTCTTTTTGAAATTATGAATATATGAAACTCATATATTTGAACTACGGGATGAAGAAATAAGTGTAAAGGAGATCCTCGCAGTTATTAACGCAACTTATGCAGTTGCGAAAAAGAAAGCCTGAAAAAATCAGGCTTGCCGGGATTCGAACCCTGACCTTTGCGATACCGGTGCAGCGCTCTAACCAATTGAGCTAACAAGCCAACTGGGAGCTGGTCATTGAATTGGTTCGTAATATACCCGGGAAAGATGAAGATGAAATTATGAACATATGAAACTCATATATTTGAACTGCGGAATGAAGAAATAAGTGTAAAGGAGATCCTCGCAGGTATTAACGCAACTTATGCAGTTGCGAAAAAGAAAGCCTGAAAAAATCAGGCTTGCCGGATGAGTTTACCCCTAAAACCCCTAAAGCCCCACACTTCTCGATGTGTGGAAGTATAGAATACTCTGATAGAGCTAAGTAAGAAATGTACGCACTATTTTCCGATGCTGAAAATTAAATCCTCGTCATTTTTACTTAGTTCCACACTCCTCGTGGAAGTGTGGAAGTATAGAATACTCTGCCAATTAAGGAACGGACCTTTTCCCGGTGCCTAAAACGATGAGGGGCTGGATTCATGATAGGCTCAGTCTCCAGCCGTGAGTGTCTCGATGCGCCCGCGATTCTCGCCACCTTCACGGCTGGGCGCACGGGTTTGGTTATTGTTTAGACTGACCAATCAGAGACAAGCCCCCTGAAATTTGCAGGGCAGAATGTGTGGCATAATTAAGCGGGATTTCGTCTTTCTTTTGAAATTTCACACTTGTAGGAGGCGTTTCAGGAAATACTTTTCGCATTTCGCTTTTTCTCAAGACGATACAAAAAATACCCGTTAAAATTTATGCAATCGACGTGTGGATTGTCTGCATAATTATTAAAATTGTAATGACGTCACGGACATGCAACCAAACCCGTGCGCCCAGCCGTGAAAGTGACGAGAATCGCGGGCGCATCGAGACACTCACGGCTGGAGACTGAGCCTAGATTCATGAAGCCCTCCTAAAAAAATTCCTAAGTATTGTCGAAAAACAAAAGCCTATTGTTTAGAAACAATACTTTGGAATCAACTTGACTTGGGACAGCTTTGTGAATTCTACCCCAGGTTTGTAACGCTCCAGTTATTCTACGGTATTACTATTTAATACTAATAATAGCTGACACTACAGCTGCCCCCGCTGTTAAGAGTTTTTGTGAACGTATTTATTGCTTTTGAAGGTTTCCTTTTTCTTGATTTACTTGGAAACACTTTTGTGTGGCATGTTTTTTTCTGTGGTATAATTTAGGTTTAAGATTGTTTCTGCAGAAGCAGGCCGAGTTTAGATTTGCACCCAGTTCAGTGCTTAAAGATTTCACCATTGGTGTTCACTGACATTACGGGAATTTGCAATTTTCTGGAAGTCGCGTTTAAGTGGAACTGACAACATTTTCGTTTTTATTTGAGTACATGCAATCGCAATGCAGACAAAACAACATGGGAATGTAAGACAGATTAATCAATGCCACACTATTACGCTACAATGGATCGACAATAACTAAGGTACCACTTGGTGTATTATCTACCCAGTTACCTATGGCATTTTCTCCTTCAAAGCAGTATTTTTCTATACAATTTCCACAGCGGAGTAAATTTTTGCGGGAAAAAAATGCGGTAATCTTATTTTGTGGTAACTTATTTTTGCGGATTGTGAAATAAACTGCAAAATCGCAAAAATTAGAACCCCCCAAAATTTAGTGCCACACGGTAGTCTACAATTTAGCCTGAGAAAACAGCCGACGTTTCACGAGGTCGCCACTTGAGCCCTCGCAAGACGACGTCTGAGTAACGAGCGCAGAAATTCCATACTGATGACGTGTCACTACCCAGACCTTGGTAGTGCTTCTGATTGGTTGAAAGAAAATTCCAACCAATCAGAAGCACTACTAAGATCTGGGTAGAGACACGTCATCAGTATGGAATTTCTGCGCTCGTTACTCAGACGTCGTCTTGCGAGGGCTCAAGTGGCGACCTCGCGAAACGTCGGCTGTTTTCTCAGGCTATCTACAATTGGGTTGCACAATGCAGCTGAACATGCTCTACTAAAGGCCCGGCGTGTTAAATCGATGAAAATCGATCATCGGAAATCCAATCGATATCAATCGAAACAATTAGTCAATTGATGATGGCCAATCGATGATCAATCGATCAATTGTACACGGCTCTTCTACATTCAGTGTAGTTCAGTTTCACGCTGCGATACGGTAGAAAACATTTAGAAGTCTTTTATTGACACAAAATGATTCCCCACCAGATTTGAGCGTCATATGGTATCAGTTTTATCTCCCACATTCGATATCAATCGATAACAATTAATCGAATTATCACAAAAACGTGCGTTATCGATTGTTCATCGATTTCCAACATCGATCAACTAATTGTTATCGATTGATATCGATTCATATTGATTGTCATCGATTATCTATTTCATTGATTTAACACGCGGGTAAAGGGGAAGGGTTTTAGAGTCTCAGCGGCACACCCTCACCCAGAAATTCACAGAATAACCCCCATCTTGCGCGTATCTTTTGTTCGCTCCCAACAATCCGAATGCCTGGCTCGGTGAGAAACAGTGGACGTCATTCTGAGGACCCGGGTAAGGAGAAGACGATGAATATGAGATAGGCACAATTTGAAGATGGATGCCTTGCCACATTGGCTTATTAAAACGAGCCAGCAAGACATGTCCCCGTGTAAATTCTAGCTAGGCCATAGCTGATTATATTCAATACACTGAATGCAGAAATCAAGATGGCAGAATTCGAAAAAGATTGCTGTAATTTAACTCCCTACCTTTCCAACGTCCTGAACGATCAAGACCCCTGACCCAGGGGGGGGGGACTCCCCCATGAAAGTGACGGGGATGCTCGTCGTCTCGCTTAGGAGTGTAAATTGCAGATTTTGGTCTCACTTAGGGTGTTCAGGACGAAAAGCCAATATTTTTACCCATACAGGTATCGCTTAGGGTAGACTATGAACGAAAACCTATGGATTTACGACAATGCTTTTCAAATTTAGTTATAGAAGACAGCATTCGTCGGTCATAGAGCGCTTTTCAAATGAGTGTCGTAAAACCAAAACCAAAGTAATTACCCCAGCCAATCACAACAAACACAAATTACCCAATGAACCAATCAGAACTCGAAGCAAATACATGTAACCGGCTCCAAGCGCGGGAAAACGCGTGCGAGCAAGTGGCGATTGGTTTGAGTTTTACTTCTGATTGGTCGTGAAAGTGGCGCGAGATTTTTTAACCAATCACAGAGCGAAGTAAAGCAAAACCAAAGCAAACCGTGAATTGCTTTCGACACTCAATTGAAAACCGCTCTATCTTAAGTGCAATTAAAATCACTATAGCTCTTATTTAGTTGTATGTTTTAGCATGGTCTCCTTTAGAGGGGAAATAAAACCTGAGCCACGCCTAGATTGGTCTCCTTTAGGGGTTTAATTCTAATTTTCCGACGAGCATCCCCGTCCCTTTCATATGGGAGTCCCCCCCGGACCCCTGATTACTTAACCTGCAAGCAGGCTACGTTTGTCATGTTTTAACAACGTTGCTCTTTAGTCTTACCAATTGCAATACGTGGGTCCTGTCGCTTGCAATGTTTATGGCTTGGTTTTGCGTTTCTGTAACCTGGAAGAAAGGCTTTTTGGCAATTGTCGATTCTGGCGTCCACTTCCGCTTAGTACCCAGTCTTTCTCCAATCTCTTGACATAACTACAATAGATCAAATCAGTCTGCCTGAACTTTACTGCTCAAATGGGGTTCAAATAGTTAGAATTTATGGCGTATCGATCTCGCTAGCAGTCTGCAATCCAAGGAATTTCAGTAATTTGATTATCTTGAGTATATCTTTTGATGTTTTGAGCTGCGCCTCCCACAGTCAACTGTTGACCGCTAGATGTCTGGCTGCGAGGGGAACGAAGAAAAGCCGTGCGCTCAAGGTAGTTTCCTCGACTTTCGCCCTGCTACAGAGGAAAACGAACCCAAACCTCCTACAGGCGTTGGAATAGGTCAAGTTAACGAAAGCTTTGGTAAGGTGATCATGTGATTGTGTTATCTTGTGACCAGCCAAAGAAAAAAGCTTGCAGTAGATGAATGTTCGAGATTTTATCATAGTCATCATATGACATGTCACCTCGACTGTCTGAATTGTGAATTGAAATCTGTGATCCGAACTGGCTTGTAGTTTATTTTGGAGTGTGGACAAAATCAAAATTTATAGTTTACAGCTTTTTTATTTCAAAGTCAAGAGTTTTCAATTCAGGAATTATGTTTAAGTGAACTGGGAAAAGCGAAAAATTAGTGCATTTCTCGGGCATTTGTGTGCAGGATAAAGAACCGTGAAATCGATCTCCTCAGTCGATTGCACCAATTACTGAATACCTCAAAAACTGGCCATCGCATTTCCAAATGTATTTCAAAACGCTTTACGGAACGAATGACACGAAATTTTACAGGCGATTCCCGACAGACGTCCTTGTAAGCATTGATGCACAGCACGCTTGTCTATTGTTATCGAATAACCGAAAATAATGAAAATATTGTTATCGAAATATTGCTATTGTTATCGAATAACCGCAAATAATGAAATTTTACTTGCTATCAACGGAAGCTAATGACTTGAGTTAATTTTGTTGTTATGGGAACTAAACAATGTTAGAACTAATAAATGCAGGAGATTATGCAAATTTTTGCCCTGACGTATTTTGCTGTCTAATTTGCTTGTCTTCGGATCGAGCGAACGGTCAACCACCGAAGCCTTACTTTCGATTTCGTTTCGTTCACAAGGTAGGAAAATGTACTCTTTTAGCTTAGCAGAGTTAGATACCTGTAGTTAATAGGCCTCTGTGTTCGTCTCTTTTGTTTTGAGTGTTCAGAGAAGAACTGAAGGTGTTCCCTTCTTTGTGATTGAAAATTGTGCGACGCATTAGTGTCACGAAAAGTTCTGTTATGCAAACTTTTCTTATTGAAACATATTATTTATTCTCTTCGTGTCTCTCTTTGATTTCACAAAATTATGGATAGTTTATCGTGCCAATCTTTGAAGTAAACCTACTTTTACTTTAAGATTTGCCAAAACGTACATAATCCAGACCTCAGTATTTACAATTTTTTGTTTTCCCGAGGGACGCAAACACCGCCAAAGATCTCCGAAAGGGGAACAAACAGATCATTAATTTGAACTTTTCGTGGCTAACTGCGGTATTGCTAATGGCCATATAACTTTCAGTTCAAACTTCGGCTCATTTCATTCAGGAAACTGCTATATTTGTAGCTTCACTCATAACACCTTGCAATATATTATGCAGCTTATATGGGGGCCGTTCACAAGATACCGGAATGACGTTCGTCCCTGAACGAGTTCATTCAATCCCCATATATTTCCCTGTATCTGTTTAGTTAATACATGATACCAAGACGAAACATTGTTCCCACACAAGTTATTCCGGAATGAATTCATTCTGGTTTTCAATCCGAATGAAATTCTCGTTCTGGTATGACATTTCATTCTTGTATCACGTAAACTGAAAACAAACTCCGGCATTATTTCTGAAATGAAACCACAAACCGTGTAGTCTTGGGCGAGTGGCGCATGCACATCATTTTCAAGATGGTGGACAACAGAGGTTTTTTTTTTCCATTGTTCAGGCAAGCAACAACCCTCGATCATGTTTCTCCACCACAAATCTGTTCTGCCCGGTCTTATCCAATGTGATCTTCTCGTTCTTCTTTGGACTCTTCTTTTAACAAATATGTTCATATTAGGGAGGGTACAGTTTGAACTTAGAGCAAAAAAATGTGATCATATTTTCTGTTAGCCCAAAGAAGCAACCCTATGGTCAAATTGTCAGTTAAAGTAGGAGATATGGCCATTAATGGGCACAATGACATTTTGCATGAAACTTGCGCCATCTTTGTTTTTGATCTGGCATGAAAACAGTGCATGCGAGAATGCCTGAGCTGGTCAATTTTGTCGTGTGAATGGAGTACCAACTTCATTGTGGAACGGAACTCATTCTGGAATGAAACTGATTCTGGTATCTTAATTTGTGAACAGCCCCTTAGTTGCATTTAGACCAAGTTCAAACTAGCTACTGTATACTAGATAGCTGTTTGTTCAGGGAGATGAAAAAACGTTTACTTTAGGTAACAGATTTAAACCAGTAACACACTGGGTAATTTTATTCACTCATGGTGGCAAAACAGTGACTAGGAGCAATAAAATTGTTACTACAGTGTAATTTTGATAGGGAGTTGCTGATAATTTTCCAGATCGCTGGCAAATTAAATTGCCAATAGTGACCTTTAGATCTTGAGACCTCCTTTAGATCGGACAATGCGTACTAGATTGAGTATGAGGTATGACTTGAATTTCAAACCAGTGTCATTTCCAGAGCTCTCATTCTGTCATGTTGTTTACGAGTAGAGGAGGAAGCTCCAGGGATGAGATT
Organism: Siderastrea radians; assembly: GCA_964017195.1. Classification (NCBI taxonomy): domain Eukaryota; kingdom Metazoa; phylum Cnidaria; class Anthozoa; order Scleractinia; family Rhizangiidae; genus Siderastrea; species Siderastrea radians. The sequence continues at coordinate 50,561,996 of OZ024891.1, read as the reverse complement.
AATATGTGACATGACAATGTAAAGCCTGCAAGCAGGATTTAAAAATTCATACTCTCACTCGATTTCTTGTACTCATGCTCATATCTAAAGGTCCCAAATATCTGACATGCCAGATAATCTGTGATTTTGGTTGCTTGTGGTGAGGTTCAAAACTTGCTGATGAAAATGGTCATACCAAAAGCGGATAGTCCTGGCAGTCTCTGTGGGGAGTGTACAAAATTGCATAGTGTATTGCCTTATGAACGGTTAAAATGATTATTTTGTTCTCCAAAATGAAAGAAATTTATTGAACACATTTTCTTTTCTTCTAAAAGTTCCTGATCAGAGAGCAGGGAATCTTTTGAGATTGCCCTCTCAGGAATCAATGGCATCTACAGAAACATATCACAGCAATGCTTCAAGCATGGTTCATGTTCAGCCGCAGGGTGGCGCCAATGCAGGATATGAGGATGATGATGATGATGATAAGGATCACTGGCATGATGACGAGGATGTAGAAAAGAGCATGCCAAGCCACCACTTTCGCTCCATCAGAGGTCTGCCGTCAGAAAATGCATTCAAGCAAGGGATGCGAAGGACCTTGAAGAAAAGAGTTCATGGTTCACGCGGCTCTGTTAGAAGCTTGTCTTATGATGGAACTGATGATGGGTCTAGTGTTTATGAGGATGAGGTACTCCATGATGTACAGGTAAACCTCACAGCAGAAGAATTTGCTGAGCTGACCAAAAGGAGAAAGTCTATCAAGGAAATGCCAACATCAATCAGGCGAAAGCGCAGTCTTAGGTATGAACTGCCTCCATTAACTTGCTTGTCACCTGACAAACCAGTCAGACAAACATTGCATTGCTACTGTACATTCCCCAGTGAATTGCTGTCTGAGACAAAAATAACCTGCCTGCATTATGACATACACTGCAGCACTTCTCATACCTATATCTTTATTGGAATAAATAAATGTTGAAGAAAAGAAGTGCCAAAATGTGTGATCAAATTTCAGATGTGTCGGGCTTGGCCCTCCATCACTGGAAGACACTGAAAACATGCCATGGTGCCAATATTTTATAAGTTCAAAGGTGTGTGCATGAGGAACTCAAAGGAACTGGCCTCCTTTCTTACTTCTGGTTCCATTTCAGTTCATTGCCCACGCTCCTTCAAACATTCTTAGTATTCTTGGTATCTTTCACTGAATTCCACCGATCTCACTCATCTCTCTCTTCAGAATGTTCCACATTACTCATCTCTGTTAAATCTTTTGTTTTATGTGAAGAGAGAATGTTGAGTCTGCTGCAGCACGAAGAGACACCCACAAGAGAATAAGTGCTTGGAGGCAATTTAAGCTGACAGTTGCCATGGTAATAAATAAATAAATAAATAAATAGATAAATATTATTGCATTGTCATTTAAATAATTAGTGTAACATTATTTTAACGTACATGCACCTAGACCTGCATTTGCTACCACCTGCATTTTTACCAGCATTCTCAACCCCCCTGTTGAGGGGCTGGGGGGTGGGGAGTCACATGTAGCTGTCCACCAACTATCAAGGCAAAGGTCTGGTTCGTATAATTAATTTTATGTATGTGTACATTTTTAGCTACAGTAAAAAATCAATGTCCAAAATCAAACCTTCTTTTTATATATTAACTTTTAAAATCAAACAGGATTAGTGCTCAGATCAATCTGTTCTTCTGAGTAACAGCACACAAATTTGAGGATTTAAGATTGTGTGAAAGTGGTTGTTTCTTAGAAAAGTATTTTCAAGTGCAGTTAATCAATAATATGTTCTTGCTTTCCGAGTCAGCCACAATTTGAAGAAATATCATTGTCAGTTGAATTCAGCTTTTACAGATTGTCATAACCTTTTGTTTCAGGGCTGGCAACATTTTAAAGATGGGGCCAGAGAAATTCTGTATTCTATGGAATTGTGGAAAAGCCATCTTAAGTTAATTCATGGTGAGTGCACTAGACAGTATATTTAATTTCATCATTATTAGATCCATCTGCAATTTCTTTAAGAATTGTTAAACTTTTCTTGTGAGGCTAACCATATCATGCATCATCATGTGTACAGTGAGTTACGATGCAGATCAGTGTTCATGTCATTGTACAATGATCTGGGGTACAAAGGAGAGACATTTAGTGCACAGATCTCTCTGATCAAGATCTGTTTCTGTAGGTTTTACGATCTCTCACAAAGTGACCTGTTATATCTTGAGAGTGTAACTTAAGTGGCATTTTGTACCACATAGCACTAGATATTATAACATCGCTTTTTTGTGCTTTTCACTGTTTTTTTTTTTGAAATACCGATAGTAAAGATCTGATGTTACATGTAGCAAGAACAACTGAAAAGTTGCTCATTTAATAGGGGAAGGAGTCTATATAAAATGTTCATTTCCAAATGTGTAAGAATTTATTCCTGCCAGGGGTTTCATTAAGGTTTTCTGCAGGAAGGCAATTGGTTTTCTGAGGCAGGCCAAAATATTGGAATTTAGCCTTGTTATACAAAAAAACCTTTATTGAGATGGTAAGAGTAGGGAGGCAAAATTATGTTTTCAGCCTGTCAATTTTCCCAGTGCCTGGTCCGTAATGACGCACCTGCCTGCAATAAGTTAGGTCATGTTTTTGGGGTAGCATGGCTCTGTCCATTGCTATCACCCACATTGTCAGCAGAGCTATTTTTTGATTTGATGCTCAGTTCTACATGATGTAACTAGTCATGCATTACATGACAAAATATGCAAGGTGTGACTTGTTCTTCAGCAACTGCACTATCAGTTGTATCCATAATGTGGACCAATTTTTTTCTTTGTCAACAGGAATGTTTGGATCAGGAGTTCTGTCCTACTTTGTGTTGCTGCGCTGGTTATTTCTGCTCAACATCGTGATACTGTTGTTGACCATTTTCTTCCTGTTCATACCACAAGTAATCCATGAGAACAGTGTTGAAAACAACAATGCTTCATTTAGTGGCTGGGAGATGCTCACAGGCGAGGTAAGACAGGGGAGATGTCAAAGTTGATGGAAAACCAAGAGTTATCTGAAGTCTAATGACTCTAGACTGATGGTGATCGGACCAACATATTCAACATGTGGAATGTCAATGCTTGATTTAGCCCCCTTCCATCCCCTCCCCTATGGAATACAGTGATGTTAAAAATCCTTAAGAGTTGCTTGAAAACATGATCTGTGGGTAATTAATGCTGCTAACATCCGGGGCAATAAAATTAGACCACCCTTGCCCAAATGCTAATCAGATTCCAATGCTGTGAATTACTTTATCACTGAAACATAAGTTTGGAGGAAGGTGCCTTGGAAATTGTCCTGCATACTCAACATTTCAGTCTGTGACTGAGGTATCCATGGCAACCCTGAAAGGAGCAACTGGCAGGCAGATCCGGCTCTGTCAGGGAAATTTGTTATCAATCAGTGAAATGGCAACGGTGGGGAATGAAGGGATCAAAAAACTTCATAGTGAAAACAACAAAAATATTTATGATTTGTAACAGTCAGCAAACACAAAGCAACAAAGCACAAGACACTACCAGCCCCTGCAAAAGCCACTGGGGCACCTCACAGAACTTGACTGTGCAAGTTCTGGAGGGAAAAGCCACTAGCCTGCTTTGCCTTGAGTTTAAGATTGCCTTTGGAGATTTATTTTATTATATGCTTGCACATGTACATGTAAATGGTCAGCCACTGTGGTACATGTATGCTAGTGAGTGGTTGATCAGTGTTGTTGACCTTTTATGTCTTTGACTTTAGGGTTGGTTCACCAAAACAGAGCTTTACTATGGAGGTTACACCCATGAGAAGATTGGTGATGGTGATTTGCGTTATAACATGCCGTTAGCTTACCTGCTGGTCGGGGGTGGCTATCTTCTTCTGTGTTTGATCATGCTGGTGTACAGGTAAATGACAAAAGTGAATCAATATTCAATTATATATGAATAAAATTTACTCTTAGGAGGCCTGGTTTACATTGGAAAAAAAAAACAATGTGCTAGAAGTGGTTACATTGCCAGAATTCTGTTTTGAAAAGTCAGCCTCTTTAAAAGTTGTGTGTGTTTCCCAGTGTTCCATGTGATTTATTTAGCTGTTGAAATTTAAAATCTAGATTGCACTACTAAAAATATTAAAAATTTGACTTTTATTTCATTCCTGTAGCATGGCAAACTCCTACCGAGAGAACTACATCTACTCAGGAGATGACTTCAGTTTCTATATAGCCAAAGCCTTTTGTTCTTGGGATTATGGAATAACAGACAAGAGTGCAGCACTACTGAAACACAAAAGCGTCTATAATGAACTAAAGGTTTGTGTAAGAAGTTTGTCTACTCTTGGCGTTAATAAGCACAGGAATGGAATGTACCAGAACGAGCCAGAATATACTGGAATGGCCTAGCTGGACTGAAACAGAATGACACTGCTATGAGATTGAATGATCTGGTACTCTCTGGGGACCTCATTCCAGATCATTGCATGTCATCCCGATTCATTCCTTTCTATTCATGTGTTAAGTAACACCGGCCTGTCTGCTCTGTTTACAAGCTTGGTTGCTTGCAAGGTCTTTATACAAGGGGACTCTCCCAGGGTTAAAAAGTCTCTTTTATTTTAACCAGTCCCCTCTGTGACAAACACTGCAGACAGTACCAAGGGGTATATGTGTTGTTGTGATTAGGACAAAAATCAACTAAAAGTATGTGATGCATGAATTTCAAATTAACTTAAAGGCAGGCGTGAAGTGTAAATTTAGGAATGAGTGTGTCATGTGAATTGTGTGGAGGGGGGGGTGGGGGGTGGACGGGGGGGTGAGAGCCCTGGTCATAATATCCAAACAAACATTAACAATACCTTTATCCATGGGGATTTATATCACAATCAAGTGCTCTTCCTCAAGGAGCTGTGCTTAAGTACAAATGTAACAAAACAAACAAATTTATAAATCACTGCTGTGTATAATATCCTAGCTGGAGACTAGTCCCTTTCTGCATGCCAATCCTTAATGTGAAATTACAGTGCCTGTTGTAACAACTTTTTAACTTTGAATTTTTACTTTTTTTAGGAGGCAATTGCTGAGGAGAATTACGATTATGAGCGTACACTGAGTGAAAAGTGTAATGTATTCTGGTTTCGTGTGTTCACCAATTTCATTGTTCTTGTGCTAATGGCTGGAGCTGCCTACCTCATCAGATTCTCTGCAAGCATTTCAGTTTCATCGGTATGAAAAGGATCATGTAGTGGTTTTTGTGTAATGTAAATGAAGGTTTTGTTGCCTTGTCAACCTCTGGCTAATTTGTACAGTCTGAACTTAATGGTACTACTTTTAGTTGCTGCAGTTTACCCCAGTGCGTGTTTATTACCTGTCCTATCGAGAAAACAAGTCATTAACCGTGAAAATTGTTACATCCACTCTGATAGTCTGGCCACCTCGCTGGTATGAACACTTTCTAATTGGTTTGATGGCCTGGGGGACACTCCTCAGAATTTTTGCCCAGGCTTTTCCCACCCCGTTCTCCAAACCCTGACCCTGTTTCAAACCGAAATATGTAATTTTCCAATACCCATTGTCAGACCACACCTCTAAAATCCTTATCTGTTTTCAGACCTGGTCTTCAAAATCCATTGCATATCAGACTTTTAGACCAAAATGGTTAAAATCTATAATACCCATTTTCAGACAAAAAGAGCTTTAAATCCATACCCCTTGGGACAGCACATACATGCATCCATACATGGATCCCTCCACCCCCTCCGACAAGGATAAATCTCTTACTGATCTCAGACTTTAGAGCAAAGTGTTTAAAATCCATACTTATTCCCAGATCAAAATGGACTAGTCAAGAACCATACCCCTTGGGGCGACTCATACTTCTATAACTTATAGCCTGTTAGTACAGGTGCGGTTGTACAGCCTGGGGGGTGGTACTCTCATAAATCAGGGTGCACATGGCTGTTTGGGGTTAATTGCATACCTAGGTCATGAACTTTCTCCTGTCCCATCCTGTAAGGACTCGATCTACTTATTCGATTAGTGGTCGTATGACATTCTCTGACATCTTCATTTTTTATCTAAAAAAGTCAAAGAAGCAAGATTGATATGTTCTCTAACGATGTATTAACTTATCAAATAAAAAAATTATTGCAATTGCTAATATTCAGTAAATTGTTTCATTATTCTACTGTCAGGGGTGGCACTACAAAACTTAATTCTCAGTCCTCCCAATGGGAGTCGAACCCATGACCTTCCAGGTGCTGGTTGGATGCTCCATCACTGACCTACACATGTATCATTCCAGCCAATCATAACTCCAGATCACATTTATTTTACAACAAAATCAGATCGCTGAGCACTTGTGTTCTGAAGTCCTGACACTAGAACATTTGATCACACACTCCAGATATCTCACATTATGTGTGTGACCATCAGCACCACATTAAAGAACTTGGTTGGCTTTCATGTGATGATTTGCTTCATTATTGTAACGTGCAATACAATGCAGAAATGTCACAAGGACTGAACCCTGTGACTTCTATTCACCCCCCCCCCCCACCTCCAGTGCTTTGTAGTAAGGGAATTAACTTAACCCTGCTACAACTTGTAAGATGTCTGGTGACATTTTGTCACTTTTGGTTAAAAATGGCAAAAGGGTTTTAATACTCTTGGGAGGGGTAGTTAGTTCATTCTTCAGAGACGTGTCATAGTTTTCTTGTTTGTTTGTATATAAAAATGTTTGTATATATAAAATTGTTAGTCTAGCTTATTGTGCACGTACACTTTTTAACAAGTTATTGTAAGCTCCTCAGTGTTACGTGGATATATAAACTATTGTATTGTGTTGTATTGTATTGTTTTGTAAAAGCAAAATGACAGATGTGCAATGAGTCATACATCATTGCCAATGAAATATGAGATAGTTTACTGAAACTAGTTTGAACTGTACCTACTTTGCCATGGCAAACCATAGCCTTTCTGAACTATACAGATAACAGTATTTCATTTAATGCAATTATTTTGTTTTTCTTTGTTAGGATCAAGATGACGTGCTGGAGAAATTGCTCCTTCCATTGGTGGTGTCAGGCATCAACCTCGTTTTGCCCGTGGCTTTTCGCATTATTGCAAGTTTAGAAAGATACAGGAGTCCCCGAACTACGATTAATGTGAATTTGGCAAGGTAATCCATAAAAATTCATGACTGGTACAACTACAGTGTAACAGTGATTTTGAATATCACTTGTCATAGGTCCCCCCCACCCCCCCCCCCCCAGCTTTTGTACCGATTTATACACCCGGGTGGAGAGATCTACAATGTGGAGTAAAGTTTGTTTAAGGAAACAACACGAAACAATGCAGAGACTAAGCCTCGGACCACCAAACCTTTTGATGCCTTATGCGATGATCACCCAGGCTTGTCCCTAACAGCCAGCAGCCGGCAGAATTAACTGGCTACTTGGGTTGTTTGTGCTGGCTACTTTTGTGATATATATATATTTTTTCAAGACAAATTATTTGTTCCTTTACTGGCGCAGATATATGAAAATGAAACTTATTTCCCATTGCAGTTTATGTTGACTTAAAAATAATCTGGTTGGCAGAGAAATACATGATTATTAGTTCATTACGTTGAGTTCTGGGAATTAGGTGTAGAAAACCCCTGAAGGAATGAGTTTATACAAATAAAATTGAAAAGTTACATTTACTTTTGGAACTGACATTATTGGAAATTTGTGCTCAGAATCAGGGAAATTCAAATGTAAAAATTTCCTCAGGGGGCATGCCCCCACAGCCCCCTAGAAGGGATCACCTTCGGCGCTTGATAATCACTATCCGGCTACTTAGAAATTTTTTGCCAACTACTTGAAAAGTTGTGGACAACCCTGATCACCACACTAAATATGTGTCTCCACATTCTTACACTATAACCATTCCCTGTTTTGGACAAATGTGACATAGTACGGGTTCATTGACGAACTTTATTATTTTTTTGTGCATGTATCAGGACTACCTTAATGATGCTGACATCAGTGGCAATGGTCACTGTGCTACTGTTTGTTGACATTCAGAGATGCCGCAGTGGCAAAGAACTTTTGGGCACTGATCGAACCTGTGATCCAGTAAGCAGTTATGTTTGGTAATACATTTTCATAGTCAAAGGCTTACATGAAAGGTGCTAGTTAAATCACAATGCCATTTTTTTTTTAACTTTAAAGAATAATAATTGAGTTCTTTGATATCATCATCATCATCATCATCACCATCATCATCATCATCATCATCAATACATGGTTTCAATTCTGTCAGTAGTAGCATGCTTAAGAATTAAGTAATAAATTCTAATTAGTTATTAAATAACTGATTTCATTTTTTCATAGGACATTACTCTGTGCTGGGAGAATTACGTTGGATATGCATTCTACAGACTTGTCATAGTGGATTTTGCTTTTCTGTTGGTGTCAACCTTCTTTGGTGAATTTGTGCGAAGGTATGACCTTTTCTTCTTTCTTGAAAATTATTAACTTATATTTTAATTTTTGTTTTAATTTGCACTGGACACAACCATATTATAGCCTACTTCACACATAGCCTACCTCATTTTTTCAAGCAATTATTACTTTAACAAGAAAAGCCCCAGGGGGCATTAACCCCGCCGTTATTCACTCTGCGCTTGGGGTCCAAAATATATTACGGCCAGGTAAAAACTGGTGATTTATTGTATCTTTTACGTGTTTGCGATGATAATATAAATCAAGACATGACCTGCCTAATCACCTTGTTTTAGCATGCGTGATGAAGAGCGTGATGAAATTATTATTTTGATCATTGCGTGACTCAGCCTGGCCTCGTAGCTCAGTTGGTTGAGCGACGGTGTTCCAATTAAATCCAGAGGTCGTGGGTTCGAATCACGCTAGGGTCAAAGATTTTTCTTTTATCTTGCTTCTCATTTCTAATTTCTTACTTTTAAGGCTTGTGGCCGGGGGGAAATTATGGAGGGCAGTATTGCTCACTTCTTGGCACTCATACATACACTTTACATCATAATTACAAAGTTCGTAACGATCGCAAGTTAATGCCAGCTTTCAAACTTAAGCTCGCTAGTACATTCGTCCTTGCTCTCGTCGAAGAAATGTGAACTCCATTGAATTCCTTGTACTTTTCTACACAACTTTCCTTATAGATTTTGGCGAAGCAAAGCAAAACTGCCAAAAAAATGCTTCCATTTCACTGTTGAATTATTCAACTTGGCGAACGCAAGGGACTTCCCCGAATCGGCTTCTGTGTTTCAGTGATGTAATGTTTACGTGCCAGGGCAAGTTAGGCGAATTCATTCCAGCTTCAAAGCTCGCTAGCACCTTCGTTCCTGCTTTCATCAAAGGGGTTTTTATGCCATTAAATCGCCAGTACTTTTCTACACCAACTTTCATGAAAATTCTTGCGAATAAACTCTAAACGAACGAAGTTACCAGCTAGTATTATTTTGACCGAGCGAAGGTCTGGGGCAAGTGACCACCAAAAAAACTAATAATGAAAAAAAAAACGGGTATTACTAGACCCCGTCCTGACGGCGGGGTAATAAAATGATGATAATGCTGTACTCTTGATACCTTTTTTTCCAAGAAAGAATATTTGCAAAAATCTGCAGAATTCATTTACTTTTAATTAATTAATAACAAGAAAAGCCCCAAGGGCATTAGACCCCGCCGTTGTCCTCCCCCCCGGGGGTGCAAAATATGTTACGGTCACTCAAGATAAAAGCCCTTGGCTGTGTAGCGAAAGACACAACGAGTATTTTTTGGCCGAGCGAAAACCGGAGGTCTGGGGCAAGTGACCACCAAAAAAAAAAAAACCACGGAAAAAAAAAGGGTATTACTAGACCCCGTCCTGACGGCGGGGTAATTATAAAAACCAAGACTATAGTAAAAATGAATCACTCAGTGTAAGCCTGTCTTGTTATCCAGAGAGATGAAAGGGACTTGACTTACATTGTATACATGTATTTATAACATTAAAAAAAAGAAACAATAAAAGGTGACTTTTTTGAATAAGAACATTTAAAATGTGGGTCAGTCATATAAACTTCCAAAGGCAGCTTTTTCTTGACACCCAATCCTGTTATGTCACATGTTGCGTCTTATTTCCAGATAAGGGAAAGAGGATACATGTAATGATAACTATTTTAATTCATTCTTGACTGAACTTTTGTATTTTATATTATCTGGTTAAAATACAGGATTCTGGCAGTCAGTATTCCATGCTGCAAGGAATCTGTTGGTCCTCCTGGCTTTGATATTTCCAGGAATGTTATTGACTTGATATATGCACAGTGTATTTGTTGGTAAGGTTCTCACTGCCTTGTTAATATGTGCATGTACATCTGCAGAGTCTGAGTCCAGTTGAAACACGTGCAAATTGTAGCAAAATAGTCAAATTTGTTTTACCATTTTAGTTTATTTTTGTCACCATATTGTTGTGCTGCGATGCGTGGCTGCACGCACGTACGTTTCAACCGGATTCCTTCGTGTGCCAAACAAGCTGCTTGGGACTCGCGAGTTCAAATTTGCATTAAAAACTGCATTCTTGAGATGCCTTTGAGTAGGCAACTTGTGCAGACCATAGGCAGAAACACATTTTCTACCAGATTCGAAAGTTTGTACTTGATTTAAAGGATCAGTCTGCAGATGCGAATGAGTCAAAATTAGGCCAAATCAAACTACAACGACTGCTCTTTCAAAAACTGGGATTCTTTTGTCAAAGGCACGAGGTTAAGCGTGGTAATTATGGTGAAATCCCAAGGCGGTCGGTAATTTGAGGTTCTGGAACTTGCACGCCTTGTGAGTATATACATATATTTATAGAGTAGGTCAAACTTCAAGATTCCAAAACCGCCTCCCGGAGCTTTAAATCAATAAACCAAGCCCATAATGACAAACATTAACACAGTGTTCATGTTTCTAAGCATTTTTATTTGACTTTCACCCATTCAAAAAGCCGTAATTATTGTATTCACAAAATCCTTTGTACACAACCAAAGCGGCCATTAATGATTAATATTCAGCTAGCACAGGTCTGCAACACAGAGGATGGTAAGCCTGTGGTGTGACCCACTAATGACCAACATAAATATCAGTCAATTCCCTGTGTCTGTGCTGATATTAGACTTGAACAGACTGAATAATTTTTATGTACAATTTGTATTATTTTATGCAGTGCCTGAATTGATAAGCCTTTTGCTAACCAACTTTTGCCTTACCATTTATTCCAAGTGTCCACATCCCCATGTCAGTAAAACGTGATAAGCCTGCCATTTCCTGGGCTATTTATCATCCCCATTATCTGAGGGGTGGACTTAGTTTGATTTCCCTTTTAGAGTGTGGTGCACTGTTGTAATTTACTGCTATACAGATTATCTCAGCACCTGCTAACTGGAAAAATTTTGTGTCCCTTGTAGCAGGATTGTGCTGTCAATTATTAATAATTTGGGCTGGGAAATATAAGGATAAGCGTGAACAACTTGTGTTTCATGTTTCATCTGTTTACAGGGTTGGTACATTTTACAGTCCCTTATTACCACTCATCCAGATTATAAAGCTTGGGATTTTGTTCTATGTGAAAAGAGTAAGTAGGCTGCAAAAGACATCCCTATAAAATGTTTCTGTCATCCTCAGCCTTCTTTCATGAAAGTAAGTCAGTCTGTTAGTTAAAAAAAGGAAAGGCAGAGAAAGAAACAGTCACTGTGAAAAATTAAACAAATTAATTAAATAAATGATAATTCCAAACGTACCTTGATTCAGTACATCTTCTCTGTGGCTGCCGTTTTGTAACAAGCCACTATCACTCTAAAATGTGTTCCAAGACTTCATTAAGGGCTGATTTAAACGTCAGAGTCTCTTTAAAGGGGCATGGTCACGAGGATTTCGCAGATTTCTGGTCAAAACTGTGCTAAAATTATCGGTTGCTAATTTTATCCATGCCCAACATTGTGTTTGAACATTTAAACAAATTTCATTAAGAGAAAACAAACTATAACCATTTAATATCGGTTTAATGTCAACACGCTGAGAGAAATTGAAAAGTTTAGCCTAATTTTTTCAAATTGCAATCCATTTCCATCCGTGCCATCCGTAGCAACAGACGACAGAAAATAGTTTCAGTGGAGTAATATAGGCTTTGGTAACAAAACTAGACCATTATTTGCAGGCGTTCATTGATGTGAGGACATATTTTTGATTTTTAAAGTGAACTAAAATAGCGTGACTATGCCCCTTTAAGACGTGTACAATTTATAGCACATTGAACTTGGAAATACCTGCGAAAGGAAGCTGGTAATGAAATTTATTTAGAAACTTGTTTTTGGTGTTTGAAAAAATTGCATCACTTGGACAATGGGAAATGAGAAATTTTAATATAGAGATGGCCAAAGTGAATGCTAATTGCATAAATACTGCCTTTTGTAGTTGAGTTATTTTTGAGACTGTGGTATGGGATGGCCCAACTGCACTGAAGTAGCTTGAATGCTGGACTTGTGATTTGGTTTAACCCTTTCACCCCTAAATTAAAGCACTTAAGATGGAAATTAAACAAGAAAAATAAATCAATGTGGAGTTTTGTTTTGCAATATGTCCAGAATCAAACAGGACTAGAAGAAAGAACTGCTTAGCAGGTTCCATTTAAATTTGCCACACTTAATTAGAATTTTATCCCTGGACAAAAATTGGAACCACCATGGGTTTCTTGATGCATTCTTTTGTCCCTTGCAGGTTAGTGTTGTCATGAACTGCCGGCCATCCATGAAACCATTCAGGGCGTCCAAAATGAACTTGCTCTTCCTGTTTTTACTTGCTGTGTCCTTTAGCTTGTCGCTGATTGTCATAGGATATACTATCATGTCATCAGATGTGTAAGTACAGCTGTAGTGACTGTTTTTAACCGACGAAGTCGAGTTAGAGCAGTCATGCCAAGAGGGTCGACCGGTTTGGTCGGTCAAAATACGTCGTGTAAGGCTCACAAGGTGTGTATTTCGCTATGGCCCACGGGATGGGATGACGTATTCTGCAGTTAAGCCCATCGATTAGTACACACACGCACGCACGATAGGACAAGGGTCCACATAAAAAGTATCGTAGGTATAGAAGGACACTTCCGCCGAGCAGTGTTGGTTTTGACCGGACTGAAATATCTGTGCAATACTAGTGAAAGAAAGCAAGGAGGACTGATAATAACAGTAGGTGAAGTCCAGTGGCACTGTTGATGCTGGTGGGACCAAAGTGTTGCTGAGACATCGTAAGGATAGAATCGTTCTCAGTAAAGGTTATGAAAGGAAAATTCTGGTCTATGTTGTTGTGGTTATGTTTATTACTTGAAAATGTCTAGCTGCCAAGGTTATTGGCAGGTGGGAAATGAATTACGACACGAGGCTGGATCTTCTTGGATGGTATACTATAAGCGGAACAGAAGGATATACCAGTTAGTCTTTTTAATTTTTCTGCTTTACTTTTGATTTTGAACCGGTTTGTTCGGTTTTAGAGTTCGAGACACTGACTTGCTGACTGCGGAAGAGGAAACCAGATTTAACGATTACGTCATAAGACATGCTTTAACGTGTTTGAGATAAAGCGACGACTTCGCTTTTTACTAATTTCTCCAGATCGATAATCATGCTTGTATAGTGCCATATTCACAACAGTATATAAATGCTTCGCTTACAACTCTTGATAACGGCATGTTCAGTTGTGGACAAAATTTTTCTTTAAAGTTTAATTTTTATTCAACAAAATATTCAAAGCGATAAGACAGATGAGCTGAGTCATCCGATTTTAAACATTACGTCATTCGGTAACGCAAAAGACAATACTGTCACAATTTTCGTCACGCCGGTTAGCACGTTGAGATTCTGACGATGTGTTTGTCTTTATCGATAATCATGTTTTTATAGTGCCCTATTCACAACAGTATATAAATACATTGCTCACAACTCTTGGTAAAAGCATGTTCAGTTGTGGACAAAATTAATGTATATCAACATTTTTTTTTAGTTTAATTCAACAAAATTAAATATTCAAAGCGATAAGACAGATGAGCTGAGTCATCAGATTTTAAACATAATGCCATTCGGTAACGTAAAGGGCAAAATACTGTCACAATTTTTGTTATGCCAGTTAGCACGTTGAACCAAGTAAAAACATTTGTCGAGGGTGGAGTGGGTCAAAACGACTGGTAAATGCCTATAATGCGCTTTCTTGTAACCTGTACGATAGAGCATAGCAATGATTTATTTCGTATTTGCATTCACAACTTGGCTTAAGGAGCCCTTGACATGATTAAAGGAAACTGTGCACAAAGCGTGGTTCCCAGGTATGGGGAAAAGTTCAATTATTTTGGGCTGTTACGGTGCCCATACTGATCAATCGTGAAGATGTGGTTACTTTTATATTGGGAAATTTGTTGCCCATTTTTTGAAATGCGTCTGTTTTGAGAATTTTGTTCCGGGGTTTGAGGAAGACCGACCAAAAGACAGCGAAAAATGATCTTGAGTGAAGAATGCATAGTCTGTGGAGCTACGTTTGGTGAGGAGAGGGTGAATAATTCAGTTGACCTCCTTTCCAGGGTATTGGTCGCCTTTTCAGTTGGTCAAATTTAAGCGTTAGTTACAGTTACACACTTTTACTGCAACTTGCTGTTACAGATGCTTGAATGTTATTGAAGCTGCGGTCACGCATGGCTCGCTTGCTTTCTTTTCGAGACAAACCAACACTTCGTCGGTTCTGCACGCATTGCGGGCCTATGTTTTTGTGGAGTTGTGGGTCAGTCCTATAAACTTGACGCCTGGTTCCGAAGTGACCAGTGTGTTGATTTCATGAGACTGGATTGACCCCAGACCGGCATGAACTCAGATCAGTTCCCATAGAAAATCTTTCTATCTGATGACACTAAAGAGACCTGTTCTAGAACCAATCCCAGCCCTGTATGATGTTAAACCCTTTGAGATAAATAATACTATTTTTGAACCAGTTTCATGAAATAAGAAACAAACTCATAAGGTTTTTTTATGGGAACCAATCTGGACTAGTGCCAGTCTGAGTTTGTGCATACTGGTCTTGTGTAAATACTCCACATGCAGTGGTGGTTCTTATCAGCCCGAGTTTTACCATTCTCATGTATTCACCACCTAAAGGTACATTCTTGTCGCTGCGTCTGTCATACATTTATTAAAACAAGCACTTTCAATTGTTAGTTTTCCCCTGACAATTTATCCACTGGGCAGAGAGAGGGTGTGTAGAGCAAAGTTTCTTATCTCACAGAGGAACACAATAGCAGAATATCTAGAAAACTGCACTGCTGACTTTCAGAAAGAAAGTCCAATGCACCAAGAATTCGATCGTGGTGTTAGGGCAGGTGCTTAGTACACCTAAAGGGTTAGGTATAGTGAGCAATGTCTTATTAGGACTTGCCACTGGGTTCTTGAACCTTTTCTTTCACCATTTTAGCCAGCTCCAATCCCCTGTAGCTGTTTTTTGGGGGAGGAGGATAAGATGTCTTCCCTAACAAAGGGGACTAACCTGTAGATTTGGGGGGGGGGGGGTTGTTTTGCACTACTTATATTTACAATCCAAAGCTTCAAACTTACATGGTAGAACTTCGAATACCTAAGAAACAGTTGACAGAAAATCATGCTACAAACACCGAATGAGATAACAAATGGAAAACAGAAATGCAATGAAGGAAAATATTGCATAACTTTCTATGAATCCTCAAAATCAATAACCAGCACAAGATAAAATCCAAATACTAAGTTAACAACAGCTTATAAATATGAAATGCTTGCATCCTAAAAGCAATACTTTTGGTGTTCTACAGTGCAACTTGCAAATAATTATAAGCTCTCTTTGCTCTGTTTGTTTTGCATCAAAGATGGCGGACTGACTACTAACTGGTCACTTGTGTTGCAGAATAGAGTGGATCCCAGTCTGCTGAGCAGTCAGTCTGATGCAAAACAGGGGGGTTTAACCTTGAGGGCCTGGGTTCCCCCTTTTGTTACAGTAAAATATTTATTTGAATCATTTTTCACTTCCCACCTCACTTCGTTACAGAGAGAATGACAATTCATCATAAAATCTACCAGACTGTAATAGATAGATATCTTTGTAATAAGGACACTCAGCTCTGGACCTCCCTTTAGTGTCACCCAAATTAATAGTCTGTCTACATTAATAATGATGAGAACTACATTGATGTTAACTGTATTTACTTTTGCAGAACCTTCCCCTCAACACAGTGTGGTCCATTCAAGTAAGTTTTTTGTTTTTAATATTTCTCAAACTCATTTACATGTAAGCAGTGTGTTTCCAGGAAATTTCCAACCCCACTACCCCCACAGAAAGTTACTGGAACTTTTTAGGAAGGGGGGAAGGAATCATGGGCAGAAAATTGATACCTGCTAAGGGGCAGGGGTTAAGGGGGGAGGGGCCGGGGTAGTGTGGAGTTTTTTTCAGGGAGTTGATATAAAAACAAACGTGGGAGACTGTAAGCCTAGGAGATTTGTTACCATTCAAAAGTAAAGCAAACAAGAAAATTTGGGAATGCATACATTCACTTTAAATTTGCATTATTTCTATGCAAACCTGGTTATTTTGGCTGGCTGGAACACTGGTTTTAGTACTGATAGTCCTCTAAGTACTCTGTTCATGTTTCTCTTTGTAGAGGTCGGAGTAACATGTATCAAGTCATAATAGAAACAGTAGAAGGATTTCCTAACTGGTTGCGACAAGTTATTAATTACGCATCATCAGCAAGCTTTATCACCATGCTGTTTTGTATTCTTGGGTAAGTACAACTGTAACAGAGTACGGTCAAACCCTGTCACCCTCAATTAATAGGGACTGGCTAACTGACCGATTAGTACAGGATGGCAGTTCAGTGCAGGTTTAACTGGCTTGTGGACAGTGGCTCCTTTTGTTATTGCACACATGTTCTGTGCATCTCAGGATGGTCCAAGAAACTAGGGGTTTCTGAAGGACGGTACCTACTGATACAAAGGTATTTTTGTGCGGTTTAATATGACTATGTGGGAAAAGCAGATCTTAGCAAGGGTTGTTAAAGTTCAAAAAGAAAATTGGAGTAACCATGCATTAATTTTTTAGAGATTATCCTGATTTTCTTCCTTGTTTGCTGATGAAAATCCGTTGAACAATTGCTCCTTTTTGCTACTCTCAAACAATGACTGTTATAAGAAGGAACTATGAAAGCACTAGATGGAAGAACTGGTTCCTTCCTCCCCTCCCAAGGTGCCCATCTTGTGCTCGTCATATTTCCCAGTTTAAGAGGTTTGAATCATAGAGCATAAGATTCTTAAAATGCCAAGATCTATACTGTGGCTGATGCTCACAGCATTCAGTTGGAAGTTGCTAATTTGAATTTATTGAAATCACAGGCTTATTGTCTACTATCACAAAATGCTGAAGGATTCTAATGAAAAGAAGATCAAACTGTTGAAAGAACAGATTGCCCTGGTGAGTTATCTCTATGAATGCTGTGATATTAACATATCACTTCCAATCAATGCTTTAAGTCCATAGTCTTGAAATGAAGTGGTTAAAAATGACAGTAATCTCAAAATAAAGGAGTTACCATTTAAAACAATCAGTTTTGAGAAGGCAGGCTTGTCACTATGGCATGGTTCTTTTTCCAAATGATTGCTTGAAAATATTACAGTAAACAAGAAGATTTGCTGCAAAAGTTTGACACCTTTATTTCGAACCTTTAGAGGATTCAAGCGTCATGAAAACTAAACGATTTTAAGCTTAAGAATCTCGCAGAACTACAATATCACCTTTGTCAGCAAAATGAGATGTAAATGTTAAAAATAATTTTAACAAATGTTAGTAACAAATTTCCTCAGTATTACTGAGAGATTGGAAAAGAGCTGAATGACTGTTACAGACCAAGTTTTACTTTGGACCAAATTTGCCAGGAAATGTTATCAATTTTTTAATTTGCTGAAGCCGAGTTGTCACTCTTTGGCTTTGGAAGTATCACTATACGAATACAAGTTGCCATTTGGACCCCTCCTATCAAAAATTTCTGGATCCACCTGTTAATGTTTTTGGCTCTGCTCCTTACGTTTTTGGCTGTTCTTCAATCAGTCATTGCATTGTTTTTGTAGGCTGGCCGTGACAAGCTGTACTTAATCAAGAGAATTAAACAAGGAATTACCATTCCACTGGATCCTGGGATGGGAGAGTGACTCTGTAACAATTTTTTTAGGAGTATGGTTGTGTTGGCTATGATGTGATTGATAACCAGCAAGGCGCATAGTGTCAGGTTGGTTGTAATCACCTCATACCCAACAGGTTTGAGTGGAATAGTTTTTTTAATCATAACTACAACAAAATTCTTGAATCTGGTTGGCTATCACCAGTGCGGGAGTCCGAATTGTTTAATTGCAAGAGTATGATTACAGACCGAATTGGAAGACATGAAGTCCTGATACCAATTAATTCTTGACTTCTATAATAGTCATTGATTCTTTCTGCCTTTTTTTTTTGGGGGGGGGGGGGGGTGGGGCTGCATAATGTTTGCTTTGTGGCAAGAACTGCATCACCTGACATGGCATCCAGTTTCCTTATAAGGTAGAAAACAGGGTTATTCACTGATAACCTGTGTACATTGAACCAATGAGAAAGGTAGCAAATCAACAACAGAGGTTGAGAATTTATTAACACTGTAAGCCCCAATAGCGACGAGTATCTAATTTCTTCTTACAGTATCATTACTTGATCAAGCATACAGGTCATGAGAATTAAGCAAATGATCACTGAAGATGAAGTGTCTTGATGTGTAAGCAAATTCTCCCAACTAGTATCATAAGAAATATATGGAGAACAGTGAGGAGAACAGACATGTTGATACTGGGACTTAAAGTGTCGATTAGTTTCAATACTGCAGGGCAGTCTCAATGCTCTGTCTAATATGTGCACCCACTCTAATTTGGCCTGAAACTCCTGTGTGCTCTTGACAAGAAAGAATCTGCTCAAATTTTAATGAGAGCTGATGGAAGTTGAAACTCATTATTTTGATCTCTAATTCTCATGAACCCTGACTCAACTCCTAAAGAGTTTGCAGTAGACTCTCCCTCTTGTTTGGTTTGCTCTTCGTACAAAGAACCTTCTGTTAATTAAATACTTGTAAATACAGTTTGATGTTTTACAGGTTCTTTTTCCTTTTCCAAACTGATTCCACGGTCAGATATCGCTGATGCTATGTTCATGATCAACTCATAGTACAATACACACAAATACACACATGCAACATGTGAGTTCCAGTCATTCAGGCTCACTGTATCACTGTATTAATCATTATTTCCTCTAATGCAGGGTTTTCAATAAGTTTTACAGTAGGTGGTAAAAAGGTCAAAACTGTCAATAGGTAACCGATGTCTTTCGTACTGTTATGACGTTCAAAGAAAGTAGTTCAATGGCAAATTCAGGTGGTGAATTAGCTTTACTGTAAGTTTTGCTTGCCACCAGCTCTCAATAAGACTTATTGAAATCCCTGCTCATGTACAATATGTAAAATAGAATTAATGTAACCAGTGTCATTGTTCGTTCTGTTTGTACATGCTCTTCCATAATTGTGCCATTGTATTAGATGCTAATTAGATTTACATGAATTTAAATAAGCAGGTAATTTTTTATATTATTTTATATCAGCTGTTCCCACAAATGACAGCTAAAAACCATATACTCTTTGAAACACTAATTATAAAAATTAGTCAAATAGTCAAGATATAGTTTTACAACGTAGTAATAATCTGTAGATCTTAAAGATTTACCCCATAAATTATAGTTATTAGTATATCAGATCGTTAGAATTAGATGTTGTTACTACTGTTAGGTATAACCCAACAGTTGACCTTTAGCAAACCTCTTGACTTGCCCTGTAGGGTAGCATGTTTTTAAATAGCCTGTCCCAGGAAAAATTGCCTTTTGCATGAAACAATGTAAAATAACTCATTTTATCAACACTGTGTACAGCCTGTATCTGTCACCTTCAATCAGGTGCTCTTTTTTCGGGGCAATTATACGAATAACAACTTACAATAAAACTGCTACAAAGCATGTGAAAAGTAATGATACCTGGTGATAATCAATATAACACTGAAAATGAGAAAACTAAAAGGTAAGAAGACTTAGCATCACTGAAGAAATGAGGTTTTTGAAAAGTGAAAAAAAAAAGCATGTGATGGCAGGTTATATTCTGTCTTAAGTGAACAAATTAGTTACTGGACTTTGCCACTAATAATTTTATTAAGCCTGCTCCCTCTTAGTTTCGAGCCACTTTAATAGTTGACTTAGAGTTTTATCCCTGCAAACGAAGCACCTTTTAGACGAGTGTAGGTTTAATATTTGTGCAATGTCCTTGCTTTAATTTATACCAAATTATTATAATTTATACACATCTTTACTCAGTCCATATGCTGGAATGTTGAATCTTGTCTGTCAATGTCTGTCACTGCTGTCTGCTAAAAACCCAACCAGTATTACCGGTAATGATAAAAAGCCTTTGAAGCATTTAAGCGCACTTGAGTTTAGGGTGTCGCTTTGCAGGATTTCCACAGTTTAAAAATAATTGTTGTGTCGAACAATTATTGATTCATATCTACTGTTTCATGCCTCCTTTAAAGGAGAAAACCTGAAATAAAGGTAAGCTCCCATGTCTATTACAGATTTTGCAGAAAACCCTTAGCATGAAAAGTTGCTTTAAAATTGTCTTAAGTGACCACTTTGCTTTTTGGCAATTAAAAACATAATAAATTCACAGCGAGTCAACTTGGGGAATTGCTGGAATCTTAGAAACAACTATCCACTTTTAAAATCAAGAAATAACCATTTAAGTTGTTGCAGACATTAGTTTAGTCTATAAGGTACATGTACCATGATCACATTTTAAGAGCAGCTTCAAAACCACAGACAAAAGCTAAACTTGACTTGCAAATCACTGCTAAAGAAGCTACTCTTGGGGACCAACATTTCCTCAACTCGGCTTTCAGAAGTCTGCCATCATCTGAATTTATGTGCCAGCATAAACAGTTGAGGTACAACAACAAATTTTCACCTTCAACAATCTGTCGATTTCCACTTGAGTACAGCATGTGTTGCAAAGTAAATAAACCAAGTTTTTGAGTTTGAGTTGATCCAAGTACAGCTCCTGTTTCCTTCACTGCCATGGTGGACAACTGGGCATCGGAGAAACCAAATGCATCAGCTAAGTTGGAATTGTCTGATCCTTTCATTTTTTCCTTGATACTAACACTATTCTGAGACAAAGCATGACTGCTGCCCTCCATGTCAACAAATTGGTTTGCAGGAAGCAAATTTGGGCCGTCTGGTTGATCCTGCCTGGACTGCAAAGTGTCTTGATGCTCCTCAGGCATTCCTTCATGTAGGCTTCGACCAGAATTTTTCTCTTTTACTTGTCTGCCTGAAAATGCCAGGCTAACAAATGGGATCATACTGACCCAAACATAATTGTGGTTTTCCTCAAAGCGTGAAATATCAGAAGGCTTGTTCTTTGCTAAGAATGAGTTGATGATTTCGTCAATGCGTTTTACGGTAAAAGGATCTAGCTGAACCAAAGGTGATGATCTTATTCTTGCCAGGAACAGAATACAGTAATACCTGGGAAAAAACGTTAACAATTTCTGCTGATTAACAACCATATGAAAGGATGCTCAACTGCAAAACCTGCATAACTGGTCAGTTTGTTAGAGAAGACAAAGTTTTCTCTATAGAGCCGTTCCCTTCATGCTAACAATACTCCTAGCTATGTGGGCTTAAATTAACTTTATCTTCATTAGATCAGACTTTAGTAATTCTCAAAGCACTTATACACTATGGTAAAATACCTAAATTTGATTTCAAGGGAGTTGATATAAGGTAAACGGGCCACTGTAAAGAGTTTCAAAAGGTGACATTTTAAGTGTCGGCCCTTTGTCAGAGAGTGAATCTCTGAATGCAGTTTACATGTCTAGTTCATTCCTACTTGGCTTTTTCATTTCTTTATAAATTTTCATTTTTACGTGACAACGTTATTACAATATTAGAATGATGAATATCAAATTAAATTTTATTTAGCTCACTCACCTGAGTGCCAGATCATCTGATGGCAAGATGTTCATTAGATTGATCATTCTTTTGTGCATACCATTCTCAACCAGAATCCTTGGAGTTTGTAAACTGCATGCACAGCAGAACAGCGTGTTTGCAGCAATCTGAGCAGAGTACCGATTGTAAGTAGTGTTAATGAGTGGGCCATCCTCCTGGTTTAAATAAAACTGACTTCCCACCATAATCATTAGCTTTCCAACAGTTTCAGAACTCCTTGCAATAACTTCTTGGCAATCTGGCAACTCGGCATATCTGCGGGATTAAAAACACCTCATTTAATTAGAGTGAGAAAGTGATCGAGAAGGGTGATCTTGTCAAGATCTTAATTTAGGGACCTTCAAAGAGGAAGGGGAAGAACTGTTCTTGTCAGTATTTACTAGTAAGTGATTTTCATGGTCAAAGCTTTCACTAATTCCCACTTCTCAAAGGTTTTCAGCCAAGTTCATGGTTGTTGCAAACATGTTTTGCAATTGCTGATGTGAATGAGGTTGACCTGCTTGCCTCAGTGGTAAGAGCTAAGTGGACAACTAAAAGCACAATTTTTCAAGGATGACTATTAAGAGAGAGGTGGCAAACTTAAGGCTTAGTCACACTGTAAGTGGGTCTCACAATCCTTTCAACACAAATTTGGAAATACATGCAAGACTTGCGATGGGTGGCCAAATGGACTCACAAGAAGACACAAGCTTGACCCAAGTTGCAAAAAAAGCCATTTCCGTTACCGTCCCAACAATGTAGCCTTGCATGCAGCCCCCCCGGCTAAAGAAGAAATACTGAGACCAGTTTGTGAGGGATGGTCACACTTGTACCAGCGTATGTGTGAGTTAAATGAGCTTGTTCAAAACTTGTCAACACGAGACAACACAGGTGCATACAAGTAGTAGTCAAACAGAGTGACTGTAAATTTCCAATTTGCATCTAGCTGCAACTGCATTTGGCCAGGGTCTAACGACGATTAGAAATGAAGCATTGCCTTACTGAACAAGACAGCCAACAGCTGATTCATTAATGCTTGCAACTTCATGGTATTCGTCATCAATGGGTAAACTGTACTCATTGGGGTCTAACAGCAATGCCTTAATGACAAACAGCAGGCCTCCCTTCTGTACCACCAGCCTACGATCATGTAGTGTCTCTGAGAAATTCCACAGCAGGCACAAACAGTGCATTTGCAAAATCATCTGTTCATTGTTCAGTTCCTTGAGATGATCAGTCAGTATCTCATATTCTTTCTCTTTAGATTTTCCAAGTAATTTCCTGGAAAAAATGAACAGTGGTGTAAGCAGGGTATAAGTGATTTTTCTGCACTTGAAACCCAATTTACTTCAAGTTAGGTCTACTTATTCACACTCGTGAATATACATTGTTTTATCACTGATTATATATTAAGAAATGTAGTTCCATGTTAATTTTTTTGACCTGGATGCTTAAATTCAAAGAATCAGCATATTACCATCAAAACTCACGTATAAGCCACACTCATGGATAAGCCACACCCCCACCTTTTAATTTTTGCAGACACTTCAGCTCTCCTTATGGAGATCGCTTGATCAGAAGTGGAGCGGCTTTGTGAACAAAATTACAAAAATTATAAGAATCTAGAGAAAACAATCGTAAAACCAATGATCAACAACAAAAAGGGTTTCAGTAATCTTTATTTATTCAGTCATTCAGTTATTAGTACTATTTCTGACCCCAAACTCAACCAGAAGAAATTGTCTGGTAGATTAGCCACACCCACGATTTTGAGCCCAAAATTTAAGCAAAAGGGTGCCGCTTATACATGAGTTTTTACCGTACTTTCTTGAAAACTCAACCAATACTGAACCTTCAATTTGGAGAAGGTTGGTGGTTCAAGCTTGGTCTCAGCATTGCGGCATGTTCTTTCCTTAAAAAAGACAATTTTCTCCATCTTGTCTCTCTCTATCCAGGTATAAATAGGTGTTGGCAAAAAAATACTGGTGGTAACCCTGCAAGGGACTAGCATCCCATCCAGGGGAGAGCAGTGCTATTCCTAGTTGCTACAGAAATCAGTCATAATGCG